>JAPQVY010000133.1:46909717-47509717 GCA_028535165.1 Quercus tomentella | reverse complement strand
CAGCAAAACCAGGTACTTTTCTTCCTTTTTAGATTAGATTTCTCCTTTTGTTTTCATTTTTCTTCATCTATAACCCTTCCCTAGTTTTTCTTAGGTTCGATCTGTTGTTGTTTTATTATTATTATTATTATTATTATTATTATTATATATCTGTGTGTGTTGTATGGTTTTGTTTCATTTTGGCTTTTGTGCTCCCTTCTTGGTACTAGGATTTTGGTTTTTGATTTTTAGTTATACTATGTGCATGCCTATTTGAATTTTGCAATCTAAAAATGGATTGGTGATTAGTGGGGTTAGAGTACATTTGATTTAGGCAATGGGGGATTTTTTTTTTTTTTTTTTTGAAGCATTTATAATAGAAACATTTGCTTCCATTTATTCTTTGAGTTTGTACGTTTTGTTAGCAACTAGATGTGTGTTATATAATTGGTTTTGCATTGTTTTGGGTACGGTTGTTGAACTAGATGATTGCTTGATTTTGGGTTTGCCATAAGATATAAAGCTAGTGGCTTTTGTAACAATTCTGAGATTTTGGGTTTTGCTATATGATGTATATGATTGGCCACAAGAGTAGCTTATAATTGATTTGTTCTTAATGGCATAAACTTCTCTCAACTGTGGTTTTATGTTCATTTCTTGGTAAATATATGTAAGGTGAAAGATTCATTGGTTAAGGGTAATGTGGTTGTGATATTTTAAAGGATACAGGGCCATTACAAAAATTATATGGAATGTTTCATACTTGATTCTGATATATTTTTTCTTTTTGTGTGTGCGTGTGTGTAGGCCATTGAGTTGGTTGCAGAAAATTTTCACAGATTGTGGCTTTGGTGATTTGGCACTTACCTTCTACAAAAGTAGTAGGAGGAAACCTTTATGGAAGGGCTTGTACCTAGAATGGAATGCCTTTGCCAAGCAACAATTATATTGAGTTGAAGATCAAGAAGCTCCTTGGTTACAAAACCCTTGGCGCAAAGACACAACAACTTCTACAAAGATTATGATGAACTAGGGCAATTGTCTCTGATCACAATTTGCATGCACAATCAATTTGCATTGAGTTGCATAACCTTGCATCACCTTTGACGATCCTTAAAATAATCCTTATATATGTCTAAGATTGTGAGAAAAGAAACCCTACACAAATAACTTGGATATGTGTGAAAAACAGATCTGGAAATCTGAATTTCGTAATTCTTGATAGATACTGTTTCTGTCAAGCACAAGCATTAAACCTCGATAGATATTATCTGTTGAAATATGTGTCAAGTTTTAATGACCAACACTTCTTCACTTGTTTCTTAGACAAACTTGCATGGCTTCAATACTAGACTTGATCTCTTGTTCCTTGAAGTACTAAACCCATCCTAGATCTACCCAATTACAAGTAAAGTGAGTTTTGTCAAAGGATTAGCCAATTTACAATAACATATGTTCTAACAAGTTCTACATATGTCCTAATAATCTCCCCCTTTGGCAATCCGTGACAAAACCACAACAAACAAATGAAGTATGAGAGAAGTCATAAATCACTAAACTCATCATCACTTGTCAAATACAATAAAATCTAATCCTAACACAAACTCTTGAAAAACTTTGCAAGAAGAGAGTTCATGGCATGATAGATTTTGGCAACCTGTCTTTCTGAAACACTTTGAACAAAGCTCATCAAGGCATTTTAGTGTGAAACAGGAATAAAGGATTGCATACAATAAAGAAACATGTGTATAAAGAGAGAAAAGAAACAACACATGCAGAGATAGGTGAATGATAATAACATCATCATATATATAAAAGAGAAATAAAAGTACAATGTATGTTATCAATAAATGGTCACAAGACTGGTGTACAAAAGGATAATGTAACTATAAAGAAAGAAAAGAAAAGTACATATATCCTCACTACATCCCTCAAAAACAAAAGACACTCCCCCTATCAAAAATGTTCTATGCTAACTCTCCCCCAAAATACATGACTACTCTCATCCCAAAACTACTCCCATTTTTTGTCATGAATGACAAAGAGTAAGTCACTGAGAAGTCATCATCTCCTCATCACTAAAAGAGCTAGCATCCTCATCCTCACCATCATCATCATCACTAGAACCATCATCAGCATCCTCGTCCTCAGAAGCCTCTAGAGAAGGAGAGAGAGCTGGAGACTCGACGAAGCCACCCATGTGAGCCTGTCATCGTGCGATACGACTAATACGAGTGTTCACCTGATATAACTCAGTAGTGCGTTATCAAGGCGAGCATACATGCGCTCAAGCTGCGCCATGACGGCCTCAAGCATCACACCACCACTCGAAGAAGAGGGAGCAGAGATGGATGGAATGGAAAGGGATGGAGGAGTCGTCATCTCAGTCGGTGGTTGCTTCAGTTGAAGCTGGGCCTCGCTCCATCGAACAAACGCTGCGCTAATGGCACCCATGACAGTAAAGAGATGAGAATCAAGAATAGAGATAGAAAAATGACGAATGATCCACGTGATAGCTGAAGGGAAAAGAGCTTATCACAGGTTGCCATATCTCGATAGACATCAATGAGAAAGAGAATAAAGTGAGAAGGAAAGTTTATAGAGTGGTCCTCAATGAGGGATAGCAAAAAGCGAGCACGAGACTCTGTAATGGAGTTATAATGAGACAGTGGATGGAGAGCGAATGTCATCACCATGTTTAGGAATCTCAGACCTTTTACAAAGCCCAAACATGAGGTGTTTTGGCGCTCACCCCATGAAGAAGGTGTCTCACAAAAAAGAGACAGAAGTTCATCCTCGGACATAGTCCTTAGACGTGGACAAGCGGGGTAATCCGGATGCGATACCCACAGAACGTGTAGTATCTCAAAAATAATCTCCAGAGTGACTATGATACGTGTACCTCTAATATGTGTAGCAAACTGAGGTATAGAGGTATCGATACCGTGCATATTGGAGTAGAAATCCTGTATGATCACAGTAGGACATCTTAAGGGTATCTCACATAGAGATTCCCACCCTGACTGTGAATGACAGTGGGTAGAGCAGTATCAGAAAAGTTCGATAGAACCACGTGGCATTCCAAATGAATACCACGTTTGGAGAAGTTCTCCAGGAAGTCCTGATGGGCCTTCCCATCACAGAACCAAACGTGAGTGGGGGTAGGATTTGAAGAAGATGTCCTGGAACGAAGAGGGTTCCAAGATGGAGTGGATTTGCGCTTGGTTGGGTGCCATATGCAGTCTATTTGCTAAAGAGAGGAAGAGAGAGAGAGAGAGAGAGAGAAACAAAAAACACAATCACAATAGAGAAAAGATAGATAGAAAAGAAAGGGTACGTATGCACGAAAAATGTATGAACATGTGACGTGCTAAAAGAAATTGCATCATGGGTTCAACCCAATCCAAACCTAGTAGCACACAATTTTCATCATTTAAGCACACATCTAAATGCATGAAATATTGTGAAAATGCAAATGGAATGCAATGCATGATCATATAGCAACAAATAAGCAACATCCAACCCAAAAATTTCACAGGAATCTCAAAAGTTTTCAAAAACCCCAAAACATTTCAAGAAAACCCAAAACCAAGGTCTAAATGCATGAAATGCATGAAGAATGAAGGATTAAGGGATCATACCAGAGGAGAAATGCACAAACTAGGCCGAAATCCAAGTGGGGAAGATGAAAAGAGTGTTTGAAGAGAGAGAGAGATAGCTTTTTTGTCAAGAAAGATATGAAAAAGTGAGATCTAATTTCGCGCTAAAGCTATTTAAAGAAATCACAGCTCGATGGATTGAGGATCTGTCAAGCACTAAATCTCGACAGATATGAATCTGTCGAGGTGCTGTCGAGAATCTGTCGACGGCAAAATCACCTCGATGGATCGAAAAGTTGTCAAGAAACTATCGGCCAGACAGAAACTTTCTTGATGGATCGAGAATCTGTCGAGAAGCTATCAAGACAAATTCTAGATAGCTCGATGGATCAAAGATGTGATAAGATCTATCGAGAATAGAAGTCCAAGGGTCTCGATAGTTAGCAATTTGTCGAGGATTTGTCGAGCTTGATAAAAACCAGTTTTTCAAAGAGAGGAAAAACACACATAAATGAATGCAATTAAGCAAGCTACTCAACCAAAGATCCAATCAACATATTAAGCTCTCAAAAGCATCTCTCAACAAGAAAAAATGCAAAGCATTCATGAACCAAAACACACACACACACACACATACTAAACAAGTCTAACCAATTTTATATTTTAAAAACAAGTTAAGATAGTTTAGTGAGTACACATTAACACATGTATCCCTTGTGATGACCAAATCATATTGTACCTGCACATGTATCAAAAGTAGCAAAGAATTTGCGTGTTGTGTGTGAAAACATAGCAAAAGTGCATAAGTGTTTCATATTATGATGATTTAAGATATGAGAAAATCAATTTAACTCACACACAATCATAACTGCTTGATGGGGACTATCACCTTCGAGGTACATCCTATAACTCCCACATCTCCTAGAAACACGCTTGCAACGATATTTAAAAACATTTTGATTCTTTTTGCTTTTGTTTTTCTTTGCATATTTTTCTTTTTGAGCATATCATGCATGGACATATAAGAGAGAGAGAAGAAATACCCAATTATGTTAAGCTTTAAACATCACAATTTTGCTATGCCGAAGCATACAGATGTTATTTGTGATTGGTGGGCTTTAGTGGTGAGATAGTTATTTATGCCTTTCTCTTATGATTTTTTAGTTATTCCCATAAAAAAGAGTTATATGAGTGTTAAGTACAAGAGATTATTTAATCGTACTTATCACAAACACAAGCCACAAAGCTCACTTACTTAATTGTGCATTGAGATGCTCATCTAAACTACAAAAGATACAAAGTTTAGAAATTTTGTTTCAATGGCCATCCAAGGTACACAAGTACCAATGTACACAAAACAAACACTATTTTTGTATTTTTCTAATTTTTCATTTTTTTTTTTTTTAGAAAAAACAAAATAAAGAAAAACTGAAAACAAACAAACAAAAACATATTAAACAAGACATAGCATAAAACTAGCCTAACTCAAAAACAAGAAAGCAAAACACACAAGTAATGCATAAACAAAAGGAGGGAGAGAGAAAGAGAAAAAGTGACTAAATCACTTTGAGCCTTTTCCTTCCACACCTTGGAAGAATCTTTCCGTTGAGCGAACCTTTGATCCAGTAGTGAGGGGGAAGAATTGAAACCGTTCAAGTTCAAAAGGAACATAAGGGCCTTAAGAAGATATCCAAGAGGAGCAAAAGAGGATGAAAGCTGATTCTGGTTTTCAGATGAAATCATATTGTTGCTTTGTTGAGTGGCTAACCACTTGTAGCAATTTGGATGAGTATGTCCTAAAGCTCCACTGTGATGACAGAGATGCTGCTTCTTCTATTGAGACTTTTGCTTATTACCCTTCTTAGTCCTAGGGTTTCTAGTCTCTTTCTTATCAAGCTTAAGGGGTGCACCTAAAATATATTTGCCCTTGTCTATGTTCTCAGTAGCTATTTCAGTTTTACATTCATTGTTCTCAGAATTAACATTATTAGCAGGCGAGACAAACACAGTAATACTAGAAGAAGCAATATTAGGAGAAGAGAAATCATACCTCAAGCCGTTTCTATCAGAAGCAGATTTCTGAAAGCTAAGCATCTCATCAAGCTTTGCACTAGAAGTGCTCTCCAGTTGAGCTCTGATTTGAAACAGTTCTGCTTCAAGCTTTTTGGTCCTTTCAGCAAGAAAGTTGTTCTCGAATTGCAAAGCTCCAATGGTCTGATTTGCTTCATCAAACTTTATGTAGAGTTCCTTTCGATCTAGCTCAATATCACTCAGCTTCTTGGTGGCCAGCCTATATAGTTTCTCATACTTCTCAGAAACCTTGTACAATTTTTCATAGGCTGTATGGATATCATCTTGATTGTCCATTTTTTCAAACTTCAAGTCCACCAAGTCCTCTTCATCATCTACTATTTCTGAAACCCTATCAGTAGAATCAACTGTAGTAGTGAAGGCATTCAAGATTCCCTCGTCATCATTGTCATCTGAATCATCCTCAAGCTCAGTGTCACTTAAGGTAGCAGCATAGGCCTTGCTTTTTCCAATAGTCTTGAGATATGTTGGACATTCTTGTTTCATATGTCCAAAACCTTGACATCCAAAACAGTTTGGTTCAAAGGGAACAGTGTACTAACCGCCTTCCTTAGCATCCTTCTTCCCTCTATTTTGGCTCTTGAATTCTGAAGAATTGGATTGATTTCGGTCCTTATCGAATCCTTTTGCATTGGCATTCTTCGTAAACTTTTTGAACTGCCTCGTGATATAGGATTTCATCTTAGAATCTTCATCATCAGAAGATTCATCGGTATCACTGCTTTTGGCCTTCAATGCCATGCTCTTACTCTTGCTTGATTTCCCGATCCTAGTCAAACCCAATTCATAGGTTTGCAAGTTGCCAACCAGCTTTGTCAAAGGAATTTTGCCAATGTCCTTTGATTCCTCAATGGCGGTAATCTTGGCATGGAATCTCTACGGTAGAGATTTGAGCACCTTTCTTACAACCTTGGGTTCGGGAATGGTTTTCCCAAGATTAAAGGTGGAGTTAACTATGTCCTTCAGCTTGGCATGGAACTCATCAAATGACTCATCCTCCTCCATCTTAATTTCTTCAAAGCTTGTTGTAAGCCTTTGAAGTTTTGAATCCTTGACAGCCTTAGTCCCTTCATAGGTTGTCTGGAGGATAGTCCATGCTTCCTAAGCAGTTTTTGTAGAGGATATCTTCTTGAACTCCTCATTGGTGACCGCACTGAATAAAGCATTCAATACTCTGCTGTTGAAGTTAGCCGCTTTGATCTTAACATCATCCCAATCAACCAGTGCTTCCTTTGGCTTTGTCCAGCCAATCTCCACAACTTGCCACACTTTCTCATCTAAGGACTACAAACAGGGGTCAATAGATAACACAACAAAGATTAACTCTAATCAGAGTGTGCCCGCTTTGATACTACTTGATAGGCCAAAAATGTATTGACCCCTCTGGTAAATTAATCAATTAATTAGATTCAATTATATGCAATAAGCGTGATAACACAAACAAATCATCAACTAAGTTAAATGCAAAGGAAAATAAATTTGACATAGATGATTTATTTACGAATAGGGAAAACCACCGAGACAAAACCCCACCGAAAATAAGGTCACTACTCCCGAAAATCCACTATTATCAAAACAAACAGTTACAAGTAAAAGGAATCTCAATACCTAATACCAACCTATAGTTGAACCTTTACCCCAATACCCAATTGGACTTGTAATGTAGTGACAATCTCTCATTTCAATGCACGACTTCAAGTATGTGACTAACCAATCGATGCATGGATCCAAGTACGTGACCAACACATCAACTTGAGGAATATGTTGGTTGCAAAGTTCTTCAGTTCATCCAAACGATAAAGATCAAGAAGCTCCTTGATTATAAAACCCTTGGCACAAAGACGTAGCAGCTTCTATAAAGAATATGATGAACTAGGGCAATTGTCTCCGGTCACAATTTGTATGCACAATCAATTTGCATTGAGTTGCATAACCTTGCATCACCTTTGACGGCTCTTAAAATAATCCTTATATATGTCTAGGGTTGTGAGAAAAAAAAACCCTACACAAATAACTTAGATATACATGAAAAACAGATCTAGAAATCTGAATTTCGTAATTCTTAATAAGATACTGTTTCTTTCGAGCAGCTGTTGAGCACAAGCATTAAACATCGATAGATATTATCTGTCGAGATATCTGTCGAGTTTTAATGAACAGCTGTTCTTCACTTATTTCTTGGACAGACTTGCATGACTTCAATACTAGACTTAAACTCTTGTTTCTTGAAGTACTAAACCCATCCTAAATCTACCCAATTACAAGTAAAGTGCGTTTTGTCAAAGGATTAGCCAATTTACAATAACATATGTTCTAACAAATTCCACTTATGTCCTAACACTTAAACTGTCTTCCATTTGACTTATCTGAATGTATTTAAGTTGTTCGCTGGAACCTTTTTATATTAAGACAAAAATGGCAAATAGAAGCATAAGTTATAGAATTCAACTGAATATTGTGTTCCAGGCCTTCTAGGACTACCTCAATCAATATTAGCTAGGCCATAATGAAGGGAGAGACAGCGCGCAAGGAGAAATTGATCAAAACAAGCTGAGAGTAGCCTTCGTAAGAAAATAAGTTGTATACAGAATTCCCATGGAAAACATGTAACAAAGAAACAAGAAAAAATTCCCATCAAGAGCTCCAATTGTATTGGGGGCCCGGCCGATGGAATGGCAATATCTACACTATACTAGTTGCTTCAGTTTGTAATCCATTTAATTGTATTAATACAACTTCATGCAAATTCGGATTTCAGATCTTTGTAACATCAAAAGCACACAAGTGGAAGAAAATTTAAAGTTAAAGGCACTTATGATAAGTGAGAAGCTCAAATCATATATATTAGAAAAATATATTAATTATTTCAAATTTAGCTAGAATCTGCCTGCATGAATTAACTAATTAAAGCTGATAAACTACTGAACCAGAGGACTATTAATTATATTAAAACCACAACTACTCGTAAGTTACATTTTCAGGAAAAAAAACATGACAGGATAAACCTGAGTCATGTTAGGGTATAATAACCCAAAATTCTGCTCAGTCCCCGCAGGCTTAAGATCTTCATTGAAGAGTGCAAACACATAGGTCTCTGTCACATTCCCTGGCCGCATTGGGGTTCCCAATCCAGATGACACATGAGCTATCAAGTTGTTAACATAAGTTTGAGCATTAGCAATGGTGGCAAAGTCCCCACTTCCAGCGCTAGGCCATCCACTCTCGGACACGACAATTCTAACACTTGTTCCACCCATTTTCTCCAATGCAACATACATGGCGTCAAGCATGACATCAATGAGCATTTTGTAGTTGAGAGGCCCATCAGTAAAGACCACGTCTAGTGAAGTCCCTAGCACATAGTCTAAGTGCACATTTTCGGGGTCATTTACATATGTAAAATAAGGGTACACATTGGCTAGAATGGGACTCCCATTTTGCTCCAAAAATGACACAACGGATCCCATAACTTCCAAGTGGGTGTCTGAAAATGAACCATTTGAAGGAGGATATGATACCCCCATTACGTCGTATGAGACAGCAGTACTGACTGGTACTGAAATATTTGCACCTTTTAGTGCTCTGTCAAGGTTACTCATGGCACCATGCACAAATTTTGCTAGAGGCCCTGAAATGACCTCGTTGCCCGCAACTACATACCTAAATTTCACTGCTGGGACATGTGGTTTAACATTTGCATCAACCCATGCAGAGGCTGAATTTGGATCTGATGCTAGTAGTTGGAGGTCTTCGTTTCGAACTCCTACCACAACTTCGATGTTAGAGCCTTCGAGAGCCTTCAACACCTCAGTGTTTGGCTCAAAAATCCGAACTTTGGTGATATTTCTTGATTTCAGTAGGCCAACCACTGCATCTGGGTCTGGAAGGTTGTCACCTAGTAGTCCATAGTTCACGCCAACTCCTTGGGCTCCTTTATCATCAGCAATTAATAATAACAACGATAATAGCTCATAGATTAGACACAAGTTCATAAATTTTGGAGAATAGAGAGACATTCACGTATATTAATGTCTATGGTCTTAAACTTTAAGACAAACAAAATTAGGATATAATTTATATTTAAACCGTTCGAATAAACCTAGAGTGAATGTATCCGTTAAAAAAAAAAAAAAAAAAAAACTTCTTGAATGAGTGGATGGAGCATGTAAAATATTAATCTGTAATTTTTATTTAAAGAAATATATTGCATGAATATAAAAAATAAAAATAAAAATTCATTTGTTCTTTTGGCAATAAAAAAAAATGCAAAACAAAAATGAAAACAAAAAAGAAAGAAAAAAGAAGAAGAAGAAAGAAACATTCAACCTATACTCTTTTTTTTTTTTAACATCACTAATTTTAAGATGTTGGCTTAGAAACTTAAAAACCCCACGAATTACATGTCACCTAAAAACCACTAATTAAACCAATTCTTCGAAATTCATTCACCTTAGAGTTGTCACATCTATTGAACAAACTAAATTATTATAAATATCTATCAAGATCATTGCAAGAAAAGAACAGTGATTAAGTATTAGATATTAAGGCCAAAAGACTCACCCTTAAGCTTATTGTAAGCTCGTGTGTACTAATAGAAGGAAAAAAGAAAAAGAAAAAAAGAAGGGGTTCTCACCTAATCTAGGCCAAAACATGCAGTAATATTAGCTAAATGTTAAATTTATCATTCTCTAATCACTTAAGCATTTTCTAAAGATGGTATCACAGGCGCACAAAAACACATACACTAATTACCACAATAGAAGATTTAATACGCATGCATATATATATATATATATATATATATATATAGTTAGCAGATCGAGAAGATTAATCGAGCTAATATATTGATCAAGTAGGGAAGTTCAAATACTTAAAACATGAATAAAAACATATGAGAAATATAGAGAGATTGACCAACCTGATTGAGCGATAAAGAAACATGCAAAGATGCAAAATAAGAGGAATGAGGGAGCCATTGTACAGACAGGATTAGGGCGAAAAAGAAAGAGTGAAGCGTAGGCTACCTAATGACACAAGCACCTAAATTTATATGTTGAAGTAAGACCCTAGAAGAAAAATCTAAAAAAAATTATTTAACCCTAGTTAGTAAAGAAAGCAAATCAACATAATAAAGCATGGGGATATTTAATTTACAATTTACGCATTTCAGCAAGGCTAGGGATAATAAAATTTTCAAAACCTTTTTATAATTAAATTGCTAATTAAGGGGCTAAAATTTGGTTTCTCAAAAAAAAAAAAAGGGGGGAATAAATTTTGTTCAAGGTTTTTAAGGTCGGACCGAGATTTAACTAAGGTCGAACCGTAATGACATCATAATTAATTTAATATTAATAAAATACAAATAAGGGTATTAAAATGGTAAACATTAACAAAATTTTACCAAAATTATGTCTTAAAAAATTTAAACAACTTTCAAATAAATTTTCACAATTTTTATAAGGTTAATAGAAAATAATAAAGCATAAACAAGTTTTAAAAATTTGTGTTTAGTAATCTTTCAAATAATAAAAAATAGTCTAAAATAAAATTATTTTCAACATAAATTTGTAAATTGTATATTCACATGTAAAAAACATAATTCTTGAACTAGAAATAAAATTATCAAACAATAATAGATTAAGTGGGAGGTAATATGATAAATTGACAAATTATTCTCTAAACTCAAAATAAATAAAATATGAAAACCAAGAAAGACACGTCAAACTTGCCCAGCGTAGTGGTTGGCGTGTCAGTATATTTTTGATAGTGGGGGATCCTATGTTCTATACCACGCATCTACAGATTTCTGAATTTTTTGTATTTAAAATGGCATAAGATAAGAGTTGAACTGTAAATCTTAATTAAAAAAGCGGATTTTTACCCGGTTCAAGGTTAATCGGGTCGGACCGGCCGGTTCAATCCAGTCCTAACAACCTCGGGAGCAATAAGGACCCATCATTAATACTGTTTTTATTATGTGTCAATTATAAGATTCACAACAAGTATAATTGTAAAAAATATCATGTCACTAGATTTATTGCGCATATATATTTAGAATGGTGTCAATTTTATGAGCAAATAAAGAATAACATTTTTATTTTTAAGAATCAAATACAGAATAACATTTTTATTTATTTTTTTTTTTTTTGAGAAGCAAATAAAGAATAACATAAATGTAAAAGATTCCACCAACCCACGGGTAAAAATAAGGTTGATGGAAAGTGTAGTCTGTAGAATATAAGGTTGACCATTATAATTTTTTACCCTCTATTTGGTATACTTTTCACGAGAGAGAATATAGGAGGGTAATGAAGAAAAAAAACAATTAAAGAATATAAAATCTATTATTCTCTGTTTTGGTTGGTTAGAAAGAAATTTCTTTTAATTTTATTTGCTGGTTATTCAGCGGAAAAACCAAATACATAAGGAAAAGGGTAAGGAAGGAAAAAGCAAAGAATGTGAAATTTTATTGGCAAAATTACAATGTCAATTCCTTAAGTTTACCTAATGAGTACTTTTGGTCCCTGAAGTTTTAAGTGAGTGTTATTAGTCCCTAAAATTTAAGAAATGAACATTATTGATCATTTTATTAACTTGCGTTAGTATTCTTACTTTCGTGTCTAACAGAATAATGAAATGGCCTTATTTAAGTGACATGGTAGTTTTTTAATATTAAAAAAATTAAATACATATCCTAACAAAATAGCCAACTCAGTAGAACTGACCGGTTACCTAAAGAGTCCCAAAACCCCTGTGCGCCGGCCACCATCCCCTTCCTCAGTCTGACCACCAATGGCACCACCATCCCCAACAAGACTTCCAAAGATCAGGATGTGAACACCACGTCCTCAAATCTCTTGGCTATATGCAACAACAAGAAGAAATTTTGCACTTAACAACATCACCACAAAATGAAGCAAATTTTGCTTGAAAAGTAATAAAAAGACTTAAGATACTGACACTACACTACTGCTTCAAATTTTACATACCCACCACAGTTTAAGCTTTTTAAATTCAACTTTGAACATTACCTCAATACCGTATAACTAAAAGAAAAATAAAATAAAATAAAGAGCCACACTAGTAATAACTTAAAACTAAGAATCGGAGATCCACACATCCCGTGGCACTTTACTTCAAAGTTTGAACGGAGACCCACACTAGAAATAACAAATCAATGTCGAGATGATCTTTTTACGGGGAAATTCGATAGCATCCTGGGACTTTTGGAGGAACTCCATCTTGTTGGGGATAGTGGCGCCATGGGTGGCTGGGCAGAGTATAGGGACGGCAGATGGCGGGGCAAGAGAGGACTTATTGGGACTCTTGACTCTTTTAGGTGACCGGTCATTTTGGCTGAGTTGGCTTTTTAATGAGATATGCATTTAATTTTTTAATATTAAAATATTGCCACGCCACTTAACAAATGTTACTTCATTGTTTCATTAGCCACGTAAGCAAAAATGCTAACAAAAGTCAACAGAAAAACTAATAATACTCATTTTTCAAACTTTAGGGACCAATAGCGCTCATGTGAAACTTTAGGAACCAAAAACACTTATTAGATAAACTTTGGGACCAATATTGTATTTTTGACAATTTTATTAGTCTCAATTTTAGTTGGTTATTGAGTGAAGAGGGTAAAATTATGATGACAGATCCATTCATATGGTGGACGGATCCCGGTGGCGGACGGATCCAAGGTGCATGGGTGCAAGGAGGACGGGTCTCAAGGGCCACGTGGCTTCTACATGGTTTACATGGCTTCCAAGGAATCCTAAAGGGAAACAACTTGCATCCCACGGCTAACCCTAATCGATAGAATCCCAATATAGGAAGAGTCCTAGCATAAAAAGGATTCTGTAATATACTCCCACTAGTCGCAAACCCGTGCGATGCACGGGATAGTTTTAAATCAAATGTTAACACGTTCAGATTTAAACATCTCTCTAATTTCAATTATTGAAAGCTAAATTGACCCTAATATAAGATGAAACATGTAATATTATGAGGTAATATTAAAAATGAGATAAATACAAATATTATAAAGTAATATATTACAATAATATATTACAAATTGTGCATAAAAGCAAAAAAATTTCCTATGTTCCAATATGTCTTTAGTACCAAAATCACAAATCCATTAAAACCAAATTGTGCATAGAAAATCTTAGAGATTGAAAGACAACTTTAAAGTGTTTTTTTTTTATCTTCTTCCTTTGTTGCTTTGTAGTAGTCCCTGAATATGCCCCTTTTGTTTTCCTTGAGTACAGATGTTGGTGTGAGTTGCACATTGCTTTGAACATCAAGTTTTTGAAATTTTGTACAATCACCATCTTCTTCAGTTGATAAGTTGTTGCTACATTCATTTGAAGTATCACTGATGTAAGCCTGGAAATAGAACAGGTTGAGGTATTACAACATATACATCTTAAATATCATATTTGTAATTTTGCTAAATTAAAGAATACGTACTTCTGTCATTTTATCAAGCTGAATTGCTTTGTCAGTTTCTTCAAAAGAGTCAAAAAGTTTCTTGACGGTGTAGAATTCCCATCCATACTTGAGATTATAGTCATTTAGTTATATTTTTCTTCTTAATTGAAGAAAAATATAGCATTCACATACTAACTTTAGAATTAAAAAAAAAAAAAAAAAAAAAAAAAAAAACCATGATTATTTGAAAAGGCAAGATGTGAAGAGCTGGAGAAGGTTACCATTGATAATGATGATGATTGTTAGGACATATGTGATTCACTTGTTAGGAACATATGTCACTATTTTATGTAATTGGTTTATCCTTTAACAAAACGCACTTTACTTATATTTGGGTAGATCTAGGATGTGTTTAATACTTCAAGAAACTGTGTTTCAAGATCAAGTGTTAAAAACATGCAAGTCTGTCCAAGATTCAAGCTGAAGAAGTGTTGTTCAATAAAGCTCGATAGCTAGCTCGACAGCTAGCTATCCATTGAGCTTAAGAAGCTGTTCCAGCCCCGTGGCTCGACAGCTGCTCGACAGCATCTTGACAGACAGGTATCTATCGAGTTTTATGAAAAACAAAATTCCAGTTCTATTTTGACTCTAATCCGAGATTATGTGTTTGGACTTTCTTTTTTTCTAACCCTAGACATATAAAAGGATTACTTTGAGGGCCGTCAAAGTATACATAAGTTGCAAAAGTATTGAGCAAAGTTTGTTCAAGCAATTTGTAACCGAAGACAAAGTTTTGCCCTAGTTCATCATTCTTGTGAAGAAGTTGCGTGTATGTGCACCGTAGGGTTTTGTGACCAAGTATCTTCTTGATTTTCATCGTTGGGATGAACTGAAGAACTTTGCAGCCAACAACCTTCTCTAGTTGGTGATTGAAGTCGCGTACTGGGATCCGCGCATTGGTTAGTCACGTATTTGGGAGCCATGCATCGAATGGGAAAATTGTCACTACAGAACAAGTCCAATTGGGTATTGGGGTAAGGGTTCAACTGTAGGTTGGTATAAGGTACTGGGATTCCTTTACTTGTAACCGCTTGTTTTGATAATAATGAAATTTTGGGAGTAGTGACTTGAAAATCACCCGGTGGGGTTTTTGCCGTTAGGTTTTCCCCATTCGTAAACAAATCACCATGTTATTTATTTTCCGCTGCATAATTAGTTTATTGGTGATTTGTTTGTGCTACCACGCGTTTGCATGTTAATTAACTTAATTAATTCACTTGACTAAATTAATTGGTTAATTTATCACAAGGGGTCAATTCATTTTTGGCCTATCAAGTGGTATCAGAGCAGGCACACTCTGATTAGGGTTTAATCTTTGTTGTGTTGATCCATTGACCCCTGTTGTCATGGCTGTAACCGGCTTGGAAAGATCTTTGTTTTCAAATACATCTTGTTTTTCTAATCTCTATTTGTTTGAGTGTCTCAGAAAATACAAGTCTAAAAGTTATTTGAATTCTCTTATGATGACTATTGGAAAAGATCTTAGTTTGGCTAAGAAGAAACTAGATTGTCTCAGAATAAAAATATGCAAAGGAGTTCGTCTGAGAAGAGTGAAAGTTAAAGGCTTAGCTTGAAAAAGGCAGATGAGAGAAAACACCATTCCTAGTTGTAAGGTTGAATTTAATCAACCATCTTGTTGGCTTTATTCCATACCAAATTTGCTTGCATTTCAGCATTAGTAACCCTATATTTAGGTGGGATTGTTGTAAGGGTAGTGAGTGAGATAGAGTGTTGAAATGCTCAAAAGTGTGCAAGAAAACAGAGACTCGCGGCTGGATCTCGCGGGTGACTCACGGCTGCAAGCCGCCAGAAGATGCACACGTGCCAAGCATGCCAGAAGTTGAAGCGTCATGCTAGCTGAAGCACTACAGGACAAAATAGGACAACTGACCGTTTTGTTATCTCGCGACTGGATCTCGCGACTCAGTCAAGCCGCGAGCCAGCCCTGTTTTGAAAATTCTGACTCTTCACATTCCATTCTCACCCTAGTATAAATACCCCTTATACCCATGAAAGAAAGAGAGCTTCCAGAGAGAATTTTGAGAGAGAAACCCTAGAGAAAAACAAGATTGATTCATCCACAATCTTCACATAAGAGAATCTTCAAATTCCTCTACTATCTTCCTTTCAATTGTTAAATCCTTGAGAGGCTTTTTACCAAGACCTTTTCTCACCATACCCATATCTGTGAGAAGGCTATTTGGTGCTTGGGAAGCAATTAGGAATGGACCAATGGTTATTGGTTGATGCTATGGGCTATAACGGAATCCGGTAAGCTAGAAAAGACAAAAGTTCAGCCCAACCTCGTTGGAGCAAGAAGTTTGGAGGGCTTAGGTACATCGGGTAGATTAGGCTTGGAGGGTCTATTACTGTTCATGTATCCCAACTACATTTTCTGGTGGATTATTGACCGCTTGGAGGGCGGCGGAGAGGTTTTATGCCCAGGGCTTTGGTTTCCTCTTCGATAACACATCGTTGTGTTGTCCTTGTGTTTGCATCTCTCTTCCCTTAATCTTTACCTTTTATTTTCTGCTGTGGATGTGATTTTAATTGGCTTAGATTGTTTACCAATTCTTTTTATAGCTTGTGTTAATTTTCCGCACACTTATTGTTTGTCATAAAACTTGAATTGGTATTTTTGTTATTGGGGGTCTAAACGTTCAAGAGTGTTTTACACACTATTTGAACTTTCAATTGGTATCAGAGCGGGTACACTTGTTTTGGTTTTATTACCTAAGTGTGATCCTTGACCCTTTGTGTGTTTTGCCATGGATAATACTTTATATGTTCTATGGATATTGTTGATTGTAACATGCCATGTGTTTGTAAAAATGCCTCTATGAGTGTTAATCCTCATAATTGTGATGACATGTTACTTGAATTTATGGGTGTTGTTGACAAACTCTTGAAGAAAGGAGCTAAGAAGTTTCAAAAGAATTTGAGCAAGTTAGTTTGTGAAAAGGATGATTTGATTGCTAAACTCAATGAATCCAACAAATTGGTTGAGAAATATAAGAATCTTGCTGAAATTTCTCTTGAAAAGCTGAAAGAGTTTGAATGTTTAAATAAGGACTTGGATGCTAAACTTGTTTTGTCTAACAAACTTGTTGATGATCTTAAATCTGAAAATGAATCTTTTAAGATGCATGCCAAGTGTTTGATTGCTGAACCTATTGCTAAAATGGAAGAAATATATGTTGCAATCATGTTGTGGTATCCGATTTTGTGCCTATTGTGTGTTCTACCTCAAAGGACAAATCGGTGTACATTCCTCCACACAACAGAAATCAAAAAGTGGAGAGAAAGGCTCTTAAGCCTAAGCCTCTGTTTAGGTCCCATTCTAGGGAATTGAGTGGATCTAAGTTTGTTCCTACTTGCCACCATTACGGTGTGATCGGTCACATAAGACCCCAATGCCCCAAGTTAAAAAGAGAACAAACCTTTGTTGTTAGATCCCTTCCCAAAAAGCCTAGTGGACCTAAACACATTGTTTGTCACCATTGTGGTACCTTTGGTCATCTAAGACCTCATTGCTCTAAGTTTCAAGCTCTTAAGAGAATCAAAAGAAAAGAGAAACTTGAGCGTTTTGGAAGTTGTGCTTTGAAAGCTAAACCGGATTGGATGGAAAATGGTAAGTTGTTGAAGAAAGTGGTTAATGCTCTTACCTCCTTGTCTATGTGCATCTTCGGTTCTCATTCTTTCAACCCTCGTCTCACTTCCCATGAGACACTCATTCCAAACAATCATTCCGTTTGGATGAGGAAGGGTTCCTATGGTTGAGCTTTTGCTCTTTTGGTCCTTGATCTAATTCTTTCGATCTTTGTAGGACCCTTCATGCATTAAATGTCATATCTTCATGCATTTTGCATTTATTTGTATGCATTGTTTTGTTTTGTTTTGTTTTTTTTTTTTTTTAATCTTACTTTTATATTTCAGTTTTGTGTGAGTAAAAAAAAAAAAAAAAAATCCAAAACCACATAAAAAGTGAAAAATTCAAAAATTTTGATCGTATATGTTTGAGCACATATCACATGTGAATTTGGCCTTGTACCTTTGTACAAATGGCTTTGTGCATTTATGAGCTTAGCTTATTCTTTATGCACTTATTTCTTTGTGGGAAAAATCTTGACATCTCTGTGTGATTGTTGTAAATCGATCTTCACGCTTGTCATGAATGATTAGTCAATTGTCATGTTGGTTTTGATACATGCGTAGACTTGTGTCTATATCTCTTTCCACCCTTTTATTTTTATTGCTTAAAGAGCTCAATAAATGTAAATCTCAAAATGAAAAGAGATAATGAGCTGCAAAAACCGTCGCACATACTAGTATTCGACTAGGAAAAATGGAAAGTGACTTATATGAAAATGTATGATGCCCAAAAAGCCAAAGGCTTGTTCATCAAATTGAAATATCACAAATTTCAGGCATCAATCTCAAAATGAGATGTTTTGATTCAAAATGATCAAATGTTATGAATTGTAAAGAAGCCAAATGAAAAGCTTCATTGTATGTAATCATTTTCTTGTGGGAGGTCATATATGTTCATTTCTATAATTGAGATAGACCACTTGACTTAGTACTAGTTATGTATGACTTGATTGAATTGATCATTGAAACTTCACTCTAGACTAAGGACTATTCCACATTTGATACACACACACAACACACATGCCTAATGTTCAATGAATGTCTTATTCATTTGTTCGATTGTACTTGTCTAAATGTGATGTGTGTGTGCTCAATCATATATGGTTCAATCCAAAAAGATTTTTGATCATTTTATATGTTTTTGGAAGTGATTTTTATCACTCTTTGTGTTTATGTTTAGTGTTTACTTTGTTTTTCATTGTTTAAACATGTTCCGTGTTGAAAAAAAAACAGGTGTCAGAGTTTTTTGCGGCTCATCTGGAGACTCGCCAGTCGCGAAACCCCAGTCGCGAGTTCATCCAGAAGCTTTGGCGACTCACTCGTGGCTTGCTCGCGACTCACTCGCGACTCGCGAAAATTTTCACGACTGAACCTCGCGACTCGCCCAGTCGCGAAACGCCCAGAAATAGTTTTTTAAAGGGCTTTTTATGGGAAACCTGTTTTAAACCTCTCCCATCCTCTCTTAAACCCCTCTTTCACTATTTTTTACATCAAAACCCAATCAATTTGAATGGTTTTTCATTCCATTAACATCTCTAAGGTAATTATAAACTCTTTTCATTGATTTTGATCCTTAAATTATGTTTTGGAGAGTTTTGTGCTCTTGGTTGGGATTTTTATCATAGGGGTTGGGAAAACTTAATTTTTGTCAAATTTCTTCATGGGATTAGTTTCTTTTGTTGATTTGCATTGGATGTTGGCCCCTTGTGGCAGAAAGAACATGTATTAAGGGTGGATTTCATGATGTTTATGCATTGTTTCACATTATTGTTTATAGTGTGCATGCTAGGTGTTTGATAAAATGCCTCTTAGACATTTTCTCACTTGTTTGGACTCCGATGAGTACCAAACTTTGGGGTTTCTCATGTTTCCTCATTAGGAACATGTTTGGTTCATTGGTTGTGTATTTAACACACCTTGCCCCACATGTGCATTTTTCATGCATTGGTCATGCATTGCACTTAGCCACCTCTTGCACACACCTTTGCTACCCTTGTCATGCATTGGTCTATACCTTGCTTCTTCATCCTAGCATGTTATGTCTACCTTATGCTCTGTAGCATTTTACATTGTCTTAGGTTTGAGTTTCATTTTCTCATTCATCTCGCACCCCTCATGCATCATTAGCACTGTTCGTTCCTTCATCTCTTGCCCTCGTTTCTCCTTGACCCTTTGTCTATTCCTGACAAAAAGGGGGAGAGTATACTCTAGAGAGTATACTGGAGAGTTTTTGTCATTTCTATATGACTCTTGTGCACATCCTTAGGGGAAGAAATTTTATTTCTCGCACATTTGTAAGGGGAGAGATATTCCATAAGGGAGATGCATATACCAAGGGGGAGAAGACATTGTGTTAACAATAAAACTTTATTTTGTTTGTTTTCTTGTATTGCATCGTGTTTGTGTTTTGGACATGCATATATCCCTATGCTATTGTGCTTCATTGAATGCATGTTCGGATAATCATTTGCTTTGCTATGTGATCATTGTAGTCATTTCTATTTGACTGGTTTGGTGTATGATCAAGTTGCTCACATTTTCATATCATGTTTACTTGATCGCAATTTACTTGTTATATTATACTTGTCCTTTTATTACTTGCTTTACCTTGAGGGTCTAATGTGTTTTGTGCAAGTGTTTCAGGCTACAAGTATATATGTTCCAAGTGCATCACAGCTTCTCATCATTCTGAAGGGGAGAAACTTTAAGCACTTTTAGCTTATATTGTTTAAGTTTTTATTCAATATAATGTGTTTTGTACCCATGTTGCTTTTGTAAGCTTTTAGGGTTTGCTTTTGTTTGTAGGCTTTATGGTTTGTACCATGCTTTATGGTTTGTACCATGCTTTATGCAGCCTTTATGTTTTTGTTAAATCAGTACTTCTAACTAAATGTCTTGCATTTTCTTGTTAAGTACTGTCACTCTTGTGCCCTTGTAGGATTGTTCCTAGATGCATATACTTAGTGTATTATGCATTGGTTGAGTGTTGGGCATACAAGTAACTTGCATTGTTCTTGTTACCTTGTATGTTCAAGTGTTCATTCCAAGTGTGAATGAGCATTGTGGTCACTACCTTGTAGTGATTACTTGTTTGATCAAGCCATGATTTGTTTCTTAACTCCATCTTTGCTTGATCACATTATGCCTGCTTCATATGCATTTCATGTTTTTCTGCATACAATGATCATGGTGTATTATTGTGTTTCAAGAGTTTCATGTTCATATGATTCAAGTGCCTCATAGTTTCTAGAGTTAGGTGTGAGTGAGTTTTGCTCAACTGTTCCTAACTCACATGTTAAGTCTAGAGTCTATTTTAGGTTTTGTCATGGAATAGCCAAAGGGGGAGATTGTAAGATTGAATTTAATCAACCATCTTGTTGGCTTTATTCCGTGCCAAATTTGCTTATATTTTAGCATTAGTAACCCTGTATTTAGGTGGGATTGTTGTAAGGGTAGTAAGTGAGATAGAGTGTTGAAATGCTCAAGAGTGTGCAAGAAAACAGAGACTCGCGGCTGGATCTCGCGGGTGACTTGTGGCTGCAAGCCACTAGAAGATGCACACGTGCCAGGCATGCCAGAAGTTGAAGCGTCATGCTAGCTGGAGCACTACAGGACAAAATAGGACAACTGGCTGTTCTGTTATCTCGTGGTTGGATCTCGCGACTCAGTCAAGCCGCGAGCCAGCCCTGTTTTGAAAATCCTGACTCTTCACATTCCATTCTCACCCTAGTATAAATACCCCTTATACCCACGAAAGAAAGAGAGCTTCCAGAGAGAATTTTGAGAGAGAAACCCTAGAGAAAAACAAGATTGATTCATCCACATTCTTCACATAAGAGACTCTTCAAATTCCTCTACTCTCTTCCTCTCCATTGTTAAATCCTTGAGAGGCTTTTTACCAAGACATTTTCTCACCATACCTATATCTGTGAGAAGGCTATTTGGTGCTTGGGAAGCAGTTAGGAAGGGACCAATGGTTATTGGTTGATGCTATGGGCTATAGCGGAATCTGGTAAGCTAGAAAAGACAAAGGTTCGGCACAACCTCGTTGGATCAAGAAGCTTGGAGGGCTTAGGTATATCGGGTAGATTAGGCTTGGAGGGTCTATTGCTGTTCATGTATCCCAACTACATTTTCTAGTGGATTATTGACCGCTTGGAGGGCAGTGGAGAGGTTTTACACCGAGGGCTTCGGTTTCCTCTTCGATAACACATCGTTGTGTTGTCCTTGTGTTTGCATCTCTCTTCCCTTAATCTTTGCCTTTTATTTTTTGCTGTGGATGTGATTTTAATTGGCTTAGATTGTTTACCAATTCTTTTTATAGCTTGTGTTCATTTTCCGCACACTTATTATTTGTCATAAAGCTTGAATTTGTATTTTTGTTATTGGGGATCTAAACGTTCAAGGGTGTTTTATACACTATTTGAACTTTCACCAGTGATCTGTCATCTAAACATGAAGTGTGTTTTATGATGAAGTCTGCATTAAAGTTATGGACACATGTTTGTGGTACCTCGACAGCGGTTGCTCAAGACACATGACTGGAGACTGATCTCTATTCAAGGTTTCGAGTCTAAGAAAGGTGGCAATGTCACTTTTGGTTATGGGAGCAAATCACAGATTAAAGGGAAGGGAATTATCTCTCTACCTAGACTACCTGACATTGCAAATGTTCTTTATGTAGAAGGTCTAAGGGTGAACCTGTTATGTCACGACCCAAATCCATGGAACATGAATTTAGATACATGACTAACTTGCTGAACTTATATAACTTACTAAACGTAATTAATCCAAAATATATTAAAACTCTAAAAAAACAATACTCTTAAAAACCTCTTACAAAAATCCAAACTCCACAAATTTAGAATAATTTCCAAAATACAGTGAAATCTAAAGCGGAATAAAAAGAAATAACTACTAATCTTTTAAGACTTCAAGTATTATTGACTTTGCCTAAAACTCCCACGCTCTACCTTGCACCTTACGAAGCAATCCAAAGGTTCTGTTCCCCAACTAAACTTTAATCTGTAAATTGTAATTGATGGGGTGAGCCACACATCCAATAAGTAATTATACAAAACACACAACGGAATAGAGTCAAGCCAGGCACGAGTATTTTGATTTTTCACAAACTCATTCAATGATATCAAAAATAATTATTCCAAAACATATAATGAATCACTTAACATAATTATAATCACATCTTAAAATCATTAGAAAACACATACATATAATTGATTAGAGCACAGTGTCACATATACACATCACATATTCTCACATACAATCCTGTGAGCGGATACCAACATCTAACCCCTGCTGGTGAGGGATCAACACATATTCTCACATACAATCCTGTGAGCAGATTTACACATATCTGATATATCTGATCAATTCTAAAAACACTTATTTTTGAGTCACATATCACCAAAGTAAAGTTTATGCAAAATATAATAATTTACTTGATATTAACAATTATTCCAAATACAAAGGCATATCAAAGGTCACAATATCGAATTGAACATAAATTAAAGGATGCTTGACTCTCTTAGGAAATGAATAAGAACTGAAGAGTTCATATAAATATTTTTACAATTCTTGAGTAAGTTTGAAAACCCAATTTGCTAAAAGAAAGGTCTTAAATACCATTTGAAAAATAAGAATATGACTTTGAAATCACTTGGTTTTAAACAAACTTAAAGAACAAGAACCTTTTTAGAAAACTTACATTGAAACTCAATTATTTTCGGAAAATAGTTTAGTTTAGAAATCATCTTTGAAATGAGATTTGGACATTCAAAACGTTATTTAAAATTCGAAGTATCTCTTTAAAACATTGTCTAAAAGTCGAAGTTTCTCTTTCAATGATATAAAAATAATGTTTTCAATAAACTTTAGAAAACGTAAGCTTTAGAAACATAACTTTTGAAAACTTTTGACTTCTAAGAACCTAAAGAATAAAACTTGTGCATATTATGCATAATTACTTACAGCACTTGAATCACTCTGACAGTCCAGCTAAAACAACCTCCAAAAAGCCTCAAAACACTCTTAAATAGAACCTATAATCAATCATGAAAATATACTTAATATCTTCTACAAAAATATAAAGCTTATAGAACTATACAAATGGACTCACTAGGATTATATTTTGCTGAACTAGTAACACTTTTAACACTAAGTTAAAGTTTCTCTAATCCAATGATGCTCTAACCAATAACATTCCCTTATATTAATCGAAACTCATATTGCCATGAGGAAGGCAGTAGCCAAAAATATCATTGACCTAAGATTTAATATAAAACCCCAATGAAAATGTAAGAGTCATATACCTGAATAGATATTTGTAATCCATGGCTTGTTCTAGAGACACACAGTGGCCAACCTAGGATTTAATTATATAACTCCGATGAAAAACGTGAAGGCCATGATCATTAATAATATTTTGATCCATGTCTATTTTCGTGGGTACACACGGTGGCAAGATTCATTGACTTCAAATATATTATATATGTACATGTCCGTAGGAAGACATATGCCATAACCATAGATCCTTGAAATTCAGTGGCTCAACTTTTGTATTATATAAATATTTATATCCCAACGTTAAACTTACAGCCATCCTAACATCAAAGCCATCCTATAATATATATAAATATATGTTAACCACAGTTGAAGCTTTACAGCCGTGTTCTTGAATTAGGAATTGAAATTCCATGAATCTATTCAAGAACCCACATAGTGGACAGCCGTCAAACCAAGGTTTAATAGTGTAAACCACAATTCTAAAATAAAAAACCCTTTTTATTTTTAACAATCTACACAACACTAAAGTTTTCCATGATAAAATTCTAACTCCTTAACTCTTTGTTTCTAACGGTGAGGAGTCATACCTTGAAAAATCTGATTGCCTCTTCAATTGTATGTGCTCTAACTCCAAGGAAAACCTCTTAGCCTCTTTGATAAAACCCTTTCTATGAAAATCCTGATTGTCTCTTTCTCTACCCTGTAGTTCATATTAGAGATGTGGGCGTAGTGGGGTAGCGAGCTGCAGTTACTAATGAAAAGAATACCTATGGCCCATCAATTATATTTAAAAGAAAACTTAATAATAACCTCAAATAAAAGTATGCGGGGTATTACATGTTAAGCATAAGGTGATGGGAGCAAATCACAGATTAAAGGGAAGGGAATTATCTCTCTACCTAGACTACCTGACATTGCAAATGTTCTTTACATAGAAGGTCTAAGGGTGAACCTGTTAAGCATAAGTCAGATATGTGATCAAGATTTCATGGTACTATTCTTAGAGGGAAAGTGTCTTGTCATGGATGAGTCTGGAAAGAAACTCATAAGTGGTGTTCGCACTTTAGACAACTGTTATGGATTGGTTCCTAATGCTGATATTATATGCAATAGCATTCGTTTGCCAAATGAAAATCTATGGCATCAATGGATGGGACATGCTAGTTACAAACATCTTTCTATTGTATCTAAGCATGAATCAGTCTTGGGAATACCAAAGCTTAGTAGAATAAGCAATGTGGTGTGTGGATCATGTCAACTTGGGAAACAAACGAAAGCTAAGCATCCAGGCACTCAGACATCAGCTACATCTAGGCCATTGGAGCTTCTACATTTGGATCTTATGGGTCCAACTAGAACCGAGTCTCTTGGTGGTAAGAGATACATCATGGTTGTGGTAGACGACTTTACTAGGTACACTTGGGTCATTCTCCTACGATCCAAGTCTGATACTCCTGAGCACATTGAAGCTTTGTGCACAAGACTGCAGAATGAAAAGAGTCTGAAGATTGATCGAATTTGAAGTGACCATGGTAAAGAATTCGAGAACTCGTATATGGAGTCCTTTTGCACAAGATCAGGTATATCTCAAGAATTCTCTGCTCCTATTACTCCTCAGCAGAATGGTGTAGTAGAAAGAAAGAACAGGGTTATTCAGGAGATGGCCAGAGCCATGTTACACAATAAGGATGTGGCTAGAAACTTGTGGGGAGAAGCCATTAACACTGCCTGTCATACAGTTAATAGAGTGTACTTTAGACCCGGTACCAAGAAGACTCCATATGAGTTATGGAAAGGAAGGAAGCCGAATGTGAAGTCTTTCAGAATCTTTGGAAGTACTTGTTTCATCCTCAAGGATAGAGAGAATGTGGGAAAGTTTGATTCCCGGAGTGATGAAGGTATATTTCTGGGCTACTCCTTCACAAGCAAGGCTTATCGGGAATACAACAAAAGAACCATGAAAATAATGGAGACAGTGAATGTTGTTATTGATGAGTCTTCAGATTTAGGTTCTGAGAAAGGTATTAAGGAATTCCCCAAAGAAATTCTTCCTCCTGAGCCTAAGGAAGTTCAAGAAATTGTTGAACAAGAACCTGCATCTCCAAGTGCTCCCGGTACTCCCAATGTTGTAGAAGATTCTGCAGATATACCCACTTCACCAAATTTTGAATCTCATGAGGAGAAAGGACCTTCATCCAGGATTAAATTAAATCATCCTCCAGAAGTTATTGTGGGAAATATGAATGAACTCACATTAAGAAAATGGATAGTTGATAAATGTGTTGCTAACTTTGTGTCTTATTCTTGTTATCTGTCACAAGTTGAACCCACAAAAGTTGAGGAAGCTCTTCAGGATGAAAGTTGGGTTGAAGCAATGCATGACGAACTCCTTCAGTTTTAGAGGAATGATGTCTGGACCTTAGTACCTAGACCGGAAGGCAAGCACATCATCGGCACAAAGTGGATATTCCGCAATAAGACTAATGAGGAGGGCAATGTGATTCACAACAAGGCTCGGCTTGTAGCTCAAGGATACTCACAAATGGAAGGAGTAGACTATGATGAGACATTTGCCCCAGTTGCCCGTATGGAGTCCATCAGAATTCTCCTTGCCCTAGCATGTCATTTGAAATTCAAACTTTATCAGATGGATGTAAAGACTGCTTTCTTGAATAGGCTACTTAAAGAAGATGTCTATGTGGCTCAACCAAAAGGATTCGTTGATCCACACTTTCCAAACCATGTATTGTATCTCAAGAAGGCACTTTATGGCTTAAAGCAAGCCCCTAGAGCTTGGTATGATCGGCTCACACAATATTTGGTGTCACATGGGTTCACAAGAGGAAAAGCTGATCAGACTCTCTTCATCAAAAAGGAAGATGGCGAGTTGATAGTTGCTCAAATCTATGTTGATGATATTATCTTTGGGTCGACTAAGGATGAACTTGCTCATGGCTTCTCAAAACTCATGCAAGCCGAGTTCGAGATGAGCATGATTGGAGAGCTGACTCACTTCCTTGGATTGCAGATTCGTCAACAAGATTTAGGTATATTCCTATCTCAATCTAAATATGCTAGTAGAAGATTTCAAAATCCTCGTCTCGGACAAGATTTTTAGTGTCTTCCTCCAAAGCGATGTCCTCTGATTTTGTCTCCTCTTCGTCTGAGGATGTGATCTCCTCTATGACCAGTTGGGGATTTTCAGGAGCAGGAAGTTCAACGGGTTCAAGATCCTTGAAAGTTGGAAGCTTGACTACTTACGTTCCCTCTAGAGGAGGTTTGCCTATAAAGCCTTTAATGGCCACGTCAATCAGAGCGAGGCGGGAGTCTCAGGCCTTGATCACATGCTTGGATGTTTGGAAGCGATTGGATATGGGGGTGAAGCCTAGGATTACATGAACTGCACGGAGCTGACTGTCTCGATGAAGGAAGATCTTGAACCTCAAAACTCTGTTCAATAATTTGAAGTTCACCAAACTCCATCTCTCGGCAGTGGCTTTTTTCTCTGAAAAATAAAAATTAAGAGGTAACATTAGTTTGCAGGTCAGACAAGCCTAGATCCGAGCAAGTAAAAGACAAATGAACATACATAAAGGTAAAATGATAGGAAGGCTGTTTATAGTTTCCTAAGCTAAACACTGATTTTAATTAAATGTCCCTAAGCCATCCCACCTGGAGTTCCATCCTTGGTAGGGCAATGGAGTCCGTCGTGCCACTCCCCCGAAACAATAAGAAAGTCCTCGTCTATGACTTTGTTCGTCTTGGGGAGACAGGAGATAAGCCTAACAGTAGGAACCCTAGTTTTTAAATAATAACCTCCCTCATTGGCACCTTTCTGACAACTATATACCCAATTCACATTGTGATGGGTAAGTTGTATACCCAACTTCTCGTTTAGAGCATCTACACTACCTAATAATCTAAACATATTGGAAATGCACTGGGTAGGACACAACCTAAAAAGATTTAAAAAGTCCCTAGTGACTCTACCCATAGGAATCTCATACCTCCTTCAATGAAGGCAATCATAGGAATTACGACAGCACTAGTAGGCCTCCTCACATGCCATTCACCTAGGTTGCAATGTTGTATGGACACATTGCTAGGAATCCTATAATACCTCTTAAACTCCTTTTGGTTTTTAGGAGTGTCAACCAAACTAAAAAATCTACCCATTTGGGAAAAAGAAAAAAAAAATCAACTAGGGTGAAAGAGTAAGGGAAGAACTCTGGCTAACAAAAATGCACACTTACGAGTTCAGGGAAGAAAAACTCCTTGGGTGAGGTTATCAAGTGAAAGGAGTGTATTTAAGTTCTTTTCTACTTCTAGGGAGACAAAATGGAGAGAAGGGTTTCATGTCTCTCTATATATAGGCTAGAAAAAGAAGGAGCGGTAATCTTCCCACCCCTTCTAATGGTGAATTCTGAGTCATTTGATAATGATCTCATTGTAGAGCATAGGAAACATCGGGCCGTCAGTTGCATTTATTGCAAAGTTGGAAGCGTCAGGAGTGGGTCGCAGTCAATTGAAAAGGCATGTTTGTAAGGGGACCTATTTATGAATGTACCCTTGCCAATGACTTTGTTGGCCAAAACCTCATCTTTCTTGGTCGAAAGTGAAAAATGAGGTTCTGGGGGGCTATTGTGAGGAGGATCCCTAATCCCATTTAAATGGATAGCCAAGATTATTTCTGAGGATACACCTCAGACCTCGGGGACGAGCATTGGTTAACCACGGGGGTGAGCACTAGCTAACCTTGGGGACAAGCATCAACCATGGGAGGCCCATGAAGTTAAAATATCACAGAGGGAAGAAAGCAGACTTGGCACATGTTACGAGGAGGATAAAGGGAGAAGGGTGTAGAAGCCATCCCCTCCGCATTAAATGCAAGACAACTACTCCTCTGGCCACATTAATGAGGAGATGACCTTGAACAGTGGTGGCACAGCTCAGATTGTAGCGTAGATGCATACTGGTATATTTTGGATGAGACAGAAGTCTTGGGAATGCAATCTCGACTTCCTTGTGATATTTACCTGACTTGTCTCATAGAAGTCTATATATTTTGAGAATAAAATAAAAGGAACAAGTGGAAGATAAACTCCTACCTGTCCCTGACAAAAGAAAGAAAATAGAGAGACCCACACCTACCTTTTTGTTTGTTTTGTGTCTTCCTTGTGCCTTGCATTTGTGCAACATGTGAACTCCGTGGTAATCATCTGGTAACCATCTTTTCTTTTTCTTTTTTCACTTGGGAAATCACTTTCTGTTCTGTTTTCTTTTTGTGTCCAAAGGACTTTAGTTGCAAGTGATTGAATCTTTTGGATATTGCTACACCTTCTATTGCTAGAGCCTGTTCCTCATCTCCAAATATTCCAATGGTAAAAAATTTCCATCATTTGATTATGCTTAGCTTCGTCTTGTTATCTTGCCAAAACAAAATTCTTTCTTATTGTTGTCATTATTTGTTCTCTCAACCACTTTGGTTGTAGCAATGCATTTTGTTCAAATTTTTAAATAACTCAAGTTTAAAGAACATGAGTTAATATTACAAGTAACTTGTTCTTCAAGAAATCGAGTTCAAGGTGGACTTTTTAATTCAAAAATGCCGGATTAGCAGGTGCCACTGTGTCACATTTTTAAGTAACTCGACTTTTGGGAACTCGAGTTACATGTAAAACTCGAGTTTTAAAACAATGGTACATTGCTAAATATTTCACAAACAATGGTATATTGCTAAGTGTGCGTTTGGGAAGCGCGTTTTGCGCTTCCCAGATGCACGTTTGCGTTTCAGTTACTTTTTTTTTTTTAGGAGTCGAAATGTTTGACTTTTCCGTGAACAGTACACAGGTGTGCACTGTTCACGGACCCAAAATTTCACTTTTCAGCAACTTTTTCATTAAAAATGGGTCCCACGATACTATTCACACATTTAAAAATTATTTTGCTATAATGTTTTTCAGTTTTCAGTTTTCAGTTTTCAGTTGTATCCAAACGGACCCTAAATAATTTGCCAAATAGTGGTAGTGGGCCATTTTTGCCCATAATTGAATACAAATAGAAGAAATTCCTGTTTGGATGCTAAGAAAATGCTGTAATTTTTTGTAATCGTGTTTTTAATTTATGAAATTTTGTGTTTGTATGAGAGATTTAGGTCCAAAACTGTTCTTGGTGCTGGGTTTTATTTGGGACTAATTTTTTATTTGCTTTTTTTTTTTTCGAGTGTTTGTTTGAAAAGAAAATTTTGAATGCTCAAAATTTTCCTAGGGTGAATATCCAATTTGTTCACGTAATATATATATATATATATATATATATTTTTTTTTTTTCTGTTTTTATACAATGTGATAAAATTTTAAAATTTTAATTTAATAGATATTAATGATTTTTTTTAAAGATTTTTTAAATTACTTAATTATCTATACTACTAATAACAGGATTCTTTATTTGGGTTTCATCATTTTGTGTATTAAAATATCCTCACACAATTTTTGTTTGGGGGGGGGGGGTGATTTGTGTTACTAATTTATTAGTCTATACAAATTTCCATACAAATACACAAACACATAAATTTACATACACACTCACAGAGAAATTAGTATTTTCCATAGTGAAATCCTTAAAATTAAATATTTCATAGAATTAAATTCATCTTCCATTGTGAAATCCTTAAAAATTTCATTTTCAATATAAGTTACCAAATTGTCTACCATTGCGAGTAAAAAAATTTCAATCGAATTAATGAAGTGTTCAAAGACATGAATAATCCAAAACTTTAAGAGCTACGATTGAGAACACATTTTACAATAAAAAATAAATTTGAGAAAAAATATATTCTCTATAACTACTAGACCAATTAAACAATTTTTTTAAACCCTATTACAGCACTTTTAAAAGTGTTGTAATAGATCATTTACAAAAGAAAAAGAGTAAAACCTATTACAGCACTTTTAAAAGTGTTGTAATAGATCATTTACAAAAGAAAAAGAGTAAAACCTATTACAGCGCAATTAAAAACGTAGTAATAGATCATTTGTAGAAGAAAAAAAAAAACCCTATTACAACACTTTTAAAAGCACTGTAATAGATCATTTATAGAAGAAAAAGAGTAAACCCTATTACAGCGCTTTGAAAAGAGCCATAATAGATCATTTACAGAAGAAAAAGAGTAAACCCTATTAAAGCGCTTTTAAAAGCGTTGTAATAGGTCATCAATATGAGCAAACCTACAGCGGCGGTTTTAAAACCGCTGTAATAGATCATTTAAAATGCAAAAAAATATAAAAATATTTATGTAACAATAATTATTAAAAATATATCATAATTAATTGGAAATAATTATTTTAATTTGAAACCTATAGCGGCGGTTTTAAAACCACCGGAATAGGTTTTACATATGAAGAACTCTAAAGCAGAGGTTTTAAAACTTCTGATTAAAGAAGTCTATAGTGGTGTTTTAAAACCGATAGAATAGGCTGTTTACAAAAAAATAAAAAATAAAAATAAAAATAAATAAATTGTTTTTTTGAAAATTCAACCCTATAGCGGCGGTTTTAAAACACTGTAATAGGTCAACCTATACCAGCGGTTTCGAAAATCGCTGCTATAGGAAACCTATAGTAGCATTTTAAAATGTATCGGCTTTAAACTGTCGTAATAGGTTAACCTATACCAGTGGTTTCTAAAAGTGCTACTATAGGTCTTCTACAGCGGCGGTTTTGAAAAACGCTGGGAAAAAAATGCTGGTGTAGGAGGATTTTTTGTAGTGATCACAATGTTTAAAGCTTAAAATAATTTACCGCCTAATTGGCCATCAAGATAAAGGATGTATTAAGGAGGATCAAAATGGGGAAGAAGTGGGATCAAATGAAATCCTCGTTAAAGTTTGTAAATGTATGGGTGATGTTAGTGTATGCTATGTTGACAAAGTTTTTCAAAAAGATCTTAAACGTTTACAAAATGCTTAATCAGTAGAGCAAAAGTACTTTAATGTTTAGGGCAAATTAGAACTTACTCATTTGTGGATATGCTGAAATTTAAGTTGCCTACCTATAGTTTGAAATTCGAAGTGGAGAGTATGATGTTGGGAAAACTTATGGTAAAAAATTTTGGATTGGTGGTAACTGCTTAGCAGCATTGCCAGGTCCAATAAGTACTTTAAGTTTGAATTGTTGGGGGCTTGGAAACCAATGACAGTTCAGGCTCTCAAAAAGGTTTTGAGGGCAAAAGATCCTAGTTTCATCTTCTTAATGGAGACAAAACTTCACAATGATATTGTAAATGGAATGAAACAGGATTTGGGTTATACTCAAGGCATTTCTATCTCTAGTGATGGAGCTGTGGGAGCAACCAAGGGGGGGGGGGGGGGGGGGGGAGTACGCCTCGGCTGAGTGGACTGTGGTGGAGAAAAATGGAGTCGTCACCTAAATTAGGTTTAGGAACCATAAATATAGTGCCCTTTCGTGGAAGGACTGATCTTACTACTAGAGTATGGGTTTGGAGTTTAGGTACGACTTGGGAAGGTGTTAGGCACCCAAGACTGCCTGGCTGGTGGGTTGGCTTCCACTCATTGTGTCTTACGTCTTATTCTCATTAAAGGCATATTCAATAGTGTCATTCTAGACTCACGCACATACTAGCATACATCGAAGCATACAACATGACATTTTCATCCCAAAACCCTAACATATATCTATCATGTAATCTCATCACATCTCAAACCCTAGCATGCTCATATCAAACATCTCATCAGATATGGCATCATATCATGGCCAAGGCAGAGCATAGACATGGCAGCAAGGAAGCAAGCAAACATATATCATATCCAAGACAAAAACATAGGCATATTAAGACCAAACAAACCTGTTATCATATCCAATACATTCATGTTCATCAAGGCAAGATTAAAATCAAATCTCCAAACAACTGCATGTTCATATGAATGCATGCCTTACCTTACTGCACAACAGCACCTGTGCATCAATGCATGGACATATTAATGCATGCTCATGGCAAAGCAAAGAGAAACATTAAAGGAACCCTAATCTAGCATGTGAAAAACAACCAAACAAACAAGCAGAGGAACAGAGACTTAAAGACAGAACAAAAGGAATTAAATAGAGGCTAAATATGTGAAAGAAAACAAAAGAAAAGAAAACAGAACTGAATTAGGGTTTTCTAGGCATGAGTATGCGTGTGCATACATAGAGCATGCGTGCGCAGCTTAGTTGTATGCATACGCATACTTCAAGCATGAGTGCGCATACAGAAGACATGCGTATGCATACTCACCCTAAACAATAATCCAAAAACACACGAACAACAGAACTGGAACTATTAAATCTAACAACATAACATGCTTAAGGACAGAAAAACTATATAAACCAAAACTAAACAAACATGCTATAACATAAACAAACAAAAGAAACTAGGAAAACAAGAATTAAAATAAAGAAAAGGAAAAAAAAAAGAAAAAAGCTTTATACCTCAAAACACAAAGCTCCTTAGCTTGATTTTGACCATTCGCCTCAGTCAAATCTATTCACAACCAAACAAGGAAGTGATTAGTAATCTTAAAACTCCAAGATTAAGGCCAGAAATGGCCTTAATCAGAAAAATATTGACTTGAGGATGTTTTGTAAAAAACTCCCTCTTTGATTCACTATTGCTAGTGAATCTTATGCTTTCCCTTAGGATTTTCTGTGTGTTTTGAAAAGGTGCCATGTATGGCTTTTCATATTGAGAAAATGGGGGTTTGGAACAGCTCTCAGACGATGTGGGATTCATTCCAAACATCACCTTAATGTTGAAAAACTTGTCTTTCATAGTTTCTGGAACCCTAACATGTGTGCACAGGCCCATGTATGCGTACGCATGCATTAGACATGCGTGCACATACGCGTGTATGCGTACCATGCACTAGGGTTTCTTAGACTTAATTTTCCAAAAATAGATTTATTTAGTTAAAAAAAAAAAGTTATATTTTTCCAAAAACACTTTCCTCAAGTCAATTTCAATTTGATCGAGCCCTAAACCAACCTTGGGCTTTAGAATACCAGCATCATTGATGAAGGGGGCCCTGTTGGGGTTTATGCCCCAAAATCCAATTTATTGGCATAACATAAGTAATTAAATAGTTTAATTATATGAGACTATTTATTAATGAATTAATGGGACATTATCTTAGTCCATGAGATGCATAGTATGTGATTTATGTGAAAAGTCACAGAAGATATAAATCACAAGTTCTTTGTAAACTCAGAATTATAGTTCGTAGTTGGTGATGAAATTGGACATTTCATCTGCGAAGACTATAACATATCAACTACGATGATTTATCTTGATCATGGAAGTGGAGACTTCTCTAGTTGGTATGTTGATATGTTTTAAGAGTTAAGACATATTGAACTGGACCGCTGTGAGATTTATTATTCTCCTAACGACTGTCAAATGAATAATAAATCTCACGACTTTGATTTACATCAACTCTAAATCCTGAGAGAATAATGGACCTGATCATGAGATGTAGGTTGCTTTGATATATCAGGAGTGAGATCTATAAGTTACAGTCAAAACCTCAGTATGTTGGGCAGCCGCATTTAATGTTGATGGAACATATATTCTCAAGATAGAATTCATAGTCTCTTAACGGAGATATAAAATATTCCCTTGAGATAAGTTTAATGGGTTTGGTTATTCAGAGTGTTGGGCCCAACCACTTTAGTAAGGAGTTACTAAAGTATATATATATATATATATATATGAAATTGGATTTCATAAATATATATATTGAATAACATAAAGGATTAAACCGGGTACTCAAGGATTAAGATGTAGTAATCTTCAAAGTAGCAGTCAATATTCATGACTTTGTATTACTACGAATATTTTAATGAAGGGGTTGCATGTACAATAAAGTCTTGGGATATAATTTATAGATAAGGCCTAGAGTGCAACTATATTTATATAGTGGTATTGAATATAGTTAATGGTAACTTTGGACTTGTCAAGAGTTGACAGAAAAGCCCAAGGCCCATTGGAGCTAGTGTCTTATTGGTCCCTTTTGGTCCCACTCCAAGCCACATACTAGAGCCCAATTGGAATGGCCCAAAAGGCTGGCCCAATTAGATAATTAGTTGTATATAAGGAGAGAAACATACAGAATTTCATAGAGGGTTTTTCATAAGAGACTTTCATAAGGTCTTTCATAAAGATCATAAAAAAGAATGAAACGGTATGTATGTGAGTGTTGGACACTCTTTATTCTCTCCTTGGAAACTGATTGAGAGACCACACATCTTGGGCATCAAGTGGAATTGGAGTGAAGATTAAAAGTCTTCTCAAGAACTTCTGATCTTGGGTTTTGAATTTCACCACACCAAGGTACGCATTCTTGTTCTCAAATTCTGAAACTTACATAGCACATGTTATCTATTGCGAATGAAGTAGATCCGTTATTTATTCCGCTGCGCATATCTATTTTTCCAACAGGCCCCGAGTTGTAAGGGTTACAAAATGCACTATCTATAGGAGCTAGTGGTAGACTGGCACTGTTGTGGAAGCCAACATCGAAGGTTAACCTCAGAACATGTTCACGTTGGCATATAGATGTCTATGTGGACTGTGAAAGAAATAGAGACATGTGGAGACTGACTGGTTTTTAAGGGCACCTTGAAACTAGTAAAAGGGAGGAAACTTGGACAATCTTAGAATCTCTTGGCTGATCTAACAACTTGCCTTAGCTATGTATAGCGGACTTCAATGAGATTACTAGTGCTATGGAGAAATTTGGGGGGAATGTGAGACTGGCGAGACAAATGAATAGATTTAGAGCTGTCATGCACTAATGTTGATTCCACAACTTGGGCTTTGTTTGGGCACCTTTCACTTGGTCTAGGACTTAACCAAGGGAAGGCTGGTGTGGGTGCAACACATTTGGAGGGGAGTACATATCGGCTGAATGGACCGAAGCGGAGAAAAGGAACGGAGTCGCCGCCTAGTTTAAGTCTAGGAACCATATATATAGCACCCTTACGTGGATGGACTAAACTTACTACTAGAGTATGGGTTTGGAGTTTAGGTATGGGGATGGGAAGGTATTAGGCACCCAACCCCACCCAACTCATGGGTCAGCGTCCATTCATTGTGTCTTACGTCTTAATCTCATTAAAAGCATGTTCAATATTGCATCTTAAACTCTCTCTCTCTCTCTCTCACACACACACTAACATTCATCTAACAATCAACATGACATCAATCATCCCAAAAACCCTAACATACATCTATCATGGCAACTCACATCAAGCCTAGCATGCATCTATCATGCATATCATCACATCACAAACCCTAGCATATTCCTATCAAGACATTTCATCTCATATTTCATCCAAATTAGCAAACAAACAAGCATACATAACAAAGGTAGAAACATAAGCATGTGAAGATCAAGCAATAATGTTATTATATCCAAGAGAAACCTAGGTTACACATCCAATGTATACCATATTCATCATATCCATAATCAAATGCATGTTCATGTGAATGCATGACTTACCTCAAATACCTTAGTGCATCAAAGCACCAATGCATCAATGCATGATCATATCATATGCATGTTCATGTCATATCAAAGATTTAATTGAAAGGAAACCCTAATCTAACATGTGAAGGACAATCAAAGAGTAAACAGGGAAATAGAGAAATAAACATGTGAAAATAAGCTAGAACAGAGACATATTAGACAAAAGAAATAAAGAAATAGAAGCATAAAAGGTCGAATTAGGGTTTTTGGGCTTGAGTACGCGTACACATACATAGGGTCTGCGTACGCAGTCCAACTGTATGCATATGCATCCTTCGAGTATGCATACGCATACAGGAAGCATGCATACGCATACGCACCAAGAACCTTAACCTAGAAACAGCAAGAACAAAAACAAAGTAAAAACTTAAAACGATAAATCTAACAACCTAACAAGCTTTAAATGATAAAATAAAGAAAACCTAAGCTAAGCAGGAATATTATAACTTAATTAAACAAGAAAAACAAAGAAAATAGAGAGATTAAAAAAAGAAAAGGGAAAGCAAAGAAAAAGGAAGTTTAGAACTTATACCTAAAAAACAAAAGCTCTTTGGCTTGATTATGACCATTCCCCTCAGTCAAATCTGTTCACAATCAAACAAAATCAATTAGTAAACATCAAAACTCGAAGATGAAGATTAGAAAAGGTCTCAATCAGAAGAAAATTGACTTGAGGATGTTTTGTAAAAAATTCCCTCTTTGATTAACTATTTCTAGTGAATCTTAGGTTTTCCCTTAGGATTTTCTATATGTTTTGAAAAGGTACCGTGTATGGCTTTTTATATTGAGAAAATAGGGGTTTGGAATGGCTCCCAAACGATGTGGGGTTTGTTCCAAACCTCAGCTTTAATGCATAAAACTTGTTTTTCATAGTTTTTGGAAACCTAGCATGCGTACGCATGCCCATGTATGTGTATGCATGCATGAAACATGTGTACATAGGTCTAGAGCATACGTACACATGTCCTAAGTTTTCCGTGGCCTTTATTTTTCAAAAATAGTTTTATTTAGCTCATAAATGAGTTATATTTTTTGTAAAATCCTTCCTCAAGTCAATTTAAGTCTAATCGGGCCCTAAACCAACCTTGGGCTTTAGAATTTTACCATCATTGGGGAACGGGGACCCGAGTCGTAAGGGGTACAAAATGCGGTGTCTACAGATGCCCCTCTTTCGATTTGTGAGCTCTACTAATGGAATCAAAAGAATAAGAGAAAAAACATTTTGTTTTGACATATAGCTTGGGTCCTACCCATGTACACGACACACAACTCGGATAAATAGGGCGGGGTGCAACTCTGCAGAGTTACGTGGGATTCATATGTTCGAATTTCCACCTTTGTTGCTTGGGAATCAAGCAACAATGATTTCACTATCCTAGAACCTGTTTCTCTAATTACAAGCAAAAATGGTGTGACTCACTATCTTAGAGTCACAAAAAAAGAAAAACAAACATGGCCAACGACCGCAACCATCAACCAAACAAACAAGGTGCTCTTACAAGCTTAAAAGAATATATATATATATATATATATATATATATATATATATATATATATATATATATGTGGTGTTAGTCTAGGGCTCTTGCCTTAAACTTCTCTAGGTGGGTTGTGCCTCTTGTCTTCTATCTCTATCTCTACATTTTTTGGTGAGGCTCTCGCCTCGGGGTGACCTTGGTCTTTATCTCTATCTCTACCTCTTCTATTGTGCCTGCATATTCAACTCCCTCGGGATATGTGTACAAATTCTGGCTTGCATAGGGTCTGTGCCTACATATTCAATTCCTAGAGGATATGTGCACAAGTGGCCACAATGTTTTGAATTACGAGGAAGTTCTTGGTGAAAGATCCACTTGGGAGAATGACTTGTTGAGGAGTGTATTGGTGACCCACGGGGGAGCCTTCTTGGTAATCTTGACCTATGTGGAAGTCTTTGATGGTGTGTAGTCTACTAGGGAAAATACAACTCGCTAGGAAGTTTTGATGGTGATTACTACCTACAAGGAAGTCTTTAATGGCGTGTAGCCCACTGGGAAAGTTATCTTCTTCTCTTTCATGACTCACTAGGGAACTTGTGCTGATTCTACTCACAAGGGGGTTTTATAAACTCCATTAGGAAATTTTCTTCACAACTTTCAAGGGGGTTGTCCTTGTGCCTTAGACCCGCGGGGGAGCCCTTCAATGATACTATACTTTACTAGGGATTTGGTTGATAATCTTAACTCATGGGGGAGTTTCTTTAGGGATTTTTGTTCCGTCAAGGAATGTTCTTGATGCTTTTAATCCACTGGGGAATCTTTTGAGAGTCTTCGTGTCCTTTACCCAACAGAGGGTGTTTCTGTCATATTTGGATGTGTTCTTGAATTTTCTTTTGCACCTCCTACCTTCTGGGATCCCACTTGGGATATTTGGAAATTTGTTTTTCTTTTTTTTACTAAACTACTAGTAGTTTAGTGGGATGGCCTAAACAATGCGTAGTTTAGCCTTTAGACCTTCCCTCCTCTTCAAAATATTTTTTTCATCCAACGGTTACTAACCTTTTCTTTTCTTTTTCTTCTTATTTCTATTCATTTTCCTTATCTCTTCACATTCTCTCTAACTCTCCAACTTCCATCTTTTTCCCTTTACAAATACTCTCTACCTTTCTCTCATTTCCTCATAAACTGATCTTTTCCTCTCAAATTCTCTCATCCAAAACTCTCTTTCTCCCCCAAACTCTCTCATCTCCACGGCACCCAAGTCCGAGAAAAGCTCCTACGTGATTTTCGGCAATATGTTCAACCTCACTCGTTGGAACGGGGCTATGAGTTTGAAAGAGTCCCCTTCATTAACCCATAGGCCACATGATCATCTCTCAAAGAGTGCAAGGACTAGATTGGTAAGTTTTTCAAACTTTTCTCATTTTCGAGGTTTGCTTTAATCTTTCATTTTAATCTGTTTTTGGATATGTAAATGCTTGGGTTTTGTTGTGGGATGGGTTTAGATGAAACCCTGACACTTTATGAGTGGTAGGAACATGTTTAGGATGAGTTTTGATGGAAATATGTTTGAAAATGTCAAAGAACACTTCTCTGTCTGTGCTCATGTGTACGCGGGTATCGGCTTGCAGATGCAGCTTGTATCCATGCGCACGTATACATGACTCATGCGTGTGCATGATCTCTTCATGCATACGCGTCTTCTTTAGTTCCACAAACGCATTATCCAACTTGCATATGCATGTGGCGTCCTTGTGTACGCAGATGCGAGCCTACGTGTGCACGCTAACACTTAGAAACCTTATTTTAACTGTTTTAACTCCTTTTTTACTTATTTTCCCATCCAACTGCCATTTTAATGCTCTATTTTCATCTTTCGCAGGCCTTACTCGCCTTCTCAGGTAAGGGCAGCACCAACCGTGTTGCTACATGGTACCTGGTCTTAATCGAGGAAACAAGGGGCCACATATGTGCTGCAGGCTTTGAGCCTATCATCCATTTACTACTAGAGACCTCTGCTAGTGCCATTTTGGTGTAGTGCTTGGTTGAGAGGTGGTGATATACTACCTACACCTTCCATATAGCTGACCGGGAGATAACGGTGACTCCCCATGACTTTCACCGAATGACCGGCCTTAGGTGCGATGGGACGTTCATCAACCTAGGGGGTGCATCGGGCATGCAGCTGGGCATTGAGTTGCTCGGGAGGAGGTACTCGATGGATACGATCCGTTACTATGACATTGAGATGGATTACAGGCCTCTCCCATAGGTGACTCATGATGACTGTGCTTGGATGGCTAGAGCCTTCTTGCTGTATATTTGGGGGGCCTATCTCTTCACGATTGGGGTCAGACAGTGTCTCTGAGGTGGCTGTCCCTCTTCCGTGATTTTGAATAGGCTTGGGAGACCAACTTGGGCCAAGCATGTCTTGCTTACCTATACTTATCTTTAGACACACTTAGCAGAAGGACTCTACATCAGCTGGTGGGGCCATAGAAGCTTCTTAAGGTTAGTTCTCTCATCCTTTCTAGCATCTAATAATGTATGTGTTTCCCATTCTTGTAATTGTGCTCATTCATACTATGCTTCACACTCTTGCAAACTGTATCGACTCTGTACCTTGCAAACTATACCCATTATTTTTGCAAACTGCAAAGTGTCATCTTGCATACTATCATCTTGTAAAATGTAATCTCTTTTCAACGCTAGGCTCTAAAGTACGGTCTTATCGCTCGTGGAGTGGAGGTGGATCTAAGGAGCTTCTCCTCGGTTAGGACATATTTTGACAGACTTTCTCCTAAAGAGGGGAGTTTAAACATTTGCTTTTACCTGTTACTTTCGCTTGCATGCCCTTAGGATTCTTCATCTAACCCTATGTGCTATCACAGGTCATTTGGAGTCAATGGGCAGGTGCCCTTACTGTTGCAGACCCAAACTTGGAGGCCGCTGCAATCATCACTTTCGAAATCACCCATCCTTTTGAGGGTTCCGGTCTAAGGGTTCTTTACTTGGCGGAGAGGGTATGCTGCTAGTTGGTGGGTGAGGACATACCACAGGTTCCGCTGGATCCTCCACAATTAATGCTTGCCCCACTTTCCATGACGGATGCTGAGTACCATTTGTGGAAAGACGACATTCCTTACGTTGAGCATCTCACGGATGAGATGGAGTACGATGAGTTTAGTGAGGCTCATCTCATGCCCGCTCTCATTCAGGAGGTATTTATCTTTTCTTCTCCATTTCCCTTCATTCTTCCTTTCTTGTATTTCTACACATAGTGATATCCAAATATGGTGCTTATATCAAGCTAACCCTACAACTGGTGGTCCCATCGACCCTTCCCATCTACCCTAGTTGGTCTATGCTTACGGTTCTAATGGCTTTGCTCGGGAGCGTGCAGTGGGACGTAACACAAACGTCATGGGCTACCCTTTCCCTAAGGGTACGTGAGAAGTGAGTTCTCCTTCATCCCTATCTTGTCTTTTCATTTCTTGTATTTCTCAACACTTGTTCTAACATTGTCTTCTTTTCAAATTTAGCCCACTATATAGGAGCATGAGGAGCTCGTTTGGCTTACTAGGAACTTTAAACTGGAGGTGACCAAGTATTCCAGGCGGATATACAGTCTTGGAAGGTTTGCCTACCTGGGTGATGGTGTCGATGATGATGATGATGATGATGGTGGTGCTGGCAACTTTGAGACCACTCCTAGCTATCAACAGACGAAGAGGCGCCACCTGTGATAATCCAGCAGACAAACAGACAAACAAATACAAACACACAGCATATTTCCACTTTTATTTATTTTTCTTTTTTATTTAGCATATATTTCTATATTTTGAATTTTATTTGAGACATTGGATTGTATTTTAAGAACATCTTTTACATTTCTTCTTTTATTTTGGACATGTACTTAATTTACAACTCATTGGGATAATTGTAATTTTTTTCATGCAATTTTATTTTCCTCGGTCCTTGATGCTTGAAATTTGAGCTTGTGTAGTCCTTTTGGTTGTGGGAATCATAGGGAGGAGCCTTGATGGAGGAATCACACTCAAAATAGGAAAAGGAATTCAATTCTGCCTTTCTCCTTGCATACGTAGGTGTTGACCATGGGTACGCAGCCTTGACCCTGTGTACACATGTGGTGGGCTAGAAAACCCCAGCCGCCTCTTTTAAGTATAAAATAGTCATTGAGGGCTTCCGAACCCTTACAAAACATGTTCTAAGCTCAAAAAACACCTCTCAAGGCTTCCTATGGCAAAATTCATTCCTTTAGTGTTTTCAACATGGATTAAGAAGCTTGCCCCAAGTTTCAAGGATGCTTTTACCCCTCTTGGTCACTCTTGCATCATCCCCTACCACCAGATCAAAATGGATGAACCTCTTCTTCGTACTGTTGCTAAATTTTTTATCCCAACTCGACATGTCTTCCAATTTAATGGTGTGGAAATATGCCTTACTCTTGAAGAATTCAGTGCAATCACGGGTGAATCTGACGTTAGTACTCTTATTCTCCCTACTACTGATAAGGATTTCTTTGACATGGCTCAGTAGCTCTTTGGGATTCCTCTTGCTATGGCTCAAAGGTGGTGTATGCTTAGCAAGCTGAACATCCACATGGTTTTCACGTACTTTTCTAAGTATAATTTTCCCTTATCTGGGGAATAGTGCTCTCACTATCTCAATGCCTTCTGTTTATGCCTTCTTGCAAGGTACTTCTTGGTGTATGAGACACTTCGTGTAGATCAAAGGATGCTTTCGGTGGTCATCAATCTAGAGAGGGGAAGTCCCGTAGGCATGATCCTAGTTGAGGCTCTCAATGGTTTGGATGTTGTTCATAGAGCGGAAGCAACTTTCTTTATAGGGAGCCCTCTCCTCTTTCAGGTATGATCCCTAACTTTTGCCTAGGTTCTTAACCTAGCGGGATTTCTCTAATTTTGGCATAGGCCTTTTGGTTTTCAACCCATTGAGGCTCCTTATTTCGTCTTTGTTTATTATTTTTCTCTTTCTTTTATCTCTCATTTTTCTACTCAAAACTCATGCTTTCTTTTTTTCTCTCTCTCTTTTCTCTCTTTATTTCATATATGGCTATATGAAAGGCTTCGATTGTTTTAGCCTCCTTTTGTCCCTCCTAGTCAATATCAACCAAAGTATTATCGTGACCGCAAGCTTACGAACAAAGAGATGGACCCTGCTGAATTCACTGACTTCTTAAAGCGTCTTTCCCCCTTGGGTGTCTAATGGGTGGTGGAATGGAGGCGCATTAAAAGAATGGTCAATCGTGTCTTCAAAGACAACTGTGTTCCTTTGATTGGGCTTCGTCGTTGCTCTTACTACTCCCCAGGCCGTATTGCGAGGCAATTTGGTGACATTCAAGGAGTTCCTAATAATGATGGCATCTTTCACATCTCAGTCTTCACTGAGAGGGTCTTGAGCAGGATCCGTGAGACTTGGTTGAAGAGGATGGTGGCTAAGGATATTCGTTTCCCTCAGTTTCTCCATCCTACCTCGGGTTACAAGACTTAGTTAACTATTGATATGAGGTCGGTTTGTATGGAAGAGAAAGATTACCAGAAGTCCAACAAAAGGAAGAAGATTGATTGACTACCTTGATATGCCCCAAATTTTACTTTTCTGCACTTTATGATTCTCATGTCTTTTCTTTTTGAATTCAATAAAGGATTGGAATGTTCCAAATCCTCTATGGAAGAATTTATCATCTTTTAATTTGAGCAATAAGAGAATTAACCATTTTATTATCTTTGCTTATTGTCATTATTTTTTCTTTTCTTTCTTTTTCTTTTCTTTTTTCTGTGCCATGTTATTTTAGCCCATAACGTCCTTGTGGAAATTTTCGCCATGCCCATGGTCTTTTCCCCTACCCTGTACCTAGATTGCCATTTTGGGTTTTCAACCTAGTGGGATTCTTTTACCTTAATTTTTGCCAACACTACCCTCTTGGGTTTTCAACCTAGCAGGCTTTTTTTTTCTTTTTCAAATATTATACTTTCGGAGTCTATCCAGGTTGATTGTAGCACCTCCTGACATGATCTTCTTGATAATAAAAGGCCCAGACCATCTTGGCTTCATCTTTCCTCTTGGGTTGAAAGTCTCATCTCTAAGTATCTTTAAGACTAGATCTCCTTCCTTAAGGTTTCTAGGTTCCACCTTCTTGTTAAATGCTCTAGCAATCCTCTTTTGGCAACCTTCTACATGGTATTGTGCTCTAGCTTTTTTCTTATCTATCAAAGCCAACCGTTTGTATCTTTCTTTCATCCATTCTTCTTCTAAGACCTTGGTTTCCACTAGTACCCTCAAAGATTGTATCTCCACCTCAATAGGAAGTATCGCTTCACTTCCGTAAACCAAAGAGCAGGGGTTTGCCCCAATTGATGCACGGATAGAAATTATGTAACCCCATAAGGCAAATGGAAGCCGTTTGGCCCAATCCTTGTATGTTAGTACCATCTTGGCTAGGATATTGTTGATGTTTTTGTTGGCTACCTCTACGGCCCCAATAGTTTGCGATCGGTATGGTGAAGACTTAAGATGCTCAATGTTGTACAACTCCATGATCCTTCAAAAATCTCCCTCAAAGTGGAAACTATTATCAGATATGATCTCTTGTGGTACTCCAAATCAACAAATGAAGTTGATTTTATGAATCGATCCATATGCTTAGCTATTAACACGAAGCACGAGGGGTCTTCTACCCACTCGGTAAAGTAATCAATTTCCACTAGAATGTACTCGGGTCCATTTGAAGCCTTGGGGGCTATTCTTCTAGTCACATCTATGCCCCAGACTGAGAAACGCCATGGAGAGGTCATGCTTCATAACTCACTAGGTGGTACATGGTTCAAACTTGCATGTGTTTGGTAGTTGTGGCAACTTTTCACAAAATCCACACAATCGGTCTCTATCACATTCCAATAGTACCCCATTCTTAGGATCTTCTTTGCTAACATCCTCCCATTCATGTGGGGACCATAACTCCCTTGATGAACTTCCTCCATGAATCTTTTGGCTTCTTCTTCCTTTAGAAAACGAAGGTGTATACCATCATAGGATCTCCTATAGAGTTGACCTCCACATAGGATGTATTGCATCGCCATCATTCTAATTGAACGACGTTCTCTCTTATCGACACTGTCAGGGTACACTCCTAATTCCAAGAAGTTCATGATGTCATAATACCAAGGAACACCTTCTTCTTCTATAGCCAAAACTGAAGACTCTGTCCTCCCCTAGTGTACCAACTCATAACTCTGTTCAATCTCTAAGGGTCGTGTCCATACTCCTTCGGGTATTTCAACCATGGAGGCTGTGGACACAAGGGGGGAGTCGCCACCTAGTTTTTGCAATGGTCTAGGAACCATATATATAGCATCTTTTTCAAGGAAGGACCTTTGATCTTACTACCAGAGTATGAGTTTAGAGTTTAGGTACATTCTTGGGAAGGTGTTAGGCACCCAAGATCACCGAACCCTAAGGTTGGCATCCCATCATTGTGTCTTAATCTTAACCTTATTAAAAAAACAACTTCAACACTTGCATTCTAAACTCACACACACACAAACATGCATCTAACATACAACATGGCATCTTTTATCCCAAAATAACATATCTATCTATAAGAAACCCTAACATTCATCTAACATGTGAAAACCCTAACATTCATCTAACATGTGAAAACTCTATCATACATCTAAACAAGGCAGCAGCCCCAAACATGGCAGCAAGCATATCATCAATCACAAGATCATGTAAAGCATGTAATTTTTATTGAAAGACACAAAGCAAGGCATTCAACAATACACCATCAAATGCATGTTCATACCTATGCATGGCTTACCGTCACTTACCTTTCAGCAACACAGCACCTATGGCATCATGACTGGGCATATGAATGCATGTTCATGGCATCAAATGTAAAATCCCTAGTCTAAGCATGTTAAAGACAAGCATGCAAATCAGAGGCTCAGGTATGTATAAACATGTGAAGAAGGCTTAAACAGAGGTAAAACATGTGAAACAAACAAACCAAACAACATGAGAAATTTGGATTAGGGTTTATGGGCAAGTACCTGCATACGCGGCCAAAGGCCTGCATACACAGGATTTAATCTATGTATGCATGCTCATGACATATGTGTGTGGGACTTGTTCAAGAACCCTAACCTAGAAGCACAAAGCAAAAAACAGAGCATGAACAAAAAACCTAATTCTAACAACCAAACATGTTCAGAATATAAAAAAGAACTATAAAACTAACCTAAGAAAACATGCATAAACCTAAACTGTAAAAAGAAATAGGATTAAAAATAAAAAGAAAGATAGAAAAGGAAGCAGGAATGAATACTTTAAAGCAAAAAGCTCCTAGGCTTGATTTTTGACCGTTCCCTTTAGTCAAATCTATCACAATCAATAAACACGTGATTAGTAATCTTAAACTCAAAGGATTGAGGCCAGAAAAGGTCCCAATCAAATAAAAATGACTTGAGGGTGTTTCGTGAAAAACTCCCTTTTGATTCACTATTTTCTAGTGAATCTTAGGTTTTTCCCATGGGATTTCTATATGTTTTGAAAATGTACCATGTAAGGCTTTTTATAGTGGAAAAAATGGGGTTTGGAATGGCTCCCAGATGATGTGGGATTCATTCCAAACCTTAGCCATTATTACAAAAAACTTGCATTTTCCATGCTTCTGAGACCCTAGCTATGTACGCAGGAATGTGCCTGCGTACGCATGCTTTGGCCCACGTACGCAAACCGCAGCCCACGTATGTAGGCCAAGGGCCACTTTAGTCATTTATTTCCAAAAATAGATTTTTGTGCATTTAAAAAGTGATATTTTCCATTTTAACACTTCTCAAGTCAATTAGATATCAGATTGGGCTCTAAACTGGCCTTGGACCTTAGAGTTCGAGCATCATTGGGGAATGAAGGCCCGAGTCATAAGGGTACAAAATGGGGTATCTATAAATGCCCCTCTTTTGATTCGTGAGCTTCACTAACGAAATCAAAAGAATAAGAGAAAAAACATTTTGTTTCGACATACAGCTCGGGCCCAACCCACACACATGACACACATCACACATACATAGGGCGAGGTACAACTCCAAAGAGTTGCGTGGGATTCATATGTCCGAAGTCCCACATTTGTTGCTTGGGAAACGAGCAACAACGGGTCCACTATCCTAGAATCAATTTTGCCACTTGCAAGCAAATGGCGAGTGACTCACTATCCTAGAGTCACTAAAAAGAAAAAAGAAAATAAACAAGGGTGCTCTTATGAGCTAACCCAACAAACAACAAAAGGATATAGTCTTTGCGGTGTCCATCCAGGGCTCTTTCCTCAAACTTCTCTGGGTGACTTGTTCCTCTTGTCTTCTTCACTTCTTTCTCTACCTTTTTCTACCGTGCCTGCATGTTCAACTCCCGGAGGATATGTGCACGAGTAGTCTTGATTGATGGATCCACTAGGGATGGTGAAAACTCAGTGAGGAGTAGATGTGCACGAGAAGGAATCTTCTGCCTCTCATGACTTGATTGGGGATGAGAAACTAGCTGAGAAGTAGTAGGAATGGACTCGCTAAGGAGTAGTGTAGATGTGTGATCCACTAGGGAAGAATCTTCTGCTTCCTTCATGGTTTGCTGAGGACTTTAAGGAAGAATCTTCTACTTCCTTGCTGGGGATTTTATTGTATTGGATTCACTTAGGGAAGAATCTTCTGCTTCCTCACAGGGGATACTTTAGGTGTACTTGATTTACCGGGGATACTTTGGTGAAGAATCTTTTACTTCCTTATTGGGGATTGTTTAAAGGTGCTTGGGTCCATCAGAGAAGAATCTTCTGCCTTTTCCATGGGGACGATATTCACTAGGGAAGAATATTTTGCTTCCTTACTAGGGATGATGCTTGATGTGCTTGATCCATTGAGGAAGAATCCTTTGCTTCCTCCATGGGGATATTGTTCTTGATATGCTTGATCCATTGGGGAAGAATCTTCTGCTTCCTCACTATGGATAGCTTGTTGTGTTTTGATCCATTGGAAATGGTTTTGGGACTTACACACTTCATTGGGGGAAGAGTCTTATACTTCCTTTACCGCTCACTAGGGAGTCCTTTGATGATTTTGTGCATAATTGGGGCAATCTTGAGATGCTCCTCCTTTTTTAAAAGAAGAATTTTATTTATTTATTTATTATTTATTTATTACTGTTCATGACTAAATTGCACGTAGTTTAGTGGTGAGACCTAAACTACACGTAGTTTAGCCATCAACTATGTTCCCGCCTTTTCATTTTTCTCCAATGATTACCAAATGTTTCGTTTTCTTCTTCATTCTCTTCATCTCCCTCATCTCTTCATATTCCCCACAACTCTTCTTTTCTTCTCTACAAAAACCTCCATCTCCTCTTTCTTTCTCTCACTTTCTAACTCTCTCATTCTCTCAAACTCTCTTTTTCTCTCATTTTCCTTCTTCATCTTCCTCAATGGAACCCAAGGCCAAGAAGTCCTCCTACGTCCTCTTTTCAGATGCCTTCCATCTCACTTACTGGAGTGGGGAAACGAGGTTGATGGGGTCTCCACCATTGATATACCGGCTAGAGAATCAAATCCCCATGGCTGAATCTGTAAGTTTTCAAACTTTTTCTCATTTTCAAGTTTCTCTCTGATCTTCCATTTTAATGTGGTTTTGGCCATGTAAATGCTTGGGTTTTGTTATGGGATGCGTTAAGATGAAAACCTAGCATCTTAGGAGGGGTAGGAACATGTATAGGATTGATTTTGGATGATGTATGCTTCAAAATGTCAAAAAAATGCTTCTGTTTATGTTTCTGCGTGCATGGGCTCGGGCCTATGTACGCAGCTTGGATTCATGCATACGCAGCTCTGTTCTTGCATACATAGGCATGTTCTTAAGGTCTTATGTATGTTGGAATGGGCCTGCGTACGCGGGGTCCTGCCTGCATACGTGGGCTTTGACCTGCATATGTGAGACGCCTGGCAGAAGCCCTACTCTACCTATTTTCACTTCCTTTTCATTTGTTTCACTCCTATATGCATTCCTAACACTCCTTTTTGTCATTTTTGCACTTGAATATCACTGTATCCTTCTTTTTATCTTCATTCTTGCATCAAAAACATCATTTTTCCTAAATTCTGCTTAAATCAGGAATCTAATGACATCTTTTTTTTTTTTTTTTTGGCAGTTATCATCCCCTTATGCTGGTAGGGGGAGCACTAATAAGGTGGTTGAATGGTACAACCTTCTTGTCCCCAAAACCAGGGCCTACATCTGGGAGGCAGGCCTCGAGCCTATCATTGGTCTTCTTTTAGAAAAGTCTGCGAGTGTTACCTTGGTGCAGTGCCTCATTGAGAGGTCGTGGGATACTACCCACACCTTTCACATTTCTGAGTGGGAGATGATGGTGACTCCCTACAACTTCTATTGGATGACCGGCCTTAGCTTTGAAGGGGCCATTATCAGTTTGGACAGCGTGTCGGGCATCCAGTTAGATCTTGACATATTAGGGAGGAAGTACTCCACTAAGACCATCTGTTACTTTGACTTGGTATCGCATTACATACTTCTCCTATATAGGACTATGGAGGAGCGTGTCCATATGGCTAGGGCATTCCTTCTTCACTTGTTGAGGGCTTACCTCTTTGCCAATGGTGGGAAAATGGTGTCTTTGAGATGGTTGACCCTCTTTCTAGACTTTGGAGAGGCACAGAGGGCCAATTGGGGGTAGGCATGTCTTGCCTATCTTTACTCCACCCTCGACACTCTCAGCCGGGGCACCTTTCGGCAACTTATAGGGCCTTGGATGCTCCTTGAGGTTAGTTCTCTTCCCATTCCATGCATTTTCCCTTGTAGCTTGTAGTCTTGCAAACTGTCATGTTGCATCTAACCTGTAGCTTGTGCTTCCTTTTGCAGTGATAGGTGGTTAGGTATGGCCTCATAACCTCGGGCACCGATCTAGTTCTGAAGGAGTTCCCTCGAGTGAGGGCCTACCTTGCTAGATTAACTTCGGATAAGGTAAGTTCAAGAGTTCTAGTTGTTCAAGCTTCTTCATGCATTTCCCTTAGGATACCCTCCTTCTAACCATGTGTCATCATAGGTTAACTGGACGCCATGGGTCGACCAGCCCTTTCTTGCTTCTCGAGACTTGGAGCCTGCCGCAGATTCCAATGGACCCTTCATGCATGCCCTACACTCTATGACTAATGCTAAATACAACTTGTGGGGGAATGGCGTTCCCTATGCCATTCGGCTACTTGATGGGTTGGACTATAAGGAGTTCAACATCACCCGCCTCATGCCTTCCCTCATTGTTCAGGTATATGCTCAATTTCGTCTTCTTCTTTTCCTTTCCTTTACCTTGTTTGTCATCACTTCTAATGTGGACAATTGTAACAGGAGGGACTTACTTCCAATAAGCCCAATGACCCTCCATATCTCCCTTGGACGGTTTATGTTTATGACCTTGATGGCTTTGCTCGGGAATGTGTCGTGCCCCGTAATCCTAATGTCATGGGCTATCCTTTTCCTCCCAATACATGGGCGGTGAGTTCTTCATTCCCTTTGTTCTTTCTCTTTTTGGCATTCCTCTCTTTCTGTTTTAGTCACTAACCCTTCTTTCTTTGAATTGCAACCCACCCCCCAAGAGCATGAGGAGTTGGTATGGCTGTCTGGGAATCTCAAGCTAGAGGTGACCAACTATTCAAGGCACCTGTACGGTCTTGGAGGAGTGGCCCACCCAGGCGGTGGTGATGATGATGGAGGTGATGAGGAGGATTTAAAGGTGACTCCTAGCTACCAACCAAGGAAGAGGCGGCATCATTGATTACCTGCAATCAAGACATATATAGGCATGCAACATAGTTTTTTTTTCTTTTTTGCTTTTATGGTTTTATTTTATTTTATTCCCCTTAGCAAACATTTAGATTTAGTTTGAGGCAAAGGATTGTATTTAAGAACATCTTTTTACATTTATGCTTCTAATTGGGACTTAGCACTAAATTTACAGGATATATGATTGATTGTATGTTTCCATACAACCTTGCTTCTTGGATGCTTGGAATATGTCTTGGATGATCCCTAAGATTGTAGGAACCCTAGGAATGCCTTGAAGTAAAAACTATGCTCAAAACAGGGGAGAATGGGCTTCTGCCAAGCGTCATGCGTACATGGGTATGGGCTTATGTACACAGCTTTGACTTTGCATACGCAGGGTTGACCTTGCGTACGTGGGCTGCGAATCAGAAAAACCCTAATCGACTTACTTAAGTATAAAAGTAGCTGTTTAAGTCTAAAACCCTTACCAACGTATTTTCAACCCAGAAAGCCCTTTTTTGAGGTCCCCTAGTTGTAGAAAACTCTCCACTTAATGTCTCAGCTTGAATTAGAAGGCTTGGTCCCGATTTCAAGGATTCCATTGTCATTTATGGTCTTTCTTGTGTCTTCCTATACCATCAAATTAGGGTAGATGAGCCTCTTCTTCGTGCTACTACCAATTATTGGTTTCCTTCTCAGCATGTTTTCCGCTTCAATGGAATAGAATTATGTCCCACTATTGAAGAGTTTGGTACCATCATGGATGAACCGGAGATTGATGATCTCATCTTCCCTACCATGGGCGGGATCTCCCCTCCTTACTACAAGTCATGTTGGGCGTCCCTTCCACCACGGCAAATAGGTTGTGTGTCTTTGGCGAGCTCAACCTTAGGTTGGTTTTTGACTACTTTTTCGGTTCAGCCTTTCCGATGGGTGAGAGGCCTCGTTCATACTTTCTTCATGCCTTTTGCTTGTGTGCTCTTGCAAGGTATTTCTTGGTCCAAAATTCATATTGTGTGGACCTTCGGATGTGCTTGGTAGCTTATGAGCTAAAGAGAGGTAACCTGGTGGGCTTGATCTTGGCGGAAACCCTTAATGGTTTGGATGCCTTTCATAAGAAGGAAGCAAGCTTCTTTGTGGGAAGTCCTCTTCTCCTTCAGGAATAATCCCTAACTTTTGCCTAGGTTCTCAACCTAGCAGGATCCCTCTAATTTTTGCATGGGTTGCCTTTCGGTTTTCAACCCATCGAGGCACCTTATATTGTCTTTCATTCATCATTTATTTTTTTCACTCATGCTCTCTTTTTTTTTTTCTTTTTTTTTTCTTTTTTTTCTTTTTGCTCCCTCCCCTCTCTCCCTCTCTTTTCAGATATGGCTACAAGAGAGGCTTTGGTTGCTTCAACCTTCCACCATACCTCTCAGCACCTACCTTCCTAGGCATTTTAGGGACCGCCGACTTCATTTGAATGACCTAAGCTTCGAGGCATACATGGAGCTTATGGGTCACCTCTGGAGACCGACATTTAGTGGGTCATGGAGTGGTGGCACATCTCAAGCATGGTCCATAGTTGCTGCTCATACTACTCCACTTGTCGTATCTTAAGCCAATTTGGGGAGCATCAAGGAGCTCCTCATGATGAAGGCGCCTTCCACACTGCGATGTTTACCAATAGGATCTTGGGCAGGATTAGTGAGGCTTGGTCATGCAGTAGGGTGACGAAAGGCATTATTCTACCTCGATACATCTATCCCACTATGAGGTACAAACAATGGTTGGAGGATGACATGAAGTGGGTTTTGAGGGATGAGAAAGCTTACACGAAGACTAGCAAGAAAGCAAGGAGGACTGAGTGACCACCTTAATATGCCCTATGTTTTACTTTTCTGCACTTTTATGATTCTCATGTTTTTGTTTTTGAATTTAATAAAGGATTGGAATGTTCCAAATCCCCTATGAAAACAATCTTATCATCTTTTAATTTGAGCAATGAGAGAATCACTATTTATTTATCTTTGCTTATTGTCATCTCATTGATTTTTTTTCTTTTTCTTTTCTTTTTCCTTTGCCATGTAATTTTTGCCCATGATGTCCCTTCGGGAATTTTCACCATGCCCATGGTCTTTTCTCTTAACTTTTGTCTAGACCGCCCTTTTGGGTTTTCAATCTAGCATGGTTCTTTTGCCTTAATTTTTGCCCAGGCCACCCTTTTAGGTTTTCAACCTAGCAGCTTTTTTCTTTTTTCTTTTTTCTTTTTAAATGTGGTACTTCCGGAGTCTATCCATGTTAGTTGGGAAAAACATCTCTTCCCCATCCAAATCTATGATTCTTGTAGCACCTCTAAACATGATTTTCTTAATGATAAAAGGCCCAAACCACCTTGGCTTCATCTTTCCTCTTGGATCAAAAGTTGAGCACCTTTAGGACCAAGTCCCTTTGCTTGTTGAATGCCCTAGCAATCCACTTCTGGTACCCTTTTGTATGATATTTTACCCTATCCCTTTTCTCATCTATCAAAGCCAATTGTTCATATCTCGCCTAAGCCCTATCCTCTTCTAGGACCTCGATTTCTTCCAATACCCTCAAAGATTGTATCTCTACCTTAATAGGAAGCACCGCCTCACTGCCATAAACCAAGGTGTTGCCCTAGTCGATGCACGGATAGAAGTTCTATAACCCCATAAGGCAAACGGAAGCTTCTCGGCCCAATCTTTTTATGTCACTACCATCTTCGATAGGATATTCTTTACATTCTTATTAGCTGCTTCTACAACACCATTAGCTTGTGGTCAATACGGTGAAGACTTGTGATGCTCAATGTTGTACAACTCCATGATCCTTCGAACCTCTCCCTCAAAATGGGATCCATTATTAAAAATGATCTCTTGGGGCACCCCAAACCAGCATATGATGTTGTTCTCTAATAACCGAGCCACATGCTTAGCCTTCAACACGAAGTAGGAGGCTACCTCCACCTACTTGGTGAAATAGTCAATTGCCACCAGAATGTATTCATGCCTATTTGAAGCCTTAGGAGCTATCCTTCCAATTACATCTATGCTCCCAAACCAAGAATGGCCATGGAGAAGTCATGCTATACAACTCACTAGGCGGTACATGGTTCAAATTGGCGTGCCTCTGATAATCATGGAAATTCTTCACATAGTCCACACAATCGGTCTCCATTGTATTCCAGAAGTACTTTATCCTTAGGATTTTCTTGGCTAACATTCTTCCATTCATATGAGGGCCACAAATCCCTTGATGAACTTCTTCCACTACTTTATTGGCTTCTTCCTTCTTCAAGCAACGAAGGTGTATGCCATCATAGGATCTTCTATAGAGTTTTCCTCAACATAGGATGTATTGTGTTGCCATCATCCTAATGGAACAACGTTCTCTCTTGTCGGCACCATCCAGATATGCCCTTAGTTCCAAGAACTTCACGATGTCATAGTACCACGAATCTTCCTCTTCCTTTATGGTCATTACTAGAGCTTCAATCTTCCTTTTGCGCACTTCTTCATGACTTTGCTTAATCTCCAAGGGTCGTGTCCACACTCCCTCAAGTATCTCAACCATGGAGGCTAAGGTACCTAAGGCATCCACAAATTGATTTTGAGCTCTAGGGATGATTGTGAACTCAATTTTGTCAAAGGTCTTAGTCAAGTCCTCCAAGTATTGTTGATAAGGCTTCAAGTGTTCTTCCTTTAACTTCCACAACTTTTGTGCTTGGGCTATAATCAAAGTTGAATCTCCAAAGACTTTGGCCTCCTTTACCCCTAATTCTTGAAGAGATTCCATTCTGTCAATACAAGCCTCATCTTCAGCCATGTTATTAGTTGCTTCAAAGTTCAACTTGATTGCTAAAGGTATGTGAGATCCCTCGAGAGTAATCAAGAGTACTCCTATCCCATTCCCATATTAGTTTACAGCTCCGTCAAAGTACATCTTCCACACCTCTAACTCAATGTCCAAAATGTCCTCATCTGGAAAGTCTTCTTTACCATCTTCTCCCTCTATAGAGTTCTTGGCACGGAAATCTAACATGACACTTCCTTTGATAGTTTTCCTAGCCACATACTTCAAATCAAATTCTATGAATAAGATCAACCATCTTGAAAATCTTCCACTCCAAGCGGGTTTCTTAAAGAGATATTTCAATGGGTCCATTCTTGCTACCACCCATATTTGAAAAGGAAAGATGATATGTCTAAATTTCTATACTGCCCAAACAAGTGCGAAGCATGACTTTTCTATGGGAGTGTACCTAGTCTCATAATCATGGAACCTCTTGCTCAAATAGTATATGGGCCTCTCATTCTTGTCATTGTCTTCTTATGCAAGCATACTTCCAACTAGATCCCCTATGATGGAAAGGTATAGGAGTAAGGGTTTTCCATGTTGTGGAGGCAATAGGATAGGTGGGTGAAGGAGATACTCCTTGATAAGTTCGAAGGCTTTTTGGCACTCATCATTCCATGTATGTGGTTCATTCTTCCTTAGGAGTTTGAAGATGGGCTCGCAAGTAGAGGGGAGCTTGGCAATGAATCAACTAATGTATTGTAATCGACCCAAGAAACCCCTTATCTCTTTCTCACTTTTGGGTGGCGACATCTCCAATATGACTTTAATCATGGAGGGGTCAACTTCATCCCTCTATCACTCATTAAGAAGCCTAGCAATTTTTCAGCGATTACTCCGAAGGTACACTTTTGTAGGTTCAATCTAAGCCTATACTCTTTAATCCTCTCGAAGAACTTCCTCAAGTTTATGGTGTGGCTTCCTCTATCCTTTGATTTCACTATCATATCATCGACATACACCTTTAACTCATTATGCATCATATCATGTAGCAAGGTCGTAGCCATCCTTTGGTAGGTTGCCCCAGCATTCTTAAAGCCAAACAGCATCACCGTGTAATAATAGATTCCCCATTCGGTAGTGAAAGTGATTTTGGTCATATCTTTGGGAGCCATCTTGATTTGGTTGTATCCCATGAAAGACATCAAGGCACTTCCCACCGTGTTATCCACTAAGACATCAATGTGCGGGAAAGGAAAGTCATCCATAGGGCATGCCTTATTCAAGTCCCTAAAATCCACACACATCCTTACCTTCCCATATTTCTTAGGTACGGGCACGACATTGGCCATCCATTCGGCTTGGTGTATAGGTTTGATGAATCCTACCTTTAATTGCTTAGTGACTTCCTCTTTGATTTTTAAGAGCCATTCAGTCCTCATTTTTCTCAGCTTTTGCTTAACGGGCACCATGTGATCATGAGTATCAATGTGATGTTGAGCTATCTCGGGGTCAATTCCAGGCATATCTTTATAGGACCATGCAAACACCTCTTGAAATTCCATGAGGAGCTCTTGAAGATATTTTCTTTCTTTTTCATTTAGAGTTGAGCCAATTTTAATTAAGCGTGGATTCTCATCATTGCCCAAATTAATAGTTTCAAGAATTGGTTCCATAGGTTCGATTTTCTTTTCCAATTGTTTATTAATTTCATTTTCAAATTCATTTGAATCATTTAAGTGCAGAATTTCAATATTATGGGACACATCAAAGTAAGCCAAATCAGAATTCATATTATTGAAAATATTAAAAAGTACATTGGAACTTGCATTACAAAACTTTTTCCCCATGTTTTCAGAAAACCCAACCTAAGTCCAATTATTAATGAGCCCTACAATAGGCATGATGAATGTGGAAGGATCACTTGGCTCTTCATTGGTGATGGCGAACACGTCCCCACTCATCATCATCATGGTCTTCATTACTTTAGCATCTGAAAGTTCAATTAGTGTATAAAACACTATAAACGTTAAGACCCCCAATTAACAAATTACCAATTCAAGCTTAATATCAAACAATTAATGTGCGGAATATGAACATAAGCTTAATACAGAATTGATAAACAATCTAAACCAAATAAAATCACATCCACAGCAGAAATTAAATGGCAAAGATTAAGGGAAGAGAGATGCAAACACAAGGACAACACACGATGTGTTATCGAAGAGGAAACCGAAGCCCTCGACGTAAAACCTCTCCGCCGCCCTCCAAGCGGTAAATAATCCACTAAAGAATGTAGTTGGGATACATTAACAGCAGAAGACCCTCCAAGCCTAATCTACCTAATCTACCTAAGCCCTCCAAGCTCCTACTCCAACGAGGTTCCCCCGAACCTATTTCTTCTTCAGCTTACCAAATTCCGCTACTTGACCATAGCATCAACCAATATGAAATTGGTCCCTTCTTAACTACTTCCCAAAGCACCAACCAGCTTTCTCACAGATATGGGAATGGTGAGAAAAGGTTTTGGTAATGTACCTCTCAAGAATTTAACAATGGAGAGGAAGAGAGTAGAGGAATTTGAAGAGTCTTTATGTGAAGATTGTGGATGAATCAATCTTGTTTTTCTCTAGGGTTTCTCTCTCAAAATTCTCTCTAGAAGCTCTATACATTTCGTGGGTATAAGGGTCTATATATAGTAGGGTGAGAAAGGAATGTGAAGAGTCAGGTTTTCCTAAATAGGGTGGTCTGGCGACTTGACCTCGCGACTGGACTGAGTCGCGAGTTCAAGCCACGAGCTAACGGCCTGGCCAGCTTGGGACTTTTGTCCTGTAGTGCAACAGCTAGCATGACTCTTTAGCTCCCCTGCATGCTTCACACGTGTGCCAACTTTGGCAGCTTGCCAGTCGCGAGTCACCCGCGAGTTCCAGCCGCGAGTCTCTGCATCCTTGCACAATCTTGAGCATTTCTTCACACTCTCTCACTCACTACCCTTACATGATTCCCACCTAAATACAGGGTTACTAATTGCTAAAATACAAGCAAATTTGGCACAGAATAAAGCCAACAAGATGGTTGATAAAATTCAACCTTACAATCTCCCCCTTTGGCTATTTCGTGACAAAACCCTAAAACAAACTCTAGACTTAACATGTGAGTTGGGAACAGTTGAACAAAAATCACTTACACCTAACTCTAGAATTTGATAAGCTCTTGAATCATATGAACAAGAATCTCCTGAAACACAACAACACAGTATGATCATTGTATGTAGAAAAACTTGTAATTGCATATGAGGCAAGCACAACGCGATCAAGCAAAATGGGATGAGAAATAAACCATGGCTTGACCAAACAAGCAATCACTATAAAATAGTGACCACAATGCTCATTCACACTTGGAATGAACATCCGGACATACAAGCCAATAAGCTCAATGCAAATCACTTGCATGCCCAACACTCAACCAATGCACAATACATAAAGTATATGCATCTAGGAACAAAATCCTACTAGGGCACAAGAGTGAGAGTACTTAAAGAAAATGCATAACATTTAGCTAGAAGTACTAGGCAACAAAACAAAAAGGCTGCATAAGCATGGTACAAATCATAAAAGCCTACAAAACAAAACAAACCCTAAAAGCTTACAAAAGCAACATGGGTACAAACTACAAAATACTGAATATAAACTTAAACAATATAAACTAAAAGTGCTTAAAGTTTCTCTCCCTTTCAAAATGATGAGAAGTTGTGATGCACTTGGAACATATATATTTGTAACCTGAAACACTTGCACAAAACACATTAGACTCTCAAGGTAAAGCAAGTAATAAAAGAACAAGTATAATGTAACAAGTAAATTGCGATCAAGTAAACATGATGTGAAACATGTGAGTAACTTGATCATACACCAAAACAGTCATATAGAAATGATTATAATGATCACATAGCAAAGCAAATGATCATTCGAACATGCATTCAATGAAGCACAATAGCATAGGGATATATGCATGTCTAAAACACAAACATGATGCGATGAGAACAACAAAGCATAACTCAAAGCACCATAAAGCCAACAAGAAAACAAAAAGAACAAAGTTTTCTAATTAACACAATGTCTTCTCCCCCTTGGTATATGCATCTCCCCTATGGAATATCTCTCCCCCGACAAATGTGCATGAGAAATAGAATTTCTCCCCCTAAGGATGTGCATAAGAGTCATATAGAAATGACAAAAACACTCTGATATACTCTCTAGATTATACTCTCTCCCTTTTTGTCAGGAATAGACAAAGGGTCAAGGAGAAAAAAAAAGGCAAGAGATGAAGGAACGAACAATGCTAATGATGCATGAGGGGTGCAAGATGAATGAGAAAATGAAGCTCAATCCTAAGACAAAACAAAGTGCTACAAAGCATAAGGTAAACATGACATGCTAGGATGAAGAAACAAGGTATAGACCAATGCATGAGAAGGGTAGCAAAGGTGTGTGCAAGAGGTGGCTATGTGCAATGCATGACCAATGCATGAAAAATGCACATGTGGGGCAAGGTGTGTTAAATACACAACCAATGAACCAAACATGTTCCTGGTGAGGAAATATGAGAAACCCCAAAGTTTGGTACTTATCGGATTCCAAACAAGCGAGAAAATGCCTAAGGGGCATTTTATCAAACACCTAGTGTGCACACTATGAACAACAATGTAAAACAATACATGAACATCATGAAATCCACCCTTAATACATGTTCTTTTTGCCACAAGGGGCCAACATCCAAAACAAATCATCAAAAGAAACCAACCCTATGAAAAATTTTTACAAAAATTAAGTTTCCTAACCCCTATGATGAAAATCCCAACCAAGAGCACAAAACTCTCCAAAACATAATCTAAGGATCCAAAATAATGAAAAGAGTTTAAAATTACCTTAGAGATGTTAAGGAATGAAAAACCATTCAAATTGATTAGGTTTTGATGTAAAAATATTGAAATAGAGGTTTAAAAGAGGATGGGAGAGGTTTAAAACAGGTTTCCCACGAAAAAGCTCTTTAAAAAGCTGATTCTGGGCGTTTCGCGACTGGGTGAGTCGCCAAGTTCAGTCGCGAAAATTTTTGCGAGTCGCGAGTGAGTCGCCAAAGCTTCTGGATGAACTCGCGACTGGGGTTTCACGACTGACGAGTCGCCAGCTGAGTCACGAAAAACTCTGATACTATTTTTCAACACAGAACATGTTTAAACAATGAAAAACAAAGTAAGCACTAAACATGAATACAAAGAGTGATAAAAATTACTTCCAAAAACATATAAAATGATCAAAAATATTTTGGATTGATCCATATATAGTTGAGCACACACACATCACATTTAAACAAGTACAATCGAACAAATAAATAAGGCATTCATTGAACATTAGGCATGTGTGTTGTGTGTGTGTATCAAATGTGGAATAGTCCTTAGTCAAGAGTGAAGCTTCAATGATCAATTCAATCAAGTCATACACAACTAATACTAAGTCAAGTGGTCTATCTCAATTATAAAAATGAACATATATGACCTCCCACAAGAAAATGATTACATATCTTTGAAACTTTTTATTTGGCTTCTTTACAATTCATAACATTTGATCATTTTGAATCAATACATCTCATTTTGAGATTGATGCCTGAAATTTTTGATATTTCAATTTGATGAACAAGCCTTTGGCTTTTAGGCATCATACATTTTCAATACAAGTCGCTTTCCCTTTTTCCTAATCAAATACTAGTATGTGCGACGACTTTTGCAGCTCATTATCTCTTTTCATTTTGAGATTTACATTTGTTGAGCTCTTTAAGCAAAAATAATAAAAAGTGTGGGAAGATATATAGGCACAAGTCTATGCAAGTATCAAAACCATCAAGACTATTGACCAATCATTCATGACAAGCTTAAAGATCGATTTACAATAATCACACATAGATTTCAAGATTTTTCCCACAAAGAAATAAGTGCATAAAGAACAAGCTAAACTCGTAAATGCATAAAGCCATTTGTACGAAGGTACAAGGCAAAACTCACATGTGATATGTGCTTAAACATATACGATCAAACTTTTTGAATTTTTCACTTTTTATGTGGTTTTGGATTTTTTACTCACACAAAACTAAAACATAAAAGTAAGATCAAAACAAAAGAAATGCATACAAATAAATGCAAGATGTACAAAATGCATGAAGATATGACAATTAATGCATGAAGGGTCCTACAAAGATCGAAAGAATTAGATCAATGACCAAACGAGCAAAAGCTCAACCATAGGAACCCTTCCTTATCCAAACGGAATGATTATTTGGAATGAGTGTCTCATGAGAAGTGAGTCGAGGGTTGGAAGAATGAGAACCGAAGATGCACATAGTCAAGGAGTTAAGAGAATTAAACATTTTCTTTAACAACATGCTATTTTCACTCAAATCCGGTTTACTCTTTTTAGCACAACTTCTAAGAAGCTCAAGTTTCTCTTTTCTTTTGATTCTTTTAAGAGCATGAAACTTAGAGCAATGAGGTCTTAGATGACCAAAAGCACCACAATGGTGACAAACAACGTGTTTAGGTCTACTAGGCCTTTTGAAAAGGGATCTAGCAACATGGTTTTGTTCTCTCTTCAACTTATGACATTGAGGTCTTATATGACCAATCACACCACAATGGTGGCAAGTTGGAACAAACTTAGCATCCAAGTCCATATTCAAACATTCAAACTCTTTTAGCTTTTCAAGAGAATTTTCAGCAAGTTTCTTATATTTTTCAACCAATTTGTTGGATTCATTGAGTTTAGCAATCAAATCATCCTTTTCATAAAATAACTTGCTTAAATCCTTATTAAACTTCTTAGCCTTTTTCTTCAAGAGTTTGATGTTAGGAATATCAACAACATCCAAAGATTCATGTAACATAGCATCACAATTATGAGGATTATCACTCATAGAGGCATTTTCACAAACACGTGGCATGTTACATTCATCATTAACCAAATCATACAAAGAGGCATACAAAGCACTATCCATGGCAAATAAACACTAGGGGTCAAGGATCACACTTAGGTATTTAAACCACAACAAGTGTACCCACTCTGATACCAAATGAAAGTTTAATTAGTGTATAAAACACTATGAACGTTTAGACCCTCAATAAACAAATTACCAATTCAAGCTTAATATTAAACATGTGCGGAATATAAACATAAGCTTAATACAGAATTGATAAACAATCTAAACCAAATAAAATCACATCCACAGCAGAAATTAAATGGCAAAGATTAAGGGAAGAGAGATGCAAACACAAGGACAACACACGATGTGTTATCGAAGAGGAAACCGAAGCCCTCGGTGTAAAACCTCTCCGCCGCCCTCCAAGCGGTAAATAATCCACTAAAGAATGTAGTTGGGATACATTAACAGCAGAAGACCCTCCAAGCCTAATCTACCCAATCTACCTAAGCCCTCCAAGCTCCTACTCCAACGAGGTTCCGCCGAACCTATTTCTTCTTTAGCTTACCAGATTCCGCTACTTGACCATAGCATCAACCAATATGAAATTGGTCCCTTCTTAACTGCTTCCCAAAGCACCAACCAGCCTTCTCACAGATATGGGTATAGTGAGAAAAGGTTTTGGTAATGTACCTCTTAAGGATTTAACAATGGAGAGGAAGAGAGTAGAGGAATTTGAAGAGTCTTTATGTGAAGATTGTGGATGAATCAATCTTATTTTTCTCTAGGGTTTCTCTCTCAAAATTCTCTTTGGAAGCTCTCTACATTTTGTGGGTATAAGGGTCTATATATAGTAGGGTGAGAAAGGAATGTGAAGAGTCAATTTTTCCCAAATAGGGTGGTCTGGCGACTTGACCTCGCGACTAGACTGAGTCGCGAGTTCAAGCAGCGAGCTAACGGCCTGGCCAGCCTGGGACTTTTGTCCTGTAGTACAACAGCTGGCATGACTCTTCAGCTCCCCTGCATGCTTCACACATGTGCCAACTTTGGCGGCTTGCCAGTCGCGAGTCACCCGCGAGTTCCAGCCGCGAGTCTCTGCATCCTTGCACAATCTTGAGCATTTCTTCACACTCTCTCACTCACTACCCTTACATGATTCCCACCTAAATACAGGGTTACTAATTGCTAAAATACAAGCAAATTTGGCATGGAATAAAGCCAACAAGATGGTTGATAAAATTCAACCTTACAACATCCATGTAGTTCACCCAATCGACCTTTTCTTGTATCTCTTTGATCACCACGATAGGCTTCTTGACTTTAATGGTGCAATGAAAAGAAGCCCCATTTTCAATAAGTTCATGTCCCGATTAAAGGTTCCTTTTAACTTTAGATGTGCTTAGAAAATTCTTAAGTTCATTTTAATGAAGGCCCATTACAATGTCGCTTCCTTCCTTCTCATGGATTTGTGCCCCTTGTTTCATTGGGCTTTGGTCCATTTACAATAAAGCTCTCATCTTACTCTCATGGGCTTTCATTAGGCTACACTTAGAAATTTTCAACCCTTTGTCTTAAACATGGGCTTACAATGTATTCATCACCTTTGGGCTTTTCATTTTACTTATCATTTCGTTTCATTTATTTTTTTATTTTTTTATTTTTTGAAATAGCCCTTTAGCTAGAATATAGGAGTTTCACTTTGGGCTTTGAAGGATGTTGGATGCTAAGTCTATAGCATACTTATTACCTTAGGCCCAAGGTCCTCTTTTTCAAAAGGCCTTTTGATTTGAGCTTATGATAGAAATTAGGCTATGGTCTTATGAACCTTTCAAGTTAAGATATGCCTTTGGATTTTAGGGACAAGCCTCTTATATGTGAGAACTTCTATTCTTTTTATCCCATGACCTCTTAGGATATACGATAACTTTAGGGCCATCCTTTCCATTTTTTACACCTTTTATTTTTCCTTTAAGGTGAACACATGATATATGGTTGAACAAACAAAAGATATATAAAGGGTATCCTTTGTGATCGGGTCTAAGGTCTCCCTAGTGTGGGTAGGCTCCCTAAGGCTAAAGGGATAGATAAGTAAACCACTCATAACTAGGTAGGCTATGATTCCAACCGAGGGCCTAAGTGAACCCCATAATGGATTGGTAGCAAACCTTGAACGTACTCAAAGCCCATTATAGGTGATGGCATTGATTGTGAGTTAGTGGGATGAACTTCGGAAAATTTGGGCCCGAATGGAGCCTTCCATTTTCCCACTACCAACCAAGGTTAAGGGACAAAAGAGAACAAGTGATGTGTGTGCAAAACAAGTATTGAAATAATTTTTATTAAGGTTAAGACATAGGACACATAGGAATTAAACTTATTATCCCCAATGGAGTCGCCATTGTGGACACAAGGGGGGAGTCGCCACCTAGTTTTTGCAATAGTCTAGGAACAATATATATATAGCGTACTTTTCAAGGAAAACCCTTTGATCTTACTACCAAAGTATGAGTTCGGAGTTTAGGTACATTCTTGGGAAGGTGTTAAGCACCCAAGATCGCCCAACCCTAAGGTTGGTCTCCCATCATTATGTCTTAATCTTAACCTTATTAAAAAAATGACTTCAACACTTGCATTCTAAACTCACACACACATACTAATATGCATCTAACATGCAACATGGCATCTTTTATCCCAAAATAACATATCTATCCACAAAGCAAAAGAAAGCCAGACACACATAAGAAACCCTAACATTCATCTAACATGTGAAAACCCCATCATACATCTAAACAAGGCAGTAGCCCCAAACATGGCAGCAAGCATATCATCAATCACAAGATCATGTAAAGCATGTAGTTTGTATTGAAAGACATAAAGCAAGGCATTCAACAATACACCATCAAATGCATGTTCATACCTATGCATGGCTTACCTTTACTTACCTTTCAGCAACACAGCACCTATGGCATCATGAATGGGCATATGAATGCATGTTTATGGCATCAAACATAAAAACCCTAGTCTAAGCATGTTAAAGACAAGCATGCAAATCAGAGGCTCAGGTATGTATAAACACATGAAGAAGGCTTAAACAGAGGTAAAACATGTGAAACAAACAAATCAAACAACATGAGAAATATGGATCAAGGTTTCTAGGCAAGTACCTGCGTACGAGGCCAGAGGCCTGCGTATGACATGCGTGCATGGGACTTGTTCAAGAACCCTAACCTAGAAGCATGAAGCAGAAAACAGAGCATGAACAAAAAACCTAATTCTAACAACCAAACATGCTCATAACATAAAAAGAACTATAAAACTAACCTAAGAAAACATGCATAAACCTAAACTACACAAAGAAACAGGATTAAAATTAAAAAGAAAGACAAAAAAGAAAAAGGAAGCAAGAATGAATACCTTAAAGCAAAAAGCTCCTAGGCTTGATTTTTTACCATTCCCCTCAATCAAATCTATCATAGTTAATAAACACGTGATTAGTAATCTTAAACTCAAAGGATTGGGGCAAGAAAAGGTCTCAATCAAATAAAAATGACTTGATAGTGTTTTGTGAAAAAACTCCCTTTCGATTCACTATTTTCTAGTGAATCTTAGGTTTTTCCCATAAGATTTCTGTGCGTTTTGAAAATGTACCATGTAAGGCTTTTTATAGCGGAAAAAATGAGGTTTGGAATGACTCCCAAACAATGTGGGATTCATTCCAAATCTCATTCATTATTGCAAAAAACTTACATTTTCCATGCTTCTGAAACCCTACCTGCGTACGTAGGAATGTGCCTGGGTACGCATGTTTTGGCCCATGTACGCAGCCCGTGGCCCACATAAATGGGCCGAGGGCCACTTTGGTCATTTATTTCCAAAAATAGATTTTTGTGCATTTAAAATGTGATATTTTCCATTTTAACACTCCTCAAGTCAATTTGATATCAGATTGGGCTCTAAACTGGCCTTGGGCCTAAAAGTTTGAGCATCATTGGGGAATGGGGGCCCGAGTTGTAAGGGGTACAAAATGCAGTGTCTATAGAGGCTAAGGTAGCCAAGGCATCCGCAAACTGACTCTAAGCCCTTGGGATGATAGTATATTCAATCTTGTCAAAGGTTTTGGTTAAATCCTATAAATATTGTTGATAAGGTTTCAAGTGTTACTCTTTTACCCTCCACAATTTCTGTGCATGGGCTATGACTAAAGTTGAATCTCCAAAGACTTCTGCCTCCTTTACCCCTAACTCTCGAAGAGCCTCCATTCTGACAATACAAGCCTCATATTTTGCCATTTTGTTGGTTGCCTTGAAGTTCAACTTGACAGCCAAAGGCACATGGGATCCATTGGGGGTGATCAAGAGTACTCTTATCCCATTTCCATATTGGTTCACAGCTCCTTCGAAATACATCTTCCTTGCCCCTAGTTAGATGGCCAAAATATCCTCATTTGGAAAATCCTCTTTACCGTCCTCTTCTTCAATGAGGTTCTCAGCACAAAAATCTAACACCGCACTACCTTTGATAGTTTTTCTTGCCACATACTTCAAATCGAATTCTGTCAATAGGATCAACCATCTCGACAACCTTCCACTTAAGGCGAGCTTCTTAAACAAATACTTCAAAGGGTCCATTCTTACTACTATCCATACTTGGAAAGGTAGGATGATGTGCCTCAATTTCTATACGGCCCATACAAGAGCAAAGCATGACTTTTCTATGGGTGTGTATCTAGTCTTATAATCATGGAACCTCTTGCTCAAGTAGTATACGGCTCTCTCATTCTTATCACCATCCTCTTGTGCAAGCATACTCCTAATTGCATCTTCTATGATAGAGAGGTAGATTAGTAACAGCTTTCCATACTTCGGGGGTACCAATATAGGTGGATAGAGAAGATACTCTTTAATGAGCTCAAAGGCCTTCTAACACTCATCATTCCATGCATGGGGTTCATTCTTCCTTAAAAGCTTAGAGGTGAGTTTGGCAATGAATTGGCTGATTTACTGTAATCGTCCTAAAAATCCTCCTATCTCCTTTTCACCTTGAGTAGAGGCATATCCAATATGGCTTTGATCTTTGATGGGTCAACTTCTATCCCTTTATCACTCACCAAAAAGCCTAACAATTTTCTTGCAATTACTCCAAAAGTACATTTCTGTAGATTCAATCTCAATCTATACTCCTTGATCCTCTTAAAGAATTTCCTCAAATTAGCTATGTGGCCTTCTCTATCTTTGGACTTCACGATCATGTCATCAACATATACCTCTACCTCATTATGCATCATGTCATGTAATAAAGTTGTAGCCATTCTTTAGTAAGTTACACCTGTATTTTTGAGCTCAAATGGCATCACAGTGTAACAATAGATTCCCCATTCTGTGGTGAAGGTAGTCTTAGTCATGTCCTTAGGAGCCATCTTGATTTGGTTATATCCCAAAAATCCATCCACAAAAGACATCAAAACATTGCCGATGGTATTATCCACTAAGACATCTATATAAGGGAGGGGGAAATCGTCCTTGGGGTAAGCCTTGTTTAGATCTCTAAAGTCCACACACATCCTTACCTTTCCATCCTTCTTGGGTACAAGCACAACATTGGTTATCCAATTGGCTTTGTGCATAGGTTTGCTAAATCCTACCTTCAACTGTTTTATGACTTCTTCTTTGAACTTAAGGAGCCATTCGGTTCTCATATGCCTCAACTTCTGTTTGATGAGTACCATGTGAGCATGAGTATCAATGTGGTGTTGGGCTATCTTAAGATCAATGCCAAGCATATCTTCATAAGACCATATGAATACTTCTTGGAATCCTATGAGAAGCTCTCTGAAATCTTCTCTTTCTTTTTCATTTAGGGTTGAGCCAATTTTAATTAAGCGTGGATTCTCATCATTGCCCAAATTAAGAGTTTCAAAAGTTGGTTCCATAGGTTCAAATTTCTTTTCCAATTTCTTATTAATTTCATTTTCAAATTCATTAGAATCATTTAAGTGCAGAATTTCAATATTACGAGACACATCAAAGTAAGCCAAATCAAAATTCATCTTATTGAAAATGTTGAAAAGTACATCTAAACTCGCATTAAAAAATTCATTTCCCATATTCTTAGAAAACCTAACCCAAGTCCAATTATTAAGTTGCCCAACAGTAAGCACGATGAAGGCAAAAGGATCACTTAGCTCCTCGATGGTGATAGCGAGCATGTCCACCTCCTCTTTCAGCATAGCTCCCATTGCTTCAGCATCCATGTAGTCCACCTAGTTGACCTCTTCTTGAACTTCCTTGATAACCATAGTAGGTTTTTCCTTGAAAGTGAGCTTCTCATTGAAGAATATCTCCCAACTAGGATTCACTTTTTTGTCCTTGTCCACCTAAAGCTCAGGAAAGCCACAGAAAGGGAAGTCCCCTCCTTCCTTCACAAAGTTCCCATTTAGGGTACTGGGGTTATTTTTTATTCTATTGCAACCTTCAAAGAATCCTAAACCTTCTTTGGCCAGTTAAGTCTTGAAGTCTGGGAATTCAACCACCCATTTTCCTTCCTTTCCAATACCAGGCATGTGCCCCACATTTTTCATCATCACAATCACCTAATGGCTACAATGTGGGAGCAAATCCATAGTATATCTTTCATCCTTCAATCTATAGTTAGCCATGTTCACAAACTTAAAGCCATTCTTTTGAAGCCCACTTCCTCCCTCCTCAAGTTCACAGACGGGAGCTAGGATCTCACCATCACCAAGCACTACAGCAATTCCTCCTTTCCATGGGATCTTCATCTTTTGGGGTAGAGTAGAAGGGATAACCCCAATGGGATGAAGCCATGCCCTTCCTAAGAGAAGGTTGTAGTTAGGAGTGATGTCCATCACGTAAAATTTCACAATTGTTTCCAACAGACCAATCTTACAAGGAGTTTTGAAAGCTCCCATAACCTTCCTCGAAGTATTGTCATACGCCTTAACAGTCAAAGGAGAGGGGTTGATTGTCTCCACATCTAGCCCAATGGTAAGAGCGGTCCTAAAAAGGCACACATTTAATTCGGGTCTATTATCAATAAGTACCATTGGAACCTTGGCACTCATGCACTCGATAGTGATTTGCAAAGGTCTAGTGTGAGTGGCCCCTACGAGAGGGAGTTCTTCATCGGAAAAGGTGAGGGAAGGATGAGATGGAGTCTCAACCCCATAGGAGATAGTACTTCTTATGGAGTAGTTTTAATGGGCACTTTTTCCCATTCAAAGCATCCAAGAAAGCACTATGATGCTTGTGAGAAGCCATTAGCAAGCCCCACATGAACACATGAGCTTGAGTCTTCTTCAATTAGGTCAAGACCCAATCCTCTTCCTCTTTCTCTTCCTTACCTTTGACTTCTATGGGCTTGGACCCTTCTCCTATGTTCGTACTAGGGTGATCCTTCTCTAAAAAGGATGGTTTGTAGTGTTTCCCACTCCTAGTAATGTTTGCTACATTGTCCTCAAGGAATCTTTTCTTCAACTTGATCATTCCTTTGGGGAGTATCCCCCATATAGCCACCACACTCTTCAAAATCTCATATTCTTCATCCCATATTCCTTGAACTTCTACCACGTTAACCTATACAGTTTCTATCAACTTTGAACTCTAATCGACTTCTTCTATTTACACCCAATTCTGATATGGAGGAAGAGCTCGATGATAATCAAGCAAAGGGTTCTTCCTAATGTTGGGCTTGTTGATGATGTTTGAATTTGGGAGGGTTCCATTGTCTATGAGGTCTTGTATTTCATGCTAGAGGCAGAAGCAATTGTCAGTTTTATGGCCAGGTTTCTGATGGAAGTGGCAATATTCATTGAGGTTCCAAGTAGGAGGTACAGGATTAGGCATAGGTGTGGGATCTAAGGGTTTGATGAATCCTTTGGAAGTTAAGTTCTCATATGCTTGGGCAAGGGTCATTCCTTAGTCAGAAAATTCTCGGTGGGTTTTTTTTGTGAAGTTTAGGTAGGCTAAAGTTTGTTGAGGTATAATGGCACTCACATTCACGAGGTTAGGTGCTTTAGAAGTGGTCACTCCTCCCCCATATGTCTTCTTGATTGGAGGTTTGCTCTCACCTTTCTCACCTACTATTATATGCTCTAAGCAAATTCTTGATGATCATGTTGATTTGGTCTTTCTCATTTGGCTTATTAACCATCCTAGATGCCTTCCCTTTCCACCTTGTCATGTATTCAGAAAATGTCTCCCCTACTCCTTGCTTGGTAGTCTCCAAATCCCTTAAAGTCACATCAATCATAGTATTGAAGATGAATTGGTCAACAAACAACTCTACTAGTTCATTCCACACCTTGGTCTTAGTTAGGTCCAAGCTATAGTACCATCTCGATGCACCTCCCGTAAATGAGAGAGGGAAAGTGTGCAAAGTTTGCTTCTCATCCAATCATTTTATTTTAGCAATACTTAGATATCTCCTAACCTGTTGCTTTGGGTCTCCAATGCCATCAAACTTTTCCACATCAGAAATCTTGAACTTTGGAGGCAATGCAATGGGAGTCTTGGAACTTATGCCACCCATATTGTAGAGACAATCATCCATTCCTCAAGCCTTACGAAAGGCTAGTTTCATCTTGTCCATATTTTCCTTCATGGCTACGGTATCCGTGGTGAGCTTCTCAAATTGCTTGTTTCTTTCATATTTTGCCTTATCCCTTTCATCCTAATCTTCCCCTTCCTCTTCATCATGTATATCCACATGTATAGTTTTCTTGAGCTTGCTCTCCTCTAGCTTGGTGAGACGACCTCCCATCTTCTTGAGAACATTGCTTTGTTCTTCTATTGCCTTGACTATCTTTTGTGTGGTTGCGTCTTCGGTTGGAGCAGCCATCACTTCTTGAGATGCTTCCCCTTGCAATGTCCCTTCTCGAAATACTTCTTCTTGACATGTTTTCTCAATTTTGACCAAATGCCTTCCATTTTTTTCTCGGACCCAAATTGGACATGCTTTCTAGATCTTGGTGGTGCAATGGTGCCTAAAAAGAAGTCCCATTTTATTAAGCCCATGTCCCAATTTTAAAGTTCTTTTATTAGATGTTCTTTGAAAATCTTTAAGTCCATTTTAATGAAGGCCCAATTACAAAATCAGTCACTTACCTCTCATGAACCTTGCCCCTTGTTTCATTTGGCTTTAGTCCATTTTTACAATAAAGCTCTCATCTTACTCTTGTAAGCTTTCATTAGAATGTGCTTACAGATTTTCAACCCTTTGTCTCAAATGTGGGCTTACAATGTATCCATCACCTTTGGGCTCTTCTTCTTTCCATTCATTATCATAATTTTTTTTTAAGTAGCCCTCTAGCTAGAATATATTGTAGCCTTCCTTTCAAAGTCCATGAATTTCTTATCATTTTGGGCCTAAGCATGCAGCAAGGAGACCCAAGATTAGGGAATTTCATATTGGCTTTGTAGGATGTTGGATGCTAAATTCATTGCATATTTGTTACCCTTGGCCCAAGGTTCTTTTTCAAGAGGCCTTTTATAGCAATTAGGCTAAGTTCATATCATATTTCTTATGATAGCAATTAGACTATGGTCTTATGAACCTTTCAAGTTAAGATATGCCTTTGGATTTTGGGATAAGCCTCTTATATGTGAGAACTTCTTTTCTTTTATCCCAATATCTTAGGGTATGCTATAACTTTTGGGTCATCCTCAAATTTTTACATCTTTTATTTGTCCTTTAGAATTTGGTGAACACAAGATATATGGTTAAATAAACAAGAGATATAAAAAGGGCACCCTTTCATCGATAGGATCTAGGATCTTTCCAAGTGTCGGTAGGCTCCCTAGAGCTAAAAGGACAAATCAATAGGTCACTCACAACTAGGTGGGCCACAATTCCAACCGAGGGCCTAAGTGGACTTTTGTGGATTGGTGGCAAACCGTTAACGTACTCAAAGCCCACCATAGGCAATGGCACAGATTGTGAGTTAGTGGGATGAACTTCGAAAGACTTTGGCCCGAATAGAGCGTACTTATCTTTCCACTCATCACCAACCGAGGCAAAAGGGACAAAAAAAAAACCAAGTGAAATGTGTGCAAACAAGTACTGAACAAGCCTTTATTAAGATTAAGAAATAGGACACATTGGAATCAAACTCTCTATCCCCAACGGAGTCACATTGTGGGAGCAACGCATTTGGAAGGGAGTATACCTCGGCCGAGTGGACTGAGGCGGAGAAAAGGAACGGAGTCGCCACCTAGTTTAGGTCTAGGAACCATATATACAACGCCCTTACATGGACTGACTAATCTTACTACCAAAGTATGGGTTCGGAGTTTAGGTATAGAGATGGGAAGGTGTTAGGCACCCAACCCCACCAAACTCGTGGGTCAGATTCCACTCATTGTGTCATATGTCTTAATCTCATTAAAGGCATCTTCAATATTTCCTCTTAAACTCACACACACACACTAACTTTCATCTAACAATCAACATGGCATCAGTCTTCCCAAAAACCCTAACATACATCTATCATGGTAACTCACATCAAGCCTAGCATACATCTATCATGTATATCATCACAACACAAACCCTAGCATATTCCTATCAAGACATTTCATCTCATATTTCATCCAAGGCAGTAAACAAACAAGCATACATCACAAAGGCAGAAACATAAGCATGTGGCGATCAAGCAATCATGTTATCATATCCAAGACAAACCTAGGTTACACATCTAATGTATACCATATTCATCATATCCACAGCCAAATGCATGTTCATGTGAATGCATGACTTACCTCACTTACCTTACTGCATCACAGCACCTATACACCAATGTATGATCATATCATATGCATGTTCATGGCATATCAAAGACTTAATTGAAAGGAAACCCTAATCTAACATGTGAAGGACAATCAAAGAGTAAATAGAGAAATAGAGAAATAAACAAGTGAAATTAATCTAGAACAGAGACATATTAGACAAAAGAAATAAAGAAACAGAAGCAGAAAATGTCGAATTAGGGTTTTTGGGCTTGAGTACGCGTACGCATTGTGGACATAACAGGGAGTCGCCACCTAGTTTTTGCAATGGCCCAGGAACCATATATATAGCGTCCTCTCGAGGAAGGACCTTTTTGATCTTACTACTAGAGATATGGGTTCGGAGTTTAGGTACGGTTTTGGGAAGGTGTTAGGCACCCAAAACCGCCCAACCCTAGGGTTGGCTTCCTCTCATTGTATCTTATATCTTAACCCTATTAAAGGTATATTCAATATTGTATCTATACTCACACACACTAGCATACATCTAAGCATACAATCATGGCATCAATCATCGCAAAACCTAATCATTCATCTATCATGGCATATCACAACATACCCTAACATACATCTATCAAGGCATCTCAAATCAACCTAGCATTCATCTAGCATGGCACCTCATATCAACCTAGCATTCATCTAGCATCATGTCATCATATCATATCCAAGGCATATATAAACATTAAGTCAATGCAAAAAATAGGCAACAAATAATCATGGTATCATCAAGGGATCATTAGAAAATATTAGGAACACAAACATGCTTATTCAAACCACCATATCATGTTTATCAATCCTAAACAAGATTACAAACAAAATGCATGTACATATGAATGTATAACTTACCTTACTTACCTTGCTACATTTCAACACCTATGGCATCAATGCATGAACATGTGAGTGCGTGTTCATGGCATCAAAACAAAGCAACCAAAGATAAACCCTAGTTTAAGCATGCGAAGGAAAAACAAACAATAAACATAGAGCATAGACTTATATCTATATAATAATAAAAATTCAAAACAGAGGTATAACATGTGAAAAAGCAAAGAAAACAAAGCAGGAGTCTGATTTAGGGATTTTGGGCAACGGTATGCACACGTATACAGGATGCATACGTGAGCAGGCTTACTCAGAAACCCTAGCCTAGAAAACGCAGCAAGCATAGAAAATAGAAAAAATACTAAAAACAATAAGTCTAACAACCTAACATGCTTAGAAATACAAAAGGCTGCCTGAAAACTAAGCTATTTAAAACATAAAAATAGGCAAAGAACAAGATTAACAACAAGATTAAGCAAGAAATAGAGAAAAAAGTTTAGAACTCAATACCTCAAAACAAAAGCTCTTCGAGCTTGATTTTTTACCATTCCCCTCAGTCAAATCTATTCACAATCAATAAAAAGTGATTAGTAATCTTAAACTCGAAGATCAAGGCCAGAAAAGGCCCCAATCAAAAGAAAATTGACTTGTGGATGTTTTGTAAAAAACTCCCTCTTTGATTCACTAGAAAGTGAATCTTAGTGTTTTCCCTTATGATTTTTGTGTGTTTTGAAAAGGTACCATGTATGACTATTTATATTGTGAAAATGGGGCTTTGGAACGGCTCCTAGACGATGTGGGATTCATTCCAAACCTCAGTCTTTAATGCAGAAAACTTGCCTTTCATAGTTTCTAGAACACTACATGTGCGTAGAAGCTTGGGCTCGCGTGCGCATGCATCATGGCCACGCGCACAGGCTGATTCCTACGTGCACAGGCGAGGGCTTCCCTGGGTTTACTTTTTCAAAAATAGATTTATTTGCCCATTAAAAGTTATATTTGTTAGGATATATATGATTCACTTGTTAGGAACATAGGTCACTACTTTATGTAATTGGCTAATCTTTTGACAAAACGCACTTTACTTATATTTGGGTAGATCTAGGATGTGTTTAATACTTCAAGAAACTTTGTTTCAAGATCAAGTGTTGAAGCCATGCAAGTCTGTCCAAGATTCAAGCTGAAAAGTGCATGTCATTAAAGCTCGACAGCTAGCCATCTATCGAGCTTAAAGAGCTGTTCAGCCCCGTGGCTTGACAACAGCTCGACAGATAGGGTATCTGTCGAGGTTTATGAAAAACAGATTTTTAGTTCTATTTTGACTCCAATCCATGTTCATGTGTTTGGGCTTTCTTTTCTCACAACTCTAGACATATAAAATGATTATTTTAAGGGCCGTTAAAGAGTTCACAAGTTGCACAAGTGTTGAGAAAAGTTTTTCAAGTAATTTGTGACCGGAGACACAGATTTGCCCTAGTTCATCTTTCTTGTGAAGAAGTTGCTGTGTTTGTGCACCGTAGGGCTTTGTGACCAAGCATCTTCTTGATCTTCATCGTTAGGATGAACTGAAGAACTTTGCAGCCAACAACCCTCTCTAGTTGGTGATTGAAGTCGCGTACTGGGATCCGCGCAATTGGTTAGTCACGTATTAGGAGCCGTGCATCAAAAGGAGAAATTGTCACTACAAAACAAGTCTAATTGGGTATTAGGGTAAGGGTTCAACTGTAGGTTGGTATAAGGTACTGAGATTCCTTTACTTGTAACCGCTTGTTGTGATAATAGTGGAATTTCGGGAGTGGTGACCTTAAAATCACCCAGTGGGGTTTTTGCCGTGTTGGTTTTCCCCATTCGTAAACAAATCACCATGTTAATTTATTTTCCGTTGCATACTTAGTTTATTGGTGATTTGTTTGTGCTACCATGTGTTTACATGTTAATTAACTTAATTAATTCACTTGGCTAAATTAATTGGTTAATTTATCACAAGGGGTCAATTCGTTTTTGGCCTATCAAGTGGTATTAGAGCAGGCACACTCTGATTAGGTGTTAATCTTTGCTGTGTGATCCATTGACCCCTGTTGTCATGGAAACTCTTGATTGTTTTGATTTGCATGATCTTATATTGAATGATGATGATGATATTCAAGATGCCTATTGCAAGCTTTATAATTTTTGTATGAAATCTCTTGAATATTCTACAAAATTAAAAGCTAAATTTAAAAAGGTCAAGCTTGAAAAAGATTATTTGATTGCAAAATTGGATGAAGCCAATAATTTGAATGAGAATTTTAAAAATCAAATTTCATCTTAGGTGGACAAAATTAAGAGTTTGGAAGAGCAACTAGTTGAATTTAAAACTAAAGTTGAAAAATTAACTAGTGCTAAACTTGTTGTTGAGCCTAACTCAAAAGAAAAAGATTTTTATATTCCCCCATTTCAAAGGAATAATGAAGAGTTGAAGGCTAATATTACTAGGATAGACAAAGGTAAACAATCTGATGTTAACGCTGAAGTTTCTAAACCTATGTCTAAAACTCCTCCTAGGTTGAATAAAAATTCTGAATTTGTCCCCATTTGTCATCATTGTCATATTGTTGGTCATATTAGGCCAAATTGTCCTAAATTAAGGTCTTTGTCAACCTCTAAGGTTAGACCTCCTTCTTGGAAACCGAGTAGTTATAATACTACTCATGTTTGTCACCATTATGGTGCTTCAGGTCACACTTATCCTAATTGTTTCAAGTTGTTTCCTCATAAGCGAGTGTCAAATAGGGTTCATCCTTTGTCTAAAGGCTCTGTACCTATTCTTCGTGAGTTATTAAAAGCTTTGAGCTTTTTGACTCAATTTCAAGGGAATTCTAATTTCTCTATGTCCTTTAGTAGTCATACTAGGACATGTGCCTTTTCATCTTCATGGCCAAGGACTCATGCTGTGTGGGTGATAAAGGATCCTAAGACTTAATTGTCTTTTTGTTCATCCTTTGCTTTAATTCTTTCTATCTAAAGTTGGACTTTCTTTCTTGATTTCTTATTTCTTTTTGGAATCATGCTTTCATGCATATGCATCTTGTTTATGCTTTCTTTTTTATTTCTTTAACATGTTTTTGTGTGTTTTCTTTTCAGTTTTTGCTTTTGTTTGTTTTTCAAAATAAAAAGAGAAAAATCAAAATACAAAAAATACAAAAACAGTGTGTGTTTTGTGTACATTGGTACTTGTGTACCTTAAATGGCCATTGAAACAAAGTTTTCTAAACTTTGTATCTCTTGTAGCTTAGATGAGCATCTCTATGCACAACTAAGCAAGTGAGCTTTGTGGCTCTTGTTTGTGATGAGTAAGATTAAGTCATCTCTTATACTTAACACTCGTATCACTCTTTTTGACGGGAAGGACTAGAAAATCCTAAGAGAAAGGCATAAATAACCATCTCACCACTGTTGCCCACCAATCATGAAATGACATCTGTATGCTTCGGCATAGCAAAAGTGCAATGTCAATGACATTTGTGTGCTTCGGCATAGCAAAATTGGAATGCCAAATAATTAACATCATTGGGTATTTCTTTTTTCTCTCTTATATGCTCATGCATGATTTGCTTAAAAAGAAAAATAACAAGCAAAAAGATCAAAATGCTTTAAATATGATTGCAAGCGTGTATTCTAGGAGATGTGGGAGTTATAGGATGTACCTCGAATGTGATAGTCTCTATCAAATAGTTATGATTGTGTGTAAGTTAAAGTGATTTTCTCATATCTCAAATCATCATAACATGTATACACTTATGCAATCTTGCAATGTTTTTCACACACAACACACAATATTCTTTGCTACTCTTAATACATGTGAAGGTACAATGTGATTTAGCCATCACAAGGTTTACATGTGTTATTGTATGCTCACTAAACTATCTTAACTTATTTTTGAAATATAAAATTGGTTAGACTTGTTTAGTGTGTGTGTGTGTGTTTTGGGATCTTTCTGCTTAAAATTTTTGGTTGAGAGATGTTTTTGAGAATTCAAAATGTTGTTTGGATCCTAGGTTGTGTTACATGCTTGATTGCATTCATATTTGTGTTTTTCCCTTCTTGAAAAACTATTTTTAAGCAATCTCTACACCTCCTCGACACCTGGCTTATCTGTCGAGATCTTAAGCTATTTCTTATCGCAATCTCAATAGCTGTCTCGACAGCTGGTGGATCGATCGAGAAAGTTCCTGGACCCTCGATAGCTTCTCGATAGCTGGTGGATCGATCAAGCTTCTTTTTAGCTTTTGTTAAATTGTCCCTCGACAGCTCCTCAATAGCTTCATCTGTCGACGCCTTTTTCCTCGACACCTCTATCTGTCGAGAATTACTGAGGATCTATATATAGGTTCTGTGCAATCTGGACTTCATTTTCTCAATATCTCTCGATCTGTCTGTGGCTGTTCATCTCCCAAACACTCTCCTCTCTCCTTTAAACCTCTTCCTCTAGCATTTTTTGAGATTAATCAAGTTTTTCTTCACTTGGTAAGTCTCTAATCCCTCATTTTTCATGCATTTCATTCTTTAAAACCTAAGTTTTTGGGATTTTTGCAAAATTTGGGGTTTTTCAAAATCAAAGAGGTTTTTGTGAAATTTTTGGTATGGGTTTTGAAGATTTAATCTTAAAAAATTTCATGCATTGCATTACATGTGCATTATTACTGTATTTTCATGCATTTAGTTGTGTGTTATACATGTTAAACTGTTTGTGTGTTGGTAGGTTTAGATTGGGCTGAGTCCATGATGCTTTTTACTTTGCACGTACATGCTCATGCATTTTCATGCATACATTCCTTACATTTAATATTTCTATATATTTGAACTGTTTGGAGCTTTTCTAATTGTCTCTTTCTTCCCCCTCTCTCTCTTGTTTACGTTAGTGCGTCAATGGCACCAAAACAGAAGTCTTCTCCATCCCAGAACCCTTTGCGTTCTAGGGCCTCCACTTCATCTTCTGATCCTACCCCTTCTTTTATTCGGTTCCGTGATGAGGATGCCCGAAAGGACTTCTCGAAGAATTTTTCTCGACGAGGTGTTCATTCAGAATGCCGAGTCATTTTGGCGAACTTCGCCGACACTGACCTACCCGATGTCATTCACAGTCGGGGTTAGGAGTCACTATGTGACGTCCCGGTCACATGTCCTTCCATGCTGATCCAGGAGTTTTACTCCAACATGCATAGAATTGATTTCTTTAGTACCTCTCTTTCATACTCGCGTTCAAGGTACGCGCATTGTTGTCACACCGGAGTTGGTATCTGATGTGCTTCGTGCCCCGAGGGTAGAGCATCCTGACTACCTCGGATGTAAGCGTCTAAGGACTGTGTCCAAAGACGAGATGATTTCTGCTTTCTGCGAGATAATTGGGGTGATCGTCAGTTTACACCATGTAAGGCCTTTGCTAAAGGTCCTAGATTCTTGGACATAGTGATGACTTTTGTTTTGCACCCACTCTCTCACTATAACTCTATCACAGAGCCTCGTACTCGATTTTTGCTTTCTTTATTAGAGCACCTTACTATAAATTTTCCTGCACATTTCATTCTTTCTATTATAGATGTGTATACGGATACGGCTACCCGTGATAAGCTCATTTTCCCTTCGGCTATCACGCGGATTTTATGTCATTTTTCTGTTCCTTTTTCCTCTTCCGACCACTTCCCCGTTATGTGTGCCATTGACTACGCTACCGTTAAACGGAGCAAGGCACAGTTTCGATCGAGGCGGTCTGGTACGGCAGCTCCTCCCACTCCTTCTACTCCATCAACATCCACTCCCTCCTTTTCTATGAGTGGAGTGACTCTGGAGGACATCATGGCGCAGCTTCAATGCATGGATGCTCGCCTCGACACTCTCAATGATGCGTTGTGTTAGGTGAACACTCGTGTTGGACACATTACTCGATGCTAGGCTGAGATGGGTGGTTATACTATGCCTTCCACTCTTGTGGCCCCTGCGCATGAAAGTGATGCTAATGATGCTGATTCTGATGATGAGGATGATGGCGATGCTAGCTCACCCAGCAATGACGAGATGTCTACTTGACACTCTTACCCTTTGTCACTCGTGACAAAAAGGGGGAGTAGTTTTGGTTATGAGAGTAGTCGTACTTAGGGGGAGGGTTAGCATAGGAGATTTTTGTTAGGGGGAGAGTACATATTGAAGGATGTAGTGAGGATTACTTGTATCTTTTTCTTGTCTCTGCTTTAGATACATTTACTCTTGTACCTTTGGTCTTGTGACCGTTATTGACATACATTGTACTTATTTTCTTTATATGTTGATGTATGTTTCTTTCACCTATCCTTGCATGTGTTGTTTCGTTTCTTTCTTTATACACATGGTTCTTATTACATGTATGCAATCTATTATTTCTATTTCACACAAAAATGCCTTAATGAGTCTTGTTAAAAGTGTTTCAGAAATACAGGTTGTCAAAGTGTTCTTGCCATAAACTCTCTTCTTGCAAAGTTTTTCAAGAGTTTGTATTAGGATAGATTTTATTGTATTCAACAAGTGAATATAAGTTGAGTGTTTTATGACTTCTCTCATATCTCATTTGTTTGTTGTAGTTTTGTCACGGATTGCCAAAGGAGGAGATTGTTTGGACATATGTGATTCACTTGTTAGGAACATATGTCATTACTTTATGTAATTGGCTAATCCTTTGACAAAACGCACTTTACTTGTATTCGGGTAGATCAAGGATGTGTTTAATACTTCAAGAAACTTTGTTTCAAGATCAAGTGTTGAAGCCATACAAGTCTGCCCAAGATTCAAGCTGAAAAGTGCCTGTCATTAAAGCTCGACAGCTAGCCATCTATCAAGCTTAAAGACCTGTTCAGCCCCGTGGCTCAATAGCAGCTCGACAGATAGGGTATCTGTCGAGGTTTATGAAAAATAGATTTTCAGTTCTGTTTTGACTCCAATCCGTGTTTATGTGTTTGGGCTTTCTATTCTCACAACCCTAGACATATAAAAGGATTATTTTAAGGGCCGTCAAAGAGTTCACAAGTTGCACAAGTGTTGAGAAAAGTTTGTTCAAGCAATTTGTGACCGGAGACACAGATTTGCCCTAATTCATCTTTCTTGTGAAAAAGTTGCTGTGTTTGTGCATCGTATGGTTTTGTGACCAAGCATCTTCTTGATCTTCATCGTTGGGATGAACTGAAGAACTTTGCAACCAACAACATTCTTTAGTTGGTGATTGAAGTCGCGTACTGGGATCCACGCAATTGGTTAGTCATGTACTAAAAGCCGTGCCTCAAAAGGAGAAATTGTCACTACAGAACAAGTCCAATTGGGTATTGGGGTAAGGGTTCAACTGTCAGTTGGTATAAGGAACTGGGATTCCTTTACTTGTAACCGCTTGTTGTGATAATAGTGGAATTTCGGGAGTGGTGACCTTAAAATCACCCAGTGGGGTTTTTGCCGTGTTGGTTTTCCCCATTCATAAACAAATCACCGTGTTAATTTATTTTCCACTGCATACTTAGTTAGTTTATTGGTGATTTGTTTGTGCTACCACGTGTTTGCATGTTAATTAACTTAATTAATTCACTTGGCTAAATTAATTGGTTAATTTATCACAAGGGGTCAATTCATTTTTGCATGTTAATTTATTTTAGTGGCTGGAATTTTAGGGGACTACTAGAGACATTGAAAAAGAAATTAGAGAGGTTAGGGATAGCTTAAACAATTTATTGGATGCTAAGAATACGGTGTGGAACCAACGCTCCAGGAATTTATGGCTAGTTAATGGAGATCGGAACACTAGTTTCTTTCATACGAAAGCTTCTAATCAGCATAAGAGGAACACCATAAGAGGTTTGTGTGATACGAATGGCATAAGGTAGCAGGATGATAAATGTATCACTAACACAAGAGTTGATGAATGTATCGCTAATGCAGGAGTGATACACATGGTGCTATTTGTATGATACAAATGGCACATGGTGCTGTTTATGTAATAAGAATGACACATGTTGCTATTTGTGAGATACATATGGTACATGGTAGCTTAAAAAAAAGTCTCTGAGATGATGAATGTATTGCTAATGCAAGAGTTTCGAGCTGACGAAGCTTCCAAAGAGTTAAAACAAATGCACCCGAAAAAAGCACTAGTTCTTGATGGTATGCCTCCTCTCTTTTATTAGCATTATTGGTCTTTACTTGGTAATTGTGTAACATAAACTGTTTTGGATTTCCTTAACCATGGCATTGCTCCCCCTAACTTTAATGAGACACACATTACCCTTGTTCCTAAAATGAAGAACCCAACAAAAATTACACATTACCTCCCCATAAGCCTTAGTAATGTTATCTCTAGGATTGCGTCCAAAGTTACGGCCAATAGGTTGAAACAGCTTTTCCCACAGATTATTAGTGAGAATCAAAGTTCTTTTATGTCTAGGTGCCTTATAATTGACAATGTTCTAGTTGCTTTTGAGACCATGCATCACTTGAACCAAAAGCGTACTGGGAAGGTGGGGGAGATGGCTATTAAATTAGAAATGAGTAAGGCCTATGATCGAGTGCAATGGGGGTGTTTGGAGAAAGTTATGATCAAGATGGGATTTCATACAAAGTGGGTGGATTTAATGATGAGATGTGTTCGTTCTGTCTCTTACTCCGTAAAACTAAATGGGAAACCCTGAGGCAAGATCTTACCCACTAGAGGGCTACGCCAAGGGGACCCACTATCTCCATTTTTGTTTATAATCTATGCAGAGGGCCTTTCAGCACTTATCCGGGCTTTAGTGGAACAGGGACTTATAAGAAGCGTTTTGGCTTGTACAAGGGGACTTGAGATTTCACACCTATTCTTTGTGGATGATAGCTTTATATTTTGCCGAACTACAAGGGAGGAGTGCTCCAACCTCATGGGAATCTTGGAAACATATGAAGAAGCCTCGGGATAGCAATTGAATAGAGACAAGACAGCCCTTTACTTCAGCCGAAATACTCCCCAAGATATTCAAGAGGATATCAAAATCCAATTTGGTGCAGAAGTGATTCAACAACACGAGAAATACCTAGGGCTTCCCTCCCTAGTGGGCAAGAACAAATGCAACACCTTTTGTCAACTAATTGAGAGCCAAGATAATAAATTTTTAGGGTGGAAAGAAAAATTATTATCTATTGCAAGGAAGGAGATCCTCATTAAAACAGTGGCTCAAGCTATTCCCACATATACTATAAGCGTTTTCCAGTTACCTAGTGCTCTATGTTAGGAAATTACTAGCATGCTCCGAAAGTTTTGGTGGGGTCAATCTAGTCAACGGAACAAGCTGACCTGGTTGAATTATGATAAGATGTGTGCTCCGAAGGAGGAAGGTGGGTTAGGTTTTTTTTAGGATTTAAAGGCTTTCAATTTGGCTCTTTTGGCAAAGTATGGTTGGCAGCTTTAAACCTACACAAACTCTTTAGTCCATAGGGTCTTTAAGGCACGCTATTTCCCCAATGGTGATTTCCTCAATGCTGAACTTGGTAACCAACCTTCCTATGCATGGAGAAGTATTATGGCTGCACAAGAATTTGTCCAAAAAGGTCATTGATGGCAAGTGGGTAATGGGGAATCAATAGGGATATGGACAGAAAAGTGGCTACACCAGTCACCATATTCTGTATTGTAAGGTTGAATTTAATCAACCATCTTGTTGGCTTTATTCCATGCCAATTTGCTTGTAATTCATCACTTAGAAATCCTGTATTTAGGTGAGAATCATGTAAGGGTAGTGTGTGAGAGAGTGTGAAGAAATGCTCAAGACTGTGCACTCAAGCAGGGACTCGCAACTGGATCTCGCGGGTGGCTCGCGACTGGTAAGCCACCAGAGGATGCACATGAGTGAAGCATGCAGAGAAGCTGAACCGTCATGCCAGCTGTAGCACTACAGGACAAAAAGTCCAGATTGGCCATTCAGTTAACTCGCGGCTTGGACTCACGACTTAGTCAAGTCGCGAGGCCAAGTCGCCAATCCACTCTGTTTTGAAAAACTAACTCTTCACATTCCTTTCTCACTCCAATATAAATACCCCTTATACCCATGAAATATTGAGAGCTTCTAGAGAGAATTTTGAGAGAGAAACCCTAGAGAAAAACAAGATTGACTCATCCACAATCTTTACATAGTGACTCTTCAAATTCTTCAACTCTCACCCTCTCCATTGTTACATCCTTGAGAGGTTCATTAGCCAAATCATTTTCTCACCATACCCATATTTGTGAGAAGGCTTTTTGGTGCTTGGGAAGCAGTTAGGAAGGGACCAATTGATATTGGTTGATGCTATGGGCCATAGCGGGATCCGATAAGCTAGAGAAGACAAAGGTTCTGCGTAACCTCATTGGAGTAGGAGCTTGGAGGGCTTAGGTACACTGGGTAAATTAGGCTTGAAGGATCTTCTGCTATTCATGTATCCCAACTTGATTCTCTAGTGAATTATTGACCGCTTGGAGGGCGGTGGAGAGGTTTTACGCCGAGAACTTCGATTTCCTCTTCGATAACACATTGCTGTGTTGTCTTTGTGTTTGCATCTCTCTTCCCTTAATCTTTGTCATTTAATTTTTGCTGTGGTTGTGATTTTATTTGGTTTAGATATTTTTATCAATTCTGTATTTAGCTTATGTTCATATTCCGCACATACATTGTTTGATAATAAGCTTGAATTGGTAATTTGTAATTTGGGGGTCTAAACGTTCATAGGTGTTTTATACACATTTTGAACATTCATTTATTACTTCCACTCCACCATTATCAAACACAAATGAGAAAGTGAGCTTACTCATTGACCCTCAAAGTGGACTATAGCGTACGTACATGATACAACAACTATTTTGTACTGATGATACCAATGCTATCCTTAGTATCCCTTTAAGTCCACAATTACCTAGAGACCGATTAGTGTGGGCTTATACACCCAAGGGTGATGTAGACACCATATTTTGTCCACCCTCGATTTCCGTGCTGGACCCCAAAAATTACAACTATTTTATCTTTTCTCCATGAGGCCGCGGAAATATCTAAATTGACATGGCAAAACCCGTTTGGGTATCGAAGCACTCAAAGTACCGTTTCAGGTCAAATTGACCAAAATGCCCCCGGTCAATCCTTGGTTGAACGAAAGTCAAAGTAGGTCAAAATCATCACAAAACAACATTTTTCATGTTTCTACATCAAACCCGAGCTACTTGGTGATTTTCGTCAACTTTGACCAAGTTTGACCCGAGGTTAACTCCCGGGCGACTAGAAATTCTAATTTTGATCTGACCATCAGAATGGGTTAGGACTGGTGCCATTGTGAAGATTATCAAATTCTCTTTCTAAAGACTATTCATGGGATGAAATCAGAGTTAAAATGGTTGAAATATCTAGAAAATCGTGCAAAGCACATTAGCACGCTTCCTAAGGCCATAACTTTTGATTTGACCATCAGATTCTCAATTTCTTTAGTGTTCTGGAAACTAGACATCCAGAGCTTTCTAGGGCACCAAGATTAGCTCAATCTAAATCTGGAAAGACCTTTAAATATGCGTCTGAAGCTAGACTAAGAAAAAACCGTAAATGCTGATGTCAGCAGGGGTGCCATTCAAGGTGCGCCAGAAGCTGAAGGGTAAAAAATCAGCTATAAAAGCTTCTAGACCCCTCATTTTGTAAATATATATATATATATATATATATATATATATATATATATATATATATATATATATATATATATTTGGCAGTTCTCTGGGCAGATTCTCTCTCTCCTCTCTCTAATTTCTCTCCCAAAACACCATCAAACACCTTTGATTCTTCTCTTTTCACCACAATTACAAAGTAGTGTTCTTGCACCCAATCTTCCTCTCCTTGGTTCCATACCTTGGATTTGAGGTTTAGGGGTGTGGTTGCAATTTTTTAGCTACAATCCACACCCTTTTCTTTTCATAGCTTTTTCTAGCTTTTTCTTGTTCAATAATATGCTTTATTGCTTTTCCTAGCATGTTTTTGCTTCCAAGCATGTCTTTATAATTTTTCTAGCATGTTTCCTTGCTTATGCCATGATTTATCACTTTGATGTTGTTGGCCTAGCCTTCTTGGGCTAGGATATGTCTAAATTTAATGTTTGTGCTTAGATCCACATGATTTAAGGCTCCTTGCCATGCTTATGCTTAGATCCACATGCTTTTAGGCTCCTTGACATGCTTATACTTAGATCTACATGCTTATTTGTTCTTTACCATGTTTTTGTTTAGATCTACGTGTTTATGTGTTCTGTGTTGTGTGCTTAGATCTATGTTGGTTGCTATGTTATGTGCTTCTATAGCCCTTTTGTCCCTTGATATCTCTCTTTCTTGTGTTTTGGCCCTTATTAGTGGGGTATAGATCTGGATCATGTGGTCTAAGCCTACATCCGCAAACCTTGGCCTATATCAAAGGGTTTGGATCATTTCCTTTATGCATGTCTATGTTTTCTTATTTGCTTCTATGCTTTATCTCCCTGTTAGCCTCTCTAGATCTAGGCTTTTCCATGCTTTGTGCCCCCCCGTGGGCTTGTTCTTGTGTGGTTACATCTATCCCCCCTGTGGCCTGATGAGATGTAACCACTTATGAGATACACCTCCGTGGTGTTGGTGTATTCATTTCACACCTTTCTCCGCTCTATGCGATGTTGATATGCTTGCCTTGCTTGCTTTGTGCCACCCATTTGGCTTTCTTTGCTTTTATGCATCTTTGCACGCTTGCCTACATGTTCATGCATGAGTCTGTGTGTCGTCCATACTCCAATCCAATGGAACTATGGACACTCGATCCAAACCTACATTTGTCCTCCTAGGACACCACACCCCTTTTTGTTTGATAACATATTTGTTTTCCTCTTCGTGTGCTTCACATGTTTGTTTACCCCCATTTGGCATCTTTTGCTAGCTTGTCTTTTAACATGCTTTCCTTCTATTTGTTTCTTTGCTTGTCTGCTGGTTTGTTTCCTTATTTGTTGCATGTACACGCATGGAGCGACGATGCTTAGAGTGAGGGCATGACCTCCTAGGTGCGAGTAAAAAGGGCAAGGATGCAAGCAAGAAGACGCAAGCCGACAAAGGGCAATGTTCAATAGAATAGAGGCCTAGCTGCCCCGAGTGGTTATGTCTTTCTATCTCCCTTTTTGAGCCCCTTCTCTAGAGCATGTTTTAGGGATCCTCCTCTCCTTGTACCCATTTACTTTTCTTGCTCTTTACTTGGGCCGCATTCCCTAGGTATGACAATGTCTGTTTTACATTTCCTGTACCTTACTGGGCCATACCCTTGGAACTTTGGCAATGTCTGTTTTACTTTCCTGCTCTATGTGATAGCATTGTGCATGATGTATGTATATATATATGCCTGCATGTGTGTGGGTGATCGTGCACTTTGTAGGATGGACTCTTGCTGTTACGCGAGCGACCCTTGCTAATCACGAGTGCTCTTGACCTTGTAGTCTGGGTATGTGCTTAAGGAAATTGTTGTAGATGTTAGGATTAGTGCCCTTAAATCCTATTGTAAGATGCTATGTATGTTATTATGTATGGCATTATGTATGACTTAATGTTGTGATTAATAAAGTTTCTTCATTATTATCTAAAATAATGGTAACATGAATATTCAGACATTATCATATAGTCTATGAGATGCATAGTATGTGATTTATGTGATTTAGTCACAGAAGATATAGATCACAAGTTCTTTGTAAACTCAAAATTTTGGTTCGTAGTCGGTGATGAAATTGGGCATTTCATCTGCGAAGACTATAACATATCAACTAAGATGATTTGTCTTGATCGTGGAAGTGGAGACTTCTAGTTGATAAGTTGATATGTTTTAAGAGTTAAGACCTATTGAATTGGACCGCTATGAGATTTATTATTCTCCTAACGACTGTCAAATGAATAATAAATCTCACGACTTCTATTTGCATGAACTCTTAATCCTGAGAGAATAATGGACCTGATCATGAGGTGTAGGTTGCTTTGATATATCAGGAGTGAGATCTAAAGTTACGATCAAAACCTCAGTATGTTGGGCAGCCACATTTAGTGTTTATGGAACATATATTCTCAAGATGGAATTCATAGTCTTTTAACGGAGATATAAAATATTTCCTTGAGATAAGTTTAATGGGTTCAGTTATTCAGAGAGTTAGGCCTAACCACTTTAGGAAGAAATTTTTAAAGTATATATTTATGAAATTGGATTTCATAAATATATGATGAATAACTTAAAAGATTAAACCGGGTACTCAAAGATTAAGATGTAGTAATCTTCAAAGTGGTAGTCTACATTCATGACTTTGTATTACTATGAATATTTTATGAAGGGGTTGCATGTATAATAAAGTCTTGGGATATAATTTATTAATAAGGCCTAGAGTGCAATTATATTTATATAGTGGTACTAAATATAATTAATGGTAACTTTGGACTTGTCAAGAGTTGACAGAAAAACCCAAGCCCCATTGGAGCTAGTGTCTTATTGGTCCCTTTTGGTCTCACTCCAAGCCACACACTAAAACCCAATTGGAAAGGCCTAATAGGCCAGCCCAATTAGATAATCAGTTAGTTATAAAGGGAGAAACATACAGAATTTTATTTTAAGAGAGACATCATTGTGAAATGGTGTGTATGTGTGAGTGAAGCCACTCGATTATTCTCCCTTGGAAACTGATTGAGAGACTATACTTCTTGGGCGTAAAATGGAATTGGAGTGAAGATTAAAAGTGTTCCCAAGTACTTCTAATATTTTGTTTTGAATTTCACCCCCACTAAGGTACGCTATCTTTTTCTTAAATTCTGAAATTTTCATAGTGCATGTTATCAATCATGAATGAAATAGATCCATGTTTGTTGCTTCCGTTGTGTGTTTAGTATGAGATACAAAACCAGATTTCCTGTTGACTGTAAAGGACAAACCATGTCGTTCGGACCAACGCAATGTTCATTACATTACAAGTTGGGAGGTGTAACGTCCTAGCTATGGGAAACAATAAAACAACAAACCCACCCTACAACGTAATGACTTAGAACCTACCTTTAAGTCAGTCTCCATTAAAATTGCATTGCACATTGTGTGTGTTTGTTTTGCTTGGTTGTTTGATGCAGATGGTGACCTAGCTTTAATTGACCCAAGAGAGCTTGTGAGAGAGAGAGAGAGAGAGAGAGAGAGAGAGAGAGAGAGCAAGAGGAAAGAATTTGGTCAAGATCTAAAGGAAGGCTACAAAGAGGACCTAAGGCCGACACTCAAGCCAGTAGTTCCAATTCCAAGCCCATCACGATACAGAAGCCCATGAGTATAGACGACACTCCACTATTGCAACATCGCAATCCCATATCCAACCTACAAGACTCTTTAAACCCCAATCAAATCACCTAACATCCATAAACGAGGGGAGACACTTCAAACCCTAATCAAATTACCAAGCACCAACATATGGGGGGAGACATTTCAAACCCCAATCAAATTACCAAGCACCAACATATATGGGGAGACACTTCAAACCCCAATCAAGCAACCCAATACCTATAAATGGGGGGAGACACTTCAAACCCCAGTCAAGTGGCCCAACATCTACAAATGGGGGGAGACACTTTAAACCCCAGTTAAGTGAACCAACATCAACAAATGGGGGGAGACACTTCAAACCCTAGTCAAGTAACCCAACATCCACAAATGGGGGGAGATACTTCAAACCCCAACCAAGTAACCCAACATCCACAAATGGGGGGAGACACTTAAAACCCCAAGATAAATGAAGAGCTAGCCCAAATCTCGTGGATAGCCAACTCTGCATTACAAGTTAGCTTAGCCAATCAATCTATGCTCTCTACCTTATGCAAGGATTATTCACTAGAACCCGAAGAGATTCCACACTTCCAATTTATAAAGAAAAGAACCAGGGATTTCAACAAGTTGACTTTCCAACTATCCTCTCCAATCAACAAGAACATGTCAATAGACTTAATCCCCAAGAAGGTAGTGCCTAGCCACATCAGTAACGGTGCAATCAAACCATCAACTGGCAATTGTAGGCATCGAAGAAATTTTTTAGAACTACACATGACTTTGAGTGAAGCCTTGGAGATATTACAAGCTAAGGGATTACTAAAGCCATTGGATCCCAAGCCAATACCACATCCCATGCCTAGAAGATACAATCCTAATGTTCATTGTAGATATCATCAAAGGAAAGACCATACAACTGATAGATGTTATAACTTAAGGCATGCCATTCAAGATCTGATTGATCAACAAGTCATTACTCCACCTTCATCAACTAGTAATCCTGACTTTGTTTGAATTTTATTTTACAAGTTTTTTTTAGATTTACTCTTTGGTTTTATTGTTTACTTAGGATTTGCTTTCTAGTTAGTCTTTTACTTAATAAAATCCATGTTGTATGTGATGCATTTGGTTTGTCATGTTATTCATATGTAAATCAAAAAACAAAACAAAAAATCAACAAAAAAAAAAATTAAAAGAGAGTCAGAAAAGATTTCAAAAAAAAAAGTAAAAAAGAGTTTTCGAAAAAAAAATTAAAAATTAAAAAAAAAAATCAACTAGGGGCATTGGGCCCTCAAGTCATTTCAGTTCATTTAAAAAAAAAAAAAAAAGAAAAAAAAGAAAAGAAATTGCACTAGGGGCATTGGGCCTTCTTAGTAATCTTTTTCTAATAACCCTTTTCTTGTTCCTTCAAAGACTTCAAAATTTTTTTTTCAAAAGCCTTCTTTTCAAGAGAACACAAGAAGATCCATTTGACAAAGCTTCTTCCAAATCATGATGACTAATTGCTCTACCAATCAATTTGTTCCAAAGAGGGATTTAACTTCATTCAATCCATGTAAGGACTTTTGCTAAACATTCAAAATATGATAAGAAAAGGTCCTAAACGGCAATCGAAGAAATTCATCAAATCATCCAAATTTCTCAAACCACATACACTCAATCCCAATCTCTACAAAAATTTTCACATTATTGGAGCATTTATAAATCTATTCCAAGAATAATTTATTAAAAGAGTTTAAGTCACTGTGCTTACAAGAAAGCATCACTAGGGATAGGAGGCTGCCTTCAATAACCCACATTATTCCTTGACACCTATTACAACAATTATCCATTGCTAGCCAACTTGAGCCTCTAAACAATTAGCCTGTTTTTTAATGAACCCACTAAAAACTTAAACCTTTGGTGGGGAAAATTAAGTATGCATGCTTAAATCTCAAAGATGAGGAAGTGTTGACCTTATGGATCCAACACCACTTAGTAAGGTCCTCAATGATGACAGTATGACAAGTTCAAAAAGGGAAGATTCATCAAGTTCAGAAAAGAGAGTTCATCAAAGCTAGGTAGAAAGGAAATCCATCAAGGAGAGAGAAGATTTTGAGAAAACATCAATTGAGAAAAAAGAGAGGCCATCAAGATTGAAAAGACTTCAACCAAAAACAAAAGAGAGAGAGAGAGAGAGAGAGAGAGAGAGAGAGAGAGAGAGAGAGAGAGAGAAGTAAATGCAAGAATTTTCATCAAGTTGTGAGAGAATAATAATTCAAAAAAAGACATGAGAGATATGAGATTCCACGAAAGATCATTCAAGTCGAGAAGAATAAGCAAAAATGAAGACTCATCAAGAGCAAAATCTAATCAAATTAAGGAAGATGAGGAAAAGAAAAAAATAAGACACATTTCATCAAAAAAAAAAAAGTGTGTTTAGTCAAGTCAAGAAAAATGAAAGTGCATTAGAAAAGATAAAAGGGTATCAAGGAGAAATACAAATTCATCCAAGAAAGATGGAAGTCTGTCAAATTAAAAGAACCAAAAAAAAAAATGCAGTTGAGGGAAACCCAAAAAAATTCCAAAAAAAAAAAAAAAAAAAAAAAGAGAGCTTGCTAGGTTGAAAACCCAAAAGGGTGGTCTAAGCAAAAGTTAGGGCAAAAACCAAAAAAAAAAAAAATTCAAAAAAAAAACTCTTTCAAAAATTTAAAAGAACAAAAATGAGAGTAAGTGCTTTGACCACAAGGTAAGATGCAAAGAAGACCAAAAAGAGGAAGTCGTCAGGCTAAAAAGAAAATCAAATCAAGACCAAATGAAAGGAATCAATGAAGACCAATGCGAAGATGATGAACATGACAAGGATTTTAGCACAAGAGTCAATGATGGAAGTTGTGGAAAAATCTTCCAATGCTTGAATTTAAAGTATTGCATGCTTGAGGAAACATCATAAGGGTATTTGGGTAGATCTAGGATGTATTTAATACTTAAAGGAACAAGGTTTCAAGTTCAAGTGTTAAAGCCACGCAAGTCTATCCAAGAAACAAGTGAAGAAGGGTTGTTCAATAAAGCTGGACAAATTCCCGATAGCTCTCGACAAATAGTATCTATCGAGATTTAATGAGTCTCGACAACTCTCGACAGATTCTATATATCGAGGTCTCAACAGCTGCTCGACAGCTGTATCTATCGAGAAATACAAAAATCAGTTTTTCAGATCTGATTTTCGGCCTATGCTTATGTATTTGTGTAGGGTTTCTTTTCTCACAACCCTAGACATATATAATGCTTATTTTAAAGTCCGTCACACAAGAGAATACAAGGAGAACAAGTGGATTGCTTTCTGGGAAGGATTCCCCCCAGGTTTTTTTTACTGTGAAACTAGTTTGTTTCATTGGTTTTCCTGGGTCATCATATCTTGTCTTATTTTAATTTTCCGCTGTGCATGATATTGATGTTTGTTTGTTTTAACAAGGTTTATTCATAATAAATCTAATTAACAACTTGGGTCTAAAACTTGTTAATTTTATCAACCAGTATCTAAATTTCCCAACAAGTGGTATCAAAGCGGGTACATTCTGATTGGATTAATTTCCTGAATCCTTAACCCCCGTTGTCATGGATCATGGACAATCTCTTTTGATTAATCCTTTATTTGATGGCACTAATTATACATACTGGAAAGTTCGTATGAAAGTTTTTTTGCAGGCTCTAGGTGAAAAAGTATGGCAAGCTGTTGAAGTTGGCTGGATTAAGCCAAAGGAAGCACCAGTGGATTGGAATGAAGCTAGAATGAATGCGGCAAATTTCAACAGTAGGGCCTTGTATGCTTTGTTTTGTGGGGTGACCAATGAGGAATTCAAGAAAATATCATCCACGGAAGTTACCAAGGAAGCATGGACCATTCTTGAGACCACCTATAAAGGTACCAAGGCAGTAAAGACTGTGAAGCTTCAAAGACTCACTAGTAGTTTTGAAGAAATAAGGATGGAGGAGGATGAGACCTTTGATGAGTTCTATGCTAAACTCAAGGATATTGTGAATTCTGCCTTCAACCATGGAGAATCTATAGCAAAATCCAAAATTGTTAGGAAAATCCTTAGGTCCTTACTTGAAAGATTCCGTGCCATGATCACTGCCATTGAAGAAGTGAAGGACATTGATCAAATTCCTTTGACTGAGCTTGTAGGGAACCTTCAAACCTATGAGATGGGATTAGGTTTAATGGGAAAAGGTGGAAAAAGTAGAAACTTGGCTCTTAAGGGTATACAGGAAGAGATTGATGACTCTGAAGATGAAGATGAAGATGATGATAAGGATAATGATCTAACCTTCATAACTGATGAGATTATCAAGCTTCTTCAATTTAGGAAAAAGGATAAGGACAAACCTCCTAGGAAATCTAAATACTCTAGGAAGGGCAAGAATGAGAAACCCCTTATCCAGTGTCATAAGTGTAAAGGTTTTGGTCATATGAGGATAGAGTGCCCAAACTATCTTATGAAGGAAAAGACGAAGAATTCAAAAGATAAAGGGTTGGTTGCTACCTAGAGTGATACTGAGAATGACTCTTCTAATGAGTATGTGGATGAATGTGGTCATTTTATGGCTTTTGCTACCATAACTGATAAGGTGATTGTGGAGAGTGCTAGTGACTGTAAGGATTCTTCTGATGATGAAGTACCCAAGAAGATGACCCTTCAAGAAGCCTATGATAAGCTATGCACTGAATTCATAAAATCTGAAAAGACTTCTCATCATTGTAGAAACGAGCTTAATGAGGCAATAACTGAAAAAGCTGATTTATTAGTCAAATAAGATGAGACTACAAGGTTGGTTGAGACTCTTATTGTGGAGAACGCCTCATTAGAAGAGAAGGTCAAGAATCTTGAGGTAGAGCTTAGTCAAGCTAGAACTTAAATAGAGAGGATGTCTAGTGCAAAGCTTGATGAAGTATTGAGTGCTCAAAAACCTAATTCTGATAAAACTAGCTTAGGATATGCTGTTTCCTCCAACCTCTCCTCTTCCACAGCTTTTGGATCAAGGACCGTCTTTGTGCCCCAATCTAAGAAAGGTGATAAAGGTATGAAATCCATAACTCACTTGTCTAATTCTAAATCCTTTGTTAGACCTCATGTTTGTCACCATTGTGGTGTTACTGGACACATTCGTCCTAATTGCTTTAAGTTGTATCCTCAAAAGCAAGTGTCTAAACAGTCACAAGTTTCCTCTCAAGGACCTATACCTTTGTTTAGAGAGTTATTAAAAGTTTTGAGCTTTTTAACTCAATTTCAGGAGAATTCTAATTCTTTTATGTCCTTTAGTAGACATACTAGGACACGTGCCTTTTCATCTTCACAGCTAAAGACTCGTGTTGTGTGGGTGAGAAAGGAGCCTAAGACTTAATTGTCATTTGTGTTTGTCCTCTACTTTAATTCTTTCTATCTAAAGTAGGACTCTCTTTGCTTGATTTCTTATCTGTTTTTGGAATCATGCTTTCATGCATCTGCATCTTTCTTTCATTCTTTCATGTTGTTTGTCTGTTTTTATTTGGTTGTTTAGTCTTTATTTTGTTTGTTTTTCAAAATAAAAATTGAAAAATAAAAAAAATACAAAAACAGTGTTTGTTTTGTGTACATTGGTATTTGTGTACCTTGGATGGCTATTGAAACAAAGTTTTCTAAACTTTTATCATTTGTAGCTTAGATGAGCATCTCTATGCACAATTAAGCAAGTGAGCTTTGTGGGTCGTGTTTATGATGAGTAAGATTGAGTAATCTCTTGTACTTAACACTCGTGTCACTCTTTTTGATGGGAATGACTAGAAAATCCTAAGAGAAAGGCATAAATAATCATCTCACCACTGTTGCTCGTCAATCATGAAATGCCATCTGTATGCTTCGGCATAGTAAAAATGCAATGTCAAAAGCTTAACATCATTGGGTATTTCTTTTCTCTCTCTTATATGCCCATGTATGGTTTGCTTAAAAGAATATATGCAAAGAAAAATAAAAGCAAAAGGAATCAAAATGCTTTATATATGATTGCAAGCATGTCTTTTAGGAGATATGGGAGTTATAGGATGTACCTCGAAGGTGATAGTCCCCATCAAACAGTTATGATTGTGTGTGAGTTAAAGTGATTTTCTCATATCTCAAATCGTCATAACATGTAGACATTTATGCAATCTTGCGTTGTTTTTCACACACAACACACAATATTCTTTGCTACTCTTGATACATGTGCAGGTACAATGTGATTTGGCCATCACAAGGTTTACATGTGTTAATGTATACTCACTAAACTGTCTTGACTTGTTTTTGAAATATAAAATTGGTTAAACTTGTTTAGTTTGTGTGTGTGTGTGTGTTTTGGATCTATATGCTGAACATTTTTTCTTGTTGAGAGATGCTTTTGAGAGTTTAAAATGTTGTTTGAATCTTTGGTTGAGTAGCATGCTTGATTGCATTCATATCTGTGTTTTTCTCTTCTTGAAAAACTGTTTTTGAGCTTCTCGACAGCTTCTGGACACCTCTTGACAGCTAGCTATCTATCGAGACCCTTTTCCTTCTTATCTCGATAGAAGTTAACTCAGTCTCGATCCATTGAGGTTTTTGGAGTTCTTCTTGATAGCTTCTCGACGGATTCTTAATCCATCGAAAAAATTTTTGTATACTTGATAGATCCTCGACGGATTCTCGATCCATCGAGGTTGGCTTCTGCTCGATAGTTGCTCGACAGCTTCTCGATCTGTCAAGATCCTCTTGCATGCATTATTTTCACATGTTTTGCATTTTTCTTTTATCTTGTCATCCATAGCATCTTTGTTCATTAAATTCATTCATTTATATGGATTCCTTGTGCCCCTTTGATCATCCTTAATCATCTTTATGTTTCTCGGGTAAAGCTTTCTAGCTTCCTGTACCCTTTGTCAATCATGACAAAAAGGGGGAGAAATTATGGAGAACATGTGGTTTCTTTTTAATATTGTACATGTTAGGGGGAGAAATACATTACTCTGTAAGGGGGAGATGTGTTTCATCTTGTCAGGGGGAGCTTCTTTTAGCTTCTTCTTCTTATACACCGATCTTGTGACCATGTTTACATACATTGTGCTTATCTTTGATATATATATATATATATATATATATATATATATATATATGTATATATATATATATAATGTATGTTTTCTTCACCTACCTCTACATGTGTTGTTTCTTTTTTATCATTATACACATGTTTCTTATTGTATGCAATCTTTTATTTCTGTTTCACACTAAAATGCCGTGATGAGTTTTGTTTAAAGTGTTTCAAAAATACAAGTTGTCAAAGTCTTCCATGCCATGAACTCTCTTCTTGCAAAGTTTTTCAAAAGTTTGTGTTAGGGTAGATTTTATTGTATTCAACAAGTGAGTATGAGTTGAGTGATTTATGACTTCTTTCATATGTTCATTTGTTTGTTGTGATTTTGTCATAGATTGCCAAAGGGGGAGATTGTTAGGACATATGTGAATCATGTTAGGAACATATGTTATTATAGAATTGGCTAATCCTTTGACAAAACACACTTTACTTGTATTTTGGTAGATCTAGGATGTGTTTAATACTTCAAGGAACAAGGTTTCAAGTTCAAGTGTTAAAGCCATGCCAGTCTGTCCAAGAAACAAGTGAAGAAGGGTTGTTCATTAAAGCTGGACAAATTCCCGACAGCTCTCGACAGATAGTATCTATTGAGGTTTAATGAGTCTCAACAGCTCTCGACAGATTCTATCTATCAAAGTCTCGACAGCTGCTCAACAGCTGTATCTATTGAGAATTACGAAAATCAGTTTTTCAGATCTGATTTTTGGCCCATGCTTATGTATTTGTGTAGGGTTTCTTTTCTCACAACCCTAGACATATATAAGGCTTATTTTAAAGACCGTCGTATAAGAGAATACAAGGAGAACATATGCAAAAAGTGACCGATGCCTTATTCTCTCCGAAAGAAGCTACTGCGTCTTTGCGCCTTAGGGTTTTGTAACCAAGTGCTTCTTGATTTTCATTGTTGATGAAGTGAAGAACTTTGCAGCCAACAATCTTCTTCAAGTTGGTGTGTTAGTCACGTACTGGGAGTCATGCATTATTGGTTAGTCACGTACTAGGATCCGTGCAAAAAGGTGGCGTTCATATATTGAAAAGTTCAGAGGTTCTAAAGTGGTAGAAGGTTTCTATTGTAAGTTCATCTACAGAGATTGTAGAGTCTAAGGACAAAGGTTTTGTACTAGATCTAAAACTTCTCTTTATTATAGTGGATTGCTTTTCAGGAAGGTTTCCCCCCAAGTTTTTTTATTGTGAAACTAGTTTGTTTCATTGGTTTTCCTAGGTCATCATATCTTGTCTTATTTTAATTTTCTGCTGTGCGTGTTATTGATGTTTGTTTGTTTTAACAATGTTTATTCATAATAAATCTAATTAACAACTTGGGTCTAAAACTTGTTAATTTTATCAACCGGGGTCTAAATTTCCCAACAAGCATATCATCGATTTTCTGTGCAAGCATGTCTAAACTAGGGGCATTAGCCCAAAACATTTTTATAATAACTAATTACTAACAAGCTCATGGAAAGAATCTTTTGCAGGAGGTGGACATGGATCTTACATCTACTCAACAATCACCATCAATCTTCAATTTAGATGTGCCAATCGACACTCCTACAGAGCCCATTGGCCCATCCTCCCAGTAGTCCTTGTTTTGCCCAGTTTTGTGATTTTGATATTGTTTTACTCAAATTTTGCTTTATTGAGGTCCCTACACAATAAATTTTTTCAAAATTCACATTGATTGTTGAACTAGGGGCATTCGACCATGCCTTATTCATTTTCAAAAAAAATCATCATCATCATCTTTTCATAAAAAATCAAGATTTCCAAAAATCATGAATCTATTTCCAAACTAGGGGCATTCGGCCATGCCCCATCCATTTTGAAAAAAAGAAAATCATCTTTTCCTCAAATATCAAGGTTTTCAAAAAGTCATACATCAATCTGCAAACTAGGGGCATTCGGCCATGAATCATTCATTTCCAAAAAAGGGGACCACCATCATCTTCTTTTCGTTAAAAAAAAAAAAAAAAAAAAAAAAAAAAACCAAGATTTCAAGATTTCAAAAAAAATCATGCATTCATTTCCATACTAGGGGCATTTGGCTCTGTCTCATAAGTGCAAACTCCATCAAAGCCAATCAAGATAAGTTTAAACTGGTGCTACAAGACCTCATCAGGTGAATTCTAAACTTGTCTCATTTAAAGTTTCCACATGATCAAAAATTTCCCATGACAAAAAATTTTTCCATGCCCAAAAAATTCCCATAAGCAAAATCACATGCCCAAAACCACATGTCTAAAAAAAATTCCCATGACCAAAATCACATGTTCAAAAAAATTCCCATGACAAAAAAAAATTCCCATGACCAAAATCACATGTCCAAAAAATTCCCATGTGCCCAAAAAAGTCAATGTCCCACAAACAAAAAAAACCAATGCCCCACCAAATTTTACCACAACCAAAATTTTTGACATGTCCTTACACAAGTACCAAATTTTTCCCATAACCATGCCATCGAAAAAATTCCCACAGGACCATGTCCATGTACAACCGTGAAAATTCCTACATATCCAAAATCATAACCACAAAATATTTTCATGATCCAACATCACATACCCAACAAAAACATTTTTGTAGCCAAAATACCATATCCACAAAAAATTTTCCATACCCGCAAAATTTTTCCATACTCATACCCACAAAATTTTGCCATAAATTACACATGCGAACAAATCTTCCACATTCATCATGATTTTTGTTCAACCAAGCCTACACAACAAATTTTTCATGACTTCAATGCCCCCCAAAATTCAAGCCAAAGTTCATCCAACAAACATCACAAATTACCAACATTGCCAAAACTTCACAATTTCAATGCTCCCAAAATTCATGCCAAAGTTCATCCAACAAACATCACAAATTACCAACATTGCAAAAATTTCATGACTTCAATGCCCCCAAAATCCAAGCCAAAACTCATCCAACAACATCACAAATTACCAACATTTCCAAAATTCCATAAGGCACCAACATTGTCCAGATTACACCATGACCAAAAGATACAACATTTCAAAAATGCTCACAATCCAACATTACAATATGATCAATCATACAATGCCCCAAATTCCAACAAGATCACATAACAACACAATGACAATGTCTCAACATCAAATTTTCAATTCCAAATCTTAAATTCTCAACTCCATGTCCAAATTTTCACATCCCAAATTTCCACTTCCAAATTTTTAAACCCCAAATTTTTCAAGTCCAAACTTTCAATTCCAAATTTTCAAATTCCAAATTCTCAACCCAAATTTTCGAATTCCAAAATTTTCAAATCCCAAATCCCAAATTTTCAATTCCGAATTTCCAAATTGCAAATTCCTTAAAATTTCAAGTTGCGAATTTTTAAAATTTCAAATTCCAAATTAGAAGTTTCAAGTTTCAAAATTTCAAGTAGCAAATTTTCAAAGTCTCAAGTCTCTAAATTTCAAGTTTCAAATCTCAAGTCTCAAATTTCAAAATCTCCAGATTTCAAGTTGCGAGTTTTCAAATCTCCAGTTTCAAAATTTCAAATTGCACAAATTTCAAACCTCAAATTTCATGCTTAAAATTTTAAGTCACAAATTTTCAAAATCCCAAGTTTCAATTTTTCAAAATTTCAAGTTTCAAATCTTTCAAGAACTTAAGTTTCAAAGATTCAAAATTCAATTTCAAAACCTTCAGTTTTCAAAATTTCAAGAAAGAAATTCAAACCCCAGATTTCATGATCAAAATTTCAAGTCTTAATTTTCAGAAGCCTAAATCTCAAAATTTCATATTTCAATTTCCAAATTTCAATTCAAAATCTCAAAGTTTCAAAGTCTCAAATTTTTAAATGTCAATTCAAAACTTCCAAGTTTCAAAAATCAAATGTTTCTCAAAAATAAAATCTTTTATCAATCAAACCTTTCTTGATAAAGTTCAAATCGAGAAGGGATAAATGAAGATCACGCATCTCAAAAGCAAAGGAACAACAAAACACTCATCAGTTAAAGTCTAATTCCAAATTTTGACTTTTTGCAGGCAACAGTACAGATCAAAGTAGAGAAGCCCTTTGATTGACATTCCAGCAATTCAAGATCAAAGTAGAGAGGCCCTCTGATCGACATTTCAGCAATTTTAGACCAAAGTAGAGAAGCCCTTTGATTGAAATTTCAGCAATTCCAGATTAAAGTAGAGAAGCCCTTTGATCGATATCTCAGCAATTTCAGACCAAAGTAGAGAAGCCCTTTGATCGACATCCTAGCAATTCCAGATTAAAGTAGAAAAGCCCTTTGATCGATATCTCAGCAATTTTAGATCAAAGTAGAGAAGCCCTTTAATCAACATCCCAGCAATTCCAGTTCCAAGGTTGAGAAGCCCTTTGGTTGTCTTTCATCAAGATTGAGGTTGAGAAGCCCTTTGATCGATGTTCCAGCTCCGGTTTCAAGGTTGAGAAGCCCTTTGATCACCTTTCTTCAAGTTCCAAGGTTAAGAAGCCCTTTGGTTGCCTTTCATCAAGATTAAGGTTGAGAAGCCCTTTGATCGATGTTCCAACTCTGGTTTCAAGGTTAAGAAGCCCTTTGATCGCCTTTCTTCAAGTTCCAAGGTTAAGAAGCCCTTTGGTTACCTTTCGTCAAGATCAAGGTTGAGAAGCCCTTTGGTCACAAACAACTCCATTATCAAGATCAGGATTGAAAAGCCTCTTGGTCACATTAATTGTCAAGAATCATTTCCAGAGTCATCAGCTATTAGCTAGGCCAAGTATTTTCATTTTTTGTCAAAAGGAAAGGCACTAGTTCTATGTTCCAAGATTTTATGTTCGAGGGCTAGAAAATCTTTGAAAATTCAACCTCAATTAAATCATGGCTGCTAAAATCAGTGTCTTTGTTTTACATTGACATTCGCTTTCCAAGCTCTATCAATGAGGGGCATTCTGTAGACACTCGATTATGCACCCATGATTTAATCAAGGAGAATGACTAGAGTGACCATCCATATACCCCTAAAATCATGATCATTAAATGCATTAACTCATTCATTGTATATCATAAAAATGATCTTGAGGTTCTAACGGTCATAATGGTGTGTCCGGTTTCCAAATCAGACCATCGGATCAAAAGATATCGCATGATCAACTTTGCACAGTCAACATGCATTGTATGGGGTGAAGCCGATCACGTGTGATTAATTGAAATTAATTTTGATTGGTTGATAATCAAAATTAATTAAATGAATTTATGTGATTGGTGGAGCATTTTTCTTAAAGAGAGATTTGTTGCATGGGATTAAAACAAATAAGCTGATAATATTTAAAGGCTGTGGATAATTAGGTTTTTCGGATAATTATATTCAAAATAATCTATACATATATATATATATATAACCGAAAATTTTAAAACTCCCACAATTTTCCACATCAGTACAATATTTAAAAAATAAATAATAAAATTAAAAACTCTTCTCACTCAAAAAATAAAAAATAAACAACAACAACAACAAAACAAAAACAAAACAAAACCTAGCTTAACCCGACTTCTCTCTTTCAAACCTCACGCATTCAAATTTCAGATGCTCTCTATTCCCTTCCGATTCTGCTTTTCCTTCTCCTTCGACAAGTTCAGTCGTTCTCTCTTTCTTTCTTAAAACCAAAAACCATTCAGTTCTTTTTCCGTCAATGGCAGAGAGAGAAAGAGATCTGAGGGTTGCCACCATGTCAAACCATCACAAAACCTTCAACCTAGCCTCCACCCATATACCGCCAGAACCGCTACATTGCAAGTATTTTTATACAAGAAAAATTGGTGTTAAATATGATTCAAGTTTTGTTATTTTGGGTTGAGTGTCTTTGATTTAGGTATATGGGTTATTGGGTTGATGGTCTTTAATTTAGTCATTTGGGTTATTCGTTTTAATTACAAACGAAAAGAAGGCGAGAATGGGTTTTTTCAATATTGGTTTCTTTTGAATTGTATGTACCAGTTGATTTTTCTGATTGATTTTGTTGAATTTTGGTCTGTGTATGTGATTCAAATTTGAGAAAATTTTTAGTTGAAATTTCAGATACAGTAGGTTTGGATAGATTAATGGTTGATTATAGTTTAAATTCTGTGTTTTTGATGAACAAGTTTATGGATACCCAGATTTGTTTTTATTTTTTATGGATGACCAAGTTTGTGATTTTTTAGGGATATTTCTTGGTTTTGCATGTTGGATTATATTCTCAAAAATTTAATTAAGCTCCTATTTAGGTGTTAAGGAGAGAAAAACAGTGAAGCACAAGTAAATGGAAGCTCAATCAGTTGTGAAGGGTCTTTTTAGATACATTGGTGAATTGTGAGTTTTGCTTTGTTAATTAATTTTTCAATTGTGGATTACTTTATAGGTTTTAGTAGATAATTTGTCAATTGTGGAATGAACTATAGCTTTGCTGTTAATTTTTTTCTAATAAATGTTTCCTTAATGTTCTTTCTACTGCAAGTACCTGCTACTGTATGAATCCATATCTTGAGCAGGAAAATTAAAGAAGAAATCCCAACCTTTATGAGATTTTTTACCCCAGTGTGTTGGATAATTTTGTGATTTTGAAATTTATGCTGATAAGTCTGTTCTGTATTTTAGAGTTGATTGAATTGTAGTTTTAGCTGTGTTTCTCTTTGTATCTGTAATTGAGTTTGTGCACAAACTTATATAAGTCTTTGGGTTTGGAACTCTATAACTGAGTTTAGTAATGTGTTCCAGTAAAAGTTCTTGCTTATCAAATAAATATTTGACTTTTGACGATAATATTTTTTGAAGTGAGTCACATCTTCAATATTTTAAATAGATATTAAAATGGTGATAATCATTTTTTTTTTTTTTTTTTTTTTGTGTGTGTGGAAACTAAGCTATGGGTTTGAATTTGTTTAGTGGAAACTGAGCGAAATTGGTGTGGAGTACGTTGGTTCTAGTGGAGTTATCAGCTTACTTTCATCACACAACATTCCTGATAATCTTAGTGAAATTGGTGTGGAGTACGTTGAGGTTAGACATTCATTACATTTTTCAAATTTTGTTTTGCAACACAATCTAAATTTTATATGTTGAGGATGCTATGCTACCCAAGCCTGTTGTGTGTCTAAGATTGGTTCATTAGGCAGGGGGAATGCCATCCCTGTAGTGTAGCACATAGTCATTTTGGGATCCATAACTTTTCCCAAGTCAAATATAAAATTGGATATAATTTATAGAATTTGCTTTTTGTGGAGTAATCTCTCTCTCTCTCTCTCTCTCTCTCTCTCTCTCTCTCTCTCTCTCTCTCTCTCTCTCTCTCTTGAAAATGATATGCACCATTTATAAGGTCAGCCTTTTTATTATGACTCAGTGCAAATCACAAACCCCATGTAGCTATAGGTATTATGACAATGTACAACAATGGAGCTGACAATGGGAGAGAGATTTTCCAAAGATTATATTGAAATTTTATTGTTTAATAGATTGTGGTGAATATTTTTTGGAACCAATTCTTTTTACGTAAATAATTATATTAGAGAGTACTTATTATTGTCACTATCCAGAATAATTTGTGCATCATGTATCTTAAAGAGCTTAATTGGGATCATAAATAAAACTGTCTTTTTAATATATATGTGAAGACTCCTGGGTATCATGCTCATAATTTCAAACCCATTGCTAAGGAGAGCTTAGTGGTTCAACAAGCCTTGGTGGTTAGTTAGCTAATTGATTCCATGAGTTTCATAAAAATTTGCACTACACTGCACTATTTCAAACTTTCTGCACTGCACTATTTCTCTTCTATTAATGTTTCTTGAATATTGGCTGAAAATTGAATTCTTACTGTTTTGCAGGTAGGGATTTGGCATTTTGTTATCTGGGTTATTTGGTAATACAACTACAAGATGAGGACAATCAGTTTGTTATCTGGATTCTTACTGTTTTGCAGGAAGGGATTTTCAATTCATTTTTTTTGGATTTAATTTTGTGAATTCTTATCTGGGTTCATGTATGGCTGCCAATGTCTAAATTCAATTTTGATTTTGAAATTTATGTTGATGTTAGGGGTATTCTTGTTTCTGTTTTGTATTCTAGATTTAATTGAATTGTAGTTTAAATGAGTCTTTGGGTTTGGAACAGTTCTTGCTTATCACATAATTAAGCTTTGTCACTTCAAGCATCATGAAAGGTTAATCGATAGTAGATGCACAAGATCAATTTTCACATCATGTATACCCTCTGATTTGTTGCCCTCTGAGTTGATCTTTCTCATCAACCAATGGGAAGTCTTCCTTCTCAGTAGTAAACAACATATCTGATTCTTCATCTTACGTTTGAAGTTTGTACTATGTGTAGCACAAAAAAGATACAAAAAGAGTAATTATTTTACATCAATTTGATTTGTATTACTTGATGGATGCAATCAGGCTAAGACAGACAAGTTTTGCTGTTGACAGCTTAAGTGACATGGGGGAGGCATTGCTTACTTGAGTGGCAGTGCTTCTGCTCTGACCTTGTGTAGATACTATTTCATGTGATGGAGATCAATAATGATTATTCTAATGAAGCCACAAATGTCATTGCAGAAAATTTTATTAATTTTGAATAATACAACTTTTCAAGTAGTCATGGGTTATGCACCTGGCTTCATTTTGATCCAGGGGTTCCGATTCAAGAGTACATGTGTTTGTAATTTGTTAAATTAATAATTCTTTGGTAGAAAATGTTATATTGAGTTATAACATGTGAAGAAGAAAAACCACTGTACTTCACTACATTCAAAACTGAATCAATATATTTCAGAAAACTTGCAGACACAAAGGCATCATGTCTGCGTCCGAGTCAGTTGGAACAACGCTCAAAAAAAGATTATAAAAATAGATATCAGTTCAGACACTGTGTGTCCATGGTGCTTTATGGCAAAAAAAATCTTGACAAAGCTATAGCTGCATCTTAGGATCACTATGACTTTGAGGTTTGCTCTCTCTCTCTCTCTCTCTCTCTCTCTCTCTCTCTCTCTCTCTCTCTCTCTTTATGTGTGTGTGTGTGTGTGTGTGTTTGCACGTGCGTGTGCATGCATGTTTGTGTTCCCACTCTTATCTTTTATCAACTACATTTGCGGATTAGATGGCATCCATTTCAACTTAATCCTTCTGCCCCAAAAGAAGGCATCAATAAGAAAGAGTATTATAGGAACAAGTTTGGATCTCAAACTGAGAGGATAGAAGCTCGGATGTCAGAGGTTTTCCAAAAATTCTCTGAATCACTTATATACATATCATTGATTTGTTTGCATTAAGTTTGATTTGGCTGGTTATTGTATGCAATAAATAATTATGACTGCTTTGCAAATTTTCAGGTTTTTAGGGGCCATGGATTGGAATATAACCTTTCAGGACTCACGTAAACATAAAAACAGTTTTAAATATATAGATAACTTTATATAGGTGAGGAAGCTATGAAGCGACCTTAATCTATTGGAGATTCCATTAACATTGTCTTAAATGCACACGGGAAATACTCTAGATAGCCACAGGCTTATGCATTTTGCTGGGCAACAGGGTCTTGATAAGCAACATAATCTTATGGAGGTGCTCTCTCTTGGCTACTTCACTCAGGCAAAATTTATTGGTGACAAGTAAGTTGGGCTGTAACGTTTGATCTTTATATTTTCTAAATGTTTAGGCTGTTTGCATAAATTTTTATTTTCCTGTAAACAATTCTTAAAATTATTTTTCTTATAGATTGATGTTTTGTTTAACATGAATACCATGTAGAATGAACCCATCCTCCTCCAAAAAATAAAAATAAATTCTTTCAAAGATCATAAGTTATTAGAGACTAAACAACTGGACAGATCTTCATTTTGACTTTAGCTCCACATGTTCAACTCACTTATCAAAATAAAATTGTAGAAAATTTATTGCTTTCTAGAACCAAAATTTCTGCAATTATTGACCATTCTACTTTAGTTTGACATGGCACTAGCAGTCAACTAAAACTGCTGGTCCCCAGCAGTTTGTGCAAAGTGTCACTTCTTTGCATAAAATATAGATTAAAGCTTCTCAGATTGTGGAAGAATCTATTGCAGAGAGATAATTAGAGTCAAAGCAATCATGTTGCTACTGTAATTCTTATAATTCTTTTGAATAAGAGTATGAAATTGAAACTTTGAAAGCTTTTTGCCTGTTTGTTGTTGGTGCTTCTAACTTCCGGAAAAATTCATTTATTGTTGTTTTGGTTATCATCAATTGTCTCATGAAAGAAAAATTTTTAATCAATTTGAATATTTTTAGTGGAAATTGAGCTATGGGTTTGAATTTTTTGTGATTCATATGTTAGAAATTGAGATTGGTATTGACGGTGAGATAGGTTTATATAGTGGAAAGGAGATTAATTGAATCATAATGGTCTTTAAGGTTATCAATTTGAAAGTTTAAGGGATATTGATAAGTAGGTTTGATTTTTTAATGATTAGAGTTTTGAACATAATGGTTTCTTCTATTAATGTTTCTTGAATGTTGGCTAAAAATTGGATTCCTATGGCTAGATTGCTGAATAAATATATTACTTGAAATTCATACAGATTGTCAGATTGATCACTGCTCATTCTCTCTCAATCGCGCGCTATAGTCAGCCCCCTCAATCTTTTCCTTTTATCAACACCACCACCAAGGTTTTCTACTTTCCTCTATTTTTTTTTTTTTTTTTTTCTAGCCTACTTATGTGTTAGGTTCTAAGGAATTAGGAAGAAATGTATTAGAACTCTATTTTGTAATGTTGGCAAACCATGATCAAAACGTTTTAGTCTTATTTAGACTTGCTCAAAGTATATGCTTTTTATGTAAAGTTGGAATCGAGTTGCTGCAGGATTTACTATGTAAATCTGCCTGGCTCGATCGATCGAGAATTAGACTAGATCAATTGAAAGTCGTGCAGATTGTTCTTTCTGCAAAATTTCCAACTCAGCCCAAGCCCGTTAGACGTGTAGGGTTTTATGTTTTTCCCTAGGTATAAAAGGGAAAACCCTAGCCACGTTTTAGGTGGCTCCTTATACTGTGTGTGTGAATCTTTTGTGAGATCAAGAGGTGGTTGCCTTCACACATACTTAAGGTTTCCAATATTTAAGATTATGTCAAGAACTTGATGATTGATTCAGTTGCTGCTTTCAAGAGCTTAAGGATACACAAGTGGGAGTGCTTGTACTTGCTGGGAATCCAAGAAAGAAGTAGTCCGTGGACTCAGAGCCATCACGTGGTCATGGTAGTAAGTTTCCTACTCGAGGTAGCAATAGGATGTTAGTGGTCTAAGTCGCTATTGTGTAAACTTCAATTCTTTCATAGTGGATTCAGTTTTACCTTGAGGATAGCTAGGTTAAATCCTCCCCAGGTTTTTACTGGTTTGGTTTTCCTAGGTCATCATATTGTTGTGTTCTTTATTTTCCGCACTTTACAATAACATGATATTTGTGTTAACCTAGATTTGATAATTTGACTAAGTAATCACTTGGCTAATTAACTAGGTTAATCTGGTTATGTTTTAAGGGGTCTAAAAACAAACAAGTGGTATCAGAGCAGGTAGCTCTCTAGTTGTAGATTTTTTTTATCTAAGAGCTGATCCTTGACCCCTGTTGTCTTGGATTCTTGGAAGATCTTATTGCTAACATGCCATCATGTCTATTTGTTGTTTTTGTCTCTTGTTGCTTTTGTTAAATCTTTCCTTGAGCATCTTGGTATAATTACATGTCATGATAATTATGTGTGTTATACTGCTTTAACTGCCTTAAAGGCACGTGATTCATGTCTTTGGTATTTGGATAGTGGTTGTTCCAGGCATATGACAGGAAATAAAGCTTTGTTCAAGACACTCTTTGAAGGAAAGATTGGGACAGTCACATTTGGAGATGGAAGCAAATCTATGATTAGAGGCATCGAAACTGTGGACATTCCAGGGTTGCCGGTATTTAAAGATGTGTGGTATGTAGATGGGTTGAAGGCTAACTTACTTAGCATTAGTCAGATTTGTGATAATGGTCTGAATGTTCTCTTCACTAAGTATGAATGTGAGATACTTGATGGAGGAGGTGACTGTATGTGTATTGGTGTGAGGACAGGTGACAACTGTTATGGTATAACACCGAGTATAAGCAACAAGTGTTTTAGTGCAAAGATCAATCAAGTTGACTTATGGCATCAATGGTTAGGACATGCTAGTCATAAGCAATTAGAGAAGATCTCCAAGTGTGATGTAGTTATTGGTTTGCCCAAGTTTGATAAGATAGAAAAGTGCATATGTGGACCATGTCAGATGGGTAGCGAAATCCAAGCATCCATTTGTAACTGAAGTTCAAACTTCCAGACCTCTTGAGTTGTTGCACATTGATCTCATGGGTCCTGCCAGAGTTCAGAGTTTAGGTGGAAAGAAGTATATTCTAGTTGTTGTAGATGATTTTACTAGATATACATGGGTTGTTCTTTTGAGAGATAAAGTTAAGGCTCCTAAGAAGATGATACATTTGTGCAAGAAATTGCAAGTTGAGAAAGGTACTGTGATAGCCAAAATCAGAAGTGATCATGGAAGAGAATTTGAAATCACAAAGCTGGCTACCTTCTGCAGTGATCAAGGAACGCATCAAGAGTTCTCATCACCCAAGACATCATAACAGAATGGGATAGTGGAACGGAAGAATAGGGTTGTTCAAGAGATGGCACGAGTCATGCTACACAATAAAAAGATGCCCAAATCCTTCTGGAGAGAAGCAGTTAACACTGCTTGCCATACACTTAACTGAGTGTATTTCAGACCTAATTCCAAGCAAACTCCCTATAAACTCTGGAGAGGAAAGAAGCCTATGGTCAAATATTTCAAGATATTTGGCAGTGACTGTTACATTCTACGTGATAGAGAGAACCTAGAAAAGTTTGATGCAAAGAGTGACAAGGGATACTTTCTAGGATACTCTTCCACTAGTAGAGCATATAGAGTGTACAATTTGAGAACCAAAACAGTCATGGAATCTTCCAATGTTGTGATCAATGATGAATTAAGTTCTGAAAGTCATTCAGAAAACAGTTCTCCAGTTCAAGAAAAGATTACGGAATTTGAGGATTCACTTCTTGCTGATTATATGGGGAAGCATAGTAAGGAAGAGCTGCTGTTATTGAATGATACAGTTTCGATACCATTAAGTTCAGAACCATCCACACCGGTTCATGAAACTCAACAAGAACAAAGCAAGTTTAGTCCTCCATTAGAACAGAAAGGTACCTCCACATCTCTAGTCAAAGGTCCATCTTCTAAAGTTAAGTTGAATCACCCTGCTACTAATATATTAGGTAGTCTAAATGATAACATGAGATTGAGATCAAAAGCCTTGAATGTGATTACTCACTCATGCTATATATCCCAATTTGAACCGAAAAAGGTGGATGAAGCACTTCAAGATGCTGATTGGGTTAATTCCATGCATGAAGAACTTCACCAATTTTTTCAGAATGATGTGTGGGAATTAGTTCCTAGACCAAAGGGAGTAAATGTGATTGGAACTAAGTGGATCTTTAAGAACAAGTCAGATGAACATGGTATAGTTATTAGAAATAAATCAACACTTGTTGCTCAAGGGTACACACAAGTGGAAGGGATTGATTTTGATGAGACCTTTGCACCGGTAGCAAGATTGGAATCCATTAGGATACTTTTGGCCATAACAAGTCATCTAAATTTCAAGTTGTATCAAATAGATGTCAATAGTGCTTTCTTGAATGGGATGTTGCAAGAAGAGGTATATGTTGAACAACCAAAGGGTTTTGTTGATCCTTACAGACCGGATGATGTCTACAAGTTGAAGAGAGCCCTCTATGGTTTGAAACAAGCTCCCAGGGCTTGGTATGATAGATTGACTGCATATCTCACTGAGTATGGATTCAAAAGGGGATTTGCAGATACTACTCTCTTCATAAGAAAGGATAAGAATTATTTTGTTGTAGCTCAAATTTATGTTGATGATATTGTTTTTGGTGCTACTAATGATTCTCTTGCTCAATCTTTTGCAGATGAAATGAAGGCAATGTTTGAAATGAGTATGGTCGGTAAACTAACTTATTTCTTGGGATTGTAGGTGAAGCAAACAGACTCAGGAATCTACATCAACCAAGCAAAGTATGCAAGAAATCTAGTCAGGAGATTTGGACTTGACAAGGCTGCCCATGCTAGAACACCAATGCCTGCAAATGCAAAATTAACCAATGATCCATCAGGTGAGTCTGTTGATGTTACATTATATAGAAGCATGATTGGATGTCTTTCGTATTTGACTGCAAGTCGGCCTGATATTGCTTTTAGTGTTGGTGTCTATTCTAGATTTCAGTCTAATCCTAAGGTTTCACATTTGAATGCTGCTAAAAGAATCATAAAATATGTTGGTGGAACTTGTGATTATGGATTGTTTTATAGCAAAGAGTCTAATCTGTCTCTTGTTGGATTTTCTGATTCTGATTGGGCTGGTAATGCCGATGATAGAAAAAACACCATTGGTGGGTGTTTTTATGTAAGAGCCAATCTTGTTGCTTGGATGAGTAAAAAGTAAAATTCTGTGTCTTTGTCTACTGCAGAGGAAGAATATATTGCTATTGGAAGTTGTTGATCACAGCTTCTTTGGATGAAAAAGCTTTTTAGTGATTATGGGATATCACAAGATACCATAGTTGTTTATTGTGATAATTCTAGTGCTATCGATATCTCTAAGAACCCTGTTCAACACTCTAAGACTAAACACATAGAGATTAGATATCACTTCATTAGGGATCTTGTTGAAAGAAAGATTTTGTCTCTTGAGTATATCCCTACTGAACATCAGAATGCTGATATCTTCACCAAACCTCTTGATAGAAGTAAGTTTGAGACTCTTCGTCAAGTAATTGGTGTGATTCTGTGTCCCTTATTATTTTTGGCTTTCTTAGTCCTTGTGCTTCATTGCTCTACTCTTTGTGACCTTTGTTTTTGTTGGTTTTTCTTTTTCTTTTTGTTTCTAGGACTTGCATTGCATAACATTCATGCATTTCATTCTAGGATTGTTTTTGTTTCTTCTTTTCAAGATAAAATAAAAAATAAAAAAATAAAAGGAAAAAGGAAGCAAAATGTGTTTTGCATTATTTTCTTGGATTTGAAATCAAGGTTGGCAAATTTATTTTTACATAACATATTTATGTACTTTGTTTAGCTTGGATGAGCTTATTTATTGCACTTTACTAGTTGAAGCCTTGTAATGCATGTTGTGTGGGAAGATGTTTATAGTCTTTGATCACATGATCTTGATCTTGAAGTCACATGCCTTTGATTGTCGGACTTGAACTTATTGAGAAAGGCATAAATAACCATCTCACTACTGTTTACTAGCCAATCATGAACACCTTAGTACATATCATATGATTTTGTGCTCGAGAAAGTGTAGCACATGCACAAAAAGAACATAAAGTGTAGCCTCGGTTTAAATGCTAAAATTGGTGTGTACATTATCCTGGCTATTTTTAATAAGTTTCTAATCAAATAAAATTGGTGTGTATATTATGAGGCAAATCAAGAAACTTACATGACTACAAGCTTGTTTTCTAGGAGATGTGGGAGTTATATGATGTAACTCTTTAGGTGACAGTCTCTTTCAAATTTTATGTGATGAATTTTTTAGAAATTGTGCTTGATTTCTATTTACATATCACCTCACATGTATCTCAAGCGTTTGCTAGTTGCACACACTACACAAGTTACTCTTTGCTAAACTTTGTACATGTTATTGTGTGTGATTTTGGTTTGGCCAATCAAGTTTGAAAATTCCTTGATTTTTATACAAAATGTGTTTAAAGTTTGAGAATTTAAGATGAATTGATTGAAAATCGTATTTTTGGGAAAACTAGATTCAAAATAAGTGTTTTTGAAAAGCATTTCATCTCATACTCATGCATTTTATTCATAAAATACTATGCTTTGAGGAGTTTCTGCATAAAATCGCTTTTTTTTTTCTTTTTTTTCTTTTTTTTTTTTATAATTTCGATCAATCGAACTTGTTTCTTGACCAATCGAAGTTGCGATTAAAAATTTGGTTTGGTTTTGTGTGTTTCGATCGGTGCTCGATCACTGTTGGATCAATTAAAGGCATTTTCGATTGATCGAATCTAATTTTTGATCAATCGAAAATCGCATAGAGAGTTTTTTAAAAACTTTGAGTTTCACGTGTTCATCCCTTTTTCAAAACTTTTCAAACACTTTTCTCTCCTCTCTTTAATCGGTCTAAGGGTCAAAGCAAATTTTTGTCGTTTTCCTCCGAATCTTTTGCAAGGATTTTGTCCTCTAAGGCCGGTAAGACCTTTATACCCTTCCTTTTTCATTTATTTTCAAGTTTCATGCATTTTTTCATGCATTTTGGGGATAATTTCGAACCTATGAAAATTTGGGGATTTTGATGATTTAAGCCTTTTCTTTCACAATTGATCAATCGGTTTTTGTTATGGGATGATATACAACTGTTCTATGTGAATTAATTTGATCAATTTGTTGAATTGGGAAAATTTGGAATTTCTAGGGCTTGAAACTACCTGAATTGGGGATTTTGTTCAATTGGGTTTAATTGGATGAAATTGTCTTGTTGGATTGATTCATATGATCATTATAATGTGTTCTCTATCTTGTGTAATGATCAATTGGTCAATTTCTTGAAAATTGTACAAGTGGTTTTTCAAAATTTTGGGGTTTTTGATATAAACTCTATGCTCAAGCCAATTTTGTGATTTTAAAGTTAAGATGAACTTATTCTCACTGCATTAGAGCATGCATCATTTGATTATACTATTCATGCATCATATAGATTGTTATTTTCTATATTGTTTTGTGTTAACTTGCAGTCTGCCCTTGGTTTTTCTTGTTTCCTTTTTGGTTCTTTTCTATTTGTCTTGTCCTTTCCTTAGCATCATGTCTAGGAAGACTAGAGCCAATAGGAAATCCTCTTCTTCTTCTTCCTCCACCTTTGATAATGAGAGGTTCCTGAGTGAGAAAAACTAGGAAGCGTATGAAAAACTTAACCTTAAGAGGAACATTTGGGCTGAGAGAAAGGTTCTGTTAGGTAAGCTAAATGGTGAGATTAGGAGAAACTTTGAGCGTAGGGGCTGGTTACCTTTGTTGGATGTTGATCATCCTCCTCCGACTACCTTGATTAGAGAGTTCTATTCGAACCTCTCTGTCCACTCCTATGATTCCAACACTCTTGTGAAAAGTTGGATACAGAGTGATGAGTACACCATTACTCCTTCAGTAGTGGCTGCTGCTCTTGGGGTACCAGTGGTCTAGCATCTTGTCTACCCGTACAATGAGTCTCCACCCCTTGATGACATTATGCCATTTATTACTGGTACTTCTATCCAATAGGGTTCCGATCCTCAAATCACCTCTCACAAGCTAACCGAGACTCATTATCTTTTCTTTCGGATTTCTTGCCATTCCATCTGGCCTATCTCTCATCTGCACACCATTCCTTTAGAGAGATGTGCGTTTTTGTATGCCCTTGTTTCTGATGCTCCTATGAGCTTTTCTCATATTTTTATTCGTTCTTTGATTGAGGTTCATAGGAGTAGTTCTACTGCTCATGCTCTTTTCTTCCCTATTTTTATTCACTAGATTTTGTTACATCTAGGTTTAGATGAGTTTCCAGCTTCTGAGCCTGTCCATATTATCGCTCTTATAGGTGCCACATTTCTTAGGCAGAGGGCTACTCAGATGAGAGCTAGCTCTAAACGTCCTAAGGTTGAGTCTTCTGGTGTCGCACCTCCTTTTCCCTCTTCTACAAGTGATACTATGGCTAAGGAGTCTGTTGATCCTACTGCTACTGCTGTTCCTCCACCTTCTACTTCGGATGATTTAGACATTCGACTTATGTTGGAGACTATCATGACCGTTCAGGCGGCTCATGGTCAGCTTTTGGTGGACATACTTAATGAGCTTCGTGCTTTGCGAGCGAATCTGGAGCATATTAGACGATCGCCTCCGCCACCTCCTTTTGATGATGAGTGATTGTCCTTTGGCAATTCGTCACAAAAAAGGGGAGTACATATGTAAAGGAGATTTTGTCGTTAAGGGGAGATTTTTTTTGTATTTGTGGAGCTTGTGGAGTTTTAGATTGTATCTAGGTGCTTCATCATGTATTTACATTTTTGGCTCATGATGTATTCTTTGCTTTGATTAGGTTATTCATGATAGGGAGAGATACATTGATTGTATATGTTTCTTGTTTCACATTACTTATTGATTTATATTTATAAGGTTATTCATGATATATGTATGTCTTTATTTTGTGTTATGTGAAATCAAGAAGTTATTTATGTTTTACTTGTATTTTCCACACATGCGTTTATGCGTTTGTTAAGTGTTTCAGGAAATATACAGGTTGATTCAGTCGTGCTGCTATCTACACTTGCAACTGATAGATAGTAGTTAGGTTAGATTTTTTTTTTTTTTTTTTTTGTGATGGGCAATATTTTTGTAATGGGTTGTTTTTTGTAAACTTTGAGCATTTTGTTTAAGTTTGTGTTTTGTCACGGATTGCCAAAGTGGGACTTTGTTAGGTTCTAAGGAATTAGGAACTAATGTATTAGAACTTTATTTTGTAATGTTGGTAAATCATGATCAAAACGTTTTAGCCTTGTTTAGACTTGCTCAAAGTATATGCTTTTTATGTAAAGTTGGAATCGAGTTGCTGCAGGATTTACTGTGTAAATCTGCCTAGCTTGATCAATCGAGAATTAGACTCGATCAATCGAAAGTCGTGCAGATTGCTTTTTCTGCAAAATTTCCAACTCAGCCTAAGCTCGTTTGACGTGTAGGGTTTTATGTTTTGCCCTAGGTATAAAAGGGAAAACCCTAGCCACGTTTTAGGTGGCTCCTTATGCTAAGTGTGTGAATCTTTTGTGAGATCAAGAGGTGGTTGCCTTCACACATACTTAGGGTTTCCAAGATTCAAGATTATGTCAAGAAATTGGTGATCGATTCAGTTGCTGCTTTCAAGAGCTTAAGGATACACAAGCGGGAGTGCTTGTACTTGCTGGGAATCCAAGAAAGAAGTAGTCCGTGGACTCGGAGCTGTCATATGGTCGTGGTAGTAAGTTTCCTACTCGAGTTAGCAATAGGATGTTAGTGGTCTAAGTCACTATTATGTAAACTTCAATTCTTTCATAGTAGATTTAGTTTTACCCTGAGGATAACTAGGTTAAATCCTCACCAGGTTTTTACCGGTTTAGTTTTCCTGGGTCATCATATTGTTGTGTTCTTTATTTTCCGCACTTTACAATAATATGATATTTGTGTTAACCTAGATTTGATAATTTGACTAAGTAATCACTTAGCTAATTAACTAGGTTAATCTAGCTGTGTTTTAAGGGGTCTAAAAACAAACATTATGTACAAAATATATGATAGTTGGCCATCACGAAACCCTCTTGAAGGTTGTCCCAAAAGGTTTTCACTATTGGGTCTATGAATCTCTGTCAAAACTATTGAAAAAAGATGGAACTTTTCAATCAAATATTATTGGCCTTCTCTTTAAATATTGTTGCAGCAAAGGACTAAGCACACATGTTGCTGATACAGTCAACTTCCAAGGAATGATTTATAATTTATTGGTGAATCTGTCAAATATCTGTGAAATTTTCACAATCACTAAATCAATTTTGCTTCCGACCATTATGTATAACATTTTATCCTTCAAAATAGTCAGCATTCATCATTAAGTTTACTTCCAATCAACAAAAAAGTTCGTGCATACCTCATTATGAGACATCCATAGGAAACATGGATCAGTTGAACTCCCGTTTATTGCTATGTACAAAAAAATTTTCAGTAGAACATCTTTGTCCAAGTTTTACTTAAGTGTACAATTTGAAAAATATTACTTTTGTTAGGTGCCCAAAGAAGTTGTCCTTCCTGTGCAAATAGAAAATTCGAATGGAATAGAATTTGTTTTCCAAATACAACTAAATGACTATAATCTTAAGTATGGATAGGAATTCTACACTGTCAAGAAAGTTTTTGAATCTTTTGAAAATACTGACAAAGCAATTTAGCTTGATAAAATGTCAGAAGTACGTATTTTTTAATATAGCAAAATTACAAATTAGATATTTAATTTGTTTATGTTGTAATACATTTATCAACCTGTTTTATTGCTAGGCTTACATCAGTGATACTTCAAATGAATGTAGTAGCAATGTGCAACTCACACCAACATGTATACACAAGGAAAACAAAAGGACATATTCAGTGACTATTACAAAGCAACAAATGAAGAAGATACAAAAAACACTTTTTAAAGTTTTTTTTTTCAATTTATTTGACATATTGATTAAGTAGTTCTTTAAATTTGTGTTTCATACATTTTATGGATAATTGAGGATGTAAAGATTTAATTCTTCATTTTATTTTAAATTTAAGTTTGATTTCTATTTTTCATTACGTAATTTAATGTTTCATATCAAAAATAGGAAACTATAAGACTGGAATTCTAATGTACAATCAAAGAGGAAGAGAAAAAGAATAGTTTATATCTTTATACACAATAGCTTTCCCGTGCATCGCACGGGTTAGCGACTAGTTATTTTAAAAGTCATAATTATCACTTTGGAATGAGGTTTATCATGAAAATAACTTTGAAATTCGTCCAAATACAGTTTTAGAGTTGGAAAACACTTCAAAAACGTGCTAATCAAGTAACAGATTTCAGATTCACGTTCCAAGGTACTTATGGCCTAGTAGAACTCCAAATTCGGACTAGGCTATTTCTGGAAAAGTTGTAGATAATCGAATTTCCCTTCAGCTAGTAAACTTTCAGCTTAATCCGAATTTTGAGTAAAGAGATATGATCAAAATAAGAAACTGGTTCTGATCTAAAAAATCAGCTTACTCTTATCCAAATCTCCTTTTTTTTAGGATTTTCCCCATACGTTTTTTGATTATTTTTTTCAGCATTCCAACCTTTATAAACAGAGGATTCCTCTCGAAATTCAACACACTTTCACCCCCCCAGGGAGAGACTTTTTTACGCTTTGAGGGGCACACACTTTTAGGCTCTCAAATTGCTCATATTTGCTGATCCCCTCTTTAATATTTAGGGTTTTTAGGTTTCAAAGATAATTGAATAAATTTCTTTGAATCCTAAAACATCCTCTCAAGAACAAGAAGTGCTCCATGCAAGAGGTTGTTTTCAATCACCCTATTCCTTTTCTTTATGTCTTTCTTAATGATGATGCATGTTTCTTTTTATCTATACATGAATTGTTAACCAATTGTTTTGTTAAAACATGATCCTGATTATATATATATATATATATATAATTGCTATGATCTTTTTCTTAATTTCAATAATCTACATATAACCAATTATTCTTATTAATTAAAAACAGATCTGCATCTTTCTTAAATGTAGATCTGAATTCTTCTCAAAATAAAAACAAACCTACATCTCTCTTAGATGTAGATCTGAATTTTTCTTTATCAAAAAACGGATTTGCATCTTTCTTAGATGTAGATCTGAATTTTTCTTAATCAAAAACAGATCTGCATCTTTCTTGGATGTAGATTTGAATTTTTCTTAATCAAAAATAGATCTGCATCTTTCTTAGATGTAGATCTGAATTTTTCTCAAATCAAAAACTGATTTGTATTTTCCTTAGATATAGATCTGTTTTTTTTTTTTTTAACATGGCAGATTTTGAAAGAACAAAAAAGATCATGCATTGTTGTGTTTGTTGTTAGTTGTGTTTAGTCCATGTTGCATAAATTTATCTTATGAATGAAATTCTATTCTCAAAAAAAAAAAAAAAAAAAAAAAAAAAAATCTTTTTCATATTTTTTAAACATATAAAAACAGATCTGGTTTTCTGTCATAAAAAAAAATAAAAAATAAAAAAAATAAAAACCATTTTTTTTAGTTCTTAAAAACAGATCTAATCTTTTATAAATCAAAAACCATTTTTCTTAGTTCTTAAAAACAGATCTAATACTTTTTCAAATCAAAAGACTTTGTTTTATGTAATAAACACATATCTGAATTTTTATCTCCAAAAACCATTTTTCTTAGTTCTTAAAAACAGATTTGACTTTTTTTATATAAGTCAAAATCAATTTTTTTAATCATCAAAACAGATCTGACTTTTTTAAAACAAAGAAGATGATTCATTCATAAATAAATTTGTGTGATTTAGTTTTGTTCACATGTTCAACATATCATCCATAGCATGCATAAAAATGGTACATAGGTTACAAGAGTCTAGAAGACCATACTCTGTCTAGGTGGAATGGGTGCCTAACACCTTCCCATTCCATAACCTAACCTCCGAATCTAGTTCTTTTGGATAGGTAGATCTAAGCCTTGTCTTTGGTTTTTTTTTTTTTTTTTTTTTTTGGTAGATTGTAACTAGGACAAAAAGTTATGTATTTTTGGTAGATTGTAACTAGGACCCAAAGCCATGTAATTTTCAATTTTTCAAACATGTATTTTCTTATTCAATCAATGAGAATAGTACAATTCAGTCATGTAAAGTTTTATTTAGTTTTTTTTTTTTTTTTTTGGTATAAAAAAGAAATAAGTGATGACTCCACACCACTTACCCAAAAAGAGAGTTGTCTAGAAATAATTACCCAAATCTCTTTTTTGAGAGGCACCCCAATTTTGGCGGTCTCTCACATATCCCTATGTTCCAAACAAGATCCAAGCTTTCACTTGGCGGGCTTGCAAAAATATTTTGCTCACAAAGGTTAACCTTTGCCATTGGAGGGTCATTGACAACCCTGTTTGTGAAGCTTGCGGTTTGGAGGCTGAGACTAGTGCACATGCGTTCTGGCACTGTGAAAAGGCACGAGAACCATGGCGACTGTCTGGTATTTCAGTGGATACCCGTGGTGCTTGCTTCCATGACTTTGTAGACCTTTTCTAGCACTTGAAGTTCGTTCAACATGTGGACAATGAGCTGCTGAGATTGATAGCTACCATGGCATGAAGCATATGTTTCAACCTAAACGCAGTTAGATAGGGACAGCCTAGGCAACAGGCTTCATCATTACTGCACAAGGCCAGAACTTTACTTGAAGAGTTGCAGTTAGCAAATTTTATTCCAACGAGACAGCTTGTGCCCGAGAACCTCACCTAGACACCTCCACTGGTGCCGTATTACAAGATCAACGTTGATGGTGCTGTCTTTGCCTAGCTTAATGCATCAAGAGTGGGAGTGGTCATTATGGATTCAGCTGGAATAGTTGAAGCAGCCTTGAGTAAAAATCTAAGTGTGCCCTTGGGACCTCTAGAAACGAAAGCCATGGCTTTGGAAGAAGGAGTTCGTTTCGCATGGGAAGTGGGTATCTGTGATACAATGTTTGAAAGCGACTCAAAAATAATCTCAGGTGCGGTTTTAGGCAATACAACTCCACCAATAACTGTTGCTAATGTTATTTTGGGAATTCAACAGCAATTACAAGTGTTTCGAATGGTACAAGTTTCACATGTAAAGTGACAGGGAAATAAGCCTGCTCATATCTTGGCTCATTATTCCGAGGGTATTGATAGTTATGTAGCCTGGATAAAGGAAAACCCGTCTATAATTTGAGTCCTTGTTGGCTCAAGATATAATGGGTTTCTCTTCTTCTTAATAAAAGTGCTATCTTATCAACAACAAAAAAAAAAAGTCACTAGTTACTGTCATTTTGTAAATTACTACATCTTGAGTTCTTGAGTCCTCAAATTAATCTCTTAATTATTCTTATATTCTTATAGAATCTATAAACTTAGGGCACTAGAACATGCACATGCAAACGCATGTGGTGCTTTTGTGGCTCACTTGGCACTTTGACAAACGGCACGTGCGCGTGGGATCAAGATCGGATAGTGGTTTTAATTTTATTAGAATAAGATGAGATGCACTGCATCATAACCTGTGCAAAATGTGGATTGCCGTTAGTTCAATTGGTAAAATCTCTTGTTATCGAATAAAAAATTTGGGTTTATTCCCCCACATACACCAAAACCAATTAGTATTTTAGTTTGATAATAAATAGCAATCAATCATTAAAAGCAGATGTCAAAGATTGAAACTATTTTTCTAAAAAAAAACGTGCAAGTTATTTTCTGATTGGAAACTAAAAGTGTTTTAAAAGATAATTGTTTTTTTTTTTTTTTTGGAAGTGAATTAAAAATTTCAAATAAAAAAATTAAGGTCTGAAACAGATTCATATATATATATATATATATATGTGTGTGTGTGTGTGTGTGTGTGTGTGTGTTTTTTAGTACACATTGGTTATAAAATTGAATAAATATGTTCACGTCATATGACTTATGGGTGTTAATATAAAATACCAAACAATGATTCATATAGTGGGTTCCAGCTAGCTCAACTGGTAAAGTCTCTGATGGTTGAATAAGAGATCTGGGGTTCAATCCTCGCTTACACCAAAAACTGATTTGTGTCTTGGTCTGATGATAAAAAGCTATCATCAGAAGCGGACGCCATAGGTTGAAACTTTCTCTAAAAAAAAAATGATTCCTATATATCTTAATAATACATAAATAAATGCAAATTGCACAATTAATAATGTTCACGTTAACATCAATGAGACAACTATGGCCCGAGAGGCCAAACATAAATTCGAAAGTGCAAAGAAATTGTATTGTTAATAATCTAATTAATGTCTTGATCTCAAGAGCGGCGCCATAAATTGGAAAGTCTCTATTTTATTTAAGTTTTGGCCACTAATTTTTACCATGCTTTTGAAATCCGAACCGAATCGTACGGTCGGACCGGAATAACCGAAAACCGGTCATCATTCCAGTTTTTTAAATTTATAAAATCGAAAATTGTATTTTTGCTGTGAACCTCTCAAACCGCGGTCAAACTGTGCGGTTTTCTAAACCGGAAGCGGGTTTTCTGGTTTCTTCTTTCCAGAAAATTTCGTAATGAACCTGTTTGCTAGATCTACTCTTCAGAAAAGAAAAAGTGAGAATGGGAGAGAAAGAGGTAGAATAAGTGAAGGCTGAAGCTATGAGAGAGAAATAATTTGTTGCTTTACTTTGTGTTTGAAAAATTGGGGAAGACGAAGTGTAGTAGAGACTGAAAAGTGAGAAGAAGGAGATGGAGACTGAGAAGCATACGTTGAGACTGAAAAGTGAGAAGAATGAGATGAAGACTGAGAAGCATATGTTGGGAAGAAGAAAAGCTAATTAAAGACTAGAAGAAATTATCACTCATTAGATTCAGATTGCTTGGGAAATATGACAGTGGAAATGAGTTGGCTTTCTCTTTATTTGTTTTAATTATTTTCAAATTTAAAAAGCCAAGCGTTTTCTCATTATTTGTTTAAATTATTCTTAAACTTAAGAAGCCAAGTCTAAGACTTGGCCTGCAGGACTAGTGATAAGTGACGTCCTCACTGCTCACTTTGAGCACTCACAGCAGTGGTGCTATATAGGTATAATGGTATTTTTTTAGCTTTCAACCACAAAAAATCATCATGCAGCAGTGGAGCTAAATCTAAAAAGATTTAGCTCCTCAGCTACAGTGCACATCTATCTTTAGATGTGCACTGTAGCTCACAGGTAAAAAAAAAAGAATTTTTTATTACACTCTCTCTCTTCTCTCATTAAATAAACATTTCCCATTTTCTCTCTCCGGCTTCACTTCTTTCTTCCTTCTTCCTCCACTTTCCTCATCTTCTCTCTTCTTCCTACACCGCCAGCCCGTTCTCACAGCCTAGCCACCAGCCCGTTCTCACAGCCCAGCTTTGACCCATCACCGGCGCCGACCCATCTCGCCGATCTCCCCACCCATTCCGCCAACAAACCCATCTCGCCGATCAGACCCAGCCCAGCTTCGACCCATCACCGGCACCGACCCATCTCGCCGATCTCCCCACCCATTCCGCCAACAAACCCATCTCGCCGATCAGACCCAAGCTCTGGATTTCGAGGGTTTCATTCGTCGATCCAAGCTCTAGGTTTCATCATTGAAGCCGCCGCTGCCTTCCTCCGCCCATTGCTTTGGTTTTCCGTCGATCCAAGCTTTGGGTTTTTTTTTTTTTTTTTTTTTTTTTTTTTTTTTTTTGCATTGCGTGAATTTGATTGCCGTGGTATGGGTGTTGCCTGGTGGGTCGGGTGGGTGTGGGCTTGGTTGATTTTTTTTTTCTTTGTTATGGGCTGTGGTGGTGGTGGTGGTGGTTGTGGGTGTGGCTGATGGTAGAGTGGGTTTGTTTTGTAGTGCTGTGTTGGCGGTGGTTGTGCCATGTTTTGTGGTGCTGTGGGTTTTTTTTTTTTTTTTTTCCTTACTGTGGACTGGTGGTGGTGGTGGTGGTGGTGGTTGTGGTTGTGGCTGTGGCTGTGGCTGATGGTAGAGTGGTTGTGGTGGGTGTTGTGATTGTTTTTTTTTTTTAGTAGGATATATTATTTTATTGTAGTGGTTATATTATTTTATTGTGATGTGTATATTATTTTATTGTGTTGAAAGCTAAAATAGATCCACTGCTGCAGTATGTGTGTAGGTAAAATAGATAAAATGACTTTTTGTGTAGCTAAATAACTAAAATTTTGCCTTCATTACTGTGAATGCTCTTAGATCTTATATCTCATGAGTTGTGAACTTTAGATATTTTTTATATATAATCTTGAAGGACTTATTTACATGAAGTATTATATAAAAAATAATAATAAAATATTTCAATATAATTTGCACATTATTATTTAATTTCTCTATATTTTTAAATCAAGCTTACTTATTTTTATAGTTCTTTTCGTAATATTTATTTTTATTTTATTATTAAATGATTTATGATGTAATTATGATTCAACCCCAATCCGTCCTTATAAATCTGGAACTTTTATCTTTTCTAGTTCAATGAACCGTCCAAGCATCAAAATCATGGTTTCCACCTACCCTCATTGTCGTTTCGCAAAACGATGAGGCTTCGTCAGCTGAGCTGTGTGCTGACTTTCTAATCCAAAACGAAAAGTTAGTCAAAGTTAGGCTTTGGTTGATTCTTATATGTGGTCCCTACTCTAGTAGTAGTAGGGTGCTGTGATAAAAATATGAACTCGTACTGTCCTTCTTGGTCATTGGCACATACCCCAAATTTAGGCAAAGTCAAACTTGGCTCTGCGAGTGAGAGAGACCCCAGCGTCAAATAAATTTTGAGAGAGAGCACATATCACTCCACGGAGCGGGCAAGGCATCTGCATCCTCCTTAAAGTCCGTTTGGTTGAGAAAATGAAAAAGTGGAAGGATAGAAAAGATTTAGTTTTCCTTCATTTGTGTTTAGTTGAAGGGATGGAAAAGTAGAGGGATGAAAAACTTTTTTGTTTAGTTGAGATAAAAAATGAGAAGATGAAAAATAAAGTTGATAAAAATTTACTATTATATCCTTACAAATATATAAACAAAAAGTAACACATTTATTATTAAAAAAAATTTGTATGTACACTTTAATTTATTTATTTATTTATGAAATAAGCAAAATGCTAAAAGGATATTAAAAAAATAAATAAATAAAAACAAACAAAAAGAACCAACGTCTACTATGCAAAATTTTATCCACAAAAAAAAAAAAAAACCCAAAACCAAACCAATGTGAACGTACTGTGCAAACCAGAAGAAATTTTATCCAGGCAAAAAAAAAAAAAAAAACAACGGAAAGACAAAAGTAGAAAAAGACAAAAAGTTGGCCATTGGATGGAGAAGGGCAATTTTGTCCAACTCACTCTTCCTCCTTTTCTCTCCCATTTTCTCTCTATTTTGGAGAGATTGAATTGTGGTGGGCCTAAAGAGAAAACAGCTGGGCCCCACCACTTTTCTCTCCCCTTCTCCCTCTCAACCAAACATTTCCCACTAATTTTCTCTCCTATTTTCCACTCTTATTTTTCCATTCTCCCTAAAATCCACCCATCCAAACATACCCTAACTATGTTTGGGTAGAGGAAATTGAAGAAAAAAAAATTATTAATCTCTAAATCTAATCCTAATTACTTTTGAACTGTATTGTTCTGGCTGTTATTTTAGATGTAAATATTTTGTAATGAATGTTCACATCATGACTATTGGATATTGTGGAATTGGAATTGGAATATCCACCTTGCTAAAGCTGAAAATTTTTTCTGAAAGTACTGTATAAAAAGTTAAAAGTTAGTTGAAATAGTATAATATGACTCATGAATAGTATCAAAAAGTGCAGTAAGACTCATAAATAGTAGCAAAAATAAGCTGAATAGTAAAATAAATTGACAAAATTAATTTTTGTTAAACGGACACTAAATATGAAGAAAGCTATTATGAGAAAACTATATGTTTTCAAGTAGCTTTACTTCGAGGCCACATCATGTGATCTTATTCATCAACTCATGCCATCTTAAGTATGATTTGTGTGTATGAGAGAGAGAGAGAGAGAGAGAGAGAGAGAGAGAGAGAGAGAGAGAGAGAGAGAGAGAGAGAGAGAGAGAGAGAGAGAGAGAGAGAGATTATCTAAAATTTAAGTGTGGCAAGTTCTATTTGTGTTGAGTCTTTGTGTGAGAGAGAGATTATCTAAAATTTAAGTGTGGCAAGTTCTATTTGTGTTGAGTCTTTGTGTGTGACTACATAGGCAACCCGAACACAACTCATTTAATAATCATGTTTAAATCTCATAACCCTATCACAACCCATTTATTAAGTGAGTTGAAACAGCACAACGTGACCCACAAATTACATGCTTAATAAAATAAGTCATGCTGGGTTGAATAAGCATGGCTAATTTCAACACTTGTAATATATAGGTGGTATTCGGTTGATAAAAACACAACCCATTTCAATTAGTTTAAAAAATATAATTCAATATGATTAACTTAGTTTTATATATTATAAGGACATAAATTATAATAACTGTAAACAAATAAATCATATTCAAATTTCTATTTCATAACAATATCAATTAAAGTACTAATAGTACCTAGGGCTTATGAAGAGGGTCACATGCCCAAAATTTTCATCCAAAAGGATAACTATAGCTTCTATTGTACATGGCTGAAGCATTTACATAATCCATTTGTAAGGACCAGATTTGAGTTCCTAGCCCAGCGAGGTGGATGGACTTAGGCCCAAAAAGTCCAAAATAATGAATTTATAGAGAGTGTGTTAGAAAACTAGGCTTTAATGAATCAGACCAACACCAAAGCAGATTCAAATGACAAGGGAATGAAAATAGACAGGTTTATGATGAAGATAATCGTTCTCGACAAAGTCCGAGGAGATCTGTTCTTATATATTTCTTTCAGATTTGATTACAAAGTCAGTTCTTGATGCTACAGTAATTTTCTCTTTGTTTCTCGATCCCTTCTTTCAGTGCTCTCTCCTTCTTTTATACTCTCTTCCCTTTTCATCTTTTTGCTCCACGTGCATGCCAAATAGTTGTGTTGATACTTGTCTCATCAGCACCTCCCTTAAGTCTCCACATAGTAGCTGTAAGGCTGAAATCTACTGTTCAGGTATCACCTCCACATTAATGCGGCTAGAGAGTTAGCTGCAGTGCATTTAATGCGGAGGCAGTAGCTTTTTCTTTAGATATTTTAGGACTCCTCCCTGTCTGATGCCTCTACAATGCTTATCTGCACCAATAGAACTTCCTGGAACGTTACCTTGGTCGACAGACTACCTCTTCGGATCTCGGCTTTGGCTAGCCGAGGAGGCATTTATCCTCGGACCATCTTGTTGAGCCATTATGACCAAAATTGACTTCTTTATTCACCAACACAGTCTCTTCTAACAAAGATTCCTCCATTTTGGACAAGCCCTCGTCCTCAGCTTGGGCCATAAGCCTAATATACTAATAGATAATGAACTCCTGGGCCCAATGCCCCTACAATAGCCCCTCGAGATTCTTCTTTCTGGCTCCTTGGGAAGAAAGGAGGATCTTAATGTCACTATACTTGTTTTATGCTCATTCCATCCCACCTCTACTTATGAAGACGCCTTTTTAACTGCCCTAGGCACGCTCCTGGTGCTACGGCATTCGAGACGCGTCTTCATTAAATTCTTACTGCTCCCTGTCCTCCACGTTCTACGATGTGATGCGAATCCAACGATTGAGGATTTCGCTGGGAACCGAGCAGAAATTTTCCCTTAGAACCACTTGACCCTTGGCTTGTTGGAAATATTTTAGTGAATAAACATGTTTTGATACAAAATTAATATCTCAAATAATTAGCAAGAACATAAAATAAAAAGGAGTTTAGAACGATCTCATAATGCTATAGAATCACACTGCGAAAGCGTTATACTTAAAGGTTGATTTGTGCCACCCAAAGTAAAACTCGGTGCAACTAGTTTTCTTGGCCAAACAACCCTCCAAGATTAGTCTATAGCGTCAACCTTCGTGATGGACGCACTTTCACTCACGAAGTTTCAAGAACAATTGTCTATTGCTTTTCCTTAGAAAAAATATAAATTGTAGACAAATATGTGGGAGAGAAATATATTAGAATTGTGTCTATGGAAAATATAGAGTAATAGAAAAGACTTATAGGGAAGGGTGTAATGATAGGTATTGTATAGGCTATTCATGATAATAATAACCTATAGTTATCTATATCTATATAATAACTAATAGCCGAAACGTTTGACTTTTTGTTGATCGCTCCTCATTCCGCCACGTGACTATATAAATTAATGCCACGTCTACCATTAAAAACGTAGAACAATGTATCTTTTCAATGGTTTGCTTATTTAGTTTCAGTGGGTAACTAAATCCGTTTTTCCATTTTCTGTTTCTTTTTCCCTGCTACGAAAACAATTGTCTTTTCGGTGCTGCTTATTTAGTTTCAGTGGGTAACTACTTATATACAGTGTTTATTTTTTGTTTTCTTCTTTCCGTTTCTCCGTTTTCTGTTTTTTTTCCCCGCTGCGAGAACAAACCCAACGAAGGTTGTGGACATAAAACAGAGAGCCCCCTTAATGCTACTACTATTGGTAATTATTTTCTTCACAAACATTAGTTGGTCTTGCTTACTCTTGCATTAGTTGGTCTAACTCTTTCAAACCCACACCGTTTCAGTGGGTAACTACTTACAGTGAAGGTTGTGGAAAAAAAACAGAGTGCCCTTGACGCTACTGCTATTGGTAATTCTTTTTCTTCACAAACATTAGTTGGTCTTGCAGTTGGCCTAACTCTTTCAAACTCACACTCTTGACTTTTTGTTTTCTTCTTTTCGTTTTGTGTTTTGTGTTTTCTTTTTTTCCTCTGTGAGAAGAAACGCAACAAAGGTTGTGGAGAAAAAACAGAGTAACCCAGCAAAATCACTACGGTAACCTTCCACTAATTTGATAGAAATATTGTTTTTCCATTGTCTGTTTTGATTTATACAACTTTAGTCAATTTGTTTGTTCTACCTGTTTGCTGTGTTATTTGTTGCATTACAGGAACTGTTTAGTTTGTCAATAGGTTGTGTATTTCTGTTTTCAAATTTTTTTTTATTTTTTTATAATAACGAATGTTAATAACTAAGACATTCAAATTTTGTGAACACCATGTGTTTGACAAAATGCCTTACTTACTCTTGCATTAGTTTGTAGCCACTTTATAGTTTGTGCATCTTGGTTTAAGTTGCTACTGGTCATTGACTACTTTTTCTGCATCTTGCGTAAATAGCCAATGTACTTAATCAGTAAATTTGATTTCAGTTGCCAGATTTTCAATTGATATAGAAATAATGGAAGGATGAATTGTTGTTCTTTTCAAAATTTTTTATAATAAGTTGATGGATGCATGATTGTACACCTGTTGTTTTCTCATGTTTTTGGCAGTGTTACTGGTTGTCTACGTGTGTATTGGAACTCACCTTTAGGCAACATGTTAGCCTATTTAACTACACATGCTTTTGTCATTTTATTAGTTATTTTTCACAGTGACATTTCACATTTCATTAGTTGGTCATTGATTCTTCAGCAGCTGGTTATGAAGTTGAACATTTAATATAATTTAGTATATAGAGTAATTTAGATGGTCAAAGTCACATTTTTTTTTTTTGAATAATTATATTCATTGTCACATTAGATGGTCAAAGTTACTTAAAATTTTTTGTAGCATTACAATCATATAGTAATCCTAAAGTATCTGAACTTTTTTACCAAAACAAGCACTACGTTTGAATTGAAGTTGATAATATTACGATTACTACAAGAGAAGTCACCAAAGAAATTCAAAGGTCAGTTACCCCGAATGTTTCCCTTCTCTCATGTTTTATTTTTTAATCAAATGTCTCCTTCATTTGCTATTGCTTGATTAATGCATATGATTAACCCATAAACAAAACTAATCCTAAAGTATCTGAACTTTTTTACCAAAACAAGCACTACGTTTGAATTGAAGTTGATAATTAATATTATTAGTTTACTAACAGATTATTTCTTTCTAAGGTATTTAATTCAATGCTTGGTAAATGAGTTTCTTTTGGAACATGTGACTCCTCCTGCCAACGGTTTGAAGCCATGTCATATCTGTAATGCATTAAAGATAGAAAGCAAATGGTTGTTCCTAAGCAGATCAAATGAACATGAATGGAATTGGATGAATGTGGCTTATAATTTGGGTGAACATGATTTATGAACCTAATTGATAGTTTGAATTTTAAAATTAAAAAGTTAAAAAAAAAAACTTATTTTGCAGGTCCTCTCATTTTTAGATAAAGAGCTGCATACTTTTTGAAGGAAAGAGCTGCATTCTTAACCGTGTCAACTCCAGGTTTGTTAACAATTGCTCTAATTTTTTTAAAAAAGTTTATGTTGCATTTCTTTTCTACAAAATGCTAATTAAAAATAAATACATGCTTGAAAGAATATTCCATTTTTTAACGTCTATTTGCTATCTTTGATTTATACAATAATAGTTATGATTTGATCTTCTATAAATACTATGTTTTTTATTATATTTCCAAAGTATGGAGTCCACTTTATTTTCAAGAGCAAGAAGAAAACTGATTCTATTGCAGAAAAGAAACAGAGATGTACCTACGAAATTTACAAATTCTTCATTAAAGGGAAGTCTTTCAGATGTTTCAGTAACTAGAAGAATGCTATTAAATAAAAAGAGAAATGTTTCTGATGGTTTATCTAGTCCCTTATCTTATGGTAATGCTTTACAAGGAGAAGTTTCAATAGAAAGAGGCTCAATTTCTTGGAACGTATTGTCGCACACCACTATTCATGAAACACAATCATTGCATTCTGGATGCAATGATGAAACATTTGTAAGGAGAACTCGATGGAGACAATTTAATCCCGAAGCTGAAAATAGAAACTCATTAGTGAATATATTAGGAAGAACTATTGTGAATGAAGATGGGAGTGTTACCACCAATATAACTGAGCAACAATTGCCTTTGCTAGAAGGTAGCATTCAATCTACTGCAGCTGAAGGTATATTTAGAGTTCTATTATATTAAATAGTATTTTTTCTTTGAAGAATTCGTTTTTGATTTTGTTTACATCTTAGACTTGGAATGGACAAATGAGAGTGAAAGCTCAACAATGAATATTACAGTTGCTGAACATGATTTTTGTGATGACTCTGATAGAGAATCAAATAATCTTTCAACCTCTGACCCTAGACGAAAACATCGTAAGTATTACAATTATTAGTTCTCAATATCAACCTTAAATATTAGGTTCCCAAAAAATAATCCATCAATTTTTTTTGTAGGAAAATTTATGGAGACAATGAATTTAGGACCTCCAACACAAGTATGTGAACACTGTGGAGCTCAACTTTGGTATGAGGAGAGAACAATTAAATCTAGAAAGCCTAAGAAGCCTAAATTCAGTTTATGTTGTTCAGAAGGCAAAGTTGAACTTCCGTTTTTGAAGGATCCTCCACCTTTTCTTAAAAGATTGCTCAACATGAGCAATGATCAGAGATCAAACAAATTTCGAGTGGGGATAAGAATCTATAATTCTCTCTTCGCTTTCACTTCTTTGGGAGGTAATATAGATCGTTCAGTGAATAATGGTACTGCTCCATATGTTTTCCGTCTAAATGGCCAAAATCATCACAGAATTGGATCTCTTATTCCTATTGATGGCCAAAAGACACAATTTGCACAACTTTATATTTATGATACTAAAAATGAGATAGCAAACAGAATTGATGCTGTTACATCTGGTGATCATAGAAAAGATGTGGATATAGATATTGTCATTGGATTATTAAATATGTTAGACAATTGCAATCAATTGGTCAAGTACTTCCGAATGGCTAGGGATAGATTCAATGAGTCTGATCTGCATGATGTTGGGATATAGCTTATTGGAAGTCGCAATTTTGATTCTAGACAATATAACTTGCCTGATACTTCTGAAGTTGCTGCTATTATTGTTGGAGATTTAAATACCGAAAATTGTGAAAGGGATATTATTGTTGAAAACCAAAGTTCGAGATTGCAACGTATATATGGAAGTCATCCGAGCTATATGGCTTTACAATATCCATTGCTTGTCCCTTACGGTGAGGATGGGTATATATCTGATATACCTTATAAGAATTTTGATGGAACAAGATCTAAAAAAAGAGAATCAATAACAATGAGGGAATATTATGCTTTTAGACTTCAACAACGATCTCATGAGGGTAACACATTGTTGTTTGGTGGAAGGCTTTTTCAACAATTCATAGTCAATGCCTATACTTCCATTGAAGAGGAAAGATTACAATGGGTAAGGCAAAACCAATTGAAATTAAGATCTGAAATATATGGTGGGCTTAAAGATGCTGTGCTTCGTGGTGATACAAATCCAAAAACAGTAGGAAAGCGGATCATCTTACCTTCCTCTTTTACTGGAAACCCAAGATACATGGCTCAGAACCATCAAGATGCAATGGCTATATATAGGAAGGTGGGATATCCAGATCTGTTTATGACATTTACTTGCAATCCAAAATGGTTTGAAATCACTCAGTGCTTGGAATTTATAGAAGGCCAGAATGTTGAGGACCGACCAGATATTGTAACAAGGGTTTTTAAAATTAAGTTGGATGAATTATTACATGATTTGAGGCATGAATCCCATTTTGGAAGAGTCATTGCAGTAGTATACACAATCGAATTTCAGAAAAGAGGACTTCTGCATACACATATTCTCATTTTCTTGGATCCAAAAGATAAGTGCCCAAGTCCAGCAGAAATTGACAGTATTATTACAGCAGAAATACCAGATCCACATGAAGATCCAATTGCTTATGAAGATGTAAAACAATTTATGATGCATGGGCCATGTGGATATGCAAACCCAAGATCACCTTGTATGGTTAATGATAAATGTACAAAACATTTTCCAAAAAAATTTTATGAAGAAACAACTATCGATGAAGAAGGTTTCCCCATTTATAGAAGAAGAAATGATGGGAAGACAATAGGAAAAAATGGAATTACTTTGGATAATCGGTATGTTGTGCCATATAATGTAGATTTACTGGTAAAGTACCAATCACATTTGAATGTGGAATGGTGCAATAGATCTCGATCAATCAAATATTTGTTTAAATACATAAATAAGGGACCAGATAGAGTTACAATTGTTTTACAAGAGAATCTGCCAGGTACTGATAATGACGAACAACAACCAAGCATTGTTGTTGATGAGACCAAAACATATTTGGATTGTAGGTATATTTCAGCTTCTGAAGCATGTTGGAGAATATATGAATTTCCCATTCAGTTTCGAAATCCACTAGTTGAAAGATTAAACTTTCATTTGGAAAATGAAAATCCCATTATATATCCAGAAAATGCAAATTTGGACAACATTTTACAAAGGCCAGGAATCAAAGACACAAAATTTATTGAATGGATGAAAACTAATGAAGCTTTTGAAGATGCTCGTGAGTTAACTTATGCTGAATTTCCTACAAAATGGGTATGGCATCAAAATGTTAAGCAATGGAAACAAAGAAAAGGTAGAAAATGTATTGGAAGAGTATATAATGCTCACCCTTCAAGTGGAGATCGATTTTACTTGAGAATGTTGCTTAACATTGTCAAAGGCCCAAGAAACTTTAAAGAGATAATGACTGTAAAAAATACTTATCCTACTTATAAAGATGCATGTTATGCACTTGGGCTTCTAGGTGATGATAAAGAATGGCATGAATGCATAATTGAAGCTACACATTGGGCCAGTGGCAAGCAATTACGCCAACTATTTGTTACCATACTCATGTTTTGTGAAGTATCTGATCTGTTAACTTTTTGGGATTCTAATTGGAAAATTCTTACTGAAGATATACTTAATAGACAAAGACATATCTCCCATTTTCATGATCTGATATTATCTGATAGTCAATTGAAAAATTATGGCTTATATGAAATTGACCAAATCCTCCAACAATATGGAAAATCTTTGAAAGACTATCCTCAAATGCCTCAGCCAGATGTAAATATTCTTATTCATAAAGGAAATAGACTTGTTGAAGAAGAAATGTCATATGATATAGGAAGTTTGCAAAGAGAACATGAGATCTTGATATTTGGCCTCAACAATGAACAAAGAACTATCTATAATTCTATAATGGAAGCTATTTATTCTGAAAGTGGGGGCATGTTTTTCGTCTATGGTCATGGTGGAACGGGAAAAACATATCTTTATAGAACAATTTTGGCTGCTGTAAGATCAAAAGGAAAAATTTCTCTTGCAGTTGCTTCTTCAGGTATTGCAGCTTTATTACTTCCTGGTGGCCGGACAGCAGATTCACGATTCCACATCCCGATCAATGTCAATGATGAGTCAACTTGTGAAATAAAGCAAAAAACACAAACAACAGAACTTCTTTTGAAAACAAGTATAATACTTTGGGATGAGGCACCAATGGCAAACAGAAATTGTTTTGAAGCTGTTAATCGTAGCCTTCAAGATATATTGCAAATTGAAGATCCAAAGAATTTCGAAAAACCTTTTGGTGGTAAAGTTGTGGTTTTAGGTGGTGATTTTTGGCAAATACTTCCAGTTGTGAAAAAGGGAAGACATGAAGATATTGTCCAATCTGCAATTTGTCAGTCACACTTATGGAATTATTGTCATGTCTTTAAACTACAACAAAATATGAGACTTATGCAGAACAATATGAGTGAAATACAAGAATCATCTATACAAGACTTTAGTGAATGGATTTTAAAAATAGGTAATGGTGATTTGGGAGAAGGTGATGGAGACAATAACATTACAATTCCTGTTGATCTAATCATCCAACCTACACAAAATCCACTAGAAGATATTATTAATAGCACATACCCTGATTTGAATGCTCAATACATGGATGCAAGTTACATTCAAGAAAGGGCAATTCTTGGACCTACAAATGAAGTTGTAGAGGAATTAAATGACTACATTATCTCATCAATAAATGGAGTAGAACATGAATATTTGAGTTCAGATTCTATTTGCAAGGCTTCTTTGAATGTTGCTAATCAAGACATTTTATACCCTATTGAGTTTTTAAACAGCTTAAGATTTCCAGGGTTGCCAAATCATAAGTTGACATTAAAAGTAGGCTTACCTATGTTGCTTAGAAACTTGAACCAGAGTGAAGTGCTTTGTAAAATGGAACAAGACTGATTATTACAAAGCTGGCTACATGGGTTATAGAAGCAAAAATTATTACTGGCACTAATATAGGCACATGCGTGTTCATTCCGAGGATAACATTATCTCCAAGTGATTCAAAATGGCCTTTTGTTCTAAAGAGGAGACAATTCCCAATTTCTATGTGTTTTGCAATGACAATAAATAAGAGCCAAGGACAGTCATTGAAACATGTGGGAGTTTATTTGCCTAAACCAGTTTCCAGTCATGGACAATTGTATGTTGCAGTTTTTAGAGTAACAAGCAGAGATGGGTTGAAGTTCCGCATAATTAATGATGAAACTGATCAAAGTTGTGAAACAAAAAATATTGTGTACAAGGAGGTTTTCACCAAACTTATTTAAGTTGTTGGTTATACAAGGTAAAATAAATTTATATGTTAAAAGGTCATAATACATCTGTACAACTCTTTCTTTTTAGTTCTTATTTAAATTGTTGCAGTGTCTTTACTTACTTTAGGTATGCAAAATACATTGTCTTTCAAGCTTTAGCTCAAACTTGTTTGTTTTTAGACCCCTTAAAACACAACTGAATTAACCTAGTAAATTAGCCAAGTGATTACTTAGTCCAAGTTTCAGATCTAGGTTAACACAATCATATAATCATATCATGCAAAGCAACAGAAATATAAATAACACAATGATATGATGACCCAGGAAACCACACTGGTAAAAACCTAGGGAGCATTTAACCTAGCAATCCTCAAGGTAAACCTGAATCCACTATGAAAGAATCAAAGTTTTACAATAGCGACTTAGACCACTAACATCCTATTGCTACCCACCAGTAGAAACTTACTGACACGACCACGTGCAAGCTCCAAGACCGCGGACTCCTTCTTTATTAGATTCTCCAGCAAGTACAAGCACACCCGCTTGTGTTTCTTTAAGCTCTTTAGTGCAGCAACTGAATGATCATCAAGCTCTCAATCAAATCTCCTTCTTGATAATCCTAAGCATGTGTGAAGGCAACCACCTCTAGATCTCACAAGAGATTCACACACACAGCAAATAGAGCAACCTTAAAAACGTGGCTAGGGTTTGCCTTTTATACTTAGGGCAAAACATAAAACCTTACACGTTTTAATAGGCTAGGGCTGAGTTGGAAAAATTCTGCAGAAAAAACATTCTTCCCGAGATTCGATCGATCGAGTCTAAGCTTCGATCGATCAAGCCAGACCGAAATGCACACTTAATTCTACAACAACTCGATTCCAACTTTACATAAAAGACACAACTTTGAGCAAGTCTAAACAAAACTAAACAACCTGTTTTGATCATGGTTTGCCAACAATACACATTAGAGTTCTAATACATTCGTTCCTAGGTACTTAGAACCTCACAAAACTTACAATTGTAATGGTATAATATTTGTAGTACTTTACATGTCGAAAAATCACTTTAACTGCTATAACAATTGTATGGTCGATGATTGAATAGAAACAGACCTCATTCATTTAAAAAATTCAGACCAATATGGTTATTGACTTAAATAGTTACTAGAATTAAAAAAATAATAATTAGGTGTGTTTCCAGACCTTTGCATAAGACTCACTGAGTACTACCATTAGAAAAAAATTACTACCATGTTAAAACATATTAGAATAGTGAACTCTCTTCTACCATGTTCAAATAATGCAGTGAAATGAGACTTAAATTTATATTGCTAAAATAACTCTCTTTTTCCCCTTTTGGGTATTTGGATTAAATTGGTTTTGGGTACCTTTCTATTTTCAATAAGCCTGAGGACAACTGCTATACAGCATGAGACTGAAATTCATATTGGTAAAATAACTCTATTTTCTTCCTAGTTTGGCTAATTACCTACCATGAGTCATTGATTTCTCCGTTGACATTCTTATGCCACAACAAAATCTTTTTCTCATTTTGATATACATTAGATAGGCTCATAGGCAATAGGACAGAGGTTAAAATATTCATGAAAGTTATGCCACTATGTTCATATTTATTTTTGTATTGTAGACAATTTAGCCTCACTATAAGCACTTTATCTTTGCATCTTATAAGCCTTCAAAGAGATGAATGACAATGCCTTCTTTAATCTTGAAATATTGCAAGTATGTCTTGAGCCAAGTAGAAATTACTTAATCTTGCAATCTTACATATTTTAAGATAATATCTAATACCATTCTCATTCTGCATAATCATATTTATTTGAGTTATATTTTAGATCAAGTTACGTTTTCAACAACAAATAAATTCATGTGTATGTATGATGCAAGATTGTATGCACCATAATATGTTTGAACAATGCAATTTGTTTTGATGTATGCAAGAAAAGGTCAAAAACTTAAAGATGATGGAGTTTAGTTTTCTTAATCAGCTTTCAAACAAGAGTGACAAATCCAAAATTAGAATTAGAGTATCAAGGATGTGGGATGCTGTAAATAGAAACAATCAAGAAATTATTAGTTCAGATATGATTCTTATTGATGAACAGGTTTGTATAAGTTTTTAAAAAAACACATCAAAACATTTCTTATACATTATATATATTATTCACTTTATATACCTTCAACTAACATCTTTTACTTGCAGAATAATGCAATACATTCTACCATTCATAAGAATATTTCAAAAAAACTCAAACCTTTTCTGAAAGAAGGGCAGCTGTATGCATTATCAAACTTTGAAGTTGGTACTTGCAATGAATGCTATAGGCCAATTCAAAATGAGCATAAGATCATATTCTTGCCAACAACCAACATTCAAGAATTAACAAAAACTGAAGTCGATATACCTCATCATAAATTTGAATTTGTTGACTACAACACCATCGTTCAACGACTTAACAGCCATGTCCAGCTATCAGGTATTAAATTAATTGAATATAAATTTTGCATTCTATTATTGTTAGAAAATCTTACATTATATTGTTGTTATATAAAATACATTATATCATTATCATAAATGAAAATAACTAACAATAGAATTTTTATGATGCATAGATATTATTGCAAAAGTGGTTGCTATCGGTCCAATTGAACATCCTAGCATTAAAGGATCAAATGTTGCAATGAGGAACATAACTGTCATGACTATACAGTACGTTTTAATTCTTACAAGTTGCAATACATTGAATATATATAATATAAACTTACATTAATAACGATATTTGAACAGAGGAAATAAAATAAAGCTTACCATTTGGGGACCAGTTGCAAATGAAATTGATGATAACCTCTTCAAAAGGAATCCGGGACCTTTTATTATAGTTGCTACATGTCTAATTGTGAAAACTTTTAAAGGCCAGTACATTGTTTCTTTTATTTGCATATTTATAACTACATTAATAAATTATATGTGCATTTTAAAAAATTCCTCCATATAAATGTAGGGGAATATAACTTATCATCTACAAGCGGAACAAAAGTTTATATAAATTTAGAAATTCCAGAGACTTCTGTGTTTATGGATCAGTAAGTAATCTATATCTTTTTAGCAATATATGTTATATAATACTTTACAGTATACGCAAGCTTATACTGATTTCTTTATATTACAATCATAGGGAAGTGAAAATGATCGTCTTATAGAAGACAATTTAAGCCACAGAAAACAATTGAAGAAGAGATGAACAATAATAAAAGAACCATAACTGAAATATTAAACATGGTCTGGAACTCTGAAAATAAGGTAAGGGAAAAGTTCTTCAAAAGAAAAATCCTAAAATGAAATTGTCGATGGCATGTTAAATTTTACAAATAAATCATTGAATAAATTTAAAATTCCAGGAGACCATCTTCACCTGCCACGGAAAGATTACAAAAATTGAAATAGCTTTTGGTTGGTACTTTATGTCATGCGAAATATGTAGTAGAAAGGTTAAACCAAGAGGTGAACATTTGTGGTGTGATCGTTGTAACAAACTGACAGGCTTCCCAATCCCAAGGTATGTATAATATAAAAGTATTAATATATATATATATATATATATATATATATATATATAAAGAAAAGAGAAAAAAAATTAAAATTAAAATTATATCTACCATGCCTTCTTTCAGGTATAGAATTGAACTGAAAGTTGAAGATGAGACAGGATTGGCAACATTCATTTTATTTGATTCTACAGCTGAAAAATTACTCCACATATCAGCAAAGGAACTTATAAATAAATGTTCACAGGTGAGAATTTGAAATCCACAAATAGTACTTAATATATTCTTTAGTATAATTGAATTTACAGTTTATGACCTACTATTTCTACAAGGCACCTGAAGAGTTTGACCTGCCTATGCAAATAGCAAACCTTATTGGGAAAACATTTTTCTTCCAATTGGAACTCAATGACTATAACCTCAAACAGGGATGGGAGATCTACACTGTGAAGAAACTTTTTGATCCTATTATACAGACTGACAATTTAGTTAAACTTGATCAAATAACTGATGTGAGTACTTTTATATAAAATTTAAATAAAAAAATTAGATATTTTTAATGTTACTTATTCTTATCATAATACAATTTACACCATATTTTTTTGACAGTATTATATGAGTGATGCTACAAATGATTCTGTCAACAACTTACCAAGTGAAGGAGATGCTAATCCTACAAATGATGCAAGTGATGTGCAGCTCACACCTATTGCAAATCAACAAAAGAGGAAGAGGAAACAAAGAGTCCTTTAATCTGTTGAAGCTTATGTTACAAATTATTTAAACTTTTCTTACAATAATGTAATCACCATTAGAAGGTGTCCTATTTCCTGTTGAGAATAGATAGCTGACCTTACAAAATAGGTGACGAAGGAGGTGTTAAATATTCTAAGAATTTGTGATTTTTTTTTTCAACATATATTGGTTTTATTTGATGGATGCATGATTGTACACTTGTTGTTTTCTCATGTTCTTGGCAGTGTTACTGGTTGTCTACGTGTGTATTGGTTTTATTTGAAGGATGCATGCTTGTCCACCTGTTGAATTGGTTTTATTTGATGAATGCATGATTGTCCACCTGTTTTTTTCTCATATTTTTGGCAGTTTACTGGTTACTTGCTTTCTCCCAATAGCCCCACGTGAGTCTATTTGTCAAAGTCTATTCCCTACTTAACTCACCTTTAGGCAACACGTTAGCCAATTTAACTACACATGTTTTTGTCATTTTATTAATTATTTTTTCACAGCGACATTTCACATTTCATTAGTTGGTCATTGCTTTACTGTGGACTTGTATTGCTTTAGCCCATGGTCTGTTAACCCTGCCCAAAATTTCTCTTTGGGATTTTCAATATAAACCCTGCAACTTACATGCCTTTGGTTTAATCTTATTTATATTTTCTAAATTTTCTTTGGATTTGTTTATTTGAATTGGTGATCCTATACTTTGTGCACTGAATCTTTGTCCTTGCACTCACAGCCCTCTTGACTTCCATTATAGGTTGCAGCTGTAGCCTGTAGGTCACATTATTTATAATAAAAGATGAGATATTCTTCATGTTTATATGTGTTGAGACAATGTTGTCACTTTTAGATGGTGTTGATATAATAATAATAATAATAATAATATAGTTTAATAAATGTCTGAAACGTATAGGTGTTAGCAAATATTTTAGCTACATGATTTTATTTTACAAATTCAATTTTGCTGTTATAGTAAAATAAAATAAACCAAAATTAAATCTTATATTGGACTCAATACCTTTCCGGTGTATCGCACAGGTTAGTGACTAGTAATAACTAATAGTTGAAACGTTTGATTTTTTGTTAACCACGACTCATTGCGCCACATGGCTACATAAATTTATGTCACATGCCTACATTTAAAAACTGAACAATTGTGTCTTTTCGTTTTGTAGAATAAGATATTGAACAATTGCATCTTTTGGGATTTTAAATAACTAACCACAACCAAAAGAAACAAGTTGTTACACTGTATCATACAGTTGTTTTCCCCTTGGTACATCTATACTACTATTTAAGGGGCTTCTCCTGTTTGGATCGGATTTTTTTTTGTCTAAAATACCTCTGTTTTCCTAAGTTTAAGTAGAGACAGAACTAAAGGACAACAAAATAAAAATACATCTTTAACTCCCATTAAAACATTGTCTACAAAATAGGATTACTCTCTCACTAACCCACTTATTCAGAAACAAACTTCACGTTTAAACTTTTCTCTTTTTTTATTTTTTTAATTGGCCGAAAATATATTTTTTTTTTAAACCCACATTTTATATATATATATATATATTTTAGAAACCCACGTTAAAAAGTTACTATTTTTTTGGGTAAAATTTAATAATTTACATCAATTATAATTTGGCCACTAACCCACTTATTTAGAAACAAACTTCACATTTAAACTTTTCTCTTTTTTATTTTTTTAATTGGCCAAAAATATTTCTTTTTTTTTTAAACCCACATTAATTTTTTTTTTTTTGGTAGAAACCCACGTTAAAAAGTTACTATTTTTTTGAGTAAAATTTAATTATTTGCATCAATTATAATTTGGGATTACTATATTTTCTAATTACAAAAAACCTAGAGGTACGATGAGTGTTATGGGTTTGTACCAAATATTATAATTATAATTGATGCAAAATATTAAATTTTACCTAAAAAATAGAAGAGCTTTTTGAAAAAAATCGTTGACAATCTCAATGCCAATACAGCAAGCGATCGCAGACTAATCCATTTTTCTCTCTCTTTTTTTTATTTTTTATTTTTTTATCTTAGACTCTAAGCCACACCCTTCACCTCTCTCTCCTTCATTCATTCATTCCAACCCCAAGTTTCAACCATATAGGAATTTCTCTTTAAAACCCAAAGACCCAAAAACATGTAAACCCTACACAAAAGCCTTTGAAGTCTGAACACCACAAAGATTTAGTAAACAAACACAGTCTCTTCAACAAACAAGTCTTCTTCACTGGCTTTACTGCCCCTTCTTTCTCTGCCGCTTCTTCCTGTAAGTTGGGTTTTTTAAATTTTGGCTTTATTGAATGTTTGGTTCATTAAACTTTGGCTTAAGGAGTTGGGGGAGGAATAGGAATGCTACAATATAAGTTTTTAACTTCTATTTTGATACCTGTATTATTTTTTTTGTGAATTCATTTTCTTTTTCTATTATATCTTTTTTTTCCTTTTTTTTTTTAATTTGGTTCAATCTGGCACTCTCATTGAATGCCAGGTAAACAAGTCCCATGCACAACATGGATAACATGCAGCCTTTCTTTATTTTACTTTTTATTTTTCCATTTTTTTTTTCAAGAGAAAAGTCTACCAAAGTTTCATTCATAGATTAACCACTATTACATAGAAAGGGTGGGACTTATTCTATGACCACGTCCGAGTAAGTACACATTCAAGCCACAAAATGTTTGAAAGAGGAAGACCCTGAATTTCGAATGTCAAAAATATTATTTAAACTCTTGGCTTAATGGGTTTGACTGTTTCTTGTGAAGTATTGAAATTCGAAGTTATTGTTGGTTGATTTGTGTTGTTTTATAGTCATACATTTTGATAAACTTAGTTTTTAAGACATTTAAATTGACATTTATTTGATTTTAGATACTCCGTATCATTCTTTTATGGACTAGGTGGTTTTTTGAAACTGATTGGCAGATTTGCAAAGTTACAAAAAAATCACAATAATTTTAGAAAATCTATATTTGTCTTTCAATTTTTTACAAAATTTTCTTTTAACATTGCAATGTCGGTGTTTTCTTTGTTAAATATTTGGTTTATGCAAATTGTTTTGTTAAAAAATTTCTATTGCAACTTATTTTGTTATGTAGCATCTTTTGGAACTTGATTTTCTCAAAATCAAGTTCAAAGTAGAAATTAATTTCACCAAAGTCAAGTTCTATGCAATTCAATGATATGTGACAAATGTGGAACTCAATTTTCTGAAACTCGAGTTCTACATTCTATTGAATTTCATAGACTTTGGCAAAATTGAGTTCCACATTGGAACTCAACTTTTAAAATCAAGTACCAAAAAGAAGTTATATAACTAAATAAGTCCCGATAGAGACTTTGTAACAAAATAATTTTCAAATATCGAATACTTAAAAAAAATGGTCTTATAACATCTACTGGATAGAATAGTATTTTGCGTTTTAGTTTATTACTATTGTTCTTTTTCCTTTTTCTTTTATGTAATAATCATCAATAAATAGTCTCCTGAATAGTTATGAGGTACATTGTTCAAGAGAAGGGAGTAGGTCTGCATGCAAGATAATTGGAATCCTAATGTTTATTTAAATTTTTGTCTTTTGCATATTTCATATTGAGGTTAGGGATTTTTTAAATTAGAATCTTAATGTGCAATCAAAGAAGAAGAAACGAAGAATTTTTTAAATCTTTTACAAAAATCTATCAAAGTTATGTTTGCAAAATATTCATATATATCATAGAAAAATGAATAAATTTGCTAAACTTTGTGCTCATTTAAAGTTCATTCCCAAAAGAGTTATAATGTTGTTGGATAGTATACAATTTTACAATTTGAGCTAACTGGAACCCACGATTTTATGTTCTAATTTATTATATATGTTCAATTTTATTTAGATATCATCTAGCAAAATCGCTACAATTTGTATTTTATTAATGTTACCTCATGTTTCTAAGTATACTAAAATATACAAACTAAGTTTTCCTATTAAACTATACTAATATGATGATTGTAGTAAATTAAACCAAGATTAAATCATACCTCATACTCAATAGCTTCCTTGTGCATTGCACGGGTAATTCTGTTAATTTATAATGACATTTTTTTTATGTTACATAAGTTTTTATTTTAATGCATTGTAAATAATAATAATAATTGTACAAGAAATTTTTTTTCCTTCATTTTATAACTATCAGTATATGTTTTAGCTATATACTGTTATTTAGTAAGATTAAATCATATATTATATTCAATTTATTTCCCGTGCATCGCACGGGTTAGCGACTAGTTAGTAACTAATAACTCATAAAAGCCAACGGCTATATTATCCATTATTGCCCAACGACTATTTTTTTCATAATTGTGCAATGGTTATTTTACTCATAAATTCCCAACTAGAAAATAAATAATAATAAAAGTATTTGGAACACACACCCACACCAACAATCCCCCACATGTTACAAACACAAAATAGGAAAGGCAAGTAACTAAAGAAAGCATGCATCAATATGGTACCAAAAGGTTTTAACTATACTTAGGATAAATAAGTAGGAACTAAAAAACAATGGTGGAGTTAAAACTCTTTTAACCAAGCTATTTGTAATCCAAACTCATCACCCACATAACTTTATTTACCAAGGTTATTCTTAAGCAAATTGGTGCCTTATCCAAGCCATGCACTACTGGGTTTCATGAGAGCTCTAGAGACCTACCCAAAAAGTCTCATAGGAAGCTGCACAACTTCCACTCACACATAGGTGGCATCCATCAAGAGTACGTGTAGGACACCCTATCCCAACAGGTAGGGAGTATGGATCCATTAAGAGCCTAAATCTCAACCTCCAACAATCTGCAACTTAGTCGATGGCATCCATCAAGAGTGCGTGCAAATACACCCCATCGCAACAGGTAGGGATATGAATCCATTAAGAGCCTAAGCTCATCCTCACTAAATTTTGCAACTTAGTTGGTGGCATCCATCAGGAGTGCGTACAGATACACCCCATCCCAACAGGTAGGAATATGGATCCATTAAGAGCCTAAGCTCATCCTCACCAAATTCTGCAACTTAGCACTATCTCACACCATAAGGATGGACTCATCACTAATCTCCATACTGAGATAACGGAAAACACATAACAATTGACAGTGCCCACATGGACCACTAATGACCTCTACCCAGTCAGTGGCGACTCTAGGAATTTTGTCTAGGGTGTTCCTATTTCACTTTAAAAAAATTTCTGGTCATTTCGGTCTATTTTGGGTGTTTCGGTAAATACCGGTCGAAATTTAAGATTTGGCCAACATGAAGTTTGTGCTTTAAAAAAAAAAAAAAATTCTTAAAACCAAAGCAAATTTGCATTCTGTATACCGAAAAACCTTAAAAGGAAAAAAAATGAAAAGAAAAGAAATGAAGAAAGGTACCTGAACAATAAACTATAAGTTCATTTGAAATATTAATAAAATTATTAATTATTATTGTTTAATTGTTTCATAAATTTGTTTGTCTTTTATAAACTATAATTTGTTGTATTGTTATTTCGTTAATTATTAAATTATTAATTGTTGTTTAGCTTAACATAATTTAATTTATTTTTCTTTTATAATGTATTAATTAATTAAATTATTAATTATTGGTGTTTAGTTACTTCATTAATTTTTTTTACTAACTACTAATAGTCTAAAAAAAATTCTATATAAATTAATATATCTAATTACATTTCAAAATTTTACCTCTTTTATTCAAATTATTTTAAGCTAATTTCACAACTCAATAAAAAAAATTAAAAAGCATAATAAGCCTTCTACATAGGAGTGGTCAAAAAGAAAAAAAAATAGAAAACTATAAACGATTTTTTAGGAAATTAAAACAAAAATCAAAAATCAAAAAATAAAAAAAGTAAAAGAGTGGCAGATAAACCAACGTGGTTTGTCTGCCCATTAGTAACTTTTGTAAAAATAAATAAATAAATAAATAAAAAAGAAAGCATTTAAGAAGAAGTAGAAAGTGGGTTGGTGTGAGTACACGTGTGGTGTCAGTACACACAAAATAAGATTACATGAACCACACAAAACAAAAGGACCCAGGTGGTGCAGCTGTAGTCTAAACAACAGATAAGAAGAAGAGAAAAATGAAAAAGAAAAAAAAGAAGGGAGGTGAACTACAGACGAGACTGAAGGAGGAAGATCAAGATGAAGGGATAACCAGCTAAATGTTAACGACCATCAAAGTGGTGCTGGGCCTGAAGGTGACTTGAGCCATTTTATACTTCTATTTTTTTTTTTTTTTTTTTTTTTTTTTTTTTTTTTTTTTTTTTTTTTTGTGAGAATACCTTTGGGTTGGGTCAGTTGGGTATTTGTATAGATTGATGTTGGGCTTTTTTTTTTTTTTTGGCTTGCTCTGTTACAAATATCTTTTTAGATTCTCTGTTACAATTTTTATTTTTAAGATTTTAGTTCAAAATTTGTTTGGCATAAAAATTTTGAGAGTGTTCCTGATATTACTTGAGGATGTTCCTACTTCTTTTTTTAAGGATAAACAAATAAAAAAATTTAAATTATTATATATATAAATTTTTTTTTTTTCAAGTCAGGGTGTTCCTGGGAACACCCTGAACTCTGAGTGGCGTCGCCACTGTACCCAGTTAACCTCTTGCGTGGAATCACCCATCATAGAGATTGGGCATTAGCCACAGTGTCATAACTTAGGTATCAATCCAATCCCCCTAGATGTCTCACTCACCAGCCTTCTTGCTAGTGGTTTGCTTAAATGATCAGCCAAGTTCCTTTCAAACTTCACAAAGTCTAATGACATAACATCATTATCAATAAACTGCCTCAACCTCAATTGGATATGTCAACTTTAAACTTTGCTCTTAACACATGTTATGGCAGCCTGACAATCACAAGGAAAGCAAGCAGAGACAACAAAGTTAATAAATGGAGGCATATCAATTAATAAACTTCTATGCCATATAGCTTCGGACCTAGCCTTCTCTATGGCTACTAACTATGTTTCCATATTAGATCTCACTATGCAAGTCTTCTTGGATGACTTCCAAGAGACAGCCCCTCCAGTTAGTGTGAACACATATCCACTAGTGGGCTTCACATAATCCGTATCAGAGATCCAGTTACCATCACAATATCCTTCTAAAACAACAAGATAACCACAATATGACAAACAAAAATAAGAAGTCCCCTTTAAATATATCAATAATATAGATATTGTATCCCAATGCTCAACACTAGGACTATGAGTGTATCTACTCAATCTACCAACATCATATGTTCAAGGTGACTACAGTTTGTCAAAAATATTAAACAACCAATAATTTTTGCTTATTTATCTTGTGAAACATTTTCACCACAATTTTTGACCAAGTGCACCTTTAGGTCATACATAATAGGCATAGGTCACATATCAAAGTGTTCAATTTTTTTTTCCCCTCCATCTAATGAGATTATGATAGCACACTGCAATCATTATCCCTAAGGATCTTGATGCCTAAAATAAAATTTTCCTCAACCAAAATTTTCATATCAAATTTAGAGTCATGAAAACATTTGGTATCATGCACAACATTAAGACTAGTTCCAAATATAAGTAAGTCATCAACATATAAATAAATAATGACACCTTCATTATTATTTAACTTCTTATTTATGCATTTATCCATGACCATTAATCACAAATCCATGTGTAAGCATCATATATCAAAATTTTCATGTCATTGTATAGGTGCTTGTTTTAATCCATACAAGGATTTAACAAATTTACAAACTTTATGTTATTGTCCAAGGACAACACAACCCTCTGGTTGCTCTATATATACTTAATTCACCTATTAGAAAAACAATTTTAACATCCATATGATGTATGATAGGTTTGTAAATAGATATAATGACAAACAACATTCTTATAGATACAATTCTAATAATCGAAGAATAAGTATCAAATAATCAACATGATACTTTTGCTTATAGCCTTTAGCTACCGAGCATGCCTTATACTTGTCCATGATCTCATTCAGTCATAATTTTCTTTTAAACACCCACTTGTAACCAATAGGCTTAACCTTAGGTGTAATCTCAATCCATTCCAAGTATGATTATATATAATCTAATAATTTGTTAAAATCTTCCAACCATAATGGTACATCAACAAATTTAATTGCATCATAATAACTTACATGTTCATCTTCAACAATACAGGTAAGAAAATTGTTACTATAACTCTTTTTCTCCCTAGTTCACTTCTTCTCAATTCTTGCACATCACAACAAGATCATTAGAAGTATCAATAGGTTCATGAAACATATTTTCCTTATTTTTCAAAGGAAACTTATACTTAAAGAAAGTATTTTTAAGATTCAACAATAGTATTAAATTCTAAATACATCACTATTGATGAAAATAATTATATATTATGAACTATAGCAAACATATGCAATAAACACACAATCACATATTTAAGAATCAAGTTTCCTCCTTTTAGATTCATGTAGCATGACCTTAGGCAAGTACCCCCACATTTTGAGGTATTCTCCTTTTAGATTTGGGTAACATCTTAGCCAACCACCCATAGAATTTGAGGTATACCAAGTTAGGCTTACGCCATTCTCAACTTCATTTTTATATTTTATAAAAATTTCCAAAACTTCATATTTGGTTCTTAATAAACAAATCTAAGTAAATATAGAATGATCATCAACAAAGATTACATAAAATCTCTTACCACCCCTAGTCATTGGGTATGTTAAATCATCCAAATTACTATGTACCAAACTAAAAAGTTGGGTTCCTCTTGTTATGGAATTGCAAGGTCTTTTTATTTCAAATTCACAAAAACCTATCTACCATCTCAAAACAACACATATAGCCAATAAAAATATGTATATATATTTTTTCAATATCACTCTTGCACGTGGTGGATAAAAAGAATATTTATTCCCACTATATCTTATCCACTAGCCACTAGTTTAATCATTTTTTTTTAATTTTTTTTTATATAAAGAAGTTTTTAATTTTTTTCCATAATTTCTCATTTCATATATTTGTGTCAAGAGATGTAATAATAATAGCATTTGTACATAGAGCCAATAGCCTCTAGCTATTAGAAACCACTCTTAAGAACATCCATAATTTCACAAGAATAAGACACTCAATATTTTGTAAAATTTGACATCATTATACCACAATTGTATAATACAAATGTTTAATCATTCACAATTTCTTTTTCACATGACCATAAATGATTACTTGAATAATTTGGCAAGGAAGGTAATATTTAATTAAAATACGGTATCATTGTATCTTCATCATAGAATAGGAGTGCCAAGTTTGTATGGCACCATTTTTCCCATTTAACAATAGGAATGCCTTCACCATAAGTCTACACCATTTTTTCTCTTTCAAAATTGTACCAAAAAATAAATTTTTATCTCATTTCTCATAAAAATTATTGCTAACATTTATTTTTATGAATTCCAAAAACATTTCTCAAAACACATGTTTTTCTTCAATCCCATGTTCCTCAGATTTCAATAGACATAAAACAATTTCACAAAATATAATAAAAAAATAGTATCATATAATTTATCACACAAATTGCAAATGCAATAATTAAATTAGTATTCGCATTTCAAGACAATGTTACATAATATTATTCACGTATCAATGAATCAAAATCACGTTTGGATGGACATCATTATTTTTTTCTTTAAAATATTAGTCCACCAAATTGTTTAAATAAACCATATAGCAAAATAAACTCCACAAAAGACATAAGTAATTATATCTAAGAATATAACTACTAGCATTTTTTCTTTATAAACATAATATCATATCACAACAAAAAATTTCACCATCAATAACTTGTTTATCCATTTTGAAACATGAACCTCAACCTTTAAGATTGTTGGAAATATTTTAGTGAATAAACAAGTTTTGATACAAAATTAATATCTCAAATAATTAGCAAGAATATAAAATAAAAAGGAGTTTAGAACGATCTCACAATGCTATAAAATCATGCTGCGAAAGCGTTATCTTTAAATGTTGATTTGTGCCACTCGAAGTTAAACTCAGTGCGATTGGTTCTCTTGGCCAAACAACCCCCTAGGATTAGACTATAGCGTTAACCTTTGTGATGGACGTAGTTCCACTCATGAAAGTTCAAGAACAACCCTCTGTTGTCTTTCCTTAGAAAAGATATAAATTGTAGAAAAATATGTGAGAGAAATATATTATAATTGTGTATATAGAGAATATAGAGTAATAGAAAAGACTTATAGGGAAGGGTGTGATGATAAGTATTATATAGGCTATTCATGACAATAATAACCTATAGTTATTGGTAACTAATAACCCATAAAAGCCAACGGCTATATTATCCATTATTGCCCAACGACTATTTTTCTCATAATTGTCCAACGGCTATTTTACTCATAAATTCCCAATGGCTAGAAAATAAATAATAATAAAAGTGTTTGGAATACACACCCACACCAACATGGCTGACTTTGACATGCTACCACTTGGAGTAACTTTCTAAGAGTATTAGCATTAATGGTGCTACAAAGCCAAATTGTTATTTTTAAAACCACAAGCAACAAAAACTAAGCTACATCAAATGTGCTATTGCTAAAAATTTTAACAAAATTGCTACAGTAAATTGCCAAAGACCGTCTACTGTAGCAACAAAGTTATAAAAACAAATAATTTTTTATTCGGCGAGTTCCTTTCTTTCATTATTATACATTTTCTCTCTCCCTTTCTCTCTCTCTCTCTCTCTCTCTCTCTCTCTCTCTCTCTCTCTCTCTCTCTCTCTCTCTCTCTCTCTCTTCTTTGGCAGATCCTCTCATCTTTACCTTCACCCCAATCTCTCCTCTCTCCTTTCTTCTCTCTCCGCTGGTTTTGACAGTGGGTGGTTAGATCCAGTGGATGGTAGATTGGCAGTGGGTGGTCGATCCAGTGGTTCGTAGGTAGTTTGATCTATGGGTTTGTGGGTTTTCGATCTATTGGTGGTTTTGAGTTTTTGCTGGTTTTTTAGTTTTTTTTTTTTTTTTTTTTTTTTTGTTCTTCGTTGGTTTTTTGTGTGTGTGTGTGTGTGTGTGTGTGTTGGTTTTCGGTTTTCGCTAGTTTTTTGGTTAAGCTTGAGGTGGCCATTATGGTGGTTATGGTTTGGTGGGGTCGTGATGGTGGCTGTGGCTTGATTTTGAGTCGTGGGTTTGGTGGTTATGGGTTGAAGAGAGGGAGAAGATAGAGAGACAGAAGAAGACAGAGTCGTGGGTTTGGTTAGTGGCTATGGGAGGGAGAAAATAGAAAGACTGAGAAGAAGAGAGAGAGAGAGAAAATAATAAATAAATGAATAGTATTTAACTGTGTTGTGAAAAATAAAAGTATTGATTTAAGGTGAGTTGTGAAATAGTAAGTTAAAATAGATAAAATGGTTTTTTAAGGTGCTAAAAGCTAAATTTTTTAGCTCCATCAATGCTAATGCTTTAAGGAGCCAAATTGGCTAGGGAAAATCAACGAATCGTGTTTGGTCAAGGTTTTTAACTCCTCATTTATGCAAAAAGAAAACCATCCTTTTACCCAAGCAAAGAAGCTTACGACTAGATTAACACCACAAAATTCCATGGCCTCACCTATTATCCATAACTAGTCATTAAGAACACTTGAAGCTTGCTATAAAATAATAAAAACCATTCTTCATATCTAATATCCTTAATCTCGTTTTACCCACAAAACCCTAGTTTCAAAACAAAAGCAACAACAAAAGAGCTCCTCTCTCAAATCGTCTTTCCTGTTGTATGTGAAAAATAGTCTCAAAGTTCATGTATTATCCATATTCTCCAACCTTTTTATTGTTTAGCACTTTGGGCTTGTTCTTGTGATGCATAACTAATATCCTACACAGTGGATTACAGCTTTACTTATTTAGTAACACTACCTTATATCCAAGATAAAGTAATCCTACTTTTAAAAAAAAAATTAAATTTTATTCTTGAATTTAATATTTGATTCTCTATATGGAATTAAACTTTGATCGATTAGAATCAATTTAGCAAGCTATGTATCAAATTCATCAAATTAAGCTGGATTTGATTTGTATTAAATAAATTTATTTAATTGATATTTAATAATAAAAGGCTCTATTTAAATTTATCTCCTTAGGCCTCAAACTATATTAAGTAGGCTCTCACCATTAAAATTATTTTAGTTACTCAATTCTAAAAAAAATTCAAATTTTAGTTGAAAAAAAAAAGGTGCATAAATGGATTAAATGAGTTGACTCGACTTGACAAAAACATTAAAGGGTGCTGCGTTCATGAGTTGTATCAAACATTACACCCTTAGAGCCTTCACATCAGTTCATGCAAAAGTTCATGTTTATTTTAGTATAAGAACTCACTTTTTCTATTTTATATAACCATTTAAAAAAAAGTCCTCATCATATTATATATTATAAACTCTCTTTCATTAAAATATCATTTTTTTTCTTATTTTTAATTGTTTCTCTTTCTTTGCACACAACAACCACTATCCACTTTCTTCCTTCTTCATTGGGATACGTAAATAAAGAATAAAAAACTAAATATAAAATGAATAACGTCAGTAAAAATTCACAGGAGGTTCTATTTTAGCAAAAAAAAGTTATTTTAGCTCACAAACAACCAAAAACCAAGCTTTATCCGGGTTGCTATATCTAATTTTTTTAGAAACTCGTTATATTAAATTGCTATAGATAAACCTTAATTTTTTTATTCCTCTCTCTCTCTCGACCTTCGATAAAATATTCACTCATTTCTCACAAACAATAAAGAAATAATATTTAAATGAAGTGGTAAAATAATAGAGTATAGGATGTAGGGTGTAATGTAAAGTGAGATATTCAAAAAGATAAAGTAGTTTTTTAAGTTGCTAAAAGCTAAATTTTTAGCACTACCAATTTAAATACTCTTACTATAGCAACTTTGCAAATTTATACATCTTTAACTTGTCCAGTGTGAGTGATTTTAAGGCTTCAATATGTAAAATTGAGCCATTTTTCTATTTTCATTATTTGATGCAAATGGTCTTACCAAAAGCCCAAATCTTCTTTTATTTATTTTTTATTTTTTTAAAATCCGAGGCAACCACATGGGTTAGCCTTTTTTTCCCAACTTTTGCACACCCAATGGATTGGACTCATGGCCAATGTTGCTTTTCTATTTCTTCTTAATGAAGTTTTTTTCTTTTTCATTATCAAAAAATAAAAATAAAAAATGTTATTATTTATTACTGTCATGTGATGAGGGGTTCACGAGTCCACACTAGAGACCTACTTTCTATTCAACAAAAAAAAAAAAAAATTATATACTTTCTTATAAAATATATTTTTTAAAAAAGAATTCAAATGATTAATTTTAGCTCTTCTAGAAGTACACGATTTGTCACAATTAATTGAAAAATGGTTGATTGTGAGTGGTGGATAATTAGTTTCACATGGGCCCACCACTCTTGGTTGGTAAATGAGAGTTGTGGCACAAAAGTTGTGTTCCTAAACTTACTTTATTTATTTTGATCATGGCTTTCCAACAAACAAAGATAACTATTCAAACTATTACCAGCTATTCAATAAAGTTCAAATGACACAATAAGAGCATTAGAATTAGGTGTGCTTGGAACACCAATCATCAAAAATACCCCTGTACCAGGTGTCTCAAATGCCAAATAAATTAAGCATTTATGTCTGTACGCTTCTACTAATAGAAGCTTACAAATACAAATGCTAAAAAATAAATTTTTTTTTTTAATTCGGTCTCTCTCTCTCTCTCTCTCTCTCTCTCTCTCTCTCTCTCTCTCTCTCTCTCTCTCTCTCTCTCTCTCTCTCTCTCATTGTCAATTATCTCTCCTCTTTCTTCTCCTTCACGGTCTCTCTCATGTCGCTCTCTCTCTCTCTCTCTTGCCCGTGGTGATTGGCCATCACTATGGATCAATTGGTAGAGATATCGCAAGCGATAAAGTTTGGGCAGTTTTTTTTCCTAGTTGTGGATTGCATGTGATTGTGGGTGGTGGTGGATTGCATTTGATTGTGGGTGATAGAGTTGGTTTTGGTGGTGGTGGGTTGTGGGTTTGAGGTGGTGACGGTGTTCTGTTTTTCTTTTTTCTTCAATAGTGGTGGGTTTGGTGGGTTTCAAACCCAGGTGATTGTGATTTGTTTTGGATTGTGATTTGGGGTTGTGGGTTTGAGGTGTTGATGGTGATGGTATTCTGTTTTTTATTTATTTATTTTTAATTTACAGAGAGAGAGAGAGAGAGAGAGAGAGAGAGAGTGTGTGTGTGTGTGTGTGTGTGTGTGTGTGTGTGTGTGCGTGTGTGGATGAACAGAGAGAAAAGAGAGCTTTAAATTAGCGAGAGTGAGAGATTGATGGAGAGGAAGAGAGAGAAAGAGAGAAAAATGAATAAATAATTAAATAAAATAGAATATGAAATTAGAACATGTGATGTAGAGTGTATTGTCAAATTCTATATTAAAGTAGTAAAAGTAAGTTTTGGTGTGTGAAATAGAAGTCTTTTAAGACGCCCGACAGCATGCTCTAAGTGACTTTTCGAATTGAGATTAAATTTTATAAGGACTTGGTGTAAACCCTTTAGTTTACACTTTCCAATAAGGACATGCCACATTACCATATTACTAAAATATAAATGCATATGATCACGTAAGATAACATCTCAACAAACACCATATTTCAAATTTTAAGTAAAAGACTAATGTGGTGTTATTAGGTGTAATAGGATGTATTGAATTTTAAGTAAAAGACTGATGAGACAATATCTTTTTGAATAGCGTAAAACATGAGTTACACTCTATCCTTACCAAATTTAAACTCTTTTGAATTTAGATAAAAAGATAAGATCTAGAATTGGGCTATAAATGAACCAATTGTTTATAAAGAAGTTTGTATTTGTTTGTTTAGCAAACTAGTCAAGGCCAAGCTCAATTTAGGATTGACTATTAAATTAGTCAAGCTCAAATATGATAATGTATTAGTTAACATGAGGCTCAATTTAATTATATATAATGTTATATTTTTATATATTTGTATAAGTTTGAAAATAGGTTCATATGAAATCAAATTATTATTTGTAATTTTATGGCAATATAAAAATTTTATTTGTGGTAAAAATTTATAAATTTATGAAGGGTACAAAATTTTAGTCATGGTTTTACTAGAAATTTATTGATAATATAAATATTTTATTTGTAGTAAGTTAATCAAGAGCTTATAAATAAACTTGAGTTTTGCTTAAACATCTAATTGTGTTTGGTGAGCTTAAATTTGAGTTATGACGTTGAAAATAGAATTATATATGACAGAATATGTACTTTTAATGGACTACTCATTTCCAACCTTAATCCAATACGGAATAACTTGGATTTAACATTTATAGCTTGGATCTAGCATCGACCCAAAGACAGTATCTCATGACTTTATAGAAATTTCAAATTTGTTTAAACTTTCAAATGTTTTTTCCCGATGTGCAATTGAGTGGAAGCACCAAAGGCAACAATGTGGAATTGGCAGCAGCCATTATTATCAAATTTGAGGGCTTTTTAAAACTTTTTTTTCCCCAGTTTGATCATAGTTGCACACAGTTAGATGCAGATGCAGATGCCCCACACACATATATATATATATATATATATATATATATATATATATATATATATATAAATATATATATATAAATAAAATTGGGTAGCCTTGTGGGTGGGAACACAGGACTCAAGGGTCCATTTCCTGTCTGCCGCGTGAAGCAAGGAAATCCCCCATTCTTTCTTTTATTAGAGCGTTAGGGCTGTTTGGATTTTCAGTTTCCATCTTCCATCATCCATAACTTAATATTGGTGGGTCCCATAGCTGAGTAGTTTGTTTAGATTTGTTTTCAATTTTTGTTTCCATCACTCAATTTTCTGATTTTTGAGTGATGAGTTATGGAAACTGAAAACACATTTTAGGTATTTTCAAGTTATAAAAACAGAGTTATAATGACATTTTGATAAATACACACATATTTGAGGTACCCACATTATGTAAGTAGTCAAATCCGGTCTTTTTCATTTTTTCCTTTCAGCTAGGTTTTTTTTTTTTTTTTTTTTTTTTTTTTTTGTCACTGGTTTCGGTGAGTTTGGGCATTGGGGGTTGAAGGAAAAAAAAAAGCTGCACCAAGTCAATTAGTGGGTCACACAAAAAGTAAAATTTTTTGAGTTATCAAAATTGGAAACAAGTGCCAAACATACCAACTTAGGAAGTTGTGATATTTTCAGTAATAAGTGATGAGTTATAGAGTGATGAGTGATGATTTTTTAAAAACTAAACAGCCCCTAAGTATTGGGGGTGTAAAACCCTCGAGTTGCTAAAATAGCCACTAACCATCTAAAAAGAGCTCCATCTAGAGAGGTATACCTAAATTTTCTTACAATTTGTGAATAGTAAATTCTTATATTTACAATTTACTATTCATGAGTTTGTAAAATAAAATAATATATTTTATTCAATTTTTCTTCCTCTTTCACTTTGTCTCACTCACTATTATTTTAATAAATTGTATATAAAAATAAAATCTGAAATTTTGAGTGAGTTATAAAATTAAACGATAAAATTTATAAAGTGATGTTTGGGGAGTAAAATAGAGTTTTTTTTTTTTTTTTTTTTTTTTCATCCATTGATGCCAATACTCTTAGGTCTTGGTCTTGGATTTGATACATCATCAACCACCCCCAGACAGACCAGGGTAAAAAGTAGTACTTTTGTTTGTACACACCTTTTTATAATCTGCAAAAGTTGAAAAAAATTAGAGAAGTGAAAAAACAAAGACTGTTTTCTTTTTGGTACTTTGAATCAGTATTGGCATATAATAATAAAGTAGATAGATCATCACTAACAAGAAGTAAAACCATCTTTTGTTCTTTTCCCTTTCTGAGAAAGTTGGAAAAACCTTTTTTTTTTTTCTCTCTGACATCTGTGCTGCTTGTTGTTCCTCCTGGCTCCTAGTACTACACTATACTATGCCACTGTTTGTCATAAAAGCAGCTTAATTAAAATCTTTAACTTTCTCTCCCAGATTCTGAAGTAAGTACTAGAAAGTTATATCCTGTGTGTTTTTCTGGGGAATCCCTTCCCAAGGTAAAAAAAAAAAAAAAAAAGGCTATAGATCTTTTTACCTTTCTGCTCTGCTCCCTTGGCCTCTTCTTTGATCTGCTGCTCCCACAAAACAAGCAAGTTAGTAAGTATATCATATAATGGAGGTAAGTTCCATCAAAATTAAACCTTCTACTTCGATCTGCTACTACTTATTATTCTTTCTTTAATTTTAATTTTTACACATTTATTCTGGGTTTCTTTTCTTTTGAATGTGATTGATGTAGTTGTAATATGTCTCTTATTAATTAAGTTGTAACATATATATATATATATATATATATATATATATATGTTGTTTATTATTATTTATGTTATTATAGGAATATTGTAAGAGGAGTGGACAAATCCCGGCGTTTGGGGACTGGGATAACGCAAACGAGCTGCCAATCACTCAGTATTTCGAGTGTGCAAGACAGGCCGGTTTGATTCGCTACAGTAGTTCTTCCTCCGGAGAGACTGATCATCATCCTTACGTGCGTGGCGACTTGTACGCCGTTGATTTCAACAAACCATCTCGCTTTGTCCCTCCTTCACGCAAGGTCTCTCTCTCTTTTCTTCTTCATCCACTTCCATTAATTACCTATTTTACATTTCTTTTTAAATATTTATTTATGATGTTTTAATTTGTTTCTTTATTTGGGTTCAAAATTTGAGTGCGTGTCAGTGTGTGTTGATATATTATTAGTATTACTATTTCCTGTTTTTGAAGTTTGAACGCAAAGTAAGAAAGTGAGTCAAACATATGTGACACATTTCGGAAAATATGGCTGGAATTGGAAGAGCTCGTTTTCAGATTTCAATGTCAAAATTCCCAACTACTATTTTCTCAAACATCCTTTTTATATATATATATATATATATATATATATATATATATTTGTTCTTTGGGTTCGGTATAATTGGTACAAGTTTCGCACATTTTCGTGTGCAAAAGTCAAGGGAAAGGAAAAAAACTACGTACATTTTTGTTTGCATTACTTTCATTCCATAGATTTCGAGAAAAGTGCTTGTTAATAATTTTTTATATGGTGGAATATTTGATTTTTTTTTTTTCCCCTTTGAAGATGGTGTATTTTATTTAGTTTTTATGAAATAGTAAAATAAAAAGAGACGATTTTATTATTATTATTATTATTATTATTATTATTATTATTTGTTTTATAAAAAATAAAAATACATAAAGTTTATTCATATAATTTACAGAAACAGTGAAACATATTTACATTTTAAAATAAAAAAAGAATATGTAATAATGTTTTTTTTTTTTGGTAGAAAATATGTAATAATGTTGTAACTTGTAACTTACACTAATAATTTACTGCATATGCTGTTTCATAAACTATAAAGAAAAAAAAAGAAAAAAGAGTTGGATGTTAATTCAGATAATTCAAACATTCTGTTTACAAAATTATATATATATTTATGTTTATTAATTATTTGTAAAAAGAAAGAATTGGTGAGATAGATAATGATGATTTTGAGTCTGAGGCATGGAAATGCGGGGTAATTTGTACTGTAGACGACAAGGGAAAGGGGTGGCGGTGGTGTAAGAGAAAGAGAAAAGCGATATAATAATCATCATCCGCAACTCAAGGAGCAAAAAAAGGTCAAAGCTGCCCAGAAGGTTTGTGACGTGACGGAACCGTCAACTAAAACCACTCACACTGCTGCTACTACTACTGTTCAGAACGACGCCGTTCCACCACCTCCTACTCCTGCTTCAAAACCCATTGATGAAGATCTCTACAAAATCCCTCCTGAGCTCCTCCTCCACACTTCTAAGCGGGTGGGTCCTTCCCTCCATTCTCAATCTCTCTCTCTCTCTCTCTCTCTCTTTTAATATTTTATTTATTTCTCTTAAGATTAACTTAATTTCTTAATTTGTGTAATTATGAGTGCTGCACAATCAATTATTTGTTTATTTATTTTTTTTGTTTATTATTGATCATGAGTAATGTTAGATATACAAACTTTTTTACAAATTGCTAATGTGGTACATGGTTATTGGTAAATGAAAAAGTTGTTAATGGTGGGGTTAGAATGTTAGATGAAAACCAATAAGAAACTGGTCATAAACAGTTTGTAAAATAGTTTGTGTCTGCAACATTACTCAAATACATGAACTTATTACTTCTTGTCAATCACACTTAAGTTAACATATTGTAAAATTATGTGTTAGAACTCCTAAGCTCACTAATAAAATTATAATAAGCATATATAAATCTTAGTTAAAACCTATTTAACAAACAATATAATTAAGAAGTATTAGCCAAGACCTTCTCAATTATATCATATGACCTTCACAATGAGAAATATGATTCAAATGTCATCTTCATGTTGTAATAATTGAGTTATTTTAAAGATTTAAATATTATTTACAATAAATATAAAAATGGAAAAAAGTATGAATTTCCAAACACATGCAGCAGGATTATAGTGTCACAACAAGAACAAGGGAATGGACATGAGTGTGGCCCGTGACTGTGAGTGACACAACAAATAAGGTCTCCTTAAATTTGGTACTGATTCAATCATGATGTTCAAATATTTCGTCAGCTGCCAAGCTTAAGCTTGCATGCCCCAATCTGATTATCTTTCACAAATTAATTGTGACAAGATAATTATAATAATAATAATTTCTGTTCTTAATCTTGACTTAATAATACTTTTTGATTCTAACCAAAAAAAAAAAAAAAAGATTGTGTACGTGACAGATTTTCTAATCTATAATTTTTTTATTATTGTAGAAAAAAATGCTGGGATTCTTTTCAAGATGCCTGGCACCGGCCTGCGCTGCATGAATTTGGAAACTCCTTGTTTGCTTCTTCTGCCGACAAAAAATGGGGATATGTTGAAAATTATGTATTGCAGCTCTCTCTCTCTCTCTCCAAAATGTTTCACAGTAGATGAATTTAAGCCAACGAATTAGAGCAGCACTTGTAGCTGTGGAGCTAAAAAGCTATATAGCTATTTTAGCTCCACCAAAACATAAAAATAACCATACAGCAGTGGAGCTAAAACTATTTTTTTTAGTTTCATTGTTACAGTGCACAACTATCTATGGCTGTGCATTGTAGCTCAAAAAAAAAAAAAAAAAAAAAAACTATTTTATGTTACACTGATTAGAATATTTTAATATTATTTTTTTCTTTTCTTTTCTTCTCTCATCTTTTCCATTTCTGCCCATTGCTCCTCTCTACTCAGTCCTCACCCTCTTTGTTTCTGCTCGTTGCCACCGACCAAGCCCCTGCCCAGCACTAACCACTCTATCTCGCATTTTCTCTCTCTAGATCTCCACCTCAAAGGCCGAACCTCTGAGCTCCACCCTCTCTCTGCTATCTCACATTTTCTTTCTCTGTTGATGAAATTTTCGAGGGTATTTTGTTTACAGTGTTTTCTCACCTCTCTGTTTCACCGGCGGTAATGGCCCGACTCATCCTTAATGTCACTGACCCACCAGCCGTCCCAAGCCGTCGATTAGCGTCGGTAGGTCGTTGCGTTCGTCGGCATCGGTGGGCTGTGGTGTGGTTGAATAGTTGGCGTTGGTTAGGTTCATTGGCGTTGATGTGCTGTGGTGGGTCAGTGTGGTTCGTGAGTGGGTCGCTGGATTCAATACGGTGTTTGTGTGGGCGGGTTTGTGGGTAGATCGATGTGTTCGTGGTGGTGGCTCGGGTGGGTTTCGTGGTGGTGGGTGTGGGTGTTGCCTGGTGGGTCTCGTGGGTGTGGGCTTGGTTGATTTTTTTTTTCTTTGTGGTGGTGGTGGTGGTGGTGGTTGTGTGTGTGGCTGTGATGGTTGTGTGTAATGGTTGTGTGTCGTGGATTTATTATTTTATTGTAGTAAATATCTTATTTTATTGTGATGTTTATATTATTTTATTGTATTGAAAGCTAAAATAGATCCACTGCTGTAGCATGTGTGTAAGTAAAATAGATAAAATAATTTTTTGTAGTGTCAAATAGCTAAATTTTTAGCTCCAGTGCTGTGGTAGTATAAATAATGTTGATTAATTTTTTTTAATTATTATTTTTATTATTTTGAGTAATTAAATAATTTTGACTGAAAATGGAACATGGAAATTGTAAAAAACCCACTCATTCACAGAGAAAAGAAAAGACTCTAGAGAAAGAACTTTCTGGAATTGCAATTATCAAGCTTAATTATAGTTATGAGTCTCAGTTACAATATATAAAAAGAAGAGAGAGAGAGAGTGAAATACGAAAACAGTTAAAACTGAATCCTACATGTGTGATAACAGAGCTTAGCACGTGTTATAATTGAATTCAATAGCCTAAACTCTAATACAGCGGAAACGACACCATTAGACTTAATGAGGAACGACAACATTTTGCTTTAGGTGAAACTTCCGTTTTATAAGCTGGACAGAAGACACCGTTTTGGATTTGACCGTCGAAATAGTATCATTTTCTTCATTTGAAATCATCTCTAGTCTGTCATCCCCCCTTAAACGAAAGGGGAATTTCCATGAATTTAGAAGAGAGCCAGTGAAATCTGGGAGAAGGAAGACCCTTGGTAAAAATATCAGCAAGCTGATCATGAGTGGAAATAAACTTAACCAAGAGATCACGACTGAGCACCTTATCACGAGCAAAATGGTAATCAACTTCAATGTGTTTGGTCCGAGTGTGAAATACAGGATTCGAGGCAATGGCCAAAGCACTGACATTGTCACACCACAATAAAGGAGGCTGAGGAAGAAAAATACCAAAACCATGAAGAAGCATACGAATCCAACATAACTTAGCGGTAGTAGAGGCCAAGTCACGATACTCAGTCTCTGTTGAGGACCAAGAAACAGTTGCCTGTTTCTTAGCAGACCAGGTCATTGGACAATTCCCAAAGAAAACCACAATACCTGTAATGGATTTATGATCAACTGGATCCCCAGCCTAATTAGCATCACTATAGGCAAACAAAGAAGAAGGACCAGGAGTGAACGCAAGGCCATAATGAAGAGTCTGTATTTGAGAATTCTCTTAGTAGCCCGAAGGTGATTTTGAGTGGGGCTGCTCATGTATTGGCGAGCTTGTTGAACAGTAAAAGAACGGCCAGGCCGAGTAAATGTAAGGTATTGCAAAGCACTAGCTAGGCTTCTATAAGGCTTAGGATCAGGTAAAAGAGGACTATCATTGGGAAGAAGATGCTGTTTAGGAGAACAAGGTGTTTTACAAGGCTTACAATCAGTCATTGCAAACTTCTGAAGCAGGTCAAAGGCATATTTGGTTTGATGCACAAAAAGGCCAGAAGATGTATAATCAATCTGGAGACCAAGAAAGTAATACAGAAGACCAAGATCCTTGAGATCAAAATTAGAACTAAGTAGTAGAATAATGGAAGAGATAAAGGACTAATTATTGCTTGTAATTATTATGTCATCAACATATAGCAACAGAAACACCAGATAGGAGCCATGTTTCAAAATGAAAAGGTTACCATCTGCACTAGAAGCATAGAAGCCAGTATGAAGTATCTGAGTGGTAAATCTCTCAAACCATGCCCTAGGAGCTTGCTTAAGGCCATAAAGAGCTTTGTGGAGAAGGCATACATGTTTAGGAAAAGCTAGATCAACATATCCCTGTGGTTGAGCCATATAGACCTCTTCTTTGAGAACACCATGCAAAAAGGCATTACTAACATCTAATTGCCTTAATTTCCGACCATTGTTAATAGCCAAAGCAAGAAGAAGCCTCACAGTCGAAGGCTTAACAACTAGACTGAAAGTCTCCTCATAGTCCAAGTCAAACTATTGAAGATACCCTCTAGCCACTAATCTAACCTTGTATCTTGTAATGGAGCCATCATTGTTTCTCTTCAGCTTATAAACCCACTTACAAGTGACCACATTCTTATGAGGAGGAAAAGGAACTAAGGACTAAGTATCCTGCTTTTGTAAAGACTGAAACTTAGCATCCATTGCAGCCACTCATTGAGGATGTTTAGAAGCAACAGCAAAGGAAGGGGGTTCTGTTATATATATACCATGCTTAGATCTTGTAATCATAGGATGGCCATTTTGAGTGGCAGGAACAATATCAGTGGAGAAAACAGTATGAGAAGAAGACTCATGTATAGTAGAATCAGACAAGGGAGTGGAAGTGGAAGTGGAAGTGGAAAGTGGAGAAGAAGAGTCAGGATTAGAAGGAATAGGTAAGGGAGTGGTAGCAAGAACAGACAAGGGAGTATCAATTGGAGAGGGAACAGATGGAATAGGACAAGAAGAAGAAAGAAAGGATAGTAGAATGAAGGAGGTAAGGTCAGGTAGAGTAGAGGTGGAGTTAAGATCAGGCAAAACAGAAGTGGATGCAGATGTACCAGAAGCAGAAGATAAAGACTGAGAGGGATAGAACCATTGAGAAATATTAGAAGAGAAAGGAAGATGAGGATTTGTATAAGCAGAATCAACAACAAAAGAAAATAAAGATTCATTGAAAATAGCATAGCAAGCAATGTAGATACGGTTAGTGGATGGATCTAAACAAATATACCCTTTAGACAAAAGGGGATAACCAAGGAAAATACAAGGTTTAGATTTGGGCTGCAATTTATTCTTGTTAAAAGGCTTGAGATATGGATAACAGGCAAACCTAAATGTTTTAAGAGCTTGAAAAGGTGGTGGCTTAGAATAAAGCCTTTCCTATGGTGATTGGAAGTCTAAAACAGAAGATGGAAGTCTATTTATGAGGTAGGCAGCTGTAGATAAAGCATAAGACCAGCAATTGTATAGGAGATGGGATTGATAGAGAAGTGCTAAACCAGTTTCAACTATGTGCCTGTGTTTCCTTTTAGAAACACCGTTCTGCTCAGGGATGTAAGGACAAGAAGTTTGGTGAAGGATGCCATTCTCAGAACAATAGGCTTGAAAATCAAAATTAGCATATTCAGATCCATTGTTAGTTCTTAAAACTTTGAGCTTAGTGGAGTGTTGAGTTTCAACAAGAGACTTTAAGTGTTTAAAGACAAATAAGACCTCACTCTTATGTTTAAGTAAAAAGAACCAAGTAAAACGAGTGTAGTCATCAACAAATATCACATAGTAATTAAAACCAAGCAAAGATGTAATGGGAGAGGGACCCCAAACATCATTGTGAACAATATCAAGAATAGAAGTGGAAACAATAGGAGTTTTATTCAAATGATGTTTGTGCATCTTAGCACTTATATAGAATTCACAAGAGGAACAAACCTCATCAATCAAAGACAAAGTAAGAGAGGAAAATACATGTTTAAGAGCTGAATACAAGAGTTTAGAGCTTGGATGTCCAAGTCTGTGATGCCAAAGCAGAAGTTGTTATGGTTTGACAGACATGAAGGCAGAACAGTTGGAATGATGTAGTGATGCAGATAGGTCAAAAAGTGAAGGAATGGGATAAACCCCATCTTTACTCAACCCTTTGTAGAGGATCTTCCCTGAGGGCAAATCCTGAATTAAGAACTTATTGGCATCAAAATAACAAAATGCATTATTTTGGAGACAAAATTTATGAATAGTCAATAGATTAGATGCAAGATCAGACACTCTTAGTATATTATTAAGCCTAAAATTATGAGTTAAAGTTTGAAGCTCACCATGGCCAATGTGAGTCATTGGCAACTCTTGACCATTCCCCACTGTGACAGTTTCATTTCGTTGTACTGGTTACTGATGAAGAGACAATTGAGATAGATTTGGAGTGACATGATTTAAGCAATTTGTGTTAGTGAGCCAAGAATTTGAGGCTTGAACCTAAGCAGCATTAGCCACCATGGATGCAAGTTTACCATAGATTTGACAGGTTGGCCTATTGGATTGTGACTGCCCCTGATTGCTAGATGGCTTAGATTGATTGAAATTCTGAAACTGAGAACTGGAATTAGGGCTTTAGCCTCCAGTATTGGAATAACCACCACCACTGTAATAAGAGTTGAATCCACCATTATTATTGTTGTTTCCTCGGCCACCTCTGCCTTGTTGATTATGGTTCCTACCTCCTCTTCCTTGAGAGAAACCCTGAGACTGAAAATTTGCAGCCATAGCAATTGAATTGGGATCAACAGTTGTGGATCTTTTCTTAATGACTCTTTCTTCAGCATTAAGCAAAGTATTCAATTCTTCAATTGACAAAACATTGCTTCGAGTCCTTATAGAAGAGCTAAAGGAATCATATTTAGGAGGAAGACCATCAAGAGCTGTATGAAGAAGCTCTTCATCATCCATAAACACTGACACAGCAGGTAATTTGTCACAAACTTGTTTAATCTTCTGGAAATAACCATCAATAAAATTAATACCCTTCTTGATCGCATTCAACTCATTACGCAAACTCATAACATGAGACCGAGAAACTGATGCAAAATGCTTCTCTAACACTTTCCAGACTCCTTTCGCAAATTTCTGCCCAACTATAAGAGCAAGAATTACAGGAGAGGGAGTTGAATTCAGAAATGTAAACATAGCCTGTTCATGATTCTTCCAGGATGTGAACGCTAGATTGATCTTAGTAGTAAAATTGCTAGACGAATCTTTCAGATATCGATCTGGAGCCAAGATTGAGTCATCAAGAACATCAATCATTGAGTATGTATCCAGAATCACTTCAATTTGATGCTTCCATACAATGTAATTGCCATAATCAAGCTTCACAGTCATCATGGATGACATGTTTGAGAGCAAAAGCAGAGAGTTATTCATTGGTAAAGATGAAGTAGACATAGCAGGTAAGGAATTTGAAGTAGATGATGAAGAAGACGAAGCTGAATTTGTAGAAGCCATGGATATGGATCAAGCTCTGATACCAAGTAAAAAAACCCACACTCATTCATAGAAAAAAGAAAAGAATACAGAGAGAAAGAACTTTCTGGAATTGCAATTATCAAGCCTAATTACAGTTATGAGTCTTAGTTACAATATATATATATATATATATATATATATATATAGAGAGAGAGAGAGAGAGAGAGAGAGAGAGAGAGAGAGAGAGATATGAAAAAAATTATAATTGAATCCTACACGTGTGATAATAAAGCTCAGCACGTGTTTGTAGACACTCGATTTTGCATCAATAATTTAATCAAGGAAGATGACTAGAGTGACCAATCATATACCCAAAATTCATGATTGCATTACATGCATTAATTTGTTCATTGCATATCATAAAAATGATCTTGAGGTTCTAATGATTGCGACAATATGACCGATTTTCAAATCGGACTGTCGGATTGAAAGATATCGTATGATCAAGTTTACACGGTCAGCATGCATTGTGTTTAGGTAGAATCAACCACGCATGATTAATTTAAATTAATTTTGATTGGCTAAACAATTAAAATTAATTAAATAATTTTGTGATTGGTTGTTAGTGAGTGTCAAAAATAGGCATGCTTGCATAGAAATAAAAAGGATAATCAGATAACAATAAAATTGTGGATAATCAAGACTTTTTGGAATATTTATCTACAGGATAATTATTGCTGAAAATACCTAAATTATCAGAAAAAGAGTTTAATTTTTAGAATATGGATTAAAAATGCGTCTAAGTGCAAGTCCCAGCTCAAAAAATGTCAAAAAAAGGAGTCCAAAACGGACCAAAATTCAAACACGGGACCGGCACCCAAAAGGGCCATTCGGCACTTTTCAAGTGCCGATTGGCACAAACACGGGCCACAGCCCGAGGGCGCTTAGATTGAGATAAAACTCATCCTTTTCAATTTTTTGGAGATAAGGACGCGTCTCAGTTCTTATTTTGATTATTTAGCTTTTTTTTTTTAGCCTCCCTACCTCTATAAATAGAGGCTGCATCTCAAAATTCAGGGGACTTTTTGACGCTCTCTGATTTCCCCTCTTTCTGACTCCCATTTTCTATTATTTTCTCTCTTACGTTAAAGACGTTTTGGAGGCTTTAGCCTTAAGAATTTTTTTTTTTTTAAGCAAGGTATTTTAGGTTTCAAAGATAATTGAATAAATTTCTTTGAACCCTAAAATATTCCCTCAATAAGAAGAATACGTCCATGCAAGAGGGTTTTTTTTTTTTTTTTTTTTTTTTTTTTTTCCATTTATTTTGATGATGCATGATGTAGATATTCTTTTCGTTTCAATTTATAATGTTCATGCCATGTGTTGTTAATATTTCTGTTGAAATATGTTCTTAATGCTTTTGTTGTCATGATTTACCTTTTGAGTTTGAAAAATCTGCACATTATCACATTTTTTTCAAAACCATAAACTGATCTGTATCTTCCTTAGATGCAGATCTGAATTTTTTCTAACATAAAAAATGACCTGTATCTTCCTTAGATGTAGATTTGAATTTTTTTCTAATATAAAAACAGATCTGTATCTTCCTTAGATGCAAATCTGAATTTTTTCCAAAACCAAAAACTGATATGTATCTTCCTTAGATGCAGATCTGAATTCCAAAACCAAAAACTGATATGTATCTTCTTTAGATGTAGATCTGAATTTTTTCTAATACAAAAACAGATTTGTATCTTCCTTAAATGCAGATCTGAAATTTTTTAACATAAAAACTGATTTGTATCTTCCTTAGATGCAAACCTAAATTTTTTTTAAACATAGCAGATTTCGAAATAAAAAAATAAAGTCATAAGTAGTGATGTTTTGTTTGTTTTGTTTTGTGCAAGTAGCGTAGGTTTATTTCATGAGTGTTGTCCTCCTCTAAAAAATCTTTTTTTATTTTATTTCACATAAAAAACAGATCTGATTTTTTTTCTTCTCTACAAATCTTGATTTTTTACTTATAAAACAGATTTGATTTTTTTTTTTTTTTAACATACAAACCAAAAACCAATTTTTTACTTTGTTTCAAAATAGATATGATATTTTTTATAGTAAAAAACCTTGTTTTACTTAATAAAACAGATCTAATTTTTCTTCACCAAAAACTAATTTTTTACCTATACCAAAACAGATCTTTTTTATTTTTTTTATTTTTTATTTTTATGAATCAAATCAAATTTTTTATTCACAAAAACATATCTGAATTTTTTAAAGAAAAGGACACATTCATGAAGTAGACTTATGTGATTTATTTTAGGGTTAAGTTTGTCATGTATGCAACATATCATTCATATCATGCATTGAGGGTATATTGGTCATGAAAGTTTAGCAGACCAGACTTTGTTTGGGCGGAATGGGTGCCTAACACCTTCCCATTCCACAACCTAGCCTCCGAATTTAGTTTCTTTTGGTTAGGTAGACCTAGGCTTTATCTTTCTTTTTATTTTTTGGGTAGATTGTAACTAGGACAAAAAGTCATGTATCTTTGGTAGTTTGTAACTAGGATCCAAAGCCTTGTAATATTCAATCTATCAAGTTTGTAACTTTTTATTCAATCAATAACAACGAAGCATTTCAATCATGTAAATTTGTATTTAGTTTTTTTTTTTGGTATAAAAAAGTAAGTGGCGACTCCACACCACTTACCCAAAAAGAGAGGTATCTTGAAAAAGCACCCACAAATCTCTTTTTTTGATAGCCTCCTTTGCCGGGTTCTCTCATAGTGGTGATTTCACTGGGGATGTCGAGGGCTAAGCTTCATGTTAGACTTAAGTGACCAACAATATACCCTTGTCTTTTGCATGATTTTGCATGATATTGTTGTTTGTTTGTTTATTTATGTCTTGAGATGTTTGTATGATATTTTTGTTTCTGTTGCCATGTTTGTTTGTTAAGAGCTTTTCCTAATGGTCATAGTGTATGCCATCAAAACAACAAATATGCATGCACCCATCTCAACATATGGTGGTAGTAACCATGGATCACCGGTCTTCATTAGATACGGGTACCCAGTGGCGAACTCACAAACTCATAGCCCAAAGTAACTAGATCATTTCTTGTTGACTATAAAGGACAGACCATGTCGTTCGGACCATTACAATGTTCATTACATTACAAGTTGGGAGGTGTAACGTCCTATCTATAGGAAACAATAAAACAACAAATCCACCCTACAACGTAATGACTTAGAACTTACCCTTAGGCTGGTCCATGTTAAAATTGCATTGCATGTTGTGTGTGTTTGTTTGGTTGATTGATTGATGTGGATGGGGACCTAGCTTTGATTAACCTGACCAAGCCTATCATTAGGGGAGAATTTGGTCAAGATCCGAAGGAAGGCTGCAAAGAGAACCTAAGGCCAATACTCAAGCTAGTAGCTCCAGTTCAAAGCCCATCACTCCCATTACGATACTGAAGCCCGTAAGCATAGAGATACTCCGCTGCTACAACATCATAATCCCATATTCGACCTACGAGAAAGTTAAAGCCACAAGAAGTCTGAAGCTCCTAACACTATGGCAAAAGAGGGAGAACATCCAAACACTAAAGAACCCATGAACACTCAAGAGCTACTCAACACCATGGTAGCTAGTCAGATCCAATTGAGGGAAGACATGAACCTTATGGTGTAACAGTTTTAGAGTCTGAAGAGAAACCAAGAGGAGAATAAGGCTGACCATAATCCACCAACCATGGAGAGTGAGAAGAAGATCAACGAAAGAATGAACAAAATGGAAGAGATGATTAGAAGAGCTCGTAAGATGGAAGACCTCATGGACTACTAATCCCTCTCACTTTTCCCTAATGTGAGATTGCCAGCCAAGTTCAAGATGTCGAACATGGAAAAGTTTGATGGGACCCGTTGCCCAAAGTCCCATTTGAAGATGTATATGAGGGCCATGCAGCCCCTAGGTGCGATTGAAGAACTACTTGCTCAAATGTTCCAAAACACTGACTAGAGCCCCTCTTAGATGGTTCCTTAACCTAGATGACACTAGAACAAGGAGTTGGGAGGACATCTTCCGTGAGTTTCACAAGTAACACAAATACAACATAGAAGTGGATATAACAAGGAGAGATCTTGAGACTACAAAGCAAGAGCCGAAAGAATCTTTCTCTACCTTCATTACCAAGTGGAGGTCCAAGGTAGCACAAATGATGAATCGGCCAAGTGAAGAAGAACAGTTAGCTATGGTTGTAACGAATTTATTACCTATATACCATAAGTACTTGTTTGCTCAGTATTTTCCTAATTTTAAAGCTTTGATTGCTGCTAGGACCCAAATTGAGGATGTAATAAATAATGGCACTATAAAGAATGATGACCCACCAAGGTTTAAAAAGAGTTTTGGATCTAATTCTAAGGCTGCAGAAGTTTCTAATATCCATAAAAATGATCATTGCCAACTGATTGCACCCACTGCACTCGTGCAAGTATCACGAGGGCCACTCCCAAGGCCTAGGAGGGAATTTCATGAGTTGTATATGCCTGTGAGCCAAGTATTTGAGAAGCTAAAAGCAAAAGGGTTACTGAAGCCCATAGACCCAAGAACAATTCCAAACCTGCTACCTTCAAGATTTGATGTGAATAAGAGGTGTGCCTACCACCACGGCCTTGGCCATGATATTGACAAGTGTTTTGGCCTTCGTCATGCAATTCAAGACTTAATAGACAACAAGGTGATTGCATCGCCTATAAGGCCTAGCATCACTAATAATCCCTTACCCAACCACAATTTTGGGAGAGGAACGAGGATTAATTGCTTGATGACTGAAGAAGAAAGTAAAGAGGACCCATCTGAATTAATCTATGACCTACATGAATGTTTTATGATGACCTGGGAAGAGTTAATGGAAATGACGACCACTGTAGGGTATGACATATAGAGCGAAGATGTAACTGAAACCATAAATTACCCAATAACTACAAACGGGGGGAGACACTTTGAACCCCAACCAAATCATCCAACATCCACAAATGGAAGGAGACACTTTAAACCCCAATCAAACTACCAAGCACCTACAAATGGGGGGAGACACTTCGAACCCCAATCAAACAACCCAATACCTACAAACAGGGGGAGACACTTTGAACCCCAATCAAATGGCCCAACGTCCACAAATGGAGGGAGACACTTCAAACCCCAAGACACCGATCTAAATGACCCAACAAAAATTACCCACATCATAATGGGGGGAGACACTTCAAACCCCCGCATTTGGAGACTGACAAGCCCACAGATATGGAGATTGATGGTGAAGGCATGGACTATATGGATGAAGACCCCCCGATATTGATGCTGAGGGAAGAAGGAACTCGCTGGGAGACGCCTGCCATTATTAAAGCCATAACTGAGTTGAAGAATTGGGCATGGCCCACCCCATGAAGGACTTTGTGAGGAAGATCAAGACCATCGAGCCAATCACTCCTGTTAAGAAGATCAAGACCATCGAGCCAGTCACGCCTGCCAAAAACATAGTTTCTATTCCTATTGAGTTTGTTTCTGCTAGTATTACTATTCCTATTGAGTTTTTTTGTGATAGTATTCCTATAGAGCCTGTTTTTGTTGAGTTTGTTGAGAACTCTTTTCATTATAATATGGTTTCTGATTCTCCTTATTTGCTGGCTTTGAATGTTTTTATTTCTAAAATTGGTAAAGAAACTCTTAATAATAAGGAATTAAAACAAGGGCATGTAGAACCCATAAAAGAAGAAACCCAACCTATTAACTTGGGGACTGATGATGATCCTAAAATGGTACAAGTGGGAAATACCCTAACCACATCTGAGAAAGATGCATTAGTTGCCCTATTGACAAAATTCAAAGAGGTATTTGCATGGTCCTATGAAGACATGCCTTGGATTGATACAGATATAGTATAGCATTGCATTCCAATAGATCAAACCATGAAGCCGGTCAAGCAGAAATTGAGAAGAATGAAGCCAGAGTGGACTCTCAAGATCAAAGAGTCGAGAAACAGTACAATGCAGGATTCCTGAGGGTGGTTAACTACCCAGAATGGTTAGCTAATGTGGTTCTGGTACCAAAAAAGGATGGGAAAATTAGAATGTGTGTAGACTTCTGAGACCTAAATAAGGCTACCCCAAAAGATGATTTTCACTTGCCTCACATTGACATCCTGGTTGACAACATAGTAGGACATGCTTTGCTATCATTTATGGATGGATTTTCAAGGTACAATCAGATAAAGAAGGCTTCAGAAGATATGGAAAAAACCTCCTTCATTACTCCATGGGGGACGTATTGCTACAAGGTCATGCCATTTAGCCTTAAAAATGCTGGTGCTACTTATCAACGTGCAGCTACTACTTTATTACATGATTTGATCCATAAAGAGGTAGAAGTTTATGTAGATGACATGATAGTGAAGTCCAAAGATAGTGAGGGGCACATACCAGCCTTACGAAAATTCTTCGAAAGAATCCAATTCCACAAGTTGCGGTTGAATCCCAAGAAGTGCACTTTCGGAGTCACATCCGGAAAGCTGTTAAGGTTCATGGTAAGTCAGAGGGGAATTGAAGTTGATCAAGACAAAATCAAGGCCATTGTAAAGATGAAGCCTCCAAAGACTAAAAAGGAGATTTGAGGGTTTCTAGGGAGGATACAGTACATCAGCAGATTCATAGCATAGCTCACCATGACATGTGAACCAATTTTTCGACTGCTCAAGAAGGAAGTTCCCATGGTATGGAATGAACAATGCCAAGAAGCTTTTGAGAAGATCAAGAATTATCTGATGAAGCCACCAATACTGGTCCCACCAATACCTGAAAAGCCATTATTGTTATATCTCACAACTACAGATACAACAATGGGGGCTTTGCTTGCTCAATACCTAGACGAGTTTAGGAAAGAGAATGCAATCTACTACATCAACAAGAAGATTTTTCCTTATGAAGAAAAATATTTACCACTTGAGAAGACATGTGTAGCACTTGTATGGGCAACTCGCAAACTCAAACATTATATGCTTGCTTTCAAAGTCTTTTTGATTGCAAGAATGGATCCTTTGAAATATCTGATGGAAAAGCCTGTGCAAGATGGGAAGACAGCTAAATGGGTTTTGCTTCTTTTAGAATTTGATATTAAATATGTGACTTAGAAATCTGTGAAGGGGAGAGTGATTGCTGATCACTTAGCCCACTGTTCACTTGAAGAAGTCGAAGAAATCCAAGGAGACTTTCCAGAAGAGGATATTATGGAGATTGAGGTGGAATCATGGAAGATGGATTTTGATGGAGCAACTAATCAAAACGGAAGTGGCATTGGTGTTCTCTTAATTTCTTCAAAAGGGACACACATCCCATTCTTTGGTAGGCTTAACTTTCCTGCCACTAATAATGCTACTGAATATGAAGCTTGCATTATGGGGTTACGAGCAGCCCTAGGTCTTGGAGTAAAAGAGTTGGAAGTATATGGTGACTCAGCTTTGATAATCTCTCAGATTCAGAATAAATGAAAGATCAAGGAAGAGAGGCTAAAGCCTTATCATGAATGCCTTCAGAACTGGATCTTGAAATTCAGTAAGATCCAGAAGCAATATGTGCTAAGGATGCAGAATCAGATTGCAGATGCTTTAGCGACAATGGCGTTCATGATGGATGGACCCAAGGAAGATGAAACAAGACCGATAGTGGTGGAACAAAAAGAGGAACCAGCTTATTGCATGACAATAAAAGAAGATGAGGGAAAGAATGGGGAAGGTGAATGGTATTCAGACATCCTACAATAACTTAAGGATGGGACATACCTACCATTTGCAGATAAGAATGACCAATTGACCATCAGAAGGATGTCCACTAATTACATTATCTGTGGGGAAAGGCTTTATAGAAGATCATATGATGGATTTCATCTCCTTTGTGTGACCGCTAAGGAAGCACAACAAATAATTGAAAAGGTTCATGAGTCAAGCTATGGGCCACATGTGAATGTACACATACTATCACGAAAGATAATGAGGCAAGGTTATTACTGGACTACTATGGAAGTCGATTGTGCAGCTCATGTCCAGAAGTGCCATCAATGCCAAGTCCATGGAGATTTGAAACACATGCCACCCATGCCACTACATACTATGACATCACCCTAGCCATTTTCTACATGGGGGATAGATATTATTGGGAAGATTCACCTAACAACATTCAATGGCCATGAATTCATACTTGTTACTATAGACTATTTCACTAAATAGGTGGAAGCTGCCTCATACAAGGTTTTGAACTCAAAGAAAGTTGCTCATTCATTCAAACAAATATCATTTGCAGATATAGTGTACCACATGAAATTATCTCTAACAACAGGTTGCATTTCAAGGGAGAAACGGAAAAGCTGTATGACCCATTAGCATTCCAAGGGACGTTTGAGGTGTACTCTGGCCTATCTAAAGTCATGGAGCTGTATGACCCATCAGGATTCATTACTTCATATTGCCATGCAGGAAAGTGAGGATAGGTCTCCATGAAAGAACTAAAAGAACCGCTAGCATGACTAGGAGGGGGATTCTCTTCTTCCTCTTCCTTTTCTTCAGAAGATGAAGCCTAAAAGTGCAACATGCAGACATTTTTACAAAAAGGAAATATAGGGAAGGAGTATACAACATGAAATGCAACTCGACTTTAAAATGAAAGAGAGATATCAAGGCAATAGGGATGCCGGCTAGACAACCTCGCAATTGAGTTTGAATAAAATCCAAATAATTTCCTGGTATCCCTAAAACAACAAGACCAATCTAAGCACGAGCAATCTCTTCATTAGCTAGAAGGTCAGCCAATTGAATGGAGGGACAAGGAGGAACTGGAATTGTCGTAGGAGGATATACATGTTAAACCTAAGCCAACACTTGATCACCAAGATACCAGTACCTCCCATGACCACACCCAAACAACACCTGACGACTATTTAGTTCTAGAGCCCACTCACACTTAGCATACTCCTCACATCCAACCCAAGCATTCAAAGACATCTGAAAATCACAAAGAACCCATAATGAAAAGAAGACCAAACCACAACCAAATCACAAAAACCCTTAAACACAAAATTCCACAAAAAAAAAAAAAAAAAAAAACTGACATTAGCAACAATTAAATTGTCAATCAGCATACGCCAAACTTCCAAATAGCGCTTGGAAGGCGTTAATAGACGGTATTTGGGCAACCAATGGAGAAATCTAGGATAGATACCATCAACTTCCTCCTGAACTTGAGGATCAACCCCAAAATATTTATACATCCAAACCCGAAAAAATCCACACACACCATTACAACCTAGCCAAAATAACTTTCCAAAATCCACACATTGCCAAAAAAACCAAAACTTACCTGCCAAACAAATGGCGCACCTCCTAAGCTTGAGAGACTACACTTGGAAAGTTGAGTCATAAAATGCAAGAGGGTCGCGTAGGCCATGTCATCCCAATCATAATTCTTGATCTGGTCAATATCTCTCAAACTCCACAAATAGCACAAACTCACAGTACTGCCCAAGTCTGGACACAAGAAAGTCCCAATGAAGAGGAGCATGAACATATGTGTACCCATGGCCACAGTTTTACAGCTCTTCATATTCTCATAAAGCCATATCAGAGACATTTTTACTCTTCAATTTTGAAGGCACTACACCTAAAAGTCTCTTAATCTCTTTTAAGGGAATCGTTAACCTTGATTCTTTCACCACCTAATCTCAAACTGGTGATGATAGAAAAGTCGTAAGGTGTCAACATCACTTCACTAATGCCTGGGAAATGGAAAGTACATGTGGTATCCCAAAACCATTCTGACAAAGCAAGAAGCAACTGGAGATCCTTGTACTCATGAGTTTCCTGATTCAATAAAGCCTTGAAAAAAGTTTCGAAGCCCATGTCATTGATAATGTTCCTAATGTTAGGAGACAATATTCCCCGTATACCTTTCAGCATTTCAAGGCTACCTCGACTCTTAAGGTTCTGCAAAACAAAGATTTAGCCTATCATCAAGATGTCAAAGAAATTCCACACTGATAAAAATCCCGTGTTCAAAAAAAAAAAATCTCATGCCTAACTAAAAATTTTTCCATGACTCATCATTACATGCCCAACAAAAATCCCATGACCAAAATCACATGTCCAAAAATCCTATAAGGTTGAATTTATTCAATCATGTGTTTGCTTTATTCTGTGCCAAATTTGCTTGTATTATAGCAATTAGATACACTGTATTTAGGTGGGAATTATGTAAGGGTTGTGTAAGGTTGAATTTTATCAACCATCTTGTTGGCTTTATTCTGTGCCAAATTTGCTTGTATTTTAGCAATTAGTAACCTTGTATTTAGGTTGGAATCATGTAAGGGTAGTGTGTGAGAGAGTGTGAAGAAATGCTCAAGATTGTGCAAAGAAGCAGGGACTCGCGACTGGATCTCGCGGGTCACGGCTTGCAAGCTGCCAGAAGTTGCACATGTGCCAAGCATGCAGAGAAGCTGAACCATCATGCCAGCTGTAGCACTACAAGACAAAAAGTCTAGTCTGGCCATTCAGTTACCTCGTGGCTGGAACTCGCGGCTCAGTCAAGTCGCGAGGCCAAGCCGCCAGCCAGCTTTGTTTTGAAAAAACTGACTCTTCGCATTCCACTCTCACCCTAGTATATATACCCCTTATACCCACGAAATGAGTAGAGCTTCCAGAGAGAATATTGAGAGAGAAACCCTAGAGAAAAACAGGATTGACTCATCCCCAATCTTTACATAAAGGCTCTTCAAATTCCTCTACTCTCACCCTCTCCATTGTTACATCCTTGAGAGGTACATTACCAAAACCTTTTCTCACCATACCCACATCTGTGAGAAGGCCATTTGGTGCTTGGGAAGCAGTTAGAAAGGGACCAATTTCATATTGGTTGATGCTATGGGCTATAGCGGAATCTGGTAAGCTAAAGAAGAAACAGGTTCGGCGTAACCTTATTGGAGTAGGAGTATGGAGGGCTTAGGTACACTGGGTAGATTAGGCTTGGAGAGTCTTCTGCTGTTCATGTATCCCAACTAAATTCTTTAGTGGATTATTTACCGCTTGGAGGGCCGCGGAGAGGTTTTACACTGAGGGCTTCGGTTTCCTCTTCGATAACACATCGTTGTGTTGTCCTTGTGTTTGCATCTCTCTTCCCTTAATCTTTGCCATTTAATTTCTGCTATGGTTGTGACTTTATTTGGTTTAGATTGTTTATCAATTCTGTTATATGCTTATGTTCATATTTCACACATTAATTGTTTAATAATAAGCTTGAATTGATAATTTGGAAATTGGGGGTCTAAACGTTCATAGTGTTTTATACACATATTGAACATTCAGGTTGTGTGTGAGAGAGTGTGAAGAAAACTCAAGATGTGTGCATACAAAAGAGCCTTGCGACTGGTAAATCACTAAAGTGGCACATATGTGAAGCATGTAGGGAATTGAAGGGTCACAACAGCTGGAGCACTACAGGACAAATGCACGATCTGGCCAAGCTGTTAGCTCGCGACTCAAACTCGTGACTTGTTCCACTCGTGAGACTAAGTCACGAGAATGCCCTGTTTGGATGAAAACTGACTTTTCGCATTCCTCACATACACCAATATAAATACTCTTATTCCCATGAAATGTAGAGAGCTTCTAGAGAGAATTTTGAGAGAGAAACCCTAGAGAAAAACAAGATTGACTCATCCACAATCTTTGTCATTTGATTCTCCAAATTCCTCTACTCTCACCCTCTCCATTGACATATCCTTGAGAGGTACATTTGTCAAATCCTTATCTCACCATATCCATATTAGCGAGGAGGTATTTTGGTGTTTGGGAAGTAGTTCAGAGATGACCAATTCATTTGGTTGATGCAATGGGCTTATTGTTGGATCTGGGAAGCTAAAGAAGACAAGGTTAGGTATAACCCTGTTGGAGCAAGAAGATTGGAGGGCTTAGGTGCATTAGGTAGATTAGGTTTAGAGGGTCTTCTGCTATTCATGTATCCCAACTTTATTCTTTAGTGGATCGTTTGACCGCTTGGAGGGCCGCGGAGAGGTTTTTTGCCGAGTTCTTCGGTTTCCTCTTCGATAACTCATGCCGGTATTATCTTTGTGTTTGCATCTCTCTTCTCTTACTCTTTACCTTTTAATTCCTGTTGTGTTGTGATTAATTATGGTTTAAAGTGTTTTACCAATTTGGATATAGCTTATATTCATCATTCCGCACATATATTGTTTGTGTATAAGCTTGTGTTGGTATTGTTGAAATTGGGGGTCTAAACATTCATTAGTATTTTACATACTAATTGAACTTTCAATTGGTATCAGAGCGGGTGCACTTGCTGTGGTTTCATTACCTAAGTGTGATCCTAGACCCCTTAGCTGTGGATGAAGTTATGGAAAAGGCTATGTTGAACTGTAGTTTAAATGTTTGTGATAATGACCTTATGAGTATGTTTGAAGATTGTCCTAACAATGAACTCCTAGAGTTATTAAAAACAAAGAAACATGCTAGAATGTTTGTTCACATACTAAAATATTTTGAAAATGAGAACTGTATCCTACACAATAGTCTATGTGAATCAAATTCTTTGATTAAGAAATATAAAAGAAGGAATAGCATATTGTGTGATAAGGTTGATGATCTTAAAAAGAAAATTCAATCTAACAAGAGAGTAGAAAATGAAGATAATTTTTTGTTTAAAGGTTAAGAGTGCTTGTCCCATGCTTGCTTATTTGTGTACAACTCCTTGAAGGTATTTAATTCGTGTTTATGGTATCTTGACAGCGGCTGTTCTCACCATATGACAGGAGATAAATCATTGTTTAAGTCACTTAAAGAGAAGGTCGGTGACTATGTGACATTTGGCGATGGAAGCCATGCTCAAGTACTTGGCAAAAGGACTGTTGAGATACCGGGGCTACCTCTATTGAAGGATGTCTTATACATCAAAAGGCTTAAGGCGAATCTCTTAAGCATCACTCAAATATGTGTTGAGGACTTCCTTGTTCAATTCTCAAAGAAGGGGTGTGTAATCATTGATGAAGAAGGGATTCAAGTATTGGAGGGAAATAGGACTACCGACAATTGCTACGGAGTAGTACCTACATCAACGATTTCCTGTAGAAGTGCTCATGTTGACATGTTGGAACTTTGGAATCAAAGATTTGGGCATGAAAACTTTAAACAAGTGGCTAAAGTGTCTAAACTTTAAGTTGTTGTGGGGCTACCAAAATTTGGAAAGGTGGAGAAGACCATTTGTGGTGCATGCCAAATAGGGAAGCAAACAAAGTCAAATCATCACAAGGTGAATGTGATTTCTACCTCACGCTATTTAGAGCTTCCTCATGTTGATCTAATAGGGCCCATAAGAACTGAAAGCCTAGGAGCAAAAAGGTACATCATGGTCATTGTTAATGATTTCTCAAGATACACTTGGGTGAAATTTCTTAGAGAAAAATCAGAAGCATGCGAGAAGATGGAAATTCTGTGCAAGAGACTTCAAAATGAGAAAGGGATTCCTATTGTCAAGATAAGGAGTGATCGTGGCAAGAAGTTTGAGAATGTAGGATTTGAGTCTTTTTGTGAGAAGAATGGGATCAAAAAGGAATTTTCAGCCCCTAAAACTCCTCAACAAAATGGGGTGGTTGAGAGGAAGAATCGGTTTATTCAAGAAATGGCAAGAGTTATGCTACTTAACAAGCAAATCCCACAAAAGTTTTGGAGAGAAGCTGTGAACACCTCCTGTCACATTGGTAATAGAATATTCTTCCGAGTAGGAACAAAGAAGACCGCATACAAAATTTGGAATGGAAAGAAGCCTAAAGTGAAGTACTTCCGAGTCTTCGGGAGCAAGTGTTACATTCTAAATGATCAGGAGAAACTTGGAAAATTCGATGCCAAAAGTGATGTAGGCATCTTCCTTGGTTATTCTACCACTAGCTAGGCATATAGAGTCTTTAACAAGAGAACAAAGACGGTAATGGAGTCCATCAATGTGGTGATTGATGATGCCATAACAAAAGTAGAGATTGATGATGATGGAGAAGGACCAAGCTCCAAAGAATCCATCGTTGAGGTTGAAGCCCAAGATATTGAAGTGGAAGGACTTACACCAGAAAAGGAATCGACTCCGTGAACTCTAGAATGGAGACAAGGTCAATGTCTAGATCATCAAGTCCTCTCACCCCTCTGGAAGTTCATCCTCTTATCTCCCGGAATGATGAAGTGTCCACCTCAAAAAAGCCAACATCAAGAGTGGTTAAAAACCATCTAGAAAGTAACATCATTGGGTCTCTAGATGAAGGTCTTTGTCTTAGAAAGGGAAACACACTTCTTGCCAATCATGTAACATACCATTGTTACCTTGCCCAATTTGAACTGAAAAAGGTAGAAGAAGCCCTTCAAGATGAGAATTGGGTAAACTCAATGCATGAAGAGCTGAATCAATTTGTAAGAAATGATGTATGGGAACTTGTTCCTAGGCCTAAAAACGTTCATGTCATCGGCACCAAATGGATTTTCAAAAACAAGACTGATGAAGATGGCGAGATTATACGAAATAAGTCTCGGTTGGTGGCTCAAGGATACACACAAGTGGAAGGAGTAGATTTTGATGAATCCTTTACTTCTGTAGCAAGGCTTGAGTCTATCCGCATTCTTATGTCAATTGCATGCACTATGAACTTCAAACTCTACCAAATGGATGTGAAATGCGCATTTCTCAAATGGATACCTGAATGAAGAAGTGTTTGTCGAACAACCCAAAGGTTTCCAAGATCCTCACTTCCCAGATCATGTGTTGAGATTGAAGAAGGCTTTTTATGGTTTGAAACAAGCTCTTAGAGCTTGGTATGATCAGTTTACACATTACCTCTTGGACAGAGGATTCAAAAGAGGATATGCCGACCGGACTCTATTTGTCAAGACTGATGAGAATTACCTTCTCGTGGCTCAAGTATATGTTGATGACATTGTATTTGGAGCTACCATTGATGCTCGAGCTATAGAGTTCTTCGACTTCATGAAGAAAGAATTTGAGATGAGTATGATGGGGGAGCTTACATTTTTCTTAGGCCTTCAAGTCAAGCAAAAGAAGGAAGGCATATTCATTTCATAAGAAAAATATGCTAGAAATATTGTCAAGAAGTTTGGATTAGATTCCAAAAAGCATTCCTCCACTCCCATGAGTTCATCCACACAGCTTAATCTCGATCCTTCCGAGGTAGAAGTGAGACCAACTTTGCATAGGAGCATCATTGGGAGTTTACTCTATTTTAGGGCAAGTAGACTGGATATTGCTTTTAGCATGGGAGTTTGTGCTCGATATCAAGCCGCTCCAAAGGAATCCCACTTGACTGCTGTGAAGCGAATCATACGATATGTTAATGGCACTTTGGATTACGACTTGTGGTACTCAAAGGATTCCAATGCTTGCCTTGCGGGTTATTTAGATGCAGATTGGGCTGGGAGTGTGGATGACCGGAAGAGTACCTCAGGTGGTTGTTTCTACCTTGGTAACAACCTTGTCTCTTGGATGAGTAAGAAACAAAATTTGGTGTCCCTCCCTACGGCGAAAACAGAGTACATAGCTGCTGGGAGCTGCTGCACACAACTTCTCAGGATGAAGAAGTCGCTTCACGACTACGGGATTCCTCGAGATACAATGTGTGTGTTCTATGACAACACCAGTACTATAAACCTCTCTAAGAATCCGGTTCAGTATTCAAAGTCAAAGCACATAGAGATACGTTACCACTTCATCCGGGATTTGATGGAAGATAAAGTCGTGTGCCTTGAATTCATACACACGGACAACCAAAAGGTGGACATCTTCACCAAACCTCTCGATGGTCCATAGTTTGAATCACTTCGCAAGACCATTGGCGTTGGTACAATTCCTTGAATCTCGTGTGTGATGTGTGCTTTACTTATCTATCTTGATTTGATCTCACTTGTGTATAGCACACATTACTTTGTTGGTCACATGTATAGCATGTTTTGACAATTTTTTGTTTTTGTTTTTAAGAGCTTTGAATTTTTCTTTTTGATCAATCTTTACTTACGTTTGTGTCAAAAGTCCAAAAACACATAAAAAGTAGATAATTCAAAAAGTTTGATTGGCATTATTTTGTTTTGTCACACGCATGTTTTGCCTTGTCCCTTTGTACAAATAGCTTTGTGCATTTACAAGTGTAGCTTGTTATCTATGCACTCATATCATTGTGGGAAAAATCTTGACTTCTATGTGATTGTTGTAAATAGATCTTCAAATTTGTCATGAATGATTAGTCAATGGTTTTGTTGATCGTGAGACTTGCATAGACTTGTGCCTATATCTTCTCACTCTTTTATTTTTTTTTGCTTAAAGAGCTCAACCAATTTTAAATCTCAAAATAAAAAGAGATAATGAGCTGTAAAAGCCGTCGCACATACTAGTATTCGACTAGGAAAAAGGGAAAGCGACTTTTATGAAAATGTATGGTGCCCAAAAACCAAAGGCTTACTCATCAAATTGAAATATTAAAAATTTTAGGCATCGATCTCAAAATGAGATATATTGTTCCAAAATGAACAAATGTTATGAAATGTATGAAGCCAAATGAAAAGCTTCAAAATTATGTAATCAAGTTTTGTGGGGGGTCATATATGCATATTTCTATAATTGAGATTGGTTACTCTTTCTAGTGCTAATTGTGTATGTCTTGGTTGAATTGATCATTGAAGCTTGACATTAGACTAAGGACTATCTCATCTTTGGTACCCAAACACATCACACATGTCTATGTTCAATGAATGCATTATTCATTTGTGTGATTGTACTTGATTAAATGTGTTGCACTTACTCAATCATATGTTGATCAAACAAAAAAAGATTTTTGAGTATTTTAATTGTTTTTGGAAAGTGCTTTTGTTTTGAAAATGTCAAAAATTTCAAAAACTGTGCAACTCTGTTCTGGCGACTCATTCTCGCGGGTCACTCTAGTCACGAGACACCAGTCGCGAGCTTATTCAGAAGCTCTCGTGACTCTCTTGTGAGTCAATCCCCAGTCGTGAAAAAGACTTAGAAAAATTTCAAAATTTATGGGTTTTTTTTTTTTTTTTTTTTTTTTTTACGACTCAATTTGGCGACTGGTTCGCGAGTGGAAGCTCCAGTCGCGAGTTTACTCAGAATGATTCGCAACTTTCTTCGCGACTTGCTAGCGAGTGGACTTCCCAGTCACGAAAAACACTTAGACAATTTTTTCAAAATTTGTGTCACGGGTTTTTGGCGACTTGCTTGCGACTCATTCCAGTCGCGAAAAATGAGTGTTTTGCACAAATAGGGTTAAATCCAGGACTGTTTTCAAAATCTTTTTAGTTTTCCCTTACATCACGTGCTGTCTCCTTGTCTTGTCCACCTTTCCCTCTTCCAAAACCTCCATTTTCACTTACAAAACCTCCATTTTCTTCATCAATCCTTCATCAATCTTCAAGAAAAGGTATGGGTTTTCTCTTATTCTCAAAGTATTTCATGTTTCTAGCCCTAGATTTCTTGGATTTTGTGTTTATGTTGAGTTTTGAAAATATGATGTTTGAATATGGTTTTATTGTTGTTTTGTTGAGATTGCTTTATGGGTTTTGTTGGTTTTGTTACTATAATGCCTATTCTACATGGTTTACATGTTTGTGCTTCATTTTCATGCATTGTACCATGTTTGTGTTGTTGTGCATATCATGTTCATGATAAATCATCTCTTAGATGATTTTGTGTGTCTCTTTGGATTCTATGGAATACAAAGGTTGTAGGGATAATCATGTTTCTTTGATTTTGAAACATCATGTGATTATGTGTTCTTACTCTTTGCCCTAATTTGCACACGTTTTGCATTTGATGCACACACACACTCTTTGACATGTTTGAGTGCTTAATGTCATGATTCTATCATGTTTTGATACTATATGTCTCCACATGTCGATTTTTTTTTATTACCTCTCTAAATTTTTGTTTTCAGGGTTATAATTCAGTGTCCATTATGTTGGTACTAACTGGTTACTAATCTAGTGTGTTACCATATCTTGTGCTCTGTTTTGTGGTACTTGCTGCTTTGCTTTTACAGATGACTCCAAAGAAGAAAACTACTGCACAATGCATTGACAAGAGGAAGAAAATGGACAATACTCGATTTCGCTCTACCCAACACTTTGAGAGATACAATCAGTTCTTTGAGAAGGCTCCAATCATCCAAGAGCAATTCGTGGACCTTGTTGATTTGAAGGACTACTTTATTCCAGGCTGTTTTCAAGATAGAGGTTGGGAAAAGCTTCTTGGTGATCTCCCCGGGGTTTGTAAACCATTGATTCGGGAATTCTATGCCAATGCTATTCTTCGAGAGGATGAAATAGACTGTTGGATTAGAGGCCATAAGTTCACCCTTGACGTGGAGGACATTGATGATGTTCTTGGCTTTGAGGATCTAGAACATGATTTCACTCACTTCAAGGATGGAATGCTCTCCATAGAGACGGTTCAATCCCATATTGGTGGTGTTAGAGAAGGAAGATGTCTTAACACAACTACCTTTCCACCGGATTTGCGATGTCTTACATACATCATGACGTTCAATCTTTACCCGGTGAAGAAGATGACCACCATCAGCAATGCTAGAGCCATTTTTCTCATGGAGCTTTGGGAAAATACCTACATTGACATTAGTGCTCATGCATTCTCCATCATTGCTGATGAAACAAGGACAACTTCAAGAGCAAAGCTTATCCTCCCTAGTCTACTCATGAGGCTCTTTCGTGCAAAAGGTGTGGAAATTCCCCAAGACACCAGCATCATGCCTACTCCTCCGGCTATCAATGCTCTAACAATTGCAAGGATTGAAGTTCGTCTTCCGAGTGATGAAGAGGAGGGTGATCCAACACAAGGAGAGCCTATGGACATTGAGACTGAAACGAAAGGACAACCCTCAACTTCACAAAGTTGTGGTAAAAGGAGCAGAGCATCATCATTTTCTGAAGTGTATTTAGATGCATTTTAGATCATTCTTGAGAGGATTGACGGCTCGCAAGAAGTCCAAGATGAGCACTTTGACAGGCTGACTACTATTCAAGAATAGATCAACTTGCTTCCGGCCAAATTTGATAGCTTCACTGACTAGCCTTAGCCCTTTAGCCATTCCGGTCAAAAAGGGGGAGTAGATGGAGTAGCTCTTGAAGGGGAGCCTTACCTTGAGGGGGAGAAACTTTATAAGTCTTTATAGTTTTTATGGTTTATGTTTGGATTTAGTTTCTATTATGGGTTTTCATAGCACTTATTTTAGTACCTTGGTTTGGTTTTTAAGTACTCTATAACTTTAGTACTTGGGTTTAAAATATTTGGACATGGTGTGTTACGAATGCTTGAATGTTTTAGCTATTTAAACCATATTTGTTTATGTACCTTTGCTTTTGTAGCTTAGTACTTATAGTTAATGTTATGCATTTTCTTTAATACTCCACACTTGTGCCCATGTTGGATCTTATATCCTTGATGCATCTACCTTTGTGTTTTTGTATCGGTTGTGTGTTGGACATGCAAATGATATTTTGCATTAAGCTTATTTGCTTGTATGTCCAAATGTTCATTCCTTGTATGAATGATCATTGTGATCACTATTTATAGTGATTGTTCTTGTTTGGTCTAGCCATGCTTTATTGCTATAGTCTTTATTACTTGATCACATTGTGCTTGTTCCATATGTATTTCAAGATTTCTGCTTACAATGATTGTCTTGTTATTGTTTTCAAGAAATCTTGTCCGTTTGGTTCAAGAGCTTCACATTTTCTAGAGTTAGGTGTGAGTGAGTTTTGGTAACTGTTCCCAACTCACATTTTAAGTCTAGAGTCTGTTTTAGTGTTTTGTCACGAAATAGCCAAAGGGGGAGATTGAAAGGTTGAATTTATTCAATCATGTGTTAGCTTTATTCCGTGCCAAATTTGCTTGTATTTTAGCAATTAGATACCTTGTATTTAGGTGGGATGTATGTAAGGGTTGTGTGTGAGAGAGTGTGAAGAAAACTCAAGATGTGTGCATACAAAGGAGCCTTGCGACTGGATCTCACGACTGACTCGCAATTGGTAGGTCACCAAAGTGGCACACGTGTGAAGCATGTAGGGAACTGAAGGGTCACGACAGCTGGAGCACTATAGGACAAAATGTATAATCTGGCCAAGCAGTTAGCTCGCGACACAAACTCGCAACTTGTTCCACTTGTGAGACTGAGTCGCCAAAATGCCCTGTTTGGATGAAAGCTGACTTTTCAAATTCCTCACATACACCACTATAAATAACCTTATACCCACAAAATGTAGAGAGCTTCCAAAGAGAATTTTGAGAGAGAAACCCTAGAGAAAAACAAGATTGACTCATCCATAATCTTTGTCATTTGATTCTCCAAATTCCTTTACTCTTACCCTCTCCATTGACATATCCTTGAGAGGTATATTTGCCAAATCCTTATCTCACCATACCCATTTCAGTAAAGAGGTATTTTGGTGTTTGGGAAGCAGTTCGGAGATGACGAATTCATTTGGTTGATGCAATGGGCTTATTGCGGGATTCGGGAAGCTAAAGAAGACAATGTTAGGTGTAACCCTATTGGAGCAAAAAGCTTGGAGGGCTTAGGTGCATTACGTAGATTAGGGAGGGTCTTCTGCTATTCATGTATCCCAACTTTATTCTTTAGTAGATCATTTGACCGCTTGGAGGGCGGTGGTGCTAGTGTTATCTTTGTGTTTGCATCTCTCTTCCCTTACTCTTTACCTTTTAATTGCTGCTATGTTTGTCATTTATTATGGTTTAGAGTGTTTTACCAATTTGGATATAGCTTATATTCATCATTCCGCACATATATTGTTTGTGCATAAGCTTGTGTTGGTATTGTTGAAATTGGGGGTCTAAACATTCATTAGTGTTTTACACACTAATTGAACTTTCAAATCCCATGACCAAAATCACATGTCCAAAAATTCTCATGACAAAAATCACATGTCAAAAAATTCTCATGACCAAAATCATGTCCAAAAATTTTTCCCATAACCAAAATCACAACCACAAAAATTTCCCATGACCAAAATCACAACCACAAAATTTATCCATGATCCAACATCACATACCCAACAAAGATATTTCCATAACCAAAATCTCATGCTCAACAAAAGCTTGCCGTAATCAAAGTTCCATGACCAATACAAAAAATGCCACCACAAAATTCTTCCATACTCATACCCACAAAATTTTGCCATGCTCATTGAACAAGACTTACACATTCCAACAAAATTTCCGCATTCATCAAAAATGAAGTTGTTCAACCAAGTCTACATAACAAATTTCCATAACTTCAATGTCCCCCCAAAATTCAAGCCAAAATTCATTCAACAACATCACATATTACCAACATTGCCAAATTCCATGAACCACCAACATTGTTCAAGTTACACCATGTCAAAAAAAATACAACAATTCAAAATGTCCCCAAAGCTAAGATTACAATATGATTAATCATACAATGCCTCAAATTTCAACAAAAGCACACAACAACAAAATGACAATGTCTCAACATCAAACTTTCAATGAAGTATGAAAACAACAAATTTCCCACCAAAAAAAAAAAAAAAACAAAAAAAAAACTCACCTTGAAGTCCACGTGGGAATGTGGAGCATGGGTTTTGGGGTCTTGAAGGAGCCCCTCTTCATCATTCCATTCAAGTGATGGATGATATTTTTTTCCATGAAAAGTAAGGACAGAAGGCCTATTGGAAGAGGACGCCATTATAGTGCAAAGAAAAGGGAAGTTTGGAAATGGGTTTCACAAAATGGGTTTGAAGCAAAAATGGCCAAGGACACAAGGATCTAAAAAAATATTGAGGGAGATGAGTGAAGGGAGGTTGAGAAGCTTAGGAAAGTGTTTTTTCTAGAGATAAAATGGTGCAATGAAGGAGAAAATTTAGGTGGAAGAAGGAGGTGAATAGTAACAATAGTGGCAGAAGGAAGAAAGAAGAGAGAAAAGCAAAGAAAAAAGAAAGAAAAGAAATAAGGGGCCAAAATTCGGCCCTTCCTTGTAAAAGCAATCTGAGTTGCTGAGTCAACTCCCAAAAAATAATTTTTTTTTCTTTTTTTCTTTTTTCTTCTTTTCAGAAAAAAGAAAAGTCATGAAGGATGAGTGAATTTTTCATTAAAATTTCAAAAATAGATGATATCAATTTCAAGAAGAAAATTTTTGGATTAATTTTGAAAGAAAAATTCTTGGAGATGATCAAGGACAAAGATACAATTTTTCTTAAGGAAAAAAAATTTCAACTCTCAATTTCAAATTTCAACTTTCAATTCCAAATTTCAAGTATCAAATTCTCAATTCCAAATTTTAAATCTCAATATCAAATTCTCAATTCCAAATATCAACTCTCAATTTCAAATTTCAACTTTCAATTCCAAATTTCAAGTATCAAATTCTCAATTCCAAATTTCAACTCTCAATTTCAAATTTCAAACTCTCAATTCCAAATGTCAAATTTTCAATTTCAAGTTCCAAATTCCAAGTTTCAAGTTTCAAATTCTAAATTTCAAATTTCAAAGATAAAATCTCTTTCAAAGAGCTATAAAAATCAATCAAAGTTTTCTTGCTATCAAAAAAAAAAAAAAAAAAAAAACCTTCAAACCAAGAAGGAACAAATGAAAATCACATATCTCAAAATGATGGAACAACAAAGCACTCATCATTTAAAGACTAATCCCAAATTTTGGTCTTTTGTAGGCAAATTTCCAAGTTCCGAGGTAAAGAAGCCCCTTGGTCGTCACAGCTCCGGTTCCAAGGTAGAGAAACTCCTTGGTTACCTTCAGTGAAGATCAGAGTAGAGAAACCCTTTGATCGACACTTCAATAGCTCCGGTCTTGAGGTAGAGAAGCCCCTTGGTTACCTTTCATCAAGATTGAGGTAGAGAAGCCCCTTGGTTGTCACAGCTCCGGTTCCAAGGTAGGGGAGCCCTTTGGTTACCTTCAGTCAAGATCAGAGTAGAGAAGCCCTTTGATCGACATTTCAACAGCTCCAGTCTCGAGGTAAAGAGGCCCCTTGGTTACCTTTAATCAAGATCGAGGTAGAGAAGCCCCTTGGTCATCACAGCTTCGGTCCCGAGGTAGAGAAGCACCTTGGTTACCTTTCATCAAGATCAAGGTAGAGAAGCCCCTTGGTCACCACAGCTCTAATTCTGAGGTAGAGAAGCCCCTTGGTTACCTTTCGTCAAGATCGAGGTAGAGAAGCCCTTTGGTCGCCACAGCTCTAGTTCCGAGGTAGAAAAGCCCGTTGGTTACCTTTCATTAGATCGAAGTAGAGAAGCCTTTTGATCGACATTTCAATAGTTCAGGTCGAAGTAGAGAAGCCCTTTGATCGACACTTCAACAGTTTAGATCAGAGTAGAGAAGCCCTTTGATCAACCTTTCATCAAGATCTTAGGTATAGAAGCCCTTTGATATTCTCCACATTCAAGATCGAGGTAGAGAAGCCCATTGATCGACTTGCTACATTCAGATTGGGATAGAGAAACCTCTTAGTCACCTTATTTCAAATTTATTAGTTATCAAGAAAGCCAAGTATTCATAGTTTTTAGTTCAAACAAACAACAAGGCACTAGCTCTATGTTCCAAGATTTTAGGTTCGAGGGCTAGGTAATCTTTGAAAAATCAACCTCAATTAAATCATGGCTGCTAAAATCAGTGTCTTTATTTTACATTGACATTCTCTTTGCAAGCTTTGTCAATGAGGGGCATTCTGTAGACACTCGATTTTGCACCCATAATTTAATCAAAGAAGATGACTTGAGTGACCAATCATATACCCAAAATTCATGATTGCATTACATGCATTAATTTGTTCATTGCATATCATAAAAATGATCTTGAGGTTCTAATGATTGCGACAGTATGCTCGATTTTCAAATCGAACCGTCAGATTGAAAGATATCGCATGATCAAGTTTACACGGTCAGCATGCATTGTGTTTAGGTAGAATCAACCACGCATGATTAATTTAAATTAATTATGATTGGCTAGACAATTAAAATTAATTAAATAATTTTGTGATTGGTTGTTAGTGAGTGTCAAAAATAGGCTTGCTTGCATAGGAATAAAAAGGATAATCAGATAACAATAAAATTGTGGATAATCAAGATTTTTGGAATATTTATCTACAAGATAATTATTGTTGAAAATACCTAAATTATCAGAAAAAGAGTTTAATTTTTAGAATATGGATTAAAAATGCGTCTAAGTGCAAGTCCCAGCTCAAAAAATCTCAAAATAAGGAGTCCAAAACGGACCAAAATTTGAATAGGGGACCGGCACCCAAAAGGGCCATTTGGCACTTTTGGAGTGCCGATTGGCACAAACACGGGCCACGGCCTGAGGGCACTTAGATTGAGATAAAACTCATCCTTTTCAATTTTTTAGAGATAAGGATGCATTCCAGTTTGTATTCTGATCATTTAGCTAATTTTTCAAGCCTTCCAACCTCTATAAATAGAGGCTGCATCTCAAAGTTCAAGGGACTTTTTGACGCTCTTTGATTTCCCCTCTTTCTGACTCCCCTTTTCTATTATTTTCTCTCTTACATTAAAGACATTCTGGAGGCTCAAGCCTTAAGAATTTCTTTTTTGTAAGCTAGGTATTTAAGGTTTGAAAGATAATTGAATAAATTTCTTTGAACCCTAAAATATTCCCTCAATAAGAAGAGTACGTCCATGCAAGAGGTGGTTTTTTTTTTTTTTTTTTTTTTTTTTTTTTTTTTTTTTAGTTTTCTTTTATTTTGATGATGCATGATGTAGATATTCTTTTAGTTTCAATTTCTAATGTTCATGCCATGTGTTGTTAATATTTCTGTTGAAATATGTTCTTAATGCTTTTGTTGTCATGATTTACCTTTTGATTTTCAAAATTTTGCACATTATCACATTTTTTTCAAAATCGAAAATTGATCTGTATCTTCCTTAGATGTAGATCTGAATTTTTTCTAACACAAAAACTGATCTGTATGTTCCTTAGATGTAGATCTGAATTATTTTCTAATACAAAAAAACAGATATGTATCTTCCTTAGATGTAGATCTGAATTTTTATAATACAAAAACAAATATGTATCTTCCTTAGATGCAAATTTGAAATTTTTTAACATAAAAACTGATTTGTATCTTCCTAAGATGTAGACCTAAATTTTTTTAAACATAGCAGATTTTGAAATAAAAAAAGAAAGTCATAAGTAGTGATGTTTTGTTTGTTTGATTCATAAGTAGTGATGTTTTGTTTAGTACAAGTAGCGTGGGTTTATTTCGTGAGTGTTGTCCTCCTCAAATTTTTATTTTATTTTATTTCATATAAAAAATAGAATTGCTTTTTTTTTTTTCTTCTCTACAAATTTTGATTTTTTACTTATAAAACAGAACTGTTTTTTTTTTTTTTTTTTTTTTTTTTAACATACAAACCAAAAACCAATTTTTTACTTTGTTTCAAAATAGATCTGATTTTTTTTTTTAAAGTAGAAAACCTTGTTTTACTTAATAAAACAGATCTAATTTTTCTTCACCAAAAACTAATTTTTTACCTATACCAAAACAAATCAGTTTTTTATTTTTTTATTTATTTTTTATGAATCAAATCAAATTTTTTATTCACAAAAACAGATTTGAATTTTTTAAAGAAGAGGACACGTTCATGAAGTAGGCTTATGTGATTTAGTTTAGGGTTAAGTTTGTCATGTATGCAACGTATCATTCATATCTTGCATTAAGGGTATATTGGTCATGAGAGTCTAGAAGACCAGACTCTGTCTGGGCAAAATGGGTGCCTAACACCTTCCCATTTCATAACCTAGCCACCAAATTTAGTTTCTTTTGGATAGGTAGACCTAGGCTTTATCTTTCTTTTTATTTTTTGGGTAGATTGTAACTAGGACAAAAAGCCATGTATCTTTGGTAGCTTGTAACTAGGATCCAAAGCCTTGTAATATTCAACTATCAAGTTTGTATTTTTTTATTCAATCAATAACAATGAAGCATTTCAATCATGTAAATTTGTATTTAGTTTTTTTTTTTTTTTGTATAAAAAAATAAGTGGCGACTCCACACCACTTACCCAAAAAGAGAGGTGTCTTGAAAAAGCACCCGCAAATCTTTGTTTTTTGAGAGCCACCTTTTCCAGGTCCTCTCACAGTGTTATACTTGAATTCAACAGCCTAAACTCTAATACAGTAGAAATGACACCAATGGACTTAATGAGGAACGTCAGCGTTTTGCTTTAGGTGAGACTTGCGTTTTATAAGCTGGAAAGACGACACTGTTTGGATTGGATTATTGGAACAGTATCATCATCTTCATTTGAAATCATCTCTGGTTTGTCAAAAATTAAATGAGTTTGTATAATAGCATAATATCTTGAACGATTATCTTTTAGATTTAAACTAGAGGCTTTAGAAAAAGAATGGAATGGGTATTTTTTTGTAAAGGATGGAATTGAAAGTACAAAAAAAAAGAAAAAAAGAAAAAATAAATATATATATATATATATATATATATACACACACACTAGTCACTAACCCGTGCGATGCACGGGATAATTTAACGAAATTTATATATATTTACTTTGCTCAAATAAATACTTGTTTCAAAACGAATATGTTTCACCTTCTATTCATAATATGGCTTAAAGCATATTATGATTTTTATTTTCCTTTCAATCCCTTCTATTTACCAAGTTGAAAATAGCAATGGAATACAAAAGTAGTGCCCTCTCCTTTTCTTCCAACCTCCGAAGTCACAAGCGAGGATCAACGAATAGATTGTGGGCAATAATAAGAATCCACAACACAAACCTGGGTAAGAGAAACCACATACAACATTTTTTAGATTCTATGAGGTGGTGGGTTACATAGAATTGAGTATTTTTTTTTCAACAAAAATGATTTTAGTAAAAAAGGCAAAGGGGGCAGAACTTTGCCAACAAAATTGGAAAGCTTTTGGCATGGAATTTAAATTGAAAACAACTCATGCCATCAAAACCCTTAAATGTCTAGAACTTAAATCCCTTCAGCAATATAGAAAGAAAAATTAGGCACTCACTTGGAGTAACCGGGTCACGTTCAATAAATTTAAGTGTATGCAACCAACTATAGCAACAATAGTAGAGACCAATTTGCACATAAAAAAGAAATATAAAGAGAAAAGAAAAAATCAATCCGATGAACAAAGTAATTAACCTACTTCTTATTAAAAAAAAAAAAAAACAATAGGGGTAAAAAACTATTATTGAGAGCATAATATATTCTTATATCCTTTCATAAATTAAAATAATGACCGAAATAACAAAAAAATCACAATAACAAAATACAAAATTTGGACTAAAGTTATAAACTTTGTAAGGTTGAAATTTATTCAACCATCTAATTGGCTTTATTCCGTGCCAAATTTGCTTGTATTTCAGCATTTAGTAACCCTGTATTTAGGTGGGCTTGTTGTAAGGGTAGTGAGTGAGATAGAGTGAAGATTGCTCAAGAGTGTGCAAGAAAACAGAGACTCGCGGCTGGGTCTCGCGGGTGACTCGCGGCTTCAAGCCGCCAGACGCAGCACACGTGCCAAGCATGCCGGAAGGTGAACAGTCATGCCAGCTGGAGCACTACAGGACAACTGGCCATACGGTTAACTCGCGACTGGATCTCGTGACTCAGTCAAGCCGCGAGGACAAGCCGCGAGCCAGCCCTGTTTTGAAAAAACCTGACGTTTCACATTCCTCTCTCACCTCAGTATAAATACCCCGTTTATCCACAAATGATAGAGAGCTTCCAGAGAGTATTTTGAGAGAGAAACCCTAGAGCAAAACAAGATTGAACCATCTACAATCTTTACATTAGAGTCTCTTCAAATTCCTCAACTCTCTTCCTCTCCATTGCCAAATCCTTGAGAGGCCTCTTTACCAAAACCTTGTTCTCACCATATCCATTACTGTGAGAGGGTTGTTTGGTGTTCTAGGAAGCAGTTAGGAAGGAACCAATATTCATTGGTTGATGCTATGGTCTAGTAGTGGAATTCGGGAAGCTAGAAAAGAAATAGGTTCGGCGCAACCTCGTTGGAGCAAGAAGCTTGGAGGGCTTAGGTACATCGGGTAGATTGGGCTTGGAGGGTCTATTGTTGTTCATGTATCCCAACTACATTTTCTAGTGGATTATTGACCGCTTGGAGGGCGGCGGAGAGGTTTTACGCCGAGGGCTTCGGTTTCCTCTTCGATAACACATCGCGTGTTGTCCTTGTGTTTGCATCTTCCTTCCCTTTATCTTTGCCTTTTATTTTTCTGCTGTGGATGTGATTTTAATTGGCTTAGATTGTTTATCAATTCTGTGTTATGCTTTAGTTCATGTTCCGCACATTAATTGTTTGAGTTAAAGCTTGAATTGGTAATTTGTTAATTGGGGGTCTAAACGTTCAAGGGTGTTTTTACACATATTTGAACTTTCAATTGGTATCAGAGCGGGTACACTTGTTGTGGTTTTGTTACCTAAGTGTGATCCTAGACCCCTGTGTTGTGGTAGCTGTTATGGAAAATACCATGCTGAATTGTAGCTTTAAGTGTTTGTAAAAATGACTCTATGCATATGTCTGAAGGGTGTTTTAACAATGATCTTGTAGAGTTGTTAAAAATTGAGAAACATGCTAGAGTATTTGTTCACATGCTGGAATATTTTGATAATCAGAATCATGTCTTGCACAGTAGCATATCTGAAGCTAAATCATTGATTAAGAAATATAAAAGAAAGAATAGAATGTTGTGTGAGATGATTGAGAGTCTGAAAATGAAAAATCAATCTGAAAGAAGCATGAAAACTGATAATGAGTTTGGGTTTGAAGGTCAAAAATGTTTGTCACATGTGAGCTTATTTGTGCATACCTCATTGAAGGTGTTTAATGCATGTTTGTGGTATCTTGACAGTGGGTGTTCTCGCCATATGACAGGGGATAAGTCACTGTTTAAGACACTCAAAGAAAAGGTTGGAGACTATGTGACCTTTGGTGATGGAAGTCATGCTCAAGTCCTAGGCAAAGGAACCATTGAGATACCTGGATTACCATTGTTGAAAGATGTGTTATACATAAAAGGGCTGAAGGCAAATCTGCTGAGCATCACTCAAATTTGTGATGATGATTTTCTGGTACAATTCTCTAAGAAGGGATGCTTGATCATCAATGAAGATGGGATTCAGTTTTGGAGGGAAATCGAACTACAAATAACTGTTATGGAATAGTTCCTACGGCACCCATATCGTGTAGAAGTGCTCGTGTGGATATGTTGGAGCTGTGGCATCACAGATTTGGACATGCCAACTTCAAACAAGTAGCAAAAGTGTCCAAACTTGAAGCAGTTGAGGGACTTCCGAAGTTTGGAAAGGTGAAGAAGACCGTTTGTGGTGCATGTCAAATGGGGAAGCAAACAAAGGCAAGTCATCACAAGGTGAATGTGATTGCTACTTCTCGGTGTTTGGAGTTACTTCATGTTGATCTAATGGGGCCTACCAGAACTGAAAGCCTAGGGGGAAAGAGATACATTATGGTCATTGTGGATGATTACTCAAGATATACTTGGGTTGAATTCCTTAGAGAAAAATCAGAAGCATGTGAGAGGTTGGAGATTCTGTGCAAGAAACTACAAAACGAAAAAGGGGTCCCTATTGCCAAAATTAGAAGTGATCATGGGAGGGAATTTGAGAATGCAAGATTCGAGTCTTTCTGTGAAAAGAATGGAATCAAAAGAGAATTTTCAGCCCCCAAAACTCCACAACAAAATGGAGTGGTAGAGAGAAAAAATCGGGTGATTCAGGAAATGGCAAGAGTCATGTTGCTTAACAAACAAATACCTAAAATTTTTTGGGGAGAAGCTGTCAACACCTCATGTCACATTGGCAATAGAATATTTTTCCGAGTAGGAACAAAGAAGACCGCCTATGAGATTTGGAATGGAAAGAAGCCTAGAGTAAAGTATTTCCGGGTGTTTGGAAGTACATGCTATATCCTAAATGATCGGGAGAATCTTGGGAAGTTTGATGCGAGAAGTGATGAGGGTATCTTCCTTGGATACTCTACTACGAGTCGAGCGTATAGAGTTTTTAACAAAAGAACTAAGACAGTGATGGAGTCCATAAATGTCAAGATTGATGATGCCTTATCCAAAGTGGAGATGATTGATGATGGAGAAGGGCCGAGCACCAAAGAGCCCGATGGTGAGGTAGAAGCTCTGGATATAGAAAGTGAAGAACCTACACCAGAAGTAGAATCGACTCCCATCAATCCAAGAATGGAAACGAGATTGATGTCTAGAACATCAAGCCCTCTTACTCCTCCGGAAGTTCATCCTCCTATCTCTCGAAGTGATGAAGTCTCCACATCAAAGAAGCCATCTTCAAGAGTGATTAAGAACCATCCGGAAAGCAACATCAAAGGGTCTCTAGATGAAGGTCTTCGCCTCAGAAAAGGAAACATCCTGTTAGCCAATCATGTAACATATCACTGCTATCTTGCGTAGTTTGAACCAAAAAGGGTTGAAGAGGCTCTTCAAGATGAGAATTGGGTTGAGTCAATGCATGAAGAGCTGAATCAGTTTGTGAGGAATGATGTGTGGGAGCTTGCTCCAAGGCCTGAAAACGTTCATGTTATAGGCACAAAATGGATTTTCAAAAACAAAACTGATGAAGATGGAGAGATAATTCGAAACAAATCTCGGTTAGTAGCTCAAGGATACACTCAAGTAGAAGGAGTAGATTTTGATGAATCCTTCGCTCCTGTGGCAAGACTCGAATCCATTCGAATTCTCATATCCATTGCATGCACTTTGAATTTCAAACTCTATCAAATGGATGTCAAATGTGCATTTCTGAATGGATATCTAAATGAAGAAGTGTTTGTTGAGCAACCAAAAGGATTTGAGGATCCTCACTTTCCAGATCATGTATTGAGATTGAAGAAAGCTCTTTATGGCTTAAAACAAGCTCCTAGAGCCTGGTATGATCGGCTTACACATTACCTTCTAGATAGAGGATTCAAAAGGGGGTATGCTAACCGAACTCTGTTTGTCAAAAATGATGAAGATTATCTCCTTGTGGAACAAGTTTATGTTGATGACATAGTGTTTGGGGCAACCATTGAAGATCGTGCTATTGAATTTTCTGAGGAGATGAAGAAGGAATTTGAGATGAGTATGGTGGGGGAACTCACATTTTTCTTGGGTCTTCAAGTCAAACAACAGAAGGAGGGTATATTTGTATCACAAGAGAAGTATGCTAGAAACATTGTCAAGAAGTTTGGACTAGACTCCAAAAAACATGCCTCCACTCCCATGAGCTCATCCACGAAACTGAATGTTGATTCCTCTGGAGTAGAAGTAAGTCCTACCTTATATAGGAGCATTATTGGGAGTTTACTCTATCTTACAGCCAGTAGACCGGACATTGCATTCAGTGTTGGCGTTTGTGCCAGATACCAAGCTAATCCGAAGGAATCTCACCTGACTGCTGCTAAGTGAATCATTCGATATTTGAATGGTACTTCAAACTATGGTCTGTGGTATTCAAAAGACTCAAATGCTTGTCTTGCCGGGTATTCAGATGCTGACTGGGCTGGAAGTGTAGACGATCAGAAAAGTACTTCAGGCGGCTGTTTCTACCTTGGTAACAATCTTGTCTCGTGGATGAGCAAGAAACAAAATTCCATGTCTCTATCTACTGCTGAAGCAGAATACATCGCCGCTGGAAGTTGCTGCACTCAGCTTCTTTGGATGAAGAAACTACTTCATGACTATGGAATTCCTCAAGAAACGATGTGTGTCTTCTGTGACAACACCAGTGCCATCAATCTTTCCAAGAATCCTGTCCAGCACTCAAAATCTAAACACATAGAGATTCGTTACCATTTCATTCGGGATCTGGTAGAGGAAAGAGTTGTGTGTCTTGAGTTCATACACACCGACAATCAAAAGGCGGACATCTTCACCAAGCCTCTCGATGGTCCACGGTTTGAATCACTCCGTAAGACCATTGGTGTTGGTACAATTCCTTAACTCTCTTGTGTGATGTGTGCTTCACATATTTATAATATGATAAGCTTATTTGTGTTGGGGCACACACTACTTTGTCAGCTCTTTGTGCAGCATGATTATTGTTTGCTTGTCTACTTGTGCATATTTTTTTTGTTTTGTTTTTGATCAATCTTTTTCTTCTTATGTGTCAAAAAATCCAAAAATCACGTAAAAATTAGAAAATCAAAAGTTTGATTGACATTGTTGAGCTTTTGTCTCAAAACATGTTTTGCCTTGTACCTTTGTGCTAATGGCTTTGTGCATTTTCGAGCATTGCTTGTTTCCTTGCACTCATATCTCTGTGGAAAAAATCTTGAAATCAATGTGATTGTTGTAAATAGATCTTCAAACTTGTCATGAATGATGAGTGAATGGTTATGTTGATCTTGAGACATGCATAGACTTGTGTCTATATATCTTCCCACTCTTTATTTTTGTTATTGCTAAAAAGAGCTCACCAAATGTAAATCTCCAAATGAAAAGAGATATTGAGCTGCAAAAGCCTGTCGCACATACTAGTATTCGACTAGGAAAAAGGGAAAGCGACCAAAAATTAAAGAGAAATGTTTATTCAAAAGGCCAAAGGCTTGTTCATTAAAGAGATTTATCAAATATCACTCTCACAATGAGAGGTGTTGTCTCAAAAGGATCAAAAAGATCAAATGTTATGACTAAAAGTGGAGTCAAATGTAAAGCTCCAAGTCATTTTATCAAGTTTTGTGGGAGGTCATATATACATATTTCTATAAGTGAGATAGATCACATGATCTAGTGCTAATTGTGTATGCCTTGGTTGAATTGATCATTGAAGCTTCACATTAGACTAAGGACTATCTCATTGTTGATATCCACACACAACACACAAGTTTATGTTCAAAGAATGCCATAATCATTTGTGTAATTGTACTTGATGAAATATGTTTTTCACATGCTCAATCTTTGTTGTTTCAAGTACAAAAAGATTTTTGAGTGTTTTTAGGTGTTTTTGGAAAGTATTTTGTTCTTCAAAAATGAAAATTTCAAAAAATTTTTTTGCCCTGTTTTGGCGACTCAGTCGCGGGTATGTCAAGTTGCGAGCCTCAGTCGCGTGTTCGCGGGTCCATTATGGCGACTTGTTCGCGAGTGAAAGGTCCAGTCGCGAGGTTATTCAGAGATTTTCGCGGCTCAGCTCGCGACTCCCTCCCGGGTAGACCTTCCAGTCGCGAAAAACACTTAGAAAAATTTTTTCAAAATTTTTCCTTTGAGGGTCTTGGCGGCTCAACCTGGCGACTTGCTGGCGACTCACCTCAGTCGCGAAAAACGCGAGTTTGGCAAAAATAGGGACAATTTTTAAAAGCGTTTTCCAGTTTTTCCCTCGAACTCTTGTGACTGTTCATTATCTCTCTAAACTGTTCTTACCCATATACATTGTTCCTCCATTTTCGAACTCCTTTATTGCTTCCTTTCTGTTCGGAATCTTCAAATAACAGGTATGGGTTTTCTTTCTTGAACCTTATTTCACTTGATTCTGTGTTTTTCCCTCTCGATTATTCGCATTTGTTTGTGTTTCTGAGATGGGTTTTTAGCTCGGCTATTACTCTTTGTCCATGCTTCTCTTGTGGTAGCTTTTGTTTCGGTTTCGAGCTTTATTAAAATGTTGGTTTTGTTCTTCATCATGTGCGTAGCTAGGGTTTGTTATTTGTTTGGTTGCTCATCTTGCCTGATCCATTGTTGATGTGCTGTTTCCAAATGCTCATGGTTTTGTATCCTCTGTACAAGAGTTGCATTCAACAATGTCTAGTCTCACATCTACTCTACATCATCACAGCACTCAATGGGATATGAAGTTCACTTCCCTTCAAACTCAATTGGATCAAATTCAGAGAAGGCTAGAAGAGGATGTATAGCCTATTCCATGACAAAAAGGGGGAGTGATAGGCCTGATTAGAGGGGGAGGATATTACCTAAGGGGGAGTGTCTTTGCATTCTTCTTCAGTTTAAATTGTTATCTTTTATATATATATTATTGTTGATGTTTTTCAGGATTATATTGACTTGTACCCATGTTGCTTTTGTAAGCTTTTAGGGTTATGTTTTATGCATATTTTGTAGGCTTTTTGGTTTGTACCATGCTTTATGCAGCCTTTTTATGATTTGTTTAAATCAGTACTTCTATTTAAATGTATTGCATTCTCTTTAAGTACTGTCACTCTTGTGCCCTTGTAGGATTGTTCCTAGATGCATATACGTAGTGTTTTATGCATTGGTTGAGTGTTTGGGATGCAAGTGACTTGCATTGAGCTTGTTACCTTGTATGTCCTAGTGTTCATTCCAAGTGTGAATGAGCATTGTGGTCACTTCCTTGTAGTGATTACTTGGTTGATCAAGCCATGGTTTGTTTCTTAACTCCATCTTTGCTTGATCACATATTGCCTGTTTCATATGCATTTCACGATTTTCTGCTTACAATGATCATGGTGTATTGTTGTGTTTCAGGAGTCTTTTGTTCATATGATTCAAGTACTTCACAGCTTCTAGAGTTAGGTGTGAGTGAGTTTTGATCAACTGTTCCCAACTCACATGTTAAGTCTAGAGTCTGTTTTAGGGTTTTGTCACGGAATAGCCAAAGGGGGAGATTGTAAGGTTGAAATTTATTCAACCATCTAATTGGCTTTATTCCGTGCCAAATTTGCTTGTATTTCAGCATTTAGTAACCCTATATTTAGGTGGGCTTGTTGTAAGGGTAGTGAGTGAGATAGAGTGAAGATTGCTCAAGAGTGTGCAAGAAAACAGAAACTCGCGGCTGGGTCTCGCGAGTGACTCGTGGCTTCAAGCCGCCAGACGCAGCACACGTGCCAAGCATGCCGGAAGGTGAACAGTCATGCCAGCTGGAGCACTACAGGACAAAACAGGACAACTGGCCATACGGTTAACTCGCGATTGGATCTCGCGACTCAGTCAAGCCGCGAGGACAAGCCGCGAGCCAGCCCTGTTTTGAAAAAACCTGACGTTTCATATTCCTCTCTCACCTCAGTATAAATACCCCGTTTACCCACAAATGATAGAGAGCTTCCAGAGAGTATTTTGAGAGAGAAACCCTAGAGCAAAACAAGATTGAACCATCTACAATCTTTACATTAGAGTCTCTTCAAATTCCTCAACTCTCTTCCTCTCCATTGCTAAATCCTTGAGAGGCCTCTTTACCAAAACCTTGTTCTCACCATATCCATTACTGTGAGAGGGTTGTTTGGTGTTCTGGGAAGCAGTTAGGAAGGAACCAATATTCATTGGTTGATGCTATGGTCTAGTAGCGGAATCCGGGAAGCTAGAAAAGAAATAGGTTCGGCGCAACCTCGTTGGAGCAAGAAGCTTGGAGGGCTTAGGTACATCGGGTAGATTAGGCTTGGAGGGTCTATTGCTGTTCATGTATCCCAACTACATTTTCTAGTGGATTATTGACCGCTTGGAGGGCGGCGGAGAGGTTTTACGCCGAGGGCTTCGGTTTCCTCTTCGATAACACATCGCGTGTTGTCCTTGTGTTTGCATCTTCCTTCCCTTTATCTTTTCCTTTTATTTTTCTGTTGTGGATGTGATTTTAATTGGCTTAGATTGTTTATCAATTTTGTGTTATGCTTTAGTTCATGTTCCGCACATTAATTGTTTGAGTTAAAGCTTGAATTGGTAATTTGTTAATTGGGGGTCTAAACGTTCAAGGGTGTTTTTACACATATTTGAACTTTCAAACTTTGACACTTTGAATGACATTAATAATAAATTATAAACTTACTCTACATGGCTTGTAAATCTGTGGACATCAAAGGGACATGAAAAGTCACAATCCTCCAATTTATCCTGAAAACTACCCTAAATCATCTTTTCTGTATCTTCTCTTGTAACCTATGAAACACATTATATATTGGTCTAAAATAGTATTAAATTTCTGGAGTGGGATGTACAAATACTGCCTATAATCATGATTGGAACAAACAACCTCGAAACGCTCCTACAGATACTAATGTAGGTTTGATGATTGTGTTGGTGCAGGGAGGTTTGTGTGTGAGAAAGCTAGGTTGCTGTAAAGGAAGAATAAAATTAAAAAATAATAAAATAGGAGGAACAATCCAAACAGGGATAGATATGGTCAAGAAACCGTGCAAACATGGCTTAAAATTTCAATCTGCATAAAGCAATAATCTTCTCCAAAAAGATATTCTCCACGTATGTTAAGCAATAATTTACTATGGTGTGGTGTTTATGGGTTTCCTAACTTCCTTGTGTTGATGGGTTATTTTCTGTGCTTCGGATTCTCTCTCTTACTGTGTCTCTGAGTCTTTGCTTTGCTTTGGGATTGTGTTGGTCTACGCAAACGCAAAGTGCTTTTGCTTAACGAAGAAGACCCAAGTTTTTAGTTTAAAATAAAACCTAAAATAAAAAGAAAAAGAAAATAATGGTGACATGGAAAATTGTGAGGGTTTCAGAGGCTTCGATTTTATGTATACTAACTTATAACCCGTGCAAATGCACAAGATTTTTATAAATGTGTTGGTTGTTTGTTTATTGATCAAAAGTACACTTCTTTTTTTATATAGCATCATCAAAAGTAAATAATACTTCATTATAATAACATATGTTAACATAATTTGAATAACAGGAAAAAATTAAACTTACAGCAGAAGAAAAAAAAAAACCTTTCTTCATAACATCATAAAAATTTAGATTCATAGCTCAAAATAACATTTATAATCCTAAAATAAACCAAAAGTCAAATAGTTTAACCCTTTGTTTATGGACTTCATGCTTTCTCTATTAAATGTCTTTATGGGTCTAATGTTGTAAGCAACCAAGCCATTGAGGATCTTTTTGCATACCTGGACATATTAGAAGATTTAGAACAAAATGTTAATGTTAAATTGATTCCAAACTAAGATCACATACAAATGCAAAATTAGTTCTACCATCTAAAATCTAGATCACATGAATTAGTGTTAGATAGCTCTTATCATTTCTTTTTCCTTTAAACATGTCTAATCAAAATTTCTAAATCAAAATTTTACTCATAAAACAAAATCCAATAAATAAATAAAAAAACACAGGAAAGTATCTATTAGAATATAATCATATTTTTCTTATCTTTTAATAAGGTGTTGCCGAATTTCCATGGAAGATTAGAGAGTAAAAAAAAGAAAATTTTGGTAAAAACCCAAGTAGAAGATACTAAAATTGATAAGGGTAATGTATATGTATTTTCAGCTGTTTACCAATTGTAAGGCGTCTACCTACTGCCATAAAAAAAAATTTAATAATAAAAAAAAATTGTAAATCATTTGTGGTAGTGATGTAATACAAAGGAGAATTAAATGACTTCAACAATTTCAACATCAATCTACAATCTAAGAGAAAATTCACCCAATGTCAGTTGGAGAATTCATTTGGGCATTTATACTATTGTAACTTGCACCATGAGCTTAAGAAAAAAACAATAATTTTTATGGTAAGCATTAAATGTAGTTTGTACTAGTTTTCTTGCCCACTAAAAGGAGGTAATTGAAAGACATTTCAGAAAATACATAGAACTGAAAGTCTAATGAAAAAATTAAAATAAAAACCTTCATTGTCTCCAATCTGACAAATTGTAAATTATCACGTTTTAAATTTCCCAAATTTTATAAGAAAGTTTTATAAGATTGAAAAAAGAAAAAAGAAAAGAGAAACAGAGAAACAAAAATGATGAAAATGTGAAGTCAAGGCTTGGAAGTTTGGGTGTGTATGTGGGAAATATTAATGGAAGTTCCTCTGATAGGCAGAAACTAAAATTTATGCTTCATTGCTATTTACAGGCTACAACATATGTAAAGTTTGACCACTCTTTTAACTGTTTATGAGATGCAAATGCCCAATAGTTACAAAAAAGCAATAAACAAATTTTTTTTTACAAAAAATGTTGAATTCATGCAGTTAGCCTATGTTGATGTAATTGATTTCCAAATTTTTTTTTTCAAATGAATAGAATGCACAAACGTATATAATTTCTTAGTGAATTGAAACACCAGCCAAAGCCCCAAAATGGTCATATCATCCGCAACAAACAAATGTCTCAACACCCAAACACAAATGCACAACTACCCAAAGTTTACCAACCACAAACCAACATAAATTCATTGGAAAAATGTTTGAAATAATAATAAATAGAGAAAAACTCACCTTCTATAAGACTATAACTGGCATAAGTAACATTTGGGATTTTTGGGGAGAGAAAGAGCCGAGAGATGGGGAAAGTGTGGCAGGAGGCGGTCATAAGATTTCTCTCACTCACTCACTCTCTCTCTCTCTCTCTCTCTCTCTCTCTCTCTCTCTGCCTTATGGAGTTTCTCTTTGCAATTTTGGCGGTATGAAGGTGGTAGGAAACTGGTTATTGGTTGAAGGCTGGCTCTACAGTGGTGGTGGCACTACATCCATAACTATCTCAAATAATATCACGGTCCCTCTCGCAGCCAAGACTTTCATGACTTCAAAGCTGTTAGGAAATACAATTTCCTAGCTCATTGGGATTCAGCTAGATATGCCAATGAGCTTAAGGAACAAATAAACAATAATTATTAGAATAGGACCGTAAGCAATCTAATTCCTCTTAGTTCAAAAGCCAAGACAAAGGGAAGAAGGATGTTAGGGATGGCGGTTAGTACACTGTTCCCTCAGGACCAAAATGCTTTGGGTGTCAAGGATTCGGTCACATGAAATAAGAGTGCCCCACATATCTCAAGACCATTGGGAAAAGCAAGGCACTTGCTACTACATTGAGTGACACCGAGCCTAAGGATGATTTCGACAATGAGGATGAAGGAATCCTAAATGCCTTCACTGCCACTGTCAATCCTACTGAGGGGATTGTTGAAGATGTGGATGAAGAAGAGGAATTGGTGGAGTCCAAGTTTGAGAAGATGGATGAACAAGATGACATCCACACAGCCTATGCAAAGTTATACAAGGTCTCAGAAAAGCATGAGAAGATGTATAGGTTGGCCACCAAGAAGCTTAGTGATGTGGAGCTTGAGTGAGAAGAAATCTCTACAAAGTTTGATGAAGCAAATTAGACTATTGGAGCACTGAGGTTTGAGAATAACTTCTTGGCTGAGAAGACCAAGAAGCTTGAGGCAGAATTATTCTAAGTCAGAGCTCAACTAGAAAGGACTTCAAGCGCTAAGCTAGATGAGATGCTCAGTCTTCAGAAATTTGCTTCTGATCGAACCAGTTTAGGGTATGATTTCTCTTCTCCTAATATTGCTTCTACTAGTACCACTATTTTTGTTCCTCCTACTAATAATATTGAAACTGAGAACAATGTTGTTAAAAATGAATTAGCTAGTGAGAACTTAGACAATGGTAAATCTATCTTAGGAGCACCCCCTAAGCAAGATAAGAAAGAAGCTAAAAACCCTAGGGCTAAGAAGGGAAACTCTCAAAAGCCAAAACAAAAAAAGCAACATTTCTGTCATCACTATGGAGTAGCTGGACATACTCGACCTAATTGCTACAAGTGGTTAGCCATTCAAAAAAGCAATAACATGATTGCATCGAGAGATCAGAATCAACTGCCATCCTCTTTTGCTCCTCTTGGAGATCTTCTCAAAGCCCTCATGTTCCTTTCGAACTTGAACGGTTTCAACTTTTCCCCCTCACCACCGGTTCAAGGGTTCACTCAAAGGAAAGGCTTTTCCAAGGTGTGGAAGGAAAAGAGCTCCAAGTGATTTTGTCACTTTCTCTTTCTCCCCTTCTTGTTTTTGTTTGCATTACTTGTGTGTTTTGCTTTATTGTTTTGAGTCAGTCTAGTTTTATGCATTGCTCTGTTTAATTTGTTTTTGTTTGTTTTCTTTTCAATTTTGGTTTATTTTGTTTTTCATAAAAATAAAAAAATTTTGAAAAATTGAAAAATACAAAAACAGTGTGTGTTTGTGTACATTGGTACTTGTGTACCTTGGATGGCCAATGAAACAAAGTTTTCTAAACTTTGTATCTTTTGTAGCCTAGATAAGCATCTCTACACATAACTAAGCAAGTGAGCTTTGTGGCTCATGTGTGTGATGAGTAAGATTAAGTAATCTCTTGTACTTAACACTCGTATCACTCTTTTTGATAGGAAGGACTAGAAAATTCTAAGAGAAAGGCATAAATAACCATCTCATCACTGTTGCTCGCCAATCATGAAATGACATCTGTATGCTTCGGCATAGTAAAAGTGCATTGTTAAAAGCTTAACATCATTAGGTATTTCTTTTCTTTCTCTTATATACCCATGCATGATTTGCTTAAAATAAAAAATATGCAAAGAAAATAAAAAGCAAAAAGATCAAAATGTTTTATATATGATTACAAGTGTGTATTCTAGGAGATGTGGGAGTTATAGGATGTACCTCGAAGGTGATAGTCCCCATCAAACAGTTATGATTGTGTGTGAGTTAAAGTGATTTTCTCATATCTCAAATCGTCATAACATGTAGACACTTATGCAATCTTGCGATGTTTTTCACACACAACACGCAATATTCTTTGCTACTTTTGATACATGTGCAGGTACAATGTGATTTGGCCATCACAAGGTTTACATGTGTTAATGTATGCTCACTAAACTGTCTTAACTTGTTTTTGAAATATAAAATTGGTTAGACTTTTTTAGTGTGTGTGTGTGTGTTTTTGGTTCTAAATGCCTATCATTTTTTTAATGAGCGATGATTTTGAGAGATTAAAATGATGTTTGGATCGTTAGATGAGTTGCATGTTTGATTGCATTCATGCCTGTGTTTTTCTCTTCTTTGAAAAACTGCTTTTAAGCAATCTTGACAGCTCCTCGACACCTCTCAATACCTAGCTTATCTATCGAGCTCTTCAGTTGCTTTTTATCACAATCTTGACACCTCTCAATAGCTAGGTGGATCGATCGAGAAAGTTTTTATCCCCTCGATAGCTCCTCGATAGCTACCTCGATCCATCGAGCTTGTTTTTGCTGTGGACCCCTTTGGACACCTTCTCGATAGCTGCATCTGTCGAAACTTTTTAAATCTCGACACCTCTCGACACCTCCTATCTATCGAGAATTACTAAGTTAGTATAAATAGGGTCAGCGCGATCCGGTCTTCACTTTGCTCGATCTCTCTAGACTCTTCAACTCCCTAAACCTCTCTCACTCACTCCAAACTTCATCTTCAAGGTGTTTTCGGCCTAGATCGAGTGTTTCTTCACTTGGTATGTGTCTAAATACTTCATTTTCATACATTTTCATATCTTTTGACCTACAAATTGGGGTTTTTGGAAAATGTTTGGGATTTTCAAATTGATGAGGTTTTTGCAATCTTTTTGGAATGGGTTTTGAAGATTTGATCTTAAAAACTTCATGCATTGCATCTCATGTGCATTATAACTATATTTTCATGTATTTAGATGTGTTATATATGTGCAACTAATTGTGTGCTGGTAGAATTGGATTAGGCTAAGCCCATGATGCTTTTTCTATTGCATGTCACATGTTCATGCATTCCCATGCATACGTCCTTTACATTCTATATATTTTTATATATTTGAACTGCTTGGGACTTTTCTGATTGTTTCTTTCTCCCTTTCTCTCTTTTGTTTGTGTTAATCTGCTTCTATGGCACCCAAACGCAAATCTACTCCGGCCCGGAACCCTCTTCATTCCGGGGCATCCACTTCTTCCAATCCTACTCCTTCACACATTCGGTTCCATGATGAGAAGGCTAAATCAGACTTCTTTGAGAACTTTTCTCGACGAGGCATTCATTCTGAATGCTAAGTAATCTTGTCAGACTTCTCCAACATTGACCTTCCCACTGCCATTCACAGTAGGGAATGGGAGTCACTGTGTGATGTCCCGGTCACATGTCCATCTGTGCTGATCCAAGAGTTTTATTCCAACATGCATGGATTTGATCTTTCAGTACCTCTCTTCATTACTCACATTCGAGGTACGCGCATTTTTGTCACACCAGAGATTGTCTCCGATGTGCTTCGAGTCCCAGGGTAAAGCATCCTAACTACCCTGGCTGTGATTGTCTTAAGACAGTGTTTAAAGACAAGCTTATTTCTGCTTTCTATGAGCGCCCTTCTGATTGGGGTGAGCGTCAGTTCACTTACTATTCGGGTTTTGCTAAAGGCCCTCGGTTTTTGAATATGGTTATGACTTTTGTCCTTCATCCCCTATCTCACTATAACTCTATCATAGAGCCTTGTGCTCGATTTTTGCTTTCCCTTCTTGAGCATCTTAATATAGATTTTCCTTTTCATTTCATTCTTTCTATCATAGATGTGTATAGGGATTCGACGACCTGTGATAAGCTCATCTTCCTTTCGGCTATCACGAGGATTTTACGCCATTTTCTGTTCCTTTTCCCTTGCCCGACCATTTCTCAGTTATGGGTGCTATAGATGCCGCTACCGTTAAATGGAGCGAGGCACAGTTTCGGTCGAGGCAGTCTGGGTCAGTAGCACCTCCCACTCCTTTGGCTCCATCCACATCCGCTCCCTCTTCTTCTACGAGCGGTGTGACTCTCGGGGAGATCATGGCGTAGCTTCAGTGCATGGATGCTCGCCTAGACACTCTCAGTGTTGAGTTGTGTCAGGTGAACACCCATGTGGGTCGTATTGCATGATGCCAGGCGGTCATGGGTGGCTTCGTTGCTTCTCCTCCACCTACTCCAGAGACTTTTGAGGATGAGGATGAGGATGATGATGCTACTGCTTCCGATGATGAGGATGATGGAGATGTTATCTCTTCCAGTACTGATACGATGTCTACTTGACACTCTTACCCTTTGTCACTCATGACAAAAAAGGGGAGCAGTTTTGGATATGAGAGTAATCATAGTTAGGGGGAGAGTTAGTCTATGAGATTTTCGTTAGGGGGAGTGTTGATTTTGAGGGATGTAGTTTGGACATTATGTATCTTTTTCTTTTCTGTCTACTTTAGCTACATTTATATCTTGTACATGGGTCTTGTGACCATTTTGACATACATTGTACTTATATTCTTTACATATTGATGTATGTTTTTCACTTACCCTTTCATGTGTTGTTTCTTTTCTCTCTTTATGCATATGCTTGTTATTACTTGTATGCAATCTATTATTTCTGTTTCACACAAAGATGCCTTAATGAGTTTTGTTTAAAGTGTTTCAGAAATATAGGTTGTCAAAGTCTACTTGCCATAAACTCTCTTCTTGCAAAGTTTTTCAAGAGTTTGTGTTAGGATAGGTTTTATTGTATTCAACAAGTGAATATGAGTTGAATGATTTATGACTTCTCTCATATCTCATTTGTTTGTTGTGGTTTTGTCATGGATTGCCAAAGGAGGAGATTGTTAGGACATATGTGTTTCACATGTTAGGAACATATGTCACTATTTTATGTAATTGGCTAATTCTTTGACAAAACGCACTTTACATGTAATTGGGTAGATCTAGGATGTGTTTAATACTTCAAGAAACAAGGTTTCATGTTCAAGTGTTAAAGCCATGCAAGTCTATCCAAGATTCAAGTGTGAAAAGTGATGTTCATCAAAGCTCGACAACTAGCGTCTATTGAGCCTTGAAGAGCTGTTCCAACCCGTGGCTCGATAGTAGCTCAACAGATAAGGAATCTATCGAGGTTTATAAAGTTCAGTTTTTCAAGACTGTTTTTCATCCAATTCGTGAATGTATGTTTGGGCTTTCTTTACTCACAACCCTAAACATATATAAGGATTATTATAAGGGCCGTAAAAGGTTATGCACAATTGCACAAGAGCAAATTTTACAAGAGTGAAGAAGTGTGACCGAAAACCTAGTTTGCCCTAGTACTTGAAGAAGCTGCTATGTTTGTACACCATAGGGTTTTGTGACCAAGCAACTTCATGATCTGAAGAACTTTGCAGCCAACAACTTTCTCTAGTTGGTGATTGAAGTCGCATACTGGGATCCGTGCAATTGGTTAGTCACGTACTGGGAGCCGTGCATTGAAAGGAGAGATTGTCACTACAGAACAAGTCCAATTGGGTATTGGGGTAAGGGTTCAATTGTAGGTTGGTGTTAGGACATATGTGATTCACTTGTTAGGAACATATGTCACTATTTTATGTAATTGGCTTATCCTTTGACAAAACGCACTTTACTTGTATTTAGGTAGATTTAGGATGTGTTTAAATACTTCAAGAAACCATGTTTCAAGATCAAGTGTTGAAGCCTTCAAGTCTATCCAAGAAAAAAAGCTGAAAGTGCAGAGTTACTAAAGCTTGACAGCTAGCATGTGTCGAGGTTTAAGAAGCTGTTTCAGCCCCATAGCTCGACAGCTAGCTTGACAGATGCTCGACAGCTTCTATTTGTTGAGGTTTACAAAAATAGAATTTCTGATATTTTTTCTTGGGATCCGTAGATGTGTCTTTGGGCCTTCTTTTCTCCTAACCCTAGACATATAAAAGGATTGTTTTAAGGGTCGTCAAAGAGTTCACAAGTTGCATAAGCATTGTGCAAACTTTGCTCAAGGAAATTGTGACCGGAGACGAAGTTCTTGCCCTAGTTCATCTCTTTCTCTTTGAAGAAGTTATTGTGTATGTGCACTGTAGGGTTTTGTGACCAAGCATCTTCTTGATCTTCATCGTGTGGATGAACTGAAGAACTTTGCAGCCAACAACCTTCTTAGTTGGTGATTGAAGTCGCGTACTGGGATCCACGTAATTGGTTAGTCATGTACTTGGGAGCCGTTCATCGAAAGGTGAAACTGTCACTACAGAACAAGTCCAATTCGGTATTGGGGTAAGGGTTCAACTGTAGGTTGGTAAGGTACTTGGGATTCCTTTACTTGTAACCGCTTGTTGTGATAATAGTGGAGTTTCGAGAGTGGTGACCTGAAAATCACCCGGTGGGGTTTTTGCTATTAGGTTTTCCCCATTCGTAAACAAATCACCGTGTTATTTATTTTCCGTTGCATAATTAGTTTATTGGTGATTTGTTTGTGCTACCATGCATTTGCATGTTAATTAACTTAATTAATTCACTTGGTTAAATTAATTGGTTAATTCATCACAAGGGGTCAATACGATTTTGGCCTATCAAGTGGTATCAGAGCAGACACACTCTGATTAGGGTTTAATCTTTACTGTGTTGATCCATTGACCCCTGTTTGTCATGGATAGAGGACAGTCGTTAATCATACCTCCTTTATTTGATGGCACTAACTATGCATACTGGAAAGTACGCATGAGAGCTTTCTTGTAGTCTTTAAATGAGAAAGTGTGGCAAGCTGTTGAGATAGGCTGGACCAAGTTGAAGGAAGCGCCGGCCGGTTAGGATGATGCCAAGATCAAGGTGGCAAACTTCAACAGCAGAGCTTTGAATGCCTTATTCAATGCGGTCACCAATGAGGAGTTCAAGAAGATATCCTCTACTGAAACTGCTAAGGAAGCATGGACCATTCTCCAGACAACCTATGAGGGAACAAAGGCTGTTAAGGATTCAAAGCTTTAGAGGCTCACTACAAGCTTTGAAGAGATTAAAATGGAGGAGGATGAGTCGTTTGATGAGTTCTATGCCAAGTTGAAGGACATAGTGAACTCTGCTTTCAATCTTGTGGAAACCACTCCTAAACCCAAGATTGTGAAAAAGGTGCTCAGATCTTTACCTGAGAGATTCAATGCTAAGATTACGGCAATCGAGGAATCAAAGGACATTGACAAGATTCCTTTGACAAAGCTAGTTGGTAATCTGCAGACCTACGAGCTAGGGTTATCAAGGATTGGCAAGACGGGTAAAGGTAAGAGCATGGCACTGAAGGCCAAGAGTAGTGAGACAGATGAGTCTTCAGATGATGAAGATTCTAAGATGAAGTCCTACATCACCAGGCAGTTCAAGAAGTTTATGAAGAATGCTAATGGAAAGGGCTTCGACAAGGATCGTAGGCAATCCAGTTCTTCTCAGTTCAAGATCCAAGACAAAGGGAAGAAGGATGAAAGGGATGGCGGTCAATACACTGTTCCTGCAGGACCTAACTGTTTTGGGTGTCAAGGCTTCGGTCACATGAAACACGAGTGTCCTACATATCTCAAGAGCATTGGGAAGAGCAAGGCGCTTGCTGCTACCTTGAGCGACACCGAGCCTGAGGATGATTCCGACAATGAGGATGACGGAATCTTGAATGCCTTCACTGCCACTGTTAATCCTACTGATGGGATTATTGAAGATGTGGTTGAAGAAGAGGAATTGGTGGAGTCCAAGTTTGAGAAGATGGATGATCAGGATGACATCCATACAGCCTATGAGAAACTGTACAAGCTTTCTGAGAAGCATGAGAAACTGTATAAGCTAACCACCAAGAAGCTCAGTGATGTGGAACTCGACCGTGAGGAGCTTTTCACAAAGTTTGATGAGGCTAATCAGACTATTGGAGCACTGAAGTTCGAGAACAATTTCTTGGCTGAGAAGACCAAGAAGCTTGAAGTGGAGCTGTTTCAAGTCAGACCTCAATTGGAGATGACTTCAAGTGCAAAGCTTGATGGGTTGCTCAGTCTTTAGAAATCTGCTTCTGATCGAACAGGTTTAGGGTATGGTTTCTCTTCCTCTAATACTGCTTCTACTAGTACTACTGTTTTTGTTCCTCCTAGCAATAATGTTGAAATTGAGAACAATGATGTTAAAACTGATTTAGCTAGTGAGAACTTAGACAAAGGTAAATCTATCTTAGGAGCACCCCCTAAGCAAGATAAGAAGGAAGCTAAGAATCCTAGAGCTAAGAAGGCTAACTCTCAAAAGCCTAAACAAAAGAAGCAGCATCTTTGTCATCATTGTGGAGTCGCCGGTCATACTCGACCAAATTGCTATAAGTGGCTTACCACTCAACAGAGCAACGGCATGACAACACCTGGAAGCCAGAATCAGCTTCAATCCTCTCTTGCTTCCCTTGGAGATCTTCTCAAAGCCTTCATGTTCCTTTCGAACTTGAATGGTTTTAATTCTTCCCTCTCACCGCCAGTTCAAGGGTTTAATCAAAGGAAAGGTTTTTCCAGGGTGTGGAAGGAAAAGGGATCCAAGTGATTCTATCACTTTTCTCCTTCTCTCTTCTTGTTTTTGTGTGTGCATTACTTGTGTGTTTTGCTTTCAAGTTTTGAGTCATTCTAGTTTTTATGCTTTGCTTTGTTTAACATGTTTTTGTTTGGTTATTTTTCTGTTTTGTTTTGTTATGTTTTTCATATAAAAATTTTCTAAAAAAAATTGAAAAATTAGAAAAATACAAAAACAGTGTGTTTTGTGTACATTGGTACTTGTGTACCTTGAATGGCCATTGAAATAAAGTTTTCTAAACTTTATATCTCTTGTAACTTAGATGAGCATCTCTATGCACAACTAAGCAAGTGAGCTTTGTGGCTCTTGTTTGTGATGAGTAAGATTAAGTTATCTCTTGTACTTAACACTTGTATCACTCTTTTTGACGAGAAGGACTAAAAAATCCTAAGAGAAAGGCATAAATAACCATCTTACCACTGTTGCCCGCCAATCATAATATGACACCTGTATGCTTCGGCATAGCAAAAGTGCAGTGTCAATGACATTTATGTGCTTCGGTATAGCAAAATTGGAATGTCAAATGCTTACCATCATTGGGTATTTCTTTTCTATCTCTTCTATGCCCATGCATGATTTGCTTAAAAGAAACATATGCAAAGAAAATAAAAAGTAAAAAGATAAAAAATGCTTTAAATATGATTGCAAGCGTGTATTCTAGGAGATTTTCTCATATCTCAAATCGTCATAACATGTATACACTTATGCAATCTTGCGATATTTTTCACACACAACACACAATATTCTTTGCTACTCTTGATACATGTGCAGGTACAATGTGATTTGGCCATCACAAAGTTTTACATGTGTTAATGTATGCTCACTAAACTGTTTTGATTTTTTTTTTAAAATATAAAAATTGGTTAGACTTGTTTAGTGTGTGTGTGTGTTTTTGGGATCCATGTGCTTAAAATTGCTGTTGAGAGATGATTTTGAGAGGTTTATATGGTGTTTGGATCATTGGTTGTGTTGCATGTTTGATTGCATTCATATCTATGTTTTTCTCTTCTCGAAAAACTGTTTTTAAAAGCTTGCTCGACACCTCCTCGACACCTGGCTATCTATCGAGCTTCCCAGCTTTTTTTCTTATCGCAATCTCGACACCTGGTGGATCGATCGAGAAAGTTCATGTCTCCTCGATAGCTTCTCGACAGCTAGGTCGATCGATCGAGCTTCTGTTCTTGATATAGTGGTTTGTTCCTCGACACATGCTCGACACCTGCATCTGTCGACAACCTTTTTCTCGACACCTACCTCGATAGATTTCTCGATACCTCTCGACACCTTCATCTGTCAAGATTTACTGATGGCCTATATATTCTCCTCGTGCGATCCGCAGCTCATTTCTGTCGATCTCTCTCTCGATACCTCTGTCTTTTCATCTCCCAATCCTCTTTCACTCACTCCAATCTTCTTCCTCAAGGTTTCTTCAAGCTTTTTCAAGTTTTTCTTCACTTGGTAAGCTTCTAATCTTTCATATTTATGCATTTCATGTTTTGAAACCTAGGATTTGGGGTTTTTTGAAAAATTTTGGGGTTTTTCAAAATTATTGAGTTTTTGTTGAAATTTTGGGATGGGTTTTAAAGATTTGATCTTAAAATCTCATGCATTGCATCACATTAGCATAATAACAATATTATCATGCATTTTAGATGTGTGTAATTGATTGTGTGCTGGTAGGATTGGATTGGGCTGAGCCCATGATACAATTTCTTTTGCATGTCACATGTTAATGCATTTCTCATGCATACGTTCTCTACTTTTCAATATACTTGTTATATTTGAACTGTTTTGGAGCTTTTCTGATTGTTTCTTTCTTCCCCTTCTCTATTTTGTTTACGTTAGTTGTGTCTATGGCACCTAAGTGTAAGTCCACTCCGACCTGGAACCGTCTTTGTTCCTGTGCCTTTTTGTCTTCTAATTCTGCTCCTCTCTCTCTTCGGCTCCGTGATGATGAAGCCTACAAGGCATTCTCGGAGAAATTTTCTAAACGCGGCATTCATTCTGAATGCCAAGTCATTCTGGCGGACTTCGCCGACACCGACCTTCCCACTGTTATTCACAGTCGGGGATGGGAGTCACTGTGTGACGTCCCGGTCACATGTCCTCTGGTGCTTATCTAGGAGTTTTACTCCAACATGCACAGGATTGATCATTCAGTACCTCTTTTCTTTACTCGCGTTTGAGGTATGCGCATTCCTGTCACACCGCAGCTTGTTGCGGATGTGCTTCGAGTTTCTAGGGTAGAGTTTCTTGACTATCCTAGTTGTGAGCGTCTGCGGACTGTGTCCAAGGATGAGCGCAAATCAGCTTTTTGTGAGCATCCTTCTGAGTGGGGTGAGCGCCAGTTCATTTACTGTTCGGCCTTTGCAAAAGGCTCGCGGTTTTTGAACATGGTGATGACCTTTGTGTTCCATCCTCTCTCTCATTATAACTCTATCACTGAGCCTCGTGCTTGATTTCTGTTGTCCCTTCTTGAGCATCTTACGATTGATTTCCCTTCTCATTTTATTCTTTCCATCATAGATGTTCATCTAGATTCGGTGTCTCGTGATAAACTCATATTTCCTTCTGCTATCGTGAGGATCTAACGCCATTTTTCTGTCCCTCTTCCAGCATCCGACCCTTTCACCTTCATGTGTGCCATAGATTACGCTACCGTTAAATGTAGCGAAGCTCAGTTTAGGTCGCGACAGACGGATTCAGCACCTTCCACCCGTCCGACTCCATCTCGATCTGCTCGATCCACATCCGCTTCCACCTCTTCTACGAGCGATGTGTCACTAGGAGACATCATGGCGCAGCTTCAGCGCATGGATGCTCGTCTAGATACACTCTCTACAGAGATGTATCAGGTGAACGTCCGTGTTGGCCGTATTGCTCGACGGTAGGCGACCATGGGCGGATTTGCTCCCGAGGCTACTCCTTCACCACCTTCTGTTGATTCTGATTTTAATGATGATGATGGTGATGACGATGATGCTTCTAAGGATGATGATGATGGAGATGCTAGCTCTACTGATGAGATGTCTACTTGACACTCTTACCCTTTGTCACTCGTGACAAAAAGGGGGAGTAGTTTTGATATGAGAGTAGTCATACTTAGGGGGAGTGTTGATATGAGGGATGTAGTGAGGATTTTATGTATCTTTTCTTTTCTTTCTTTTATAGATACATTGTTCTTGTACTTTAGGTCTTGTGACCATTTTTTTGACATACATTGTACTTATCTTCTTTATATATGTTGATGTATGTTTTTCTTTCACTACCCCTTACATGTGTTGTTTCTCTTCTCTCTTTATGCACATGCTTTTTATTACGTGTATGTAATCTATTATTTCTGTTTCACACAAAGATGCCTTGATGAGTTTTGTTTAAAGTGTTTTAGAAATACAGGTTGTCAAAGTCTACTTGCCATAAACTCTCTTCTTGCAAAGTTTTTCAAGAGTTTTGTGTTAGGATAGATTTTATTGTATTCAACAAATGAATATGAGTTGAGTGATTTATGACTTCTCTCTCATATATTCATTTGTTTGTTGTGGTTTTGTCACGGATTGCCAAAGGGGGAGATTGTTAGGACATATGTGATTCACTTGTTAGGAACATATGTCACTATTTTATGTAATTGGCTTATCCTTTGACAAAACGCATTTTACTTGTATTTGGGTAGATTTAGGATGTGTTTAAATACTTCAAGAAACTATGTTTCAAGATCAAGTGTTGAAACCTTCAAATCTGTCCAAGAAAACAAGCTGAAAGTGCAGAGTTACTAAAGCTCTATAGCTAACTTGACAGGTAGCATGTGTCGAGGTTTAAGAAGTTGTTTTAACCCTGTGGCTCGACAGCTAGCTAGACAGATGCTCGACAGCTTCTATCTGTCGAGGTTTGCAAAAACAAAATTTTTGATCTGTTTTTCTTGGGATCCGTAGATGTGTCTTTAGGCCTTCTTTTCTCTTAACCCTAGACATATAAAAGGATTGTTTTAAGGGCCGTCAAAGAGTTCACAAGTTGCACAAGTATTGAGCAAACTCTGTTCAAGCAAATTGTGACCGGAGAAAAAGTTCTTGCCCTAGTTCATCTCTTTCTCTATAAAGAAGTTGCTGTGTATGTGCACCGTAGGGTTTTGTGACCAAGCATCTTCTTGATCTTCATCGTGTGGATGAACTGAAGAACTTTGTAGCCAACAACCTTCTTAGTTGGTGATTGAGGTCACGTACTGGGATCCGCGCAATTGGTTAGTCACGTACTTCGGAGCCGTGCATCGAAAGGAGGAACTGTCACTATAGAACAAGTCCAATTGGGTATTGGGGTAAGGGTTCAATTGTAGGTTGGTAAGGTATTTAGGATTCCTTTACTTGTAACTGCTTGTTGTGATAATAGTGAAGTTTTGGGAGTGGTGACCTGAAAATCACCCGGTGGAGTTTTTGCCGTATGTTTTCCCCATTTGTAAACAAATCATCGTGTTATTTATTTTCCGCTGCATAATTAGTTTATTGGTGATTTGTTTGTTCTACCACGCATTTGCATGTTAATTAACTTAATTAATTCACTTGGTTAAATTAATTGGTTAATTCATCACAAGGGGTCAATACAATTTTGGCCTATCAGTTGGTATTAGGTACTGAGATTCCTTTACTTGTAACCGCTTGTTTTGATAATAGTGGATTCTCGAGAGTGGTGACCTTAAAATCACCCAGTGGGGTTTTTGCCGTGTAGGTTTTCCCTATTTATAAATAAATGACCATGTCAATTTAATTTCCACTACATACTTTAGTTAATTGGTGACTTGTTTATGATACCACATACTTTGCATGTTAATTTGATTAATTAATAAACTTGGCTAATTAATCAATTAATTTATCACAAGGGGTCAATACGCTTTTGGCCTATCATTGCAGATTTTTAAACCTTGCAAAAATTGATTTTACATAAAATATTAATAAATTGTAGAATCTTACATGTTTTCTCAAGGTTGTTCAGCACCATCTTGTCTTATCATCTTGGTCTAGTATTCTCCAGAGTCAGATTGAATACCTCCAACTCAAGCCTCATCACATCCATCAATGATATTCTACACATTCCCATAGGCAGCTCTCATACCTACATAATACTAAACAAAGACTGAAAAACTTAATAAAAAATTCCAAAAGAAGAAGAAGCTACTTTTTTTTTCTCTCTCCAAATCTTATAATTTTGTGGTTCTATTAGGAAAAGTTAGAAAACCTAAGAATGAAAATGTATAACAAAAAATGAGGAAATTAGTAGAGATGAAAAAAAAAATTACGGCAACTAAACTAATTTATGAAATTTTCAAATGACAAATTTCTGTAATGAGTCCAAATAAAAATTCTACATCAAATGAATAATACCCTTCATTCTTCCTCACACCTACACTGAAATTAGAGTTCAGAAGCAAATGATGACCGGGCATGAATTTATTTTGTTTTCAAAAGCCTTAAAATTTTTGTCTTTGATAAGTGAGTCACATTAAAAATATTGATAAAGATATATACATATACAAATTAATAGAAGAAATTCTTGTTCTTATTTTCCTCAAGAAACAAAGTAGAAACAAATATTGACTCATAAGTCATAACATAGATGATTCTGATACAATTGAAGATTAAGAGGCAGGAGTTTTTGCTAAAAACAGGAAGGGCAAAGTCTACTCAAGTTTTGTATGTCGTCAATAACCAATGGTAATTGTTTTCATTACTAAATTCTTAATCAAATTGTAAAGTAATAGCATCTTTAGTTGCAAAACGTTATTTTAGGACTTCTACAATTGAATATTAAACATATAACCACAATACAATGCTACAAATGCCAAAAGGACTTCACTTTCCACCAAACAAAAAGGATGCCTTTCTTACCAAAGAGTTGTAGGGCTCTTATATCCTAAATATTCATTACAAAGGCAGGTATCAATTATACAGAGGATTCAAGGGATAACACTAACAACTTAAACAATTATTATTTTTAATCCACATACTCATCTATGAATTTCTCATATGAAGCTATACCATCTACCTAAAGTTTAATGTAAACAATGTGTGTTTTTTCTTTAAGCAGCATTCATATTCCTTTAGTTATCTAATCAAAAGTTTCAAAAGTGTGAACTTTCATAAAGCGTTGAGTTTAATGCTAGAATTAAATGAATTCAAAATTCAGAGGCAAATGAAAAAAAAAAAAAAAAAAAAAAATCTAACAAAAAAACAGCCCAAAAAAAAAAAAAAAAACCAAATCTAACAAAAATACAATAATCAACAAAACATAAATCAATTCAAATTTCAGGGGAAAATGAAAAAAAGTACAAATCTAACAAAAATCAGCCAAAAAAAAAGAGAAGAAAACAAAATCTAACCAATACAATAATCGACAAAACAAAACTCAAGAAATTGAAAAAAAATAAATGGGAGATTAGGGTAGCAGGTAGCCAAACCTTTAACCTTGATTGAGTAATTCCTTTTGTAGAAAACCCAATGGCTTTATCTAGCATAGAAAATCAGTATTCTGCGATTGGAGAAAAAGACTAAATAGAAAGGAAAGATTAATTAGGAAGATGGAATATAATTATGTAAACAACAGTGAATGGTATAGAAAGAATAAGAAGGCATAAACTATGTAAGATCAGAAATTAAGAATGGAACCTTTATTGTTACAGGGAAGGAGCAAAAAAGTGGGAGAAGATGGAATTGTAGGCGACAGTTTTTTTTTTTTTTTTTTTTCCTAGAGAAACAAATACAATGAATTTCGTAAATGATCACTCAAAACCAAACAAATGTAATTCAAGCCAGAACTAACACAAAAATAATTTAAAATGTAAAAAATAAACAACTGGCCAAATTACCTATCAAAGGCATGCTAATGGAAGCCTAACTCAAAACCAAATCTAACTATAACTAAATCTAAACCAATCCAACCAAGAAATTCAAACCTAAATCATATTCAATCCCCAGATTTGAAAACGAAAAGGAAAAAAAAACTTTACCAGTTACGGTATACGACTTGTCTATATGCCTTATGGACTCTATCTGATGCATGCTGTTTTGGTAGGAAAAGCCTAAAATAAGATTGAAGAAGGAAAATAAATGTTAGAAATGGAAATACCCAATGATTTCAATCTTACAATCAAAATGATTTAGTGATTTCTTTAATCTTAAAAAAAAAAAAAAAAAAAAACAAAACAAAAGCAAATATCTAGAATTGAGGAAACAAACATATTGATGGACAACCCAAAAGCCTAAAACAAAAGCAAATATCTAAAATTGAGAAAAGAAACATCTTGATAGAAAATCCAAAAACCCAAAACAAAAATGAATCAAATCTAAACCCATTCAAAAAAAAAAAAAAAAACAAAAAAAAAAAAAAAAACAAACAAACAAAAACGTTTTAGAGTTTTGAGATGCGTACGAAACAACCTTTCACAATTGAATTGGCAACGTGGATTAAGAATTCTAGAACAAAACAAAAGATCGATCAGTAATTTTATCAAACAAATTGCATATAAAAAATTAAGTTTTTCATCTAATACATTCAAATTTTAAATAATTTGAGGTGAATTTTTACTTTTAACCACAATAAATCAAGGGCAAAATCCCTAATGTTACCACAAAAAAAAAAATATAGAGGAACAATTTGAAACCAAAGAATCCAAAGAAAGAAAATGAACCCATTATATATATATATATATTTTTTTTTTAATATTTTAAAAGGGGTAAAAGAAGAACCCTAGAAAATTAAATAAGGGGAACTATCGGTTTTGAATTCAAAAACATAGATATATTGAAGATTTAAGATTCTAATTCAAATAGGAAAAACAATGGTGAGGAGTTTCAGTCTTTCATACAACAAAAATAGTATTTAAAGAGGAAAGGAGTATGCTAACCTTCGGTACAAAAAAACAGAGACTACATTGGTGGAGGGTACGGTGATCTGATGGTGGCAAAGGTTTCAGATTTTTCGCTATCCACCATGTAAGGTTGAATTTTATCAACCATCTTGTTGGATTTATTCCATGCCAAATTCTTGTATTTTGGTAATTAGTAAACTTGTATTTAGGTGGGAATCATGTAAGGGTAGTGTGTGAGAGAGTGTGAAGAAATGCTCAAGATTGTGCAAAGAAGCAGGGACTCGCGACTGGATCTCGCCAGTAGCTCGTGGCTTGCAAGCCACTAGAAGTTGCACACGTGCCAAGCATGCAGAGAAGCTGAACCATCATGCCAGCTGTAGCACTACAGGACAAAAAGTCCAGTCTGGCCATTCAGTTACCTCGTGGCTGGAACTCGCGGCTCAGTCAAGTCGTAAGGCCAAGTCGCCAGCCAGCTCTGTTTTGAAGAACTGACTCTTCGCATTCCACTCTCACCCTAGTATATATACCCCTTATACCCACAAAATGTAGAGAGCTTCCAGAGAGAATTTTGAGAGAAAAACCCTAGAGAAAAACAAGATTGACTCATCCCCAATCTTCACATAGTGACTCTTCAAATTCATCTACTCTCACCCTCTCCATTGTTACATCCTTGAGAGGTTCATTACCAAAACCTTTTCTCACCATACCCACATCTGTGAGAAGGCCATTTGGTGCTTGGGAAGCAGTTAGGAAGGGACCAATTTCATATTGGTTGATGCTATGGTTTATAGCGGAATCTGGTAAGCTAAAGAAGAAATAGGTTCGGCGTAACCTCGTTGGAGTAGGAGCTTGGAGGGCTTAGGTACATTGGGTAGATTAGGCTTGGAGGGTCTTCTGTTGTTCATGTCCCAACTACATTCTTTAGTGGATTATTTACCGCTTTGAGGGCGGCAGAGAGGTTTTACGCCGAGGGCTTCGGTTTCTTCTTCGATAACACATCATTGTGTTGTCCTTGTGTATGCATCTCTCTTCCCTTAATCTTTGACATTTAATTTCTATTATGGATGTGATTTTATTTGGTTGAGATTGTTTATCAATTTTGTTATATGCTTTATGTTCATATTCCGCACATTAATTGTTTGATAATAAGCTTGAATTGATAATTTGGAAATTGGGGGTCTAAACATTCATAGTGTTTTATACACTTATTGAACTTTCATTTGGTATCAGAGCGGGTACACTTGTTGTACTTTAAATACCGAAGTGTGATCCTTGACCCCTTGTGTGTTTTGCCATGGATAATGCTTTGTATGCTTCTATGGATGTTTTGAATGTTATTGAGTGTAACATGCCATGTGTTTGTGATAATGCCTCTATGAATGTTAATCCTCATAATTGTGATGACATGTTACTTCAAGAAAAATGCTAAGAAGTTTCAAAAGAATTTTCAAAAGAATTTGAGCAAGTTGTTTTGTGAAAAGGATGATTTGATTGCTAAACTCAACGAATCCAACAAATTGATTGAGAAATATAAGAAACTTACTGAAAATTCTCTTGAAAAGCTGAAAGAGTTTGAATGTTTTAATATGGACTTGGATGCAAAACTTGTTTTGTCTAAGAAACTTGTTGATGAGCTAAAATGTGAGAATGAATCTCTGAAATTGCATGCCAAGTGTTTGATTGCTGAACCTATTGCTAAAAAGGATGAAAATATTTGTTGCAATCATATTGTGGTACCCGATTTTGTGCCTATTGTGTGTTCTACCTCAAAGGACAAATCGGTGTGCATTCCTCCACATAAAAGAAATCAAAAGGTGGAGAGAAAGACTGTTAAGTTAAAGCCTCCATTTAGGTCTCAACCTAAGGCTTTGGATGGATCTAAGTTTGTTCCAACTTGCCACCATTGTGGTGTGATTGGTCATATAAGACCTTAATGTCATAAGTTGAAGAGGGAACAAAACCATGTTGCTAGATCCCTTCCCAAAAAGCCTAGTGGACCTAAACACATTGTTTGTCACCATTGTGGTGCCTTTGGTCATCTAAGACCTCAATGCTTTAAGTTTCATGCTTTTAAAAGAATCAAAAGAAAAGAAAAACTTGAGCTTTTTAGAAGTTATGCTAAAAAGAGTAAATCGGTTTTGAGTGAAAATAGCATGTTGTTAAAGAAAATGTTTAATGCTCTTAACTCCTTGACTATGTGCATCTCCGGTTCTCATTCTTCCAACCCTCGTCTCATTTCTCTTGAGACACTCATTCCAAACAATCGTTCCGTTTGGATGAGGAAGGGTTCCTATGGTTGAGCTTTTGCTCTTTTGGTCCTTGATCTAATTCTTTCGATCTTTGTAGGACCCTTCATGCACTAGATGCTTCATTATCATGCATTTGTGCATCATGCATCTCTTTATATGCATTGTTTTGATTGTTTTTGCATTTGATCTTACTTTTATGCTTTTGTTTTTATGTGTGTAAAAATCCAAAAACACATAAAAAGTGAAAAATTCAAAAAGTTTGATCGTATATGTTTAAACACATATCACATGTGAGTTTGGCCTTGTACCTCCGTACAAATGGCTAAGTGCATTTATAAGCTTAGCTTGTTATGTATGCACATCTACCTTTGTGGGAGAAATCTTGAAATCTATGTGTGATTGTTGTAAATCGATCTTCAAGCTTGTCATGAATGATTGATCAATAGTCATGATGGTTTTGATACTTGCATAGACTTGTGCCTATATATCTTCCCACACTTTTTATTGTTTTTGCTTAAAGAGCTTAACCAATGTAAATCTCAAAATGAAAAGAGATAATGCGCTGCAAAAGTCGTCGCACATACTAGTATTCGACTAGGAAAAAGGGAAAGCGACTTTTATGAAAATGTATGATGCCCTAAAAAGCCAAAAGCTTGTTCATCAAATTGAAATATCAAAAATTTCAAGCATTGATCTCTAATGAGATATATTGATTCAAAAAAATCAAATGATATGCATTGTAAAGAAGCTAAATGAAAAGCTTCAAAGATATGTAATCATTTTCTTGTAGGAGGTCATATATGTTCATTTCTATAATTGAGATAGACCACTTGACTTAGTACTAGTTGTGTATGACTTGATTGAATTGATCGTTGAAGCTTCATTCTAGACTAAGGACTATTCCACATTTGATACACACACACAACACACATGCCTAATGTTCAATGAATGCCTTATTCATTTGTTCAATTGTACTTGTCTAAATGTGATGTGTGTGTGCCTAACTATATATGGATCAAACCAAAAAGATTTTTGATCATTTTATATGTATTTGTAAGTGATTTTTATCACTCTTTGTGTTCATGTTTAGTGCTTACTTTGTTCTTCAGTGTTTAAACATGTTCTGTATTGAAAAACAGGTGTCAGAATTTTTGGCTACTCGTTTTGGTGACTCGCCCAGTTGCGAAACCCCAGTCACGAGCTCATCTAGAAGCTTTGGTGACTCACTCGCGACTCACTCGCGACTCGCGAAAATCTTCGTGACTCGCCCAGTCGCGAAACGCCCAAAAACAGCTTTTTAAAGGGCTTTTCGTGGGAAACCTGTTTCAAACCTCTCCCATCCTCTCTTAAACCCCTCTTTCAATATTTTTACATCAAAACCCAATCAATTTGAATGGTTTTTTATTCCATTAACATCTCTAAGGTAATTTTAAACTCTTTTCATTGATTTGGATCCTTAGATTATGTTTTGGAGAGTTTTGTGCTCTTGGTTGGAATTTTCATCATAGGGGTTGGGAAATTTTAATTTTTGTCAAATTTTTGTATGGGATTGGTTTCTTTTGATGATTTTCTTTGGATGTTGGCCCTTTATGGCAAAAAGCACATGTTTTAAGGGTGGATTTCATGATGTTCATGTATTGTTTTACATTGTTATTCATTGTGTGCAAGCTAGGTGTTTGATAAAATGTCTCTTAGGCATTTTCTCACTTGTTTGGACTCCGATGAGTACCAAACTTTGGGGTTTCTCATGTTTCCTCATTAGAAACATGTTTGGTTCATTGGTTGTGTATTTAACACACCTTGCCCCACATGTGTATTTTCCATGCATTGATCATGCATTGCACATCGCCACATCTTGCACACACCTTTGCTATCCTTGTCATGCATTGGTCTACACCTCGTTTCTTCATCCTAGCATGTCATGTTTACCTTATGCTCTATAGCATTCTGTTTTGTCTTAGGTTTGAGCTTCATTTTCTCATTCTTCTGGCACCCCTTATGCATCATTATCATTGTTTGTTCCTTTATCTCTTGCCTTCATTTTCTCCTTGGCCCTTTGTCTATTCATGTCAAAAAGGGGGAGAGTATACTCTAGAGTAGTATACCGGAGAGTTTTGTCATTTCTATATGACTCTTGTGCACATTCTTAGGGGAAGAAATTTTATTTCTCGTGCACATTTGTAGGGGAGAGATATTCCATAGGGGAGATGCACATACCAAGAGGGAGAAGACATTGAGTTAATAAGAAAACTTTGTTTTACTTGTTTTCTTGTTTGTTTTATGGTGCTTTGAGTTATGTTTAGTATCTATGTTGTTCTCATTGCATCATGTTTGTGTATCAAGTTACTCACATGTTTCACATCATGTTTTACTTGATCGCAATTTACTTGTTACATTATACTTGTCCTTTTATTACTTGCTTTACCTTGAGGGTCTAATGTGTTTTGTGCAAGTGTTTCAGGTTACAGGTATTTATGTTCTAAGTTTATCATAGCTCCTATGATTCCTGATAGGGGGAGTGATATAATAAGGTAAGTGTTTATTTTTGTACTTTGGGTTTTGTACCTGTTTTGTACCCATGTTGCTTTTGTAAGCTTTTAGGGTGTGTTTTCATGTGTTTTGTAGGCTTTTATGGTTTGTACCATGCTTATGCAGCCTTTATGCTTTGTAGCCTATTACTTCTAGCTAAATGTTATGCATTTTCTTTAAGTACTCCCACTCTTGTGCCCTAGTAGGATCTTGTTCCTAGATGCATATACTTCATGTATTGTGCATTGGTTGAGTGTTGGACATGCAAGTGATTTGCATTGAGCTTATTAGCTTGTATGTCTAGATGTTCATTCCAAGTGTGAATGAGCATTGTGGTCACTATCTTATAGTGATTGCTTGTTTGGTCAAGCCATGGTTTATTACTTTATTCCATTTTGCTTGATCGCATTATGCTTGCCTCATATGCATTACAAGTTTTTCTACATACAATGATCATATTGTGTTGTTGTGTTTCAGGAGATACTTGGTCATATGATTCAAGAGCTACACAGATTCTAGAGTTAGGTGTGAGTGAGTTTTGTTCAACTATTCCCAACTCACATGTTAAGTCTAGAGTTTGTTTTAGGGTTTTGTCATGGAATAGTCAAAGGAGGAGATTATAAGGTTGAATTTTATCAACCATCTTGTTGGCTTTATTCCGTGCCAAATTTGCTTGTATTTTAGCAATTAGTAACCCTGTATTTAGGTGGGAATCATGTAAGGGTAGTGTGTGAGAGAGTGTGAAGAAATGCTCAAGATTGTGCAATGAAGCAGGGATTCGCGACTGGATCTCGCAGGTAGCTCACGGCTTGCAAGCTGCTAGAAGTTGCACACGTGCCAAGCATGTAAAGAAGCTGAACCGTCATGCCAGCTGTAGCACTACAGGACAAAAAGTCCAGTCTGGCCATTCAGTTACCTCACGGCTGGAACTCGCGGCTCAGTCAAGTCGCGAGGCCAAGCCGCTAGCCAACTCTGTTTTGAAAATTTGACTCTTTGCATTCCACTCTCACCCTAGTATATATACCCCTTATACCCACGAAATGTAGAGAGCTTCTAGAAAGAATTTTGAGAGAAAATCACTAGAGAAAAACAAGATTGACTCATCCCCAATCTTCACATAGTGACTCTTCAAATTCCTCTACTCTCACCGTCTTCATTGTTACATCCTTTAGAGGTTCATTACCAAAACCTTTTCTCACCATACCCACATATGTGAGAAGGCCATTTGGTGCTTGGGAAGCAGTTAGGATGGGACCAATTTAATATTGGTTGATGCTATGGTTTATAGCGGAATCCGATAAGCTAAAGAAGAAATAGGTTCAGCGTAACCTCGTTGGAGTAGGAGCTTGGAGGGCTTAGGTACACTGGGTAGATTAGGCTTGGAGGGTCTTCTGCTGTTCATGTCCCAACTACATTCTTTAGTGGATTATTTACCGCTTGGAGGGCGGCGGAGAGGTTTTACGCCGAAGGCTTCGGTTTCCTCTTCGATAACACATCGTTGTGTTGTCCTTGTGTTTGCATCTCTCTTCCCTTAATCTTTGCCATTTAATTTCTGTTATGGATGTGATTTTATTTGGTTGAGATTGTTTATCAATTCTGTTATATGCTTATGTTCATATTCCGCACATTAATTTTTTGATAATAAGCTTGAATTGATAATTTGGAAATTGGGGATCTAAACATTCATAGTGTTTTATACACATATTGAACTTTCACACCATCTATGATAGATCGAATCTCTTTCTCTATTGTTCTCTTTCTCTATCATTCTCCTTTTCTTTCCGCAACGTATGTCTCTCTAAACTGTATTTGGGGTTTTAATGGTTTTTTTGTTTCCTCATATGGTGCACCGTACGGTTTTTTAAATATTAAACTAAATACATACATTGCTTGCACCACCTCTACTTCTGCCGCAACTTCCTCTTCTTTGACGATGCTGCTTGCCATTGTTCTCTAAAAGAGAGATTTTTCTTTTTCCTTTTTGTTTTGGGAGAGAGAAAAATAAGGACGCTTTCTCTTCTTTTTATTCTAACGTAGTGTTTTAGGTTTCAATTTTTAGACGTGTTTTAGCGAAACGGTGTAACTTTTGACATTTTAATTGTAAACGTGGCAAGTTTTTAAGGGGGCTTTTTTCCTACATGGCAGCACCTCCTTAATTGCAGGGAAAGGTTTCTGCTATTATATATAGTACTAGCGTTTAACCCGTGCAATGCACGAGATCATTTTATGAATTAGAAAACAATCAACTTAATATATTTCATTATGACCCTTTAACATGCTTTAGTGGTCAGATTTGAACATTGTGTTAATGCATCTCATGTAGAACATTGTATTAATGCTTTTTCATGGGATTCTGTGTGTTTTTTGAAGAACAAAGTTGTTTTTGAAGGGTGGTCTATTTCACTTAATGTGATGGTAAAATATGGAAGGGGGTGGATGGTTAGTTGTTCAAATAATAATGCTAAAATGCAGGTGTTCTTCTAAAAGAATTAAAATTGATTGGCTTTGTTTTTTAGTGCAAGGACAGGTTGGGAAGAAGTATGTTGCTTGGATGTTATAGTCAAGCAACGACAACCAAGAAAGAAAGAATGCCACCTTTTAAGCTCATGAAAAGGAAAAATAACATCATGTTTAGAGAATGACCAACCTGGCATCAACACATGATCTAGAAAAAATGTTAATTGAAATCTCATAAGTTATAACTAATGCAGATTTGGTTCAAGGTTTTTATTTATTTTATTTTATTTTTTTTAAAGGTTGTGGGTTTGAGAGAATATAGTTATTGAAGTATGAAATAAGTAGAAGGGAAATTTGGCTAATAAAATTAATCTGTAAAGAAAAAAGCTTGCTTTAACATGCAAATCAGAGCCAATTGAAAGATAAATACACTAAATGGACAAAATCTAATACGAAGTATGAGATAAGTAGAAGGGAAATCAGATTATCCTAACCTATCAGTTTGTTCTAGCAACATTGTGAACATTATAAATCTGTCTAAATAAAAGAGTAAAAGAGAGAGCACAAAAAAGAGTTTGAAGGAATCATTGTAAGGAAGTTGATAACAGGGTCTAAAAATCTGTTGCAAAGTGTATAACATACGTTAGTTATCAATCTGTTTGTTTATTAGCAGTAATTAACCCAAACCATAATCCCATTTACAAAAAAATTATAATTACTATACATTCTAAAGCATGCATGTTAAAATTTGGTTATTAAAATCAAGGGTGAAAATCCCTAATGCTCTAAAACAAAATAAGCAAATCGCAAGCACCTTATGCACTTAGCACTTTATGGTAGTGAGTACTCTAAAAGAGCACAATGTTTAACAAATTTGTTTTTTTTAACATGTATATGAATGTTTCATAATATATATTCATATTACAAAACCATTATTGCAAGTGCATTATTCTTATTCATTTGCTTCTTCTTCAACGAATAATTCCTTTTATTCCTTTTATTCTCATACAATCATTTGATGCAAAGCTTACATGTTAAAAACATATCATGACTATGCAAATGCAATCGAAACAAATCAATTTAGAATCTCAAATTGGTAGATTGGTAAGACCAAAATAGATTATATTGAAAAGATTGCAACATGAGCTATCTAATGATCTATATTGATGGTTTTGTGCCTACTAGCTAGGCAAATGATAGTGCCTAATGCTAACCCAAAATAACATCAATTATGCCAAATTCGACATTAACATTTTCTTGAACTTCCAGCCAACCAAGGAGAAAGAAAAAAAGGTACTTGAAATTTGGGATATATGAGACTCCAATCTACCAAACCATGTAATCCTCAATTAAACAAAAAAGAAAAAAAGAAGAAAAAAAAGAAGAAGAATATATCAGATCATTTTATTAAATAGCCATAAAAGAGACCAGAAGATTGATTATAAAACAATAACATTTGATCTCTGCTTTCCTTGATCTTAAAGGTGCATTACAAAACCCATATGTTTAGTCCAGCAATATGTAAATGCTCTCTTCTCTATTTTGAAAATAATGATTTGTTTGATGTTTTTATGAATTGAAAAAAGAGAAAGAGTAGTGGGTGTAATTTAGGCAAACATTCAAAGTGAAAGACCAATAAATAGTACACATGAGAGAAAATTCTTTTTGGAGCATAGCATGTCTTGTTGGAGCAAAATAAGTAACAGTGAATCCTATGACAAAATTAAAATTGTGAGAAATTAAAAATCATTAGACTTACAAAAAGAAGTAGATTACCTAGATATAATTACAAATAACGCAAGCATAAGTTGAGGTAGTACCCTTCTGGTACCTAATGCAGCATCAGTATATATTCAGAAAATTTGCAGGCATTAAAGAGCTTAAGAGAATTAATTAATTAATGTGAATAACACACTAAAGATGGTTTGAGTTGACCTGAAAACATGGGAAATTATAGGTGAGACATCATTTTATGCATAGTCTCTTCGACTTTTGAACCAATAACTTATTGGCTCAAAAATTTATAAAGTTAAAACTGGACACATGACACAAAGTTGGATCTCAATTTACAATTTAGGTGGAACATTTTGATCAGTGAGTTTCATGATTTTATCTTCTAATATACTTGGTTCAGCTACAAAAATATTGCCTTACATACGTAAGAAGGGATGTGGCATTTACCTTTACTAATAAAGGAACAATGTCAGCACCGAATCACCTCGTTCTTGAGAGACAATTAAGATTCTAGTAGAAAAAAAAAATTATCAACACATCACAATCCTTAAAAGTAGCAGGAACATTGAATCAAAGAACACTAAGAAAAGTGTCAAGTGGACTTAGCATTAAAATCACAATTACTTGTAATTACTTGAATAAACAATTACTTTGAATCATTATCCGAATTCTGCCCTTGGATATATTTCAGCATCAATGTCCAAATTCTGCCCTACGTATAGCAAGCATTAGCAAAGTATCCACGACCTTCCTTCTTCGGAATTCACGAAGCTACTCCAAAGAGAAATTGTTAAACAATGGTATACCACCCTACACACGTATTTACTTTCTTAAAAATAAAAATAAAATAAAATAAAATAAAAAAGGAGAGGAGAAGAAGCATAAGACAACAAAAAGAAATAAAATCTAACTTATATAGAACAACAACCTCCAACGCATGCTTAAATATTGCAAGAGGCACATAACCCCATTTTCGTATCCTATCATCTCATGGGAAAAAGATTAACAAATGTAAATGTAACCAAGCTTGTTATTGGATATAACTATCAAACTAATGATTAAAAAAAAACTATCAAACTAATGGTTCAATAGAGACAAATAGAAATGCTTATCACTGATATTGACCAATGTCAAATTCTAGTTGGTCCATTAGTCCAATTGTGGGTCACATATTTTTTTAGAGCTTCACATCAAGACTCCTAGAATTTCCTGAATCAGTTGTAGTTTTTTCATTAGTCACACTTCTGCATTTGTGAATAATAATAATAATACCATCAAAACTAATTGAACTAATTTTTACTTTGCTACAGTTTTTCCCCCAACTTAATACCCAAACAGATTCTCAACTAAAATAGAATACAACATGAAAAATCTATAAAAATCCAATACAACATCCAATATAGCCACTTGTAATAAGCACTCTGAAGAGCAAATATTTGTACAAAAGACTATTAAATTACATAACTCATCCTCATTAGGAATATACCCACTTTTCTTTATACACAAATGCAAGTGCAAGTTCTGTAATAAATTGAAACAAACAAAAAAGATGAACAACAAAAATATAAATTAACCTTCTTATATTAGAAGGAAACTCCCACTCCTTTTCTGTGATAACATACAAAGCCTAAGAGGCTTGAGAGAGCTGATATTGAAATGACTACATGTTTCAAATTGCAGAAATATTTGTAGATTTTATAAGGTTTTTTTGGCCCCATGTAAAACATATGATCATGGAAATTTTCTCCTATCAGTTTTGTTAATTAACTCTTTAAACTATAAAAATTATACAAAAAATGCAATAAAGATGCATTGGTATGGAAAATTTCTTATAAAAGTATTGTTTATAGCTTTCTAATTTTACACGAACTATCATAATTTTAATAATAATTGTAAAAAAAATAAATAATAAAAAGTGAATATTCTACATTGTATGAATACTATATTCGAAAAGTAGCTGCAGTGCTATGGTATTAGTTTATGGATTTTTGGCTTTCTTTCTTGGCCGCGGTGAGCACTTTTGTATACCTAACTATTTTTAGTGAAACTACAAAGAGAACAATCTATATTGTTGTAGCCGTTATTTCCGATTGCTTAAAAAATAAATCATAGTAGTTTTAAATTGCAACAGAGAAAAATGAAAGAAATACTACAAAAGAAGCCTAAGAAATCATTGAAAATATGGGTTGAATTGTCAACAACACACCATTTAACCAAATCTTTGTCATTTATTTCTATGTTTCTATTTTAAAGAAGGCAGTAAATAATTGAAGAAAACAATAATTTCAATTAGATCAACTGTATCTATGACGTTATATTGCAATTTGTTATTCTTTTCCTCTCCCTTTTAATTGAACTTATAGATTGACTAATATTAGTACATTACTTTTAAAATCTTGTACTGTTAACCATTACTTTGTTCGACTTAGTGAATGGTTATAAACATCAGAAAAATGATAATGTATAACCATCAGACTATATGAATTCTCAATTATTAACGTCTAATGATTTTTTTTTTTTTTTTTTTTGAGAAACAAACACACACACACACACAAGGGAGATGGAAAGGGTTTCTAACACAAAGGCACACCACAACTCCACTCAAAAGCCAAACTTTTAAGGGAGAGTGGGGCAAGTTATACTACACACAACACCCTCTTAAGCAATGTGGGACAATTACCCATTCTAATGATTTGTTGAAATAAGAAAACTATGCATATGACCTCAGCCACATCTACAGTATCAAGCTTCCCCAATATGCCCCCATTCATTCTTAGATGTTCCATCACCACATAGAGAAAATCATCATTTCCCTAAATTAAATAAGCATATCCATAACAAAACAAACAACATCAAAATTTTGAAATCTACAAACCGTAACAGAAAATCCCAAAACATCGAAGCAAATATCTAAATCTATACCTATCCAACCAAAATACCCAAAAACTAAGTCATATTTCATACCCAGATCTAAGAAAGGGGAAAAAAATTATTGGTGGCAGTTTCAACGATCCGATGATGGCAGGTAAATGGCTTGATCAATGGAGTTAATGGCACTTAGATTTCTATTCCTCAATCTCAATTCCTGTGTGTGCCTGCAGTTTTGGTGTTCTGAGCTTGGCGAGGGAACGGATGGGGGCAGGAAAACTGTGTGTGCCTGCGGTTTTGGTGTTCTGAGCCTGTCGATTTTGTGACTATATCTTTCTCGGATTCGAATCCTCTAGATTTCCTAGAGTACTCTACCAAATAGATTTTCTTAAATTTTAACCATTCTTTAATGATTTAATGGTCTAGATTTTGCCATGTTAGCATTCCACTAACAATAATTTTAATTGTTCTGTTTGCAACATTATTTTATTATTTTAAGAGTATTATTAGTGGAATGCTGATATGGCAAAATCTAGACCCTTAAATCATAAAAGAGTGCTTAAGATTTAAGAAAATCTATTGGTAGAGTACCCTAAGAAATCTAGAAGATTTGAATCCATCTTTCTCAAGCCTTTCGTTTGTTTTTTTACCAGACTCTGTTCTCTTCCTCTTTCTCTGTACAGCAAAAAAGGCTTTTTTTTTAAAAAATAATTTATGCGGTTAATTTTTTTTTATTTATAATGAGAGGACTTTAAACGGTGTTGTAGCGTTACCAAACAATGTAATTTATCACTTTTTAACTTAAGCGTGGCTGAATTTTAGATATGCACTTTTCCTACATGACAGCACCTCCTTAATTGCAGGAAAAGGCTTCTGCTATTATATATAGTATATGATATATATATATATATATATATATATATATATATATATATAGAGAGAGAGAGAGAGAGAGAGAGAGAGAGAGAGAGAGAGAGATTAGTTTCATTATTATATATCATTGTAACTGTAGAGACTTGATTTACGGCCCAAGCCCAAGATGTATAGGATCTTGGCCCAATGAGCCCAGTACAATAAATTTGTAAAGAGTGGGTCAAAGAACTAGGCCCTAATGAGTTGGACAACGGCTAGTACTGAATTAAATGACAATGAAACACAAATAAAAGGTTCCGATATCAATGGACTTTCAGTCTGAGGAGGTCACACTTGTATAAATTGATCACAATTGGATACAAAGACAATTTAGATTGCTATAATGTTCTCTCTCTATTTTTTAGATCCCCCTCTCATAGAGGATCTCTCACATTATATAGCTCATTTTGGACCATCTTGATCCTACACTTGTTGATCATTTGAGTCCTTACTTGAGTACCTGTCCCATTGGACACTTTCTTTGGCTTTCTGTGAGTTGTGGTAGCCAAGGCAGCACTGTTCAGAGGTCTTCTCCACATAAATGCGGCCAGAAAAGTAGCTGCAGTGCATTTAATGCGGTGGTAGTAGCTTTCCCTTAGATATTTTTGGATTTCCGTCCTTCTCATATGTTCGTGAGGCACGTCCCTAATGCTAGAGCTTCTTGGAGGGTCACTCTAATTGCTAGAGTACATACTTGAGTTGCCTTTATCATATCCGAGGAGGAGTTCCTCCTCGGACCACCTTCCATTTGTTCCTTACTGATGGGACTTTAAATTGGAACTCCTAATAACTATTTATTCCTCCTTGGACCATTCAACGTCCTCGGACAAGGCCCAAGGCCCAATATATGATCCTGGGCCCTTATCCCTACAGTAACAATCGTGGCTCGAAGAGTGAGGGGCCTTCTAGCCTATTAACATACCACTCCTTTTGTAGGATTGATATCTTTGTTTGATTCTAAAAATTAATTAACCAGCCCAAATTGCCTGTTTTTTCATCTTTTTTTTTTTTTTTTGTTTTGTTCTTTTAAGTCTTTGACTTAATACTTTTGATTCTAACCAAAAGTATAAGGGATACTACTGTCGATTGATTCTCCCTAAAATATAAAAGATTTATACAATGGATTTGTCACTTAATAATTATATAATATTAAAAAAAAAAAAAAAAAAAAAAAAAAAACCCCCTCTAGAAAGATACTTAATTCATTGATAAGTAGAAAAGATATATATTGATTGTATTCAAATTAAGCAATTATTATTATTTTGATGAAAAGACTTGTAACTTTATTAAAATGAATATAAATTCAATACAAGCCAAAGCTGACTCAATGATAACGGGATCTTTCTCTACCCAAGTTACATAACTAGCAATCCCTTTGGCATATTGAGCTAAAATGTGATAACAAGCCTTGCTAGTCATGAGCTCGATCGTTATACCATTAATCTTTGAGGATGTCCTAACTCCTAGGCTGTTGCGTGCAAATCTGGTCCTCATAAAGGCACCCTTCCTTCATGCACTATCTTGTTCCTCTATTTCCAACTGATACAATCAATTACCAGTGTCCCAAACTATAACGATTCAAGGAAAAGCGCTAGCCACATCTGCGCTATACCTCAAAAGGACTAGTCACAATTGAGGCTCCTTGTAGTTGTTAATAAAGCCCAGTTCAACCCAGTAAATACCCGATGTGGGACTCATCACACACCCACACACATCACACAATCAATCATATTGGGGCATCACAATCTCCCCCACTTAAATCCCTAACGTCCTCGTTAGGGCTCACTTTGTGGGGTAGTGTCTCTGAGCCCACATGGGATTACCGGGCCGGCTCTGATACCATATATAACGACTCAAGGAAAAGCGTTAGCCACATCTGCACTATACCTCAAAAGGACTAGTCACAATTGAGGCTCCTTGTAGTTGTTAATAAAGCCCAGTTCAACCCAGTAAATACCCGATGTGGGACTCATCACACACCCACACACATTACACAATCAATCATATTGGGGCATCACACAAACAAACAAGAGAAATTTTATCATTTTGCAGAATGTATATTTCTTTTTTGAGAATTGCATTTTTGGAATGATGTTGAACCATTTACTATAAAATAATTATACTGAATAGAATTACGTTTACTTTGAAATATGCACATCACACGGATACATTACCTAGATAATATAATATGTTTCAAAAGTTTAGGATTTTTTTTTTTAAATTTTAAATATTCTCTATTTTGAATTAAGTTTTTTAAAACTTTATAAGAATTTTTAAAATCTTTAATTATTCTTTCTAGCATGGATTGCAACAAAAATTATTATGTAAAAATAATGTAGTTTCATGAGTGATTTTAGGATTAATTTAATACACACACATACAACAGTCATGAATACATTTTTTTTTCTTTGATAAAAAATAATGCATCTTTAAAACAACACTGAAATAGTTGCGGAAAAAATGAAAAATTAGGAAAATTGATTGACAAGTGAAATTAAAAATAATGATGATATATAAGAATTAAAACTTGAAAAATACAACGAAAAATAAATACATTTTCAAAAATGAAATTGTGAATTATGTGCCACGTGTTAAGTAATAAAAGTTTCAAATTTGACAAATGCCAAAATCTCAAGAGAGGCTATTGCTTTATATATATATACTAGTCGCTAACCCATGCGATGCACAGGATAGTTAAACAAAATTTATACACATTCACTTTTATTGGTACAATCATTTGAAAACGATTCTAACTAATACCCAAATGTAAGAAATGCATTGACTTACTATTTAAAGTAGCCTTCTGAAAAACATGATTGGCTATACAAATCTCATTTTTGTCATGCAAAGGATTTATAAACTATTAATCCCAAAAATATGGGCTTATGCTGTCATTAGAATTTACACATACTGTGCAACTAAACCTTAATTTCTTAGCAACTGTTAAAAATATAAATTGCAAATATATAAATTAATAAAGACCATGACTTGAGGGGGACGCATTAAACTTCAAATTAGAGTAGTAATATCACTTTCTCAATCTTTGCTCAGTTGTAAAAATAATATAGAGAAAATTCAAAACATGGAAAGAAAATAAAAATTACAACAATTAATTCCACTGTCTTTCATGCTATACTTTGTAATTGTATGGAATTAAGTCAACTCAATTTAAGTAGTTGTGATAAAGTTGGCTTCTACCATTCTCTATTCTATAGCAATATGAACATATCAGATTTCTCAAACAATTATCGGTATTGCAGTAAAATGATTTATTATTGAAAATAAGAACCAATTAAGCTCATCCCTTAAAGATTTATCTTTTGTACTTGTATGAGATGGGTATTTCCATTCAAACTTTAAAATAGATTATGGGTCTTACCTGAATGTTTTCCTGGTGGTGAGGACAAATAAAATGAGACAGGTGCTTCATGACCTTCAAAGCAAAAAATCTTTCTTCTAGTCAAATACAAAACTCATAAGAGGAGTAATAGAGAAAGAAATACTCAATGAAAAACCATAGTGAATGAAGAAAAGATTTTTGAGCTTCCAAAGATCCACACAAATTTCAGCCATAGGTGCAACATGCCAAGTTAAGAAATATAAATATTGATATACAGGTGCAATATTTTAATAGACAATAGCAATTTCATGGACAATAGAAAATTTTTAATACTTATTGGGAAAAAAGATAATCTGAGATTTTTCCTAAATTTTTTTTTTGATGAATAATGTAAATTTTTTCCTTGATTAATTGAATCAGATCACAAACGAAAACCCTAGAAACCAATATCATACTTTCTTTTTTGCTTAAAATAAAAAAATAAGCAAACAAATTTTTGGACCAAATAGAAAAACTATAACATTGATTTGATTTCTCATTTATCAATGATGGTGACCGGAGAATTAGTTGATTTGGTCCATAAGAGTGGCCTGAGTAATTGCCAATGGCAAGTGCCAAAAATAGTGAGTAAATCAAATCAATGGAGAGTATAAACTATTTCACGAAATCAAAGATCTCTTTACATCCCACAAAATTTTAAAAAAAAAAAAAAAAAAAAAAAAATCTCTCTATAGCTTAAGAAACAAAATATACTAAAATTAAAGAGATAGAAAATTTTCTAAGAACAAAATATTATAGATAATTTAAAAAAGAATTTTGGTTTAATTCTTGAACACTGACTTGGAAACTGATTATATGAGTATTCAGTGCTGAACAATGTATTATGTATTGATCTATAAACAAAAATTAACCTTACAAAAGCTTAACTTCATAAGCTAAAATCTATTTCCTTTTTTTATTTCCTGAATTTGATGCAAATTAAGTATAAAATCTTTATTGAAAACACCAAAAACAACTTAAAATAAATCTAGTAATACAATTTTTTTCACAGTTTAGCTTTCAAATAGGCATCAAACATGCAATACACAAATAGTGAGAAAGCTAATCTGATCTATTCGCTAGTTTCCACTAGCTAGTCAATGGAGGCTAGAGCAGTCCGAGGGAATCTAGTCAAGGAAATCCAAGGCATGGCAGTTCTGCGACAACACAATGGCTTTGTGATTGACCTTGAATTGCGACGGTGGATGGAGGCAAGTCTGTTGGGTGCATTAGGGTTTAGGGAATGGCTTGGTTTTTTTTTTTTTTTTTTTTTTTTTTTTTTTTTTTTTTTTTCGATTGTAATTGGCGATAGTAGCATGAGAGGAGTATCTTTTGAGAGTGGGGTAAGGTTTTTTTGAATCCTTATGTGAGTCTTTTTTGTATTTTAATTTCAATGTGAGTCTCTCTAATATTTTAGTCAATAGAGTTTTTAATTTTTTTTTAAATTTTATTTATTGTGCTGATGTGGAAAATTGTGAGAGTTTCAAAGGTTTCGGTTATATATATATATATATATATATATATATATATATATATATATATATATATATATATATAGACTAGATGGGTTGATTTTCAAATTCATAGTCCTTAGCCTGCATGGGTGGCGCTACAACCAGCCCAAGAGGTTCATTTGAACCCCTGGCCTGGCCAAAAAAAAAAAATTATATATAATTTTTTTTGACCCCTAAATAAAAAATTTGAATGCCCTAAACCTAATTTTTGTTTGAACCCAGCTAAAATAAGCTTAAATATAATTATCTTAGTGCTACTTTCACAATATTTTCACAATAATTTTACAATAAAAGTGAAGTGGTATGTTGTAATTGGTTTTTATTTAAACTCACAGCTGACATCACTTTTTTACATACTTTTAACAACTTGCCACTTAGATTTTATTATGAAAGCATTGCTTCAGTAGCATTATTGTTAAAATTGCTTCTTCGTTAAACAAAATAAATAAATAAACTTTCTCTCCGGACTATTCCTAGCTCCAACACTATTGACCTCCCTAGAAAAAAATCCTGGAGCCGCCTTAGATAACTGTATAATATGTTAAAAATTGTCTTGAATCTTCCTTGATTTCCAATTGAATGCCTTAAGGTTTAGTTTATTGAATCTATTATTGAATTTTAGAAAATGCTTTTGTCCTTGATCATTTGTCTATTCTTCTAATCTTTAATTTTTATTTCTTTGCTATTAGTTGTTGACTGTTTACAATTTTAAACAAGTAATGATATTTAAGTCATGCTTAAAAATATAAAGCTTTAGTAAGAAAGTTTAGACTAATTTCAATTGGTTTAGAAACAGATTTATATAGACCTGAGGTAGACTGAGATATGAATAATTTAAAATGGGTTTGCAATGGCTTAAATATTTTTCTTTTGGAAAAGTAGAGAGGCAGAGGAGCCGCCAATGGTGGCTTCCTCTATGGCTTTCCTTCATGATAGTTTTATTTGTTTAGTTTAATATTTAGTATTTTAATTTTATGCGTTCTTTCAACTACCATGAGTAGCTAAATTTTCAACTAAGTTTGAGGATGAAACCATGTTAGGATTATCAATTTAATTTATGTGATTTGATTTTTCTCACAGCAATTGTTCTTTATTGATTTAAATTGTTCTTATTTCATCTCAATTGACTAAGATAGGATTCTTAATATGAGTTTCATAATGTTTTTCTCATGATCTTGGATTTATCATAATTTATTGAATGCTTAGTTTATTATTTTTTGAATTTAAAATTGGATATCTCTTGTGATTTGTTTGTCAATGGATATGATTGATGATTTGATTTTATATTTAGGAAACGAAGAAGAGCATGCTTTATATTTTTAAAAATAGGTTTTAATGATAATATTTTTTATGATAGCAAGATAAATTTCTAGATTATCATGCTGTAGTTGGGAAAAATTAATGATCATAAATATATGCTGTTAGGTTCTAAAGACTTTAGGAACTAAATGTATTAGAACTTCAATTTGTAATGTGTTGGCAAACCGTGATCAAAACATTGAGTCTAGGTTTAGGCTTGCTCAAAGTGTGTTTATTTGTAAAATTGGAATCGAGTGATTGCAGGATTTATTGGTCTAAATCTACAAGACTTGATCGATCGAAAATTAGACTCAATCAATCGAATCTCGTGCAGATTTATTTTTCCGCAGAATTTCCAATTCAGCCCAAGCCCATATGATGTGTAGGGTTTTATGTTTTACTCCAAGTATAAAAATAAAAACCCTAGTTACGTTTTAGATTTCTTTGATGTGCTGTGTGTTGAATCTCTTGTGAGATCTAGAGATGTTTACCTTCATACACAGTTAGGGTTATCAAGATCAAGATTCATGTCAAGAACTTGGTGATCGCTTTAGTTGCCACATAAAGAACTTAAAGAAGATCCGAAACCTTTGAGTGGCGTCTCAAAGTCACAAGTGGGAGTACTTGTGGTTGCAGTGGATCAAGGAAAGAAGTAGTCTGTGGACTCGAATCTGTGACGTGGTCGTGTTAGTAAGTTTTCTACACGAGGTAGTAATAGAATGTTAGTGGTCTAAGTTCTATTGTACAAACTTCAATTCTTTCATAGTGAATTTGTTTTACCTTGAGGATAGCTTTAAATCCTCCCTAGATTTTTTACTGGTTTGGTTTTTCTAGGTTATCATATCGAATGTTCTTTATATTTCCGCATTATTTACATGATATGATTTGGATGTGCTAACCTAGAATTGAATAATTTATCTAAGTAATCACTTGGCTAAATAACTAGGTTAAACAACTTGTGTTTTAAGGGGTCTAAAAACGTACATATGCTGATATGAATTAATAAGGTGGATTACAAAACCTTAACTCCTTTCTCTATATTGTTTATGTTGGGAATAATATACAAAGTAATAAAGGAAGAACAAGGATAACACAAAAGACAAAAAGAAATAGATAACTTGGAGGCACAAAATTGTTATCCTTAGACAATATTTGCCCCCACACTCTTGTTGCTAAAGGGTTACCGTAAACTTGACCCCAGGGTACAACCAAGCTGTTAGGTTCTACATTTTGCAATTCTAGAGAATGAACACAAGATTTCAAGTGAACATAAGCCTCTATTTATACCTATAGGGTTATATTTCATCAAAAGGCACGTATGGAGAGTTACGTTATTTCATGAAACCTTTTCAAATATTCATAACAGTTATTAGAAAATTCTGCAGAAAATTAAGTTTTACGAGTCTCGATTGATCGAGAGAAATCGAGTATCAATCGAAAGAGTTTTTCAATCGATCAAACAGGAATCGAATAGCGATCGAATCATCCAGAGACTCCAGGATTATATTCCTCATCATTTCAATCTATTAAGCAAAAGCTTCGACCAATCAAAAATCCTTATATTTGAATTTCACTTAGAAAATTCCAGAAGTTGAATTTTCACTTTATGAAACAATATTCTCCAAACTCAAACATCATTATTACAACATATCCATGTATATACCTATAGACAACAATCCCCCACTAGGTTGTAAAAGTATATGTCCTACTTGATTGATATTCTATCATGCATAATGAAAGGTGTTTTTCAACTTAAACCTCCCTTTAGTGTAATTGCTCAAGAAATCAATAGAGTTAATGGTGGCTTGGTGCTTAAATCAAAAATCTTATGTGTTGAAATCGGAAACAACACACACATGAGAACATCCACAACACAATCGACTGTTGTTAGCACTATTATGGCCTTGTGTTCTTCCCGGTTTAGTGAACATTTACAAGAGAAAATCCTTTACTCTTGCTAGAAGCGGCACCACTTCTATGTTCACAAAGGTGAAGTTCCTTTTTATGTTCCTGTTACACAGACATTTGTACTTTATGAACTTCATTAAGAGTGTAAAACTTATCCTCAACTACATCGTAATAGTCTACACTAATCCATCCTGAATGAGACACAAAATTAGTGCTTTTACTAACCACGTATCAATAGCTTGTTGTTACCCTTTAAACCTCTTAGATTAAATCAATTCGAGGTTAGGTTCCCACTATTGGTGATTCTTTTAAAAGAAGGGTTTTAGTCCTATTCCAATGGATGTTACCCCAACCATATCTCGAGATACTGCTTTGGTTAAAGGGTTTGCCAAATTATTATTTGACTTTACATAGACAATTGAAATGGTATGAGCTTCAATTAATTGTCTTATGATCTGCACAAGGTGGCTTCACTATCACAATACACCGAAATAGCTGGTATTGGTTGTGGCCACAACTTTATGTCTATCAACATATTTCTTAGCCATTCTGCTTCCTTGCCTACTGCCGCCAAGGCTATAAATTCTAATTCCATAGTGGAGTGAGAAATACACGTTTGTTTCTTTAATGCCCAAGAGATGACACCCCCACCAAGAGTGAATATCCAACCAGATGTGGATTTGTTATCACATACACTAGCAATCCAACTAGCATCCGAATAACCTTCCAACACAGCTGGAAATTTGGAATAAAAGAGTCCTAAACTTATGGTTTTCTTTAAATAACCAAGAACTCTACCAATTATTTTCCAGTGATTTAGACTTGGATTACTTGTAAATCTACAAAGTTTGCCCACTGAAAAGATATGTTTGGTCTTGTACAATGCATAGCATACATCATGCTACCAATAGCACTAGCATACTCAAGTTGTGCTATTGTTCCTTTAGTGTTTTCACCCAGTTTTATGCTCCGATCAAAAGGTGTATTTGCTTCTTTTATATAAATATGTTCAAATCTTTGAAGCACTTTTTCAACATAATAAGATTGACATAGTGCAAAGCCCTCACTATGTCTTTTAATTTTGATTCCCAAAATAGTATTTACTTCATTTCATTTGAAATTGTAAGGTTGAATTTATTCAATCATGTGTTGGTTTTATTCCGTGCCAAATTTGCTTGTAATTTAGCAATTAGATACCCTGTATGTAGGTGGGAATTATGTAAGGGTAGTGTGTGAGTGAGTGTGAAGAAATCTCAGAAGTGTGCAATTCAAGGGAGTCTCGCGACTGGATCTCGCGACTGGCTCACGACTAGTAAGTTACCAGAATGGCACACGTGTGAAGCATGTAGGGGGAGTTAAAGGGTCACGCCAGCTGTTGCACTATAGGACAAAACTTCCAATCTGGCCAGGTAGTTAGCTTGCGACTCAAACTCGCGACTCATTCCAGTTGCGAGCTCGAGTTGCTAGAATGCCCTGTTTGTTAGAAACCTGACCTTTCGCATTCCTCATACACCCTACTATAAATACCCTTATATCCATGAAATATTGAGAGCTTCCAGAGAGAATTTTGAGAGAGAAACCCTAGAGAAAAAACAAGATTGACTCATCCATAGTCTTCATCTTTTGATTCTCCAAATTCCTTTACTCTCACCCTCTCTATTGATATATCCTTAAGAGGTACATTTAGCCAAATCCTTATCTCACCAAACCTATATCAGTGAGGAAGTATTTTCATGCTTGGGAAGTAGTTTAGAAGGGACCAATTCATTTTGGTTGATGCAATGAGCTATTGCGGGATCCGGTAAGCTAGAGAAGACAAGGTTCGGCGTAACCCTGTTGGAGCAAGAAGCTTGGAGGGCTTAGGTGCACTGGGTAGATTAGGCTTGGAGGGTCTTCTGCTATTCATGTACCCCAACTACATTCTCTAGTGGATTATTGACCGCATGGAGGGCGGTGGAGAGGTTTTTCACCGAGTACTTCGGTTTCCTTTTTGATAACATATCGCTGTGTTATCTTTGTGTTTGCATCTCTCTTCCCTTAATCTTTGCCTTTTAATTACTGCTGTGGTTGTGATTAATTTCGGTTTAGATTGTTTTACCAATTCTGTTTTAGCTTATATTCATATTCCACACATATATTGTTTGATTATAAGCTTGTGTTGGTAATTTGTATATTGGGGGTCTAAACGTTCATTGGTGTTTTACACACTATTTGAACATTCAGAAACATAGAAGAAAGATACTTTTTGGTTTCACATACACCTTTCATATTTGTACCAAATATGAGCATATCATCCACATAAAGTTATACAATGACAATATATTCCTTTGTAAATTTGGAATATATACATTTGTCAGCACCATTGTGCACAAAGCCATCCAACAAAATCACTAAGTCAAATTTCTCATGCCATTGTTTGGAGCTTATTTCAAGCCATACAAATACTTGACTAACTTGCAAACTTTCTTTTCATTTCTAGGAAGTACAAAACCCTCAGGTTATTCCATGTAAACTTCCTCATCAAGATCACCATTTATGAAAGTTATCTTTACATCCATTTGATGTACAATAATTTGTATATGGATGCAAGTGCTAACATCACACGAATAGACGTGATCCTATCCATCGGTGCATAGGTATCAAAGTAGTCTATTCCTTCCCTTTGTTTAAAGCTTTTGCCACTAACCTTGCTTTAAAGGTTTGAATTGACCCATTAGTATTGTATTTTCTTCTAAATATCCATTTACAACCACCTGGTTTTGAACCAGTAGGTAGATCCACTAGGACTCAAGTATTATTGGATAATATTGAGTCCATCTTGATAGGCCAAGAATGTATTGACCCATTGTGATAAATTAACAAATTAATTAGCTAAGTTAATTAATTAATTCAATTAGCATGCAATACGCATGGTAGCATAAACAAATCACCAATTAACTAAATGCAGCGAAAATTAAATTGACACAGTGATTTGTTTATGAATGGGGAAAACCTATACGGCAAAAACCCTACCGGGTGATTTTAAGGTCACCACTCCCGAGAATTCACTATTATCACAACAAGCGGTTAGAAGTAAATGAATCTCTGTACATTATACCAACATACAGTTGAACTCTTACCCCAATACCCAATTGGACTTGTTCTGTAGTGACAATCACTCCCTTTCAATGCACGGCTCCCAGTACGTGATTAACCAATTCGATGCGCGGATCCCAGTACGCATCTTACTCACCAACTTGAGAAAGATGTTGGATGCAAAGTTCTTCAATTCATCACACGATGAAGATCACGAAACTCCTTGGTTACAAAACCCTACGGTGTACAAACATAGCAGCTTCTTCTAGAGAAAGATGAACTAGGGCAAATTCTGTCTCCGTTCACAATTTGCATGAACACAACTTTGCTTCACACTGGTGCAACATTTGATGGCCCTTAAAATAATCCTTATATATGTTTAGGGTTGTGAGAAAAGAAAGCCCAAACATATACCCATGAATTGGATGAAAATCAGAGCTGAAAATTTGTTTTTCATAAACCTAGATAGATAGCTTATCTATCGAGATAGCTGTCGAGCATCGGGTTCAGCAGCTTTTTAATCCTCGATAAATACTAGTTGTCGAGTTTTAAAATCCAGCACTTCTTCACTTGTTTCTTGAACAGACTTGCATAGCTTTAACACTTGATCTTGAAACCTTGTTCCTTGAAGCATTAAACACATCCTAGATCTACCCAATTACAAGTAAAGTGCATTTTGTCAAAGAATTAGCCAATTCTAATTTGACATATGTTCCTAACATTAAATCACATATGTCCTAACAATCTCCCCCTCTAGCAATCCGTGATAATACCACAATAAACAAATGAGCATATGAGAGAAGTCATAAATCACTTAACTCATAATCACTTGTTGAATACAATAAAATCTATCCTAACACAAACTCTTGAAAAACTTTACAAGAAGACAGTTTATGGCAAGAAGACTTTGACAACCTGTATTTCTGAAACACTTTAAACAAAACTCATCACGGCATCTTAGTGTGAAACAGAAATAATAGATTGCATACAATATGTAAGAATCATGTGCATAAAGAGAGAAAAGAAACAACACATGTAAAGATAGGTGAATAACATACATCAATATATATAAACCCAAATATAAGTGCAATGTATGTCAAATGGTCACAAGACCAATGTACAAAAACAATGTATCTAAAAGAGAAAGAAAAGAAAAGATACAAAAGGTCACTCCCCCTATCACAAAAAAAAATCCTATGCTAACCCTCCCCCTATGTATATGACTACTCTCATATAAAAACTACTCCCCCTTTTTGTCACGAGTGACAAAGGGTAAGTACATCAAGTAGACATCTCATCATCACTAGGTGAGCTAGCACCATCGTCGTCATCAGCATCATCACTGCCGGAGCCATCATCACTCTCATTCTCGGACGCCGATGGAGATGGAGAGGAAGCAACAGTGAAACCACCCATGACAGCCTGTCGTCATACGATACGACCAACACGGATGTTCACCTGACACAAGTTCATCACTGAGTGTGTTAAGGCGAGCATCTATGCATACAAGTTGTGCCATGATGGCCTCGAGAGTCACTCCACCCGTAGAAGACGAAGGAGAGGAGGTGGATGGAGCAGTAGAAACTGGAGGAGTCGCCATCTCTATCCGAGGCCACCTTGGTCTAAGCTGTGCCTCACTCCGTCTGACGGTAGCAGCATCTATGGCACTCATAACCGTGAAGTGAGGAGACTCCGAAAAGGAGACAGAAAAGTGGCGAAGGATCCGCATGATAGCCGAAGGAAAAATGAGTTTATCACGAGTCGCCATATTCCTATAGACATCTATAAAGGATAGAATGAAGTGAGAAGGAAAGTCAATAGAAATATCCTCTAAGAGGGATAACAAAAATCTAGCATGAGGCTCTATAATGGAGTTATAATGAGACAAAGGACAAAGAATGAATGTCATCACCATGTTAAGGAATCTCGGACCTTTTGCAAAGCCCGAGCAAGGGGTGTTTTCACGGTCACCCCAAGATGAAGGTGTCACACAAAAGAAAGACGAGAGTTCGTCTTTGGACACAGTCCTCAAACGATTGCAGCTATGGTAGTCAGGATGCGCTACCCTAGGAACGTGTAGTACCTCATATACAATATTTGGAGTAACTACAATGCGCGTACCTCGAAGGTGAGAGAAGAAATAAGGTACAGAAATATTGAATCCATGCATATTGGAGTAAAACTCCTATATGATGACAGGGACAAGTGACTGAAATGTCACACAGTGACCCCCAACCCCGACTGTAGATGACAGTGGGAAGGTCAGTATTGGAGAAACCTGATAGGATGACTTGGCGATTCGAATGAATGCCACATCGAGAAAAGTTCTTCGAAAAGTCATTTCGGGCTTTATCATCACGGAACCGTACGTGAGAAGGAGTAAGGTCAGAAGAAGAAGTGGATGCCCCAGAACGAAGAGGGTTCTAGGACGAAGTGGATTTGCGTTTGGGTGTTATAGAGCAGACTAACGCAAGAAAGAGAGAGAGAGAGGGAGAGAGAGACACACAGAAAAGCACCGAACAACATCAATATATAAGAATATAAAGAATTGAAGGTACGTATGCATGAAAAATGCATGAACATGTGACATGCAAACTTAAATACATCATGGGCTCAGCCCAATCCAAACCTACCAGCACACAACAAATTAACATAGTAATCACACATCTAAAATGCATGAAAATATAGTTAAAATGAAAATGTGATGCAATGCATGATGATTTAAAAACATTTTCACAAAAACCAAAACCCCAAATTTTCAACAAAAACCCAAAAGTTAGGTCAAAAACGTGAAATGCATGATGAATGAATGAAAAAGAGACATACCACAAGCAGAAAATGCTCTCTAAGCTTGAAGAACACTTGGGTTGAAGGTTTTGAGTGTGAGAGAGAGGTTTGGGAAGATTAGAAGAAGAAAACTATTGAGAGAGATCGAGGAGAAATGAAGAAAAATCACGCGGACCCTATATATAGAAAAGTCATAAAGCTCGATAGATCGATAGATGTTGAGAGGTGTCGAGATTTAAAACGAGTGAAAAAGCTGTCGAAGAGCTATCCAGGATCTGTCGAGAGGTGTCCACAGCAAAAGGATCTCGATGGATCAAGAAGATATTAAGAATCTATCGAGCATCCAGAAAGTTTCTCGATGGATCAAGTAGCTATCGAGATGCTATCGAGAATGCAATAAAAAGTAGTTGAAAGGGCTCGATAGATAGCCTAGCTACCGAGAGGTGTCAAACAGCTATCGAGATTACTTAAAAATAGTTTTTCAAAAAGAGAAAAACACAGATATAAATGCAATCAAGCATGCTATACAACCAAAGATTCAAACAACATTTTAAGCTCTCAAAATCATCTTTCAATAAGAAAAATGTCAAGCACATGGATCCAAAACACACACACACACATAACAAGTCTAACCAATTTTATATTTCAAAAACAAGTTAAGACACTTTAGTGAGCATACACATGTATTCCTTGTGATGACCAAATCACATTGTACCTGCACATGTATCAAAAGTAGCAAAGAATATTGCGTGTTGTGTGTGAAAAACATCATAAGATTGCATAAGTGTCTACATGTTATGACAATTTAAGATATGAGAAAATCACTTTAACTCACACACAATCATAACTGTTTGATGGAGACTATCACCTTCGAGGTACATCCTATAATAACTCCCACACCTCCTAGAATACACATATGCAATCATATATAAAGCATTTTGTTTCTTTTTGCTTTTTATTTTTCTTTGCTTCTTTTTCTTTTAAGCAAACCATGCATAGGCATATAAGAGATAGAAAAGAAATACCCAATGATGTTAAGCATTTGACATTGCATTTTTGCTATGCCGAAGCATACAGATGTCATTTTATGATTGGAGGGCAATAGTGGTGAGATGGTTATTTATGCATTTCTCTTAGGATTTTCTAGTCATTCCCATCAAAAAGAACGATACGAGTGTTAAGTACAAGAGATTACTTAATCTTACTCATCACAAACATGAGCCACAAAGCTCACTTGCTTAATTGCGCATAGAAATGCTCATCTAAGCTACAAATGATACAAAGTTTAGAAAACTTTGTTTCAATGGCCATTCAAGGTACACAAGTACCGATGTACACATACACACACTGTTTTTGTATTTTTCTGATTTTTCAATTTTTATATTTTTATGAAAAGCAAAATAAAGCAAAACTAAAAAAAAATAAACAAACAAAAACATGTTAAAAAAAACAATGCATAAAACTAGATGCAAATGCATGAGGAAGAAAGAGAAGGAGAGATCAATCCATGGAGATTACACCAATGTTTTGATGAAGGAATTCAAACCGTTTGCTATCAAGATGTTTGGTAAACAAATCAGCCTTCTGATCATTAGTGTGAATGAACTCAAGAGTAAGAGTACCATATTCGACAAGCTTCCGAATGAAGTGATGTCGAATCTCTATGTGTTTAGTTCGAGAATGTTGAACCAGATTCTTAGAGATGTTGATGGCACTGGTATTGTCGCAGTAGATGGTAAGATGCTCTTGACAAATACTGTAATCATGGAGGAGTTTTTGCATCCATAGAAGTTGGGTGCAACAGCTACCGGCAGTGATGTACTCAGCTTTTGTAGTGGACAATGAGATGGAATTCTGCTTTTTGCTCATCCAAGAGACAATATTATTTCCCACATAGAAACAACCCCCCGATGTACTCTTTCTATCATCAGCATTTCCAACCTAGACAGCGTCAGAATACCCAACTAAGACATCATTTGTGTCCTTGTTGTACCACACACCAAAGTCAGCAGTGGTTTTGACATACTTTATGATTCTTTTTAAGGAAATCATATGAGACTCTTTGGGATTTTCCTGATATCTAGCACACACTCCAACACTGTAACTAATGTTAGGTCTACTAGCAGTAAGGTAAAGAAGACTACCTATCATGCTTCTATAAAGAGATGAATCTACACTTTTACCTAACAAGTCAACAGTGCGTTTAACATTTGAGCTCATAGGGGTTCTAATAGAACTAGCAGATTCCAAACCAAACTTTTTCACAAGATTTCTTGTATATTTAGATTGAGATAGGAATATACCTAAATCATGTTGACGAATATGCAAGCCAAGGAAGTGAGTCAGCTCTCCAATCATGCTTATCTCAAACTCGGCTTGCATGAGTTTTGAGAACCTATGAGCAAGTTCATCCTTAGTCGACCCAAAGATGATATCATCAACATAGACTTGATCAACTATCAACTCCCCGTCTTCCCTTTTGATGAATAGAGTTTGATCAGCTTTTCCTTTTGTGAACCCATGTGACACCAAGTATTGTGTGAGCCGATCATACCAAGCTCTAGAGGCTTGCTTTAAACCAAAAAGTGCCTTCTTGAGGTACAACACATGATTCGGAAAGTGTAGATCAATGAATCCTTTTGGTTGAGCCATATAGACATCTTCTTTAAGGAGCCCATTCAAGAAAGCAGTCTTTACGTCCATTTGGTAAAACTTGAACTTCAAGTAACATGCTAGAGCTAGGAGAATTCTGATGGACTCCATACGGGCTACTGGAGCAAATGTCTCATCATAGTCTACTCCTTCCATTTGAGAATATCCTTGAGCTACAAGACGAGCCTTGTTGTGGATCACATTACCCTCCTCATCAGTCTTGTTGCAGAATATCCACTTTGTGCCGATGATGTGCTCACCCTCTAGTCTAGGTACTAGAGTCCAGACATCATTCCTCTAAAACTGAAGCAGTTCATCATGCATAGCTTCAACCCAGCTTTCATCCTGAAGAGCTTCCTCAACTTTACTGAGTTCAACTTGCGACAAGTAACAAGAATAAGACACAAAGTTAGCAACACATTTATCAATTGTGCGCTTCCTTAGTGTAAGTTCGTTCATGTTTCCCATAATAACTTCAGAAGGATGATTCAATTTGATCCTGGAGGAAGGTCCTTTCTCTTCATGGGATTTAGAATCAGGGGAAGTAGATATGTCTGCTGAATCTTCTACAACACTTGGAGTACCGAGAGTACTTAGAGATGCGGGCTCTTGTTCAACAATTTCTTAAACTTCCTTGGGCTCGGGAGGAAGAATCTCTTTGGGGATTTCCTCACTAAATTTCTCAGAATCAGACTCTAAAGATTCATCAATAACAACATTCACCGTTTCCATTACATTTATGGTTCTTTTGTTGTATACCCGATAAGCCTTGCTTGTAGAGGAGTATCCCAGAAATATTCCTTCATCACTTCGGGAGTAAAATTTTCCCACATTCTCTCTATCCTTGAGAATGAGACAAGTACTTCCAAAAATTCTGAAATACTTTACATTTGCCTTCCTTCCCTTCCATAACTCATATGGAGTCTTCTTGTTACCGAGTCTAAAATACACCCTATTAACCGTGTGACATGCAATGTTAACGGTTTCTCCCCACAAGTTTCTAGCAACATCCTTATTATGCAACATGGCTCTAGCCATCTCTTAAATAACCCTGTTCTTTCTTTCTACTACACCATTCTACTGAGGAGTAATAGGAGTAGAGAATTCTTGAGATATACCTGATCTCGTGCAAAAGGACTCCATATATGAGTTCTCGAATTCTTTACCATGATCATTTCGAATTCGATCAATCTTCAGGCTCTTCTCATTTTGTAATCTTGTGCATAAGGCTTTAATGTGCTCAGGAGCATCAGACTTGGATCGTAGGAGTATGACCTAAATGTACCTAGTGAAGTCGTCTACCACGGCCATGATGTATCTCTTTCCACCAAGAGACTCAGTTCTGGTTGGACCCATGAGATCCAGATGTAGTAGCTCCAATGGTCTAGATGTAGCGGATGTCTGAGTGCCCGGATGTTTAGCTTTCATTTGTTTTCCAAGCTAACATGGTCCACACACCACATTGCTCACTCTATTGAGCTTTAGTATCCCAAAAACTGACTCATGCTTAGATACAATTGAAAGATGTTTGTAACTAGAATGTACCATCCTTTGGTGCCATAGATCTTCATTTGGTAAACGAATGCTATTGCGCACAATATCAACATCAGGAACCAAGCCATAACAATTGTCTAGAGTGCGAACACCACTTATGAGTTTCTTTCCAGACTCATCCATGACAAGGCATTTTCTCTTTGAGAATAGTACCATGAAGTCTTGATCACATATCTGACTTATGCTCAACAGGTTCACTCTCTGACCTTCTACATATAGAACATTTGCAATGTCTGGCAATCCAGGTAGAGAGATGATTCCCTTTCCTTTAATCTGTGATTTGCTCCCATCACCAAAAGTGACATTACCACCTTTCTTAGACTTGAAAACCTTGAAGAGAGATCGGTCTCCAGTCATGTGTCTTGAGCAGCCACTGTCAAGGTACCACAAACACGTGTCCATAACCTTAAATGTGGACTTCATCATGAAGCACACTTCGTGCTTAGATGACAAATCAGTGGGAATAATGTTTTCTCTCATCTGCCCTTTTTAAACGAAACTTTTAACTTTCACTCTTCTCAGATGAACTCCTTTACACATTTTCATTCTGAGAGAGTCTAGTTTCTTCTTTGTCAAGCTGAGATCTTTTCCAATAGTCATCATAATAGAATTCAAATAACTTTTAGACTTGCATTTTCTGATACAATCAAACAAGTAGAGATTAGAAAAACAAGATGTATTTGAAAACAAATATCTTTTCAAGCCAGTTGCAGCTGTGACAATAGGGGGTCAATGGATCACACAGCAAAGATTAAAACCTAATCAGAGTGTGCCTACTCTGATACCACTTGATAGGCCAAGAATGTATTGACCCCTTGTGATGAATTAACAAATTAATTAGTCAAGTTAATTAATTAATTCAATTAGCATGCAATACGCATGGTAGCACAAAAAAATCACCAATTGACACAGTGATTTGTTTATGAATGGGGAAAACTTACACGGCAAAAACCCCACCGGGTGATTTTAAGATCACCACTCCCGAGAATTCACTATTATCACAATAAGCGGTTACGAGTAAAGGAATCCCAGTACCTTATACCAACCTACAGTTGAACCCTTACCCGTATACCTAATTGGACTTGTTCTGTAGTGACAATCTCTCCCTTTCAATGCACAACTCCCAGTACGTGACTAACCAATTCGATGTGGGGATCCCAGTACACGACTTACTCACCAACTTGAGAAAGATGTTGGCTGCAAAGTTCTTCAGTTCATCACACGATGAAGATCACGAAGCTCCTTGGTTACAAAACCCTACAGTGTATAAACACAGCAGCTTTTTCAAGAGAAATATGAACTAGGGCAAATTCTGTCTTCGGTCATAATTTGCTTGAACACAACTTTGTTTCACACTCACGCAACCGTTGACGGCCCTTAAAATAATCCTTATATATGTTTAGGGTTGTGAGAAAAGAAATCCCAAACATATACCTACGGATTGGATGAAAATCAAAGCTGAAAATCTGTTTTTCATAAACCTCGATAGATAGCTTATCTGTCGAGATAGCTGTCGAGCATCGAGTTCAGCAATTTTTTAATCCTCGATAGATACTAGCTGTTGAGCTTTAAAATCCAGCACTTCTTCACTTTTTTCTTGGATAGACTTGCATGGTTTTAACACTTGATCTTGAAACCTTGTTCCTTGAAGCATTAAACACATCCTAGATTTACCCAATTACAAGTAAAGTGTGTTTTGTCAAAGGATTAGCCAATTATAATTTGACATATGTTCCTAACATTAAATCACATATGTCCTAACACATCTCATCATTCATAGCTTCTTTCCAAAAGGCTAAATCTCTAGAAGCCATAGCTTCCTCAAAGGTTTTAGGATCATCCTTGGTATTAAATACTATAGGTATTTTATTTAGAACCACTTGTCTATTACCTTCAACAAGGTACAATAGAGCTTGATAAGAAATGAAATTTGGACCAAAGTCCTTTTCTTTTCTTATCCTTTGACTTTTTCTTTGTTCACTTGGTGAACCACTTTCAATCCTTTTAGTACCACCCAAAGTAGTATTAGGGTTAGAGTCACCTTGTTGTGTTTAAGTAGGTATCAAGGCATCCATGGAATCTTTATTGAATTTATCCTCAATAAATTTTGAATGTTCAAATAGTGTGTAAAACACCTATAAACATTTAAATCCCCAATTTACAAAATACCAACACAAACTTATAATCAAACAATATATGTGCGGTATATGAATATAAGCTAAAATAGAATTGATAAAACAAACTAAGCTAAAATTAATCACAACCACAGTAGTAATTAAAAGGCAAAGATTGAAGGAAGAGAGATGCAAACACAAAGACAACACAACAATGTGTTATCGAAAAGGAAACTGAAGTCCTAGGCGTAAAACCTCTTTACCGCCCTCCAAGCGGTCAATAATCCACTAGAGAATAAAGTTGGGATACATGAATAGCAGAAGACCCTCCAAGGCTAATATATCCAGTGCACGTAAGCCCTCCAAGCTTCTTACTCCAACGAGGTTACACAGAACCTTTGTTTTCTCTAGCTTACCGGGTCTCACAATAACCCATTGCATCAACCAAAATGAATTGGTCCCTTCTGAACTACTTCCCAAGCACCAAATAACCTTCTCACAGATATGGGTATGGTGAGATAAGGATTTGGCTAATGTACTTCTCAAGGATGTAACAATGGAGAGGGTGAGAGTAGAGGAATTTGAAGAATCAATGGATGAAGATTGTGGATGAGTCAATCTTATTTTTCTTTAGGGTTTCTCTCTTAGAATTCTCTTTGGAAGCTCTCTACAATATGTGGGTATGAGGGTATTTATACTGGTGTATGTTTGGAATGCGAAAGGTCAGGTTTGTAACAAACAGAGCTGTCTGGCGACTCGTGCTCGCGACTGGAATGAGTCGCGAGTTTGAATCGCGAGCTAACTACCTGGCCAAACTGGAAGTTTTGTCCTGTAGTGCTCCAGCTGGCGTGACTCTTCAGCTCCCCTGCATGCTTCACACGTATGCCTCTTTTAGCGACTCGCCAGTCACGAGATCCAGTCGCAAGGCCCTACTTGAGTGCACAATCTTGAGTTTTTCTGCACAATCTTGAGTTTTTCTTCACACTCTCTCACACACTACCATTACATGATTCCCACCTAAATACAAGGTTTCTAAAAACTGAATTACAAGCAAATTGGCACGGAATAAAGCCAACAAAATGGTTGATTAAATTCAACCTTACAAATTCAACATCTCTTGATTCCACTACTATATCAGAGCTTAAGTCTAATAATCTATATGCCTTTGAATTTTCAACATAACCTACAAACACACTTTTCATAGCTCTTGGTCCTAATTTCATTCTTTTTGGATCAATCACTCTATAAAAGGCTAGACACCCCCACACTTTGATATAATCAAGGTTTGGTTTCCTTCCATTTCATAACTCATATGGAAATACTTTAATCTTCTTGGAAAGTACTCTATTGTGCACATGACATGTTGTAAGAAATGCCTCTCCCCATAAATTAAAAAGATGCTCTGCACTCAAGATCATGACATTTACCATGTCTACAAGAGTCCTATTTTTTCTTTCAGCCAAACCATTTTTTTCGGATGAATAAAAGGGCTGAACTTTGGTGTATTATGTCATGTTCCTTACAAAACATAGAAAATTCATTAAGAAAATATTTACCACCTCTATCACTTCGAAGGATCTTTATTTTCCTATCTTTTTGATTTTCTACGTTAGTTTTATAGCGTTTGAACATGTCAAAGGATTCATCTTTATTTCTTATTAAATACACATATGTAAACCTAGAGAAATCATCAATGAATGTAATGAAGTATCTTTTACCTTCTCTAGTTAATACACCATTCAATTCACATACATCAAAATGTACAAATTCAAGCATAATAGAATTTCTATCTAATTTAGAAAAAGGTTTCTTTGTCATCTTTGCTTGAATACAAATTTCACATTTCTTTTCATCATCATGCTTATCTGAAATCATACCATGCTTTGACATAAACTTCAAGTATTTGAAATTTAAATGTCTTAATCTAGTATGCCATAAATATGAAGAATCAACAATATAAGTACAACTAGAAACTTCTTTATTAATAATTGAATGTTCAATTAGTGTATAAAACACCTTGACTGATTAGACCCCCAATTTACAAAATACCAATTCAAGCTTAATGTCAAACAATTAATGTGCAAAATATGAATACAAGCTTAACACAGAATTGATAAACAATCTAAACCAAATAAAATCACATCCACAACAGAAATTAAATGGCAAAGATTAAGGGAAGAGAGATGCAAACACAAAGACAACACGCGATGTGTTATCGAAGAGGAAACCGAAGCCCTCGGCGTAAAACCTCTCCACTGCCCTCCAAGCGGTAAATAATCCACTAAAGAATGTAGTTGGGATACATGAACAGCAAAAGACCCTCCAAGCCTAATCTACCCAATGTACCTAAGCCCTCCAAGCTCCTACTCCAATGAGGTTCCGCCGAACCTATTTCTTCTTTAGCTTACCGGATTCCGCTACTTGACCATAGCATCTACCAATATAAAATTAGTCCCTTCTTAACTGCTTCCCAAAGCACCAAACAACCTTTTCACATATATAGGTATGGTGAGAAAAGGTCTTGGTAATGTACCTCTCAAGGATTTAACAATGGAGAGGAAGAGAGTAGAGGAATTTAAAGAGTCTCTATGTGAAGATTGTGGATGAATCAATCTTATTTTTCTCTAGGGTTTCTCTCTTAAAATTCTCTCTGGAAACTCTCTACATTTCGTGGGTATAAGGGTCTATATATAGTAGGGTGAGCAGGAATGTGAAAAGTCAATTTTTCCCAAACAGGGTGGTCTGGCGGCTTGGCTTTGCGACTAGGCTGAGTCGCAAGTTCAAGCCGCGAGCTAATGGCCTGGCCAGCCTGGGTTTTTTGTCCTGTAGTGCAACAACTGGCATGACTCTTTAGCTCCCCTACATGCTTTACACATGTGCCACTTTGGCGGCTTGCCAGTCGCGAGTCACCTGCGAGTCCAGCCGCGAGTCTCTGCATCCTTGGACAATCTTGAGCATTTCTTCACACTCTCTCACTCACTACCCTTACATGATTCCCACCTAAATACAGGGTTACTAATTGCTAAAATACAAGAAAATTTGGCACGGAATAAAGCCAACAAAATAGTTGATAAAATTCAACCTTACAATCTCCCTCTTTGGCTATTCCTTGACAAAACCCTAAAACAAACTCTAAACTTAATATGTGAGTAGGGAACAGTTGAACAAAACTCACTCACACCTAACTCTAGAATCTGATAAGCTCTTGAATCATATGAATAAGAATCTCCTGAAACATAACAACACAATATCATCATTGTATGCAGAAAACTTGTAATTGCATATGAGACAAGCACAATGCGATCAAGCAAAATGAAATGAGGAATAAACCATGGCTTGACCAAACAGGAAATCACTATAAAATAGTGACCACAATGTTCATTCATACTTGGAATGAACATCCGGACATACGAGCCAATAAGCTCAATGTAAATCACTTGCATGCCCAACACTCAACCAATGCACAATACATAAAGTATACGCATCTAGGAACAAAAATCCTACAAGGGCACAAGAGTGAGAATACTTAAAGAAAAATGCATAACATTTAGCTAGAAGTATTAGGCAACAAAACAAAAAGGCTGCATAGCATGGTACAAACCATAAAAGCCTACAAAACCCCATGAAAACAAACCCTAAAAGCTTACAAAAGTAACATGGGCACAAACACAAAATACTGAATATAAACTTAAACAATATAAACTAAAAGTGCTTAAAGTTTCTCCCCTTCAAAATGATGAGAAGCTGTGATGCACTTGGAACATATATACTTGTAACCTGAAACACTTGCACAAAACACATTAGACCCTCAAGGTCAAGCAAGTAATAAAAGGACAAGTATAATGTAACAAGTAAATTGCGATCAAGTAAACATGATGTGAAACATGTGAGCAACTTGATCATACACCAAAACAGTCATAAAGAAATGACTACAATGATCACATAGCAAAGCAAATGATCATCCGAACATGCATTCAAAGAAGCACAATAGCATAGGGATATATGCATGTCCAAAACACAAACACGATGCAATACAAGAAAACAAACATAAAGAGAAACAAACAAAACAAAGTTTTCTTATTAACTCAATGTCTTCTCCCCCTTGGTATATGCATCTCCCCTATGGAATATCTCTCCCCCTAAGGATGTGCACAAGAGTCATATAGAAATGACAAAACACTCCGGTATACTCTCTAGAGTATACTCTCCCCCTTTTTGTCAAGAATAGACAAAGGGTCAAGGAGAAACGAGGGTAAGAGATGAAGGTATGAATAATGATAATGATGCATGAGGGTGCGAGATGAATGAGAAAATGAAGCTCAAACCTAAGACAAAGTAAAAAGCTACAAAGAATAAAATAAACATGACATGCTAGGATGAAGAAACAAAGTATAGACCAATGCATGACAAGGGTAATAAAGGTGTGTGCAAGAGATGGCTATGTGCAATGCATGACCAATGCATGGAAAATGCACATGTGGGGCAAGGTGTGTTAAATACACAACCAATGAACCAAACATGTTCCTAATGAGGAAACATGAGAAACTCCAAAGTTTGGTACTCATCGGAGTCCAAACAAGCGAGAAAATGCCTAAGAGGCATTTTATCAAACACCTAGCATGCACACTATGAACAATCAATGTGAAACAATGCATGAACATCATGAAATCCACCCTTAATACATGTTCTTTTTGCCACAAGGGGCCAACAACCAAAGCAAATCATCAAAAGAAACCAATCCCATATAAGATTTTGATAAAAATTAAGTTTTCTCAACCCCTATGATGAAAATCCCAACCAAGAGCACAAAACTCTCCAAAACATAATCTAAGGATCCAAAACAACGAAAAGAGTTTAAAAATACCTTAGAGATGTTAATGGAATGAAAAACCATTCAAATTGATTGGGTTTTGATGTAAAAATATTGAAAAAGGGGATTTAGAGAGGATGGGAGAGGTTTAAAACAAGTTTCCCACAAAAAAGCTCTTTAAAAAGCTATTTCTGGGTATTTCGTGACTGGCGAGTCACGAGCTGAGTCGCGAGTAAGTCGCGAAACCCTTCTGTGTGAACTCGCGGCTTAAACTTGCGACTTGCAAGTCGCCAAAACGAGTAGGCAAAACTGGCAGTTTGTTCGCAACTTGCGCAAGTAGCCAGAATAAGTAGCCAAAAATTCTGACACTTGTTTTTCAACATAGAACATGTTTAAACAATGAAAAACAAAGTAAACACTAAACATGAACACAAAAGAGTGATAAAAATCACTTCCAAAAACATATAAAATGATCAAAAATCTTTTTGGATTGATTCATATATAGTTGAGCACACACACATCACATTTAAACAAGTACAATCGAACAAATGAATAAGGCATTCATTGAACATTAGGCATGTGTGTTGTGTGTGTGTATCAAGTGTGGAATAGTCCATAGTCTAAAGTGAAGCTTCAATGATCAATTCAATCAAGTCATACACAACTAGTACTAAGTCAAGTAGTCTATCTCAATTATAGAAATGAACATATATGACCTTCCACAAGAAAATGATTACATATTTTTGAAGCTTTTCATTTGGCTTCTTTACAAATCATAACATTTGATCATTTTGAATCAATACATCTCATTTTGAGATCGATGCCTGAAATTTTTGATATTTCAATTTGATGAACAAGCCTTTGGCTTTTTGGGCATCATACATATTCATAAAAGTCGCTTTCCCTTTTTCCTAGATAATGAGCTGCGACGGCTTTTACAGCTCATTATCTCTTTTCATTTTGAGATTTACATTGGTTGAGCTCTTTTAAGCAAAAACAATAAAAAGTGTGGGAAGATATATAGGCACAAGTCTATGAAAGTATCAAAACCATCAAAACTATTGACCAATCATTCATGACAAGCTTGAAGATCGATTTACAACAATCACACATAGATTTCAAGATTTTTTTCACAAAGAAATAAGTGCATAAAGAACAAGCTAAGCTCGTAAATGCATAAAGCCATTTGTACGAAGGTACAAGGCAAAACTCACATGTGATATGTGCTCAAACATATATGATCAGACTTTTTGAATTTTTCACTTTTTATGTGGTTTTGGATTTTTATTCACACAAAACTAAAACATAAAAGTAAGATCAAAACAAAAAGCAATGCATACAAATAAATGCAAAATGCACAAATGCATGAAGATATGACATTTAATGCATGAAAGGTCCTACAAAGATCGAAAGAATTAGATCAAAGACCAAAAGAGCAAAAGCTTAACCATAGGAACCCTTCCTCATCCAAACGGAACGATTGTTTGGAATGAGTATCTCAAGAGAAGTGAGACGAGGGTTGGAAGAATGAGAACTGGAGATGCACATAGTCAAGGAGTTAAGAGCATTAAACATTTTCTTTAACAACATGCTATTTTCACTCAAAACCGGTTTACTCTTTTTAGCACAACTTCCAAAAAGCTCAAGTTTTTCTTTTCTTTTGATTCTTTTAAAAGCATGAAACTTAGAGCATTGAGGTCTTAGATGACCAAAGGCACCACAATTGTGACACACAATGTGTTTAGGTCCACTAGGCCTTTTGGGAAGGGAACTAACAACATGGTTTTGTTCCCTCTTCAACTTATGACATTGAGGTCTTATATGACCAATCACACCACAATGGTGGCAAGTTGGAACAAACTTAGATCCATCCAAAGCCTTAGGTTGAGACCTAAACGAAGGCTTTGACTTAACAGCCTTTCTCTCCACCTTTTGATTTCTTTTATGTGGAGGAATGTACACCGATTTGTCCTTTGAGGTAGAACACACAATAGGCACAAAATCGGGTACCACAACATGCTTGCAACAAATATTTTCATCCTTTTTAACAATAGGTTCAGCAATCAAACACTTGGCATGCATCTTAAGAGATTCATTTTCACATTTTAACTCATCAACAAGTTTGTTAGACAAAACAAGTTTAGCATCTAAGTCCATATTCAAACATTCAAACTCTTTCAGCTTTTCAATAGAATTTTCAGCAAGTTTCTTATATTTTTCAACCAATTTGTTGGATTCAATGAGCTTAGCAATCAAATCATCATTTTCACAAAATAACTTGCTCAAATCCTTATTAAACTTTTTAGCCATTTTCTTCAAGAGTTTAATGTTAGAAATATCAACAACATCCAAAGATTCATGTAACATAGCATCACAATTATGAGGATTATCACTCATAGAGTCATTTTCACAAACACATGGTATGTTACATTCATCATTAACCAAATCATACAAAGAGGCATACAAAGCACTATCCATGGCAAATAACACACAAGGGGTCAAGGATCACACTTAGGTATTTAAACCACAACAAGTGCACCCGCTCTGATACCAATTGAATGTTCAATTAGTGTATAAAACACCTTGAACGATTAGACCCCTAATTTACAAAATACCAATTCAAGCTTAATGTCAAACAATTAATGTGCGGAATATGAACACAAGCTTAACACAAAATTGATAAACGATCTAAACCAAATAAAATCACATCTACAACAGAAATTAAATGGCAAAGATTAAGGGAAGAGAGATGCAAACACAAAGACAACACGCGATGTGTTATCGAAGAGGAAATTGAAGCCCTCGACGTAAAACCTCTCCGCCGCCCTCCAAGCGGTAAATAATCCACTAAAGAATGTAGTTGGGATACATGAACAGCAGAAGACCCTCCAAGCCTAATCTACCCAATGTACCTAAGCCCTCTAAGCTCCTACTCCAACGAGTTTCCGCTGAACCTATTTCTTCTTTAGCTTACCGGATTCCGCTACTTGACCATAGCATCTACCAATATGAAATTGGTCCCTTCTTAACAGCCATATGAATTTCAGTGATCATATCAATATGTATGCCACTTACCATAGCAACAATGTCCTCAATGACATTTGTTTCATTGACATTGCCTTCTTCATCCTTTTTCTTGTTCTTTAAGAGTTTACATTTGTGAATGTAATGACCTTTCTTTCCACAATGGAAACAAGCTCGGTTCTTCTTTTCCTTGCTGAGATTCTTGGAGTTGCTCTTATTGAAACCACTCCCCCCTTATTCACTTTCAGGTGCTTATTGGTCTTACTCGAACTCCCACTTTGAACATTGCTCTCATTGTTCACATTCACTTTAGAATCAGTGTTAGTCCCATCTCTAACCCGACTTTCCTCTTCAATTCGAAGATGTTATCCAAATTGTTCTAAAGTGAGATCTTCTGACATATGTAGAAGCTTCTTCTTAAAATTATTCCAACTTGGTGGGAGTTTCACAATGAATGCACCTACTTGGAATGATTTAGGAATATTGATTGACAAATCACAGAGTTTATTGACCAATATCTGTAATTCATGCACTTGATCCAAAACTGAGATATTATCAAGCATTTTATAATCAAAGTACTTTTGAATAATAAACTTATTCATATATACTTTCTCAATTTTGTACTTTGCCTCCAAATCATTCCAAATCTCCTTCGGTGACTTCATTGATGTGTAGAGATCATAGAGACGACCGAAAGAGTATTGAGAATGTGCCCTCTACAAATCAGTTCGTCTTCCTCCTGTTTCTTTCTATGTGTCTTTATCTCATCAGTGTCTTCATCACTGACAGTAGGGAAAGGCATCAAATTTGGGTCCAAGACATAGAAAAGTTTCAGTGCAGTAAGTAGGAATTTCATCTTGTCTTTCCATTGAGAGAAATTGGTTCCATCAAAGCGATCCAATTTCACCAACTCATGATTCAACATCTTCAGTGCTGAAAATCACTTATTCCTTCCATTGTAGAAGATATTGTCTAAGATTGTTGGGAATAATACACAAAGTAATAAAGGAAGAACAAGAATAACACAAAAGACAAATAGAAATAGATAACTTGGAGGCACAAAATTGTTATCCTTAGACAATATTTGTTCCCACACTCTTATTGCTAAATGATTACCGCAAACTTGTCCCTAGGATACAACCAAGTTGTTGGGTTCTACAGTTACTAGAAAATTCTGTAGATAATTAAGTTTTACGAGTCTCGATCGATCGAGAGAAATCGAGTATCGATCGAAAGAGCTTTTTGATCAATTCAATGGGAATCGAATATCGATCGAATCATCTAGAGACTTTAGGATTATTTTCCTCATCATTTCAATCGATTGAACAAAAGTTTTGACTGAATGAAAGTCCTTATTTTTGAATTTCACTTAGAAAATTCCAAAACTTGAATTTTCACTTTATGAAACAATATTCTCCAAACTCAAACATCATTATTACAACTGATCCATGTTTATATATACAACAATTCAATCTCTTTACTGCTATATATTATATTTTTTCTTAGTTTAATTGTTTGCTTAGTTTATTTAATTTCAAATCAACCAATTTTATTAACTAGGTTAGGATTAATTTGGTTAAACACTATGCAATTTTTATCTTAGGTTTTTAAAATAAAAAATCATTAGGACGCTTTTGGTTTCATGCAGATATCTTGCTACAGAATATACGGAAGAAGGTAAATTACAACTAGTCATTATAGTCTTACTACTGATCAGGAAACATCCTCAGTTAGGCAGTAGGAGTTGTATATTTGAGATAGGTAATGATCTTTAATTCTTAATTGATAGATGCTGGTCTTATAAGTTGGTTTTGAGTACAGCTTTCTGTAATTACTTCTTATAGTGATTTTTTATTTATTATTATTTTGTTTAGCTTGATTTTCAGGTAGCTTACTGGAAGTAAGTCATTGGAGAGCAATCAATATAAGTTTGATCAAGAGGAAATGGCCCGTCCTTATTTATCATTATCTACAATAGAACAAAGAGTCAAGACTAGATAAATATCCTCCTCAGAGTACCGACTCAACTATTGAAGATTTAGTTTCAAATGTTTAGACATCAATGTGCAACTATTTTCCTGTTTTGCTGCAAGTATTACTTTTAGTTTTCTTATAAACTTGCGGGTTATATGCTACTTCTAATCTGTTCCCTTTATATTTGTGGTATTTTATTTTGTTTTAATTTTACTTTTATGTCTTCAATAATACCATTTGTTAATCAAAGATTATGATATTCTCGATTCACTTTGGTAAATCCATCATACACATGCCCACTGTACATTGTATTTGGTACACCCCCTAACTAGTTTGTGAATATATAATATAAACATTAACAATTTTTATTTATAGTATAATTTGATTTTGGAGGTATAATATATTTTTTTTTATTCTTCTAGTTGGTCTTGGTGAATTGGTATTTGGCATCTTTCAAATAGTTGCTAAAAATAGAAGTGGGTGTTAAAAATATACACCATTATTAGTTTCTTTAAGACCTTCACACCTCTCCGTGTGTGTGTGTTAAAAATACTTAGTGTTCTCAAAAGAAAAAAAATGGGTTAATTCCACATTAAAAAATGAGTGTGAATTAAAGAGATTTAAAGTCTGTGCTGTGTATCCAAGAGTTATGCCCTTTTGGATATACACCACTGTTAGTTTCTTTAAGACATTCTCCCCTCTCCTCGTGTGTGTGTGTTAAAAATACTTATTATTCTTAACCAAAAAATAGTAAAGGAGAACTCAAGTTTTAGTTCTTAATTGTTCTTTACTCACATGAAATCTAATCTCTTTTATGGATGATCAGCCCAGGCCAGGTGGATGGTGGACCATAGTTGCATGAACATGTTTGCCGCAATTAAGTGTTTGTCACCTTGAGTTGCTTTTCCTTGTTGCAATTTTTGTTTTTGTTTTTGTTCTAGATAAAAAAAATTAAAAAATTAAAAATAAATTGCAACTTTCATGTTGTTTACTAGGTTTTGGTGGTCTGTGAAAGGGGTTCTAGATTTTGTAGGAACCATGATTGTCAAAATCGCGATCTGGATCGTAGGATCACACGATTTTACGATCCCACCTCACCAAAACGTTTAGGATCGCACTAGGATCGTAAAAATAGTAGGATCGTAAGTAGATTGTATAGGATCATAGGATCGTATGAGATCCTACCAAAACATAATTTTTTTTTTTTTTATGGGATAAAATTTTTGTTTTGATAAATCTTTAAGGGTTTTAATTTTTCTATGTTGTGATTGTATGACTTTTTAAAAAATAAAATAAAATTATGCTAACCTAAACAAATGTTTTTTTTTCAATTTCTAGTTCACTTGTGTTCAAAATGAAGGAATGCTTCATCATTTCTAAATGAAGAATTTGATGTTGGCTTTGCTGCCTTTTAAGCTATAATGTTATTAAATTTGTTTGATCAATATACTAATTTGTGTTCTAATATTACTAAAATATTTTTTATATATAATTTTATCTGTTATGCTTGTATTTGTATATTGATTGATTGATTTTTTTAGCATGCTCTGTAATTGCTTCTGAATGGTATAAATTGAATAGTTGAGAGTAAAGTTGTATCTTAATGTCTTTTGCCGTTCTAGTATACAAATATACAATGTTTACATAGATGATTTAGGACAGTGGTTATAAGAGCCTTAGAATGAGAATAATTAAATGTTCATTTCACCTTAATATTCATCTTGCTTTTGGATTTCATATTGTAGTTAGCTAGTTTCCATTTTCTAATTTATTTTGGATTTTAAATTTGGAAAATATTTTCCATATGTGTTGATAAATATTTTGGTATTTGGTTGCTAATTAGACATTTATTAAACTTTTTAGATATATTGGGTCAAAACTTAAAAATATTTGTTTCGTTAGTATAGATGTAGTGATATATGACATGCAAATTACATCATATGATGCAAATTTTAGTTTTTTTAATGGATGAATTCATAACTTATGTGATTATTCAACATACAAAGTCATTATCAATATGTTTTTTGCTTTCAATATGAAAATATGTAGGATCTTACGATCTACAATCCGATCCCACCCACCTCCCACGATCCATGATCCCACCCGCCTCCCACGATCCTACGTAAGATCCCGATTTTGACAACCTTAGTAGGGACTGAATTTGATTTATGGTACTTCAAAAAAAAAAAAAAAAAAACATTCCAAGTAATTTTTACAACCATATGTTTGGTTTGACAATCCTTTATATGCTTTTTCTAGTACTTCCAACATTCTCTCTCTTATTTTTAACTTTTTCTTTTTCTTATTAATTTTCCAACTTAGTGTTATATTTTCTCCAACTTTTTCCCTCCATTTTATCTTTTCATCTCCCCATTACTATATATCTTAGTGTCTGTTTGGCATCAGCTTATAAGCTCAGCTTTTATCTTTTAGCTGTTATGTACGGTTTTTTAAAACCTTACTTTTTCCCATATTTTCTAATTTTTTCAAAAAAATTTAAGGTACAAGTATACTTTAGTGCACACTTTTAGCATAAAGTTTTCAGCAAAAAGCTCTAGATAAGCTGTTCCCAAACAGACACTATAGAGAGGGAAAATTTCCGACCTATCACAAGCTGACACATCATACTACCAAGTCCACAAAGTACGGCCAATTACAAAACGCTGAAGGGAATAACCACAAAATTTCCAGATTTGTGAGATGTGAAATTATAGAAAAATATGCGCCAAAGAAAACAATCACACAAGACAATATTTACATGGTTCGGCCAATTTTTCTACTCCACGGAATTAAAAGGATTTCACTATTCTCAAGGAAAAATGCAATATGTGGTCATATAGTTTTCTCTCCAAAACAAAAATTAACTATCTTGCACATAGGATTCACAATGGGCCACCAAACCTCCGCTCTATGGACTAAGTCTCAAAAAATCTCCTATTAAAAACAGTAACAATATTATTTTGGGTCAAGTCATAATCCAGATCAAATACAACTAGGCTCCAAAAAACCCAACAAATCTCCCACTTGGAGACTAGTTCAATCACCAACATCAACCGTAATCCTCCAAAGACAATCCCTCATCACTATAACTCATCCTCCTATCCTTAAACTAGAAGACCAACTGAAGCTGCACACAGCTTCAGCTTTTCAATGGTGATACCCTTAATTAACATGTTTTTTGGATTCTTAGATCCACAAATCTTCTAAAGTATTACTAACTTATCTTTAACATGGTAACAGATAAAATGGTATTTCATCTGTATATACTCCGACTTTGAATGAAAAGTTGAATTTTTAGCAAGAAAAATTGCACTGTGACTGTCACTGTGTAGAATGCCTATCCCCTACTTCTTACCTAATTCATCCAAGAAACTGTGTAGCTAAATCATCTCATTTTGTAACTTTAACATACTTAGCTTCTGTAGTAGACAGAGCAACAATCTTTTGTAGATTTGAAACTCAAGATATAGTTGTACCACCCAGAGTAAACACAAAACCTATAGTACTCTTTCTACTGTCAATGTCACCGACTAAATCAGCATCTACAAAACCCTGCAGTTTCAAACTTGCACCTGTGAAGCAAAGACATGTATCTGATGAACCTCTCAGATATCTCAGAATCCACTTGACTACCTCCCAATGCTGCTTTCCTAGCCTACTCATGTATCTACTCACAACTCCCACTTCATGTGCAATGTTTGGCCTTATACATACCATAACATACATTAGGCTGCCAATAACTGAGGCATAGGGTACCTTGCTCATATGGTCAATTTCTTCTTTCATTTTTGGTGACTGTTCTTTACTTAGTCTAAAATGACTACCCAAGGGTGTGTTCACTGGTTTAGCTTCATTCATGTTGAACTTGCTGAGAATCTTCTTCACATACTCTGTCTGTGAAGGTTTCAATGTACCATTAGCCTTGTCTCTAGTGATTCTTATACGAAGGATTTGTTTTGTAGCTCCCAAATCCTTCATTGCAAACTGTTTTTACAATTGCTTCTTCAGATTATTAATCTCCTCGGTGCTAGACCTCACAATGAGCATATCATCCACATACAGCAATAAAATGATATACGAGTTGTCAAAGAACTTAACATAGCAACAATGATCAGCTTCACATCTATTGAACCCAGTTATACACATAAAACTGTCAAATTTCTTGTACCACTATCTTGGAGCTTGTTTTAGGCCATTCAAGCTCTTTCTCAATTTGTAGACTAGACTCTCTTGTCCCTAAACAACGAACACTTCTACCTAACTCATGTAAATGTCTTTCTCTAAGTTACCAAGAAGGAATGCCATCTTTACATCTTACTGCTCAAGATGTAGATTTTCTACAACCACCGTTCCCAATACTAGTTTGATTGTTGACATCTTCACAACTAGAGAAAATATTTCTGAGTAGTCAATGCCTTTCTTTTGTTGGAAACCTTTGCTACCATCATGCTCATTCTTTATTCTATATATCCACTTATTGTACAAAACCTTCTTTCCTGTAGGCAGTTCAGTCAATTCCTATGTTTGATTGCCCAACAAGGAATTCATCTCATCCGTCATGGCTAACTCCCACTTGCTTGAATTTTCATCTTGCAAGGTTTCATCATAACACTCTAATTCACCACCATCAATCAACAAGATATAATTTAGAGTTGGTGAATAACGCTATGGAGGTCTAGTGATCCTGGAAGATCTACAAACTTCAACTACAAGTGTACTCTAATCTACCTATGAATTTACATTCTCCTTATCTTTTTCACCCCTTTTCTGGACAGTATTCTTAGTCAATTTATCTCAGTTGACAAACTCAACTTTCTTGTGATCTATCTCTGTAACATCTGACACTATAGTTGATCTGTTCTTGTACATAACTTTTTCATTAAATATCACATTTCTACTTCTGATGATTTTGTTTTGTTTTGTTCATCTCAAAACTGATAGCCAAATTTCTCATCACCATAACCAATAAAAAAAAACATATTTTAGACTTTGCATCAAGTTTAGTACAAGCATTAGAATCAATATGAACATAAGAAACACAACCAAAAACTTTTAAATGGGAAAACTTTACCACTTTACCGTTCTAAATCTCTTCAGGAATTCTGAACTCCATGGGAACTGATGGTCCTCGGTTTATTAGGTAAGCTGCAGTATTAATTGCATCAACCCAGAAAGGTTTTGGTAATCCAGCATGCAACCTCATACTACTAGCACGCTCATTCAGAGCACTATTCATGCGCTCAGCCACACCATTCTACTGTGGTGTCCCAGGAATGGTCTTCTCCATCCTAATTCCATGTATAGCACAATACTCATTGAACCCTCCATCTATGTACTCTCCTCCATTGTCTGACCTCAAACATTTTACTTTCAAATTTGTTTCTGTCTCAACCATAGCCTTCCACTTCTTAAAAGTCTCAAATACGTTAGATTTATTTTTTAGAAAATAAACCCATACTTTTTTGCTTGAGTCATCAATGAAAGTAATGTAATACCTTGAACCTCCAAGGGATGCAACTAGAGAAGGCTCCCACTAATCAGTGTGTACTAACTCCAATTTTCCAACCTTCAGTGTTTTGCCAGTATTCAAGAAGCTCACCATTTTCTGCTTTCCTAAGATGCAGCTTTCACACATGTCAAAATTAATGGACTTCAATTCTAGTAGTTTCCCTTTTGACAGTAGCATCTTTATCCTTTCTCACTCATGTGACTAAGTCTACGATGCCATAGGCTTGCATCAGTACCTTCTTCAGTAACTACAATTATGTCTCTTGGACTTGAGGTCATATACAAAGTACAAGTTTTCATTTTGTGAGCCAATACCATGGATCTCATCAAATTGTGAATAAATTAAGTTGTGCTTAACAAAGCAAAGCTAACCAATCATTTTCCTGGTTAACCAAGCAAAATTTGGATGGTTTGACTGGTTCCTGTATTTGGACTAGCAGTTATTCTTGATTGCTGAAAGCAAAAAATTCAACATGATCAATGACTAAGTAACCATTTAAAATCTAACTGATAAACATAAATCTCTTTCCAAAAATCTTTAACTAGGCCATGTATTCATTTCATTAACTATCTTACCAAAGGAAAATAGTTGGGTCCTCTCAATTTCATTACCTGTTGAGAGCAGGAGTATGCAATTGCTCTCTCCCTCTTGACAGCTCCTTTTTGCCTCAGTTGTAGCTTTGCTTTAACTTCATCAATAGTTCCTAGACTATCACACCATCCTTGCTGAGGACAGTCAACATACACATTATTAACAGTGTATATTCACTAATTACATCCTCACAATAATAATATTATAAAATCTTGATATAGCATATGATACCTCACCTTGCTTGATGGGATCAGCAAGGTTACGATGTTCATCCAACAGTTTTTGCATAGCTAGCCCTTCTGGGGACATCCTCACACTCTGTGCCCTTACTCGATCCTAAACCCGAACAAGAGCCTGCATGCATCTTAGTGTTACAGCAGCTTGCTTCCTTACCTACCGGCCACGAAATATAGCTTGAAGTCTCACCACTACTTTCAAGGCCCTCAATGCCTGTCTTGCCTGCAATTACGTAATTAAGGCCAATAAACAAATGTTCCTACGGGTATTTTCAAAAGCACAAAAGAGGAATATAAAATCACATAAATGAGATTTACTTGATTATAGGAATTATTTCTGTGCAAAATAGTAAAAAAGAAAAAAGAGACAACATCAACCAAGCATGTGGACTATTAGAACAATGTGATCTACAATTAATGGAATCCTTCCCAAACAATTATCAAATCGTTTATAGGTATACAGAGATCACATAGCTGCAACACCCCAGCCCACACAGAGGATCATTGAGGAAGTTTCTCGAGCTAAATTCTTCAAGGGCTGATACTTGGGATGGACTAATAATTTCACTCTTTGCTTGGTTGTTTACAATACAGAGGAATGCAAGATAATGCACTTCTAATACTGACTTTTCCTCTTGTTTTGTTTTGAAAGAGTGAAAACTTGACTCAATAAGCAATAGAATATTATTTTACCTATAATTAATGAGATAGTGACACTGTTTCTAGTGTAGGTTTGATATACCTTATAAAAATTTTGATGGAACAAGTTCTAGGAAAAGAGAATCAATAACAATGAGGGAATATTATGCGTATAGGCTTTAACAACGATCTCATAAGAGTAAGACATTGTTGCTTGGTGGAAGGCTTTTTCAACAGTTCATAGTTAATGCTTATACATCTATTGAAGAAGAAAGACTAAAATGGGTAAGGCTAAACCAACTGAAATTACAATCTAAACTATATGGTGGACTTAAAGATGCTGTTCTTTATGGTGATACAAATCCAAAAACAGTAGGAAAGCAGATCATCTCACCTTCCTCTTTTACTGGAAGCCCAAGATATTGTTAGGATGAGCACCCTTAAATCCTATTGTAAGATGCTATGTATGTTATTATGTATGACTTAATGTTGTGATTAATAAAGTTTCTTTATTATTATCTAAAATAATGGTAACATGAATATTCGGACATTATCATATAGTCCATGAGATGCATAGTATGTGATTTAGTCATAGAAGATATAGATCACAAGTTCTTTGTAAACTCAGAATTTTGGTTCGTAGTCAATGATGAAATTGGGCATTTCATCTGTGAAGACTATAACATATCAACTAAGATGATTTGCCTTGATCATGGAAGTGGAGACTTCTAGTTGATATGTTTTAAGAGTTAGGACATATTGAACTGGATTGCTGTGAGATTTATTATTCTCCTAACGACTGTCAAATGAATAATAAATCTCACAACTTCTATTTGCATGAACTCTTAATCCTGAGAGAATAATGGACCTGATCATGAGGTGTAGGTTGCTTTGGTATATCAGGAGTGAGATCTAAAGTTATGATCAAAACCTCAGTATGTTGGGCAGCCACATTTAGTGTTGATGGAACATATATTCTCAAGATGGAATTCATAATCTCTTAACGAAGATATAAAATATTCCCTTGAGATAAGTTTAATGGGTTCAGTTATTCAGAGAGTTAGGCCTAACCACTTTAGTAAAAAATTACTAAAGTATATATTTATGAAATTGGATTTCATAAATATATGATGAATAACTTAAAGGATTAAACTAGGTACTCAAGGATTAAGATGTAGTAATCTTCAAAGTGGCAGTCTACATTCATGACTTTGAATTACTATGAATATTTTATGAAGGGGTTGCATGTATAATAAAGTCTTGGGATATAATTTATTAATAAGGCCTAGAGTGCAATTATATTTATATAGTGGTATTAAATATAATTAATGGTAACTTTGGACTTGTCAAGAGTTGACAGAAAAGTCCAAGGCCCATTGGAGCTAGTGTCTTATTGGTCCCTTTTGGTCCCACTCCAAGCCACACACTAAAGCCCAATTGGAAAGGCCCAATAGGCCAGCCCAATTAGATAATCAGTTAGTTATAAAGGGAGAAACATACAAAATTTTTTTAAGAGAGACATCATTGTGAAATGGTGTGTATGTGTGAGTGAAGCCATTCAATTATTCTCCCTTGGAAACTGATTGAGAGACCACACTTCTTGGGCGTAAAGTGGAATTGGAGTGAAGATTAAAAGTGTTCCCAAGTACTTCTAATCTTTTGTTTTGAATTTCACCACACCAAGGTACACTATCTTGTTCTTAAATTCTGAAATTTACATAGTGCATGTTATCAATCATGAATGAAATAGATCCATATTTGTTGCTTCCGCTGTGTGTTTTGTATGAGATACAAAACCAGATTTACCAACAGATACATGGCCCAGAACTATCAAGATGCAATGGTTATATGTAGAAAGGTGGAAAATCCAAATATATTTTTGACATATACTTGCAATCCAAAATGGTCTGAAATCACTCATTGCTTGGAATTTATAGAAGGCCAAAATGTTGAGGACCGACTAGATATTGTAGCAAGGGTTTTAAAATAAAATTGGATGAATTGTTACATGATTTAAGGCATGAATCCCATTTTGGAGGAGTCATTGCAGTAGTATACACAATCAAATTTCAAAAAAGAGGTCTTCCACATGCACATATTCTACTTTTTTTGGATCCAAAAGATAAATGCCCAAGTCCAGCAGACATAGATGGTATCGATGAAGAGACAACTATTGATGAAGAAGGCTTCCCCATTTATAGAAGAAGAAATGATGGGAAAATATTAGTGAAAAATAGAATTACTTTGGATAATCGATATGTCGTGCCATATAATGTTGACTTACTGGAAGTACCAATCACATTTGAATGTGGAATGGTACAATAGATCTTGATCAATCAAGTATTTGTTTAAATATATAAATAAGGGACCAAATAGAGTTACAATTAGTTTACAAGAGAATCTTCCAATTACTAATGACGAACAACCAAGCATTATTGTAGATGAGACCAAAGCATATTTGGACTGTAGGTACATTTTAGCTTTTGAAGCGTGTTAGAGACTATTTGAATTTCCAATTCAATTTCAAAATCCACTAGTTGCAAGATTAAACTTTCATTTGAAAAATGAAAATCCCATTACATATCCGAAAAATGCAAATCCGGACAATATTTTACAAAGGTCAGGAATCAAAGACACAAAGTTTACTGAATGGATGAAAACTAATGAAGCTTTTGAAGATGCTCGCGAGTTAACTTATGTTGGATTTCCTACGAAATGGGTATGGCATAATAATGTTATGTAATGGAAATGAAGAAAAGGTAGAAAATGTATTGGAAGAGTGTATTATGCTCACCCTTCAAGTGGGGAACGATTTTACTTGAGGATGCTGCTTAACATTGTTAAAGGGCCAAGAAACTTTGAAGAGATAAGGACTGTAAACAACATTACTTATCCCACTTATTAAGATGCATGTTATGCACTTGGGCTTCTAAATGATGATAAAGAATGGCATGAGTGCATAGTTGAAGCTTCACATTGGGCCAGTGGCAAGCAATTACGCCAACTATTTGTTACCATACTCTTGTTTTGTGAAGTGTCTAATCCTTTAACATTTTGGGATACTAATTGGAAAGTTCTTACTAAAGATATACTTAATAGACAAAGACATCTCCAATTTTCATGAATTAATATTATTTGATAACCAATTGAAAAATTATGGATTATATGAAATTGATCAAATCCTCCAACAATATAGGAAATCTTTGAAAGACTATCCTCAAATGCCTCAACCAGATATAAATCTTCTTATTTATAAAGGGAATAGGCTTGTTGAAGAAGAAATGACATATGATATAGGAAGTTTACAAAGAGAACATGAGATCTTGATATCTGGCCTGAACAATGAACAAAGAACAATCTATAATTCTATAATGAAAGTTGTTTCTTCTATAAGTGGGGGAATGTTTTTTGTCTATGGTCATGGTGGAATAGGAAAAACATATCTTTATAGAACCATTTTGGCCGCTGTAAGATCAAAAGGTAAAATTGCTCTCCCAGTTGCTTCTTTAGGCATTGCTGCTTTATTACTTCTTGGTGGTCAGATTACACATTCATAGTTCCCCATCCCGATTAATGTCAATGACAAGTCAACTTGTGAAATAAGCCAAAAACACAAATAACAAAACTTCTTTTGAAAACAAGTATAATAATTTGGGATGAAGCACCAATGGCACACTTAAATTGTTTTGAAGCTGTTGATCGTAGCCTTCAAGATATACTACAAATTGAAGATCCAAGGAATTTTGAAAAACCTTTTGGTGGTAAAGTTGTGCTTTTAGGTGGTGATTTTTGGCAAGTACTTCCAGTTGTGAAAAAGGGAAGACGTGAAGATGTTGTCCAATCTGCAATTTGTCAGTAGTACTTATGGAATTATTGTCATGTCTTTAAATTACAACAAAATATGAGACTTATGCAAAACAATATGAGCGAAATGCTAGAATCATCTATACAAGAAAGTGAGTGGATTTTAAAAATAGGTAATTGTGATTTGGGAGAAGATGATGGTGACAATAACATTACAATTCCTCATGATCTAATCATCCAATCTACATAGAATCCACTGCAAGATATTATTAATAGCACATACCCTAATTTGGATGGTCATTACATGGATGCAAATTACATACAAGATAGGGCAATTCTTGGCCCTACAAATGAAGTTGTAGAAGAGCTAAATGACTACATCATCTTCAAATGTTGCTGACCAAGACATTTTATACCCTATTGAGTTTTTGAACCCCTTAAGATTCCCTGGATTGCCAAATCATAAGTTTACATTAAAAGTAGGCTTGCCTATTATGTTGCTTAGAAACTTGAACCAGAATGAAGAGCTTTGTAATGGAACAAGACTAATTATTACAAAACCGGCTACGTGGGTTATAGAAGCAGAAATAATTGCAGTCACTAATATAGGCACACGCATGTTCATTCCGAGGATAACATTATCTCCAATTGATTCAAAGTGGCCCTTTGTTCTAAAGAGAAGATAATTTCCAATTTCTGTGTATCTTGCAATGACAATAAACAAAAGCCAAGGACAATCTTGAAACATGTCAAAGTGTATTTGCCAAAACTTGTTTTTAGTCATGAGCAGCTGTATGTTGCCGTTTCTAGAGTAACAAGCAGAGACAGGTTGCAGTTCCGCATAATTAATGATGAAACTACCCAAAGTTATTTACGTTGTTGTTCGTACAAGGTAAAACTAATTTATATGTTTAAAGGCCATATATATGTGTATACAACTCTTACTTCCCAATACTCAATTAAATTATTGCAGTATCTTTACTCCCTACAGTCATACAAATTACAAGTTCTTTCATCCCATTTAGCTTTATTTTCAACTGTTTTTTTTTTTTTTTTTTTTTTTACTTAAGTCTCTTAATATCAATAAAGTTTAAGCCCAGCTTTACAATTGTTATGTCATAGTATTTCTGGTCTTTAGCATCTGCACTTGAGCATTTCCATAAATCACCTAAATTACTATAACAAATGTATGGTTGATAATTACATAGACACTGACCTCATTCATTTTTTATTTTATTTTTTATTTTTTATGATAATGTGCTTATTGACTTAAGCATTTGCAGGTATAAAAAGAAATTTAGTGTTAGGACATATGTGATTCACTTGTTAGGAACATATGTCACTATTTTATGTAATTGGCTAATCCTTTGACAATACGCACTTTACTTGTATTTGGGTAGATCTAGGATGTGTTTAATACTTCAAGAAACCTTGTTTCAAGTTCAAGTGTTAAAGCCATGCAAGTCTGTTCAAGATTCAAGCTGAAAAGTTCCTGTCATTTAAAGCTCGACAGCTAGCCATCTATCGAGCCTTGAAGAGTTGTTCCAGCCTGTGGCTTGACAGTAACTCGAAAGATAGGCATCTATCAAGGTTTATGAAGTTCAGTTTTTCAGGACTATATTTCATTCAATCCGTGATTGTATGTTTGGGCTTTCTTTTCTCACAACCCTAGACATATAAAAGGATTATTTTAAGGGCCACCAAAGGTGGAACAGGTTGCACAAGTGTTGAGCAAAGTTTGTTCAAGCAAATTGTGACTGGAGACAGAATTTGCCCTAGTTCATCTTTCTTGTGAAGAAGCTGCTGTATTTGTGCACCATAGGGTTTTGTAACCAAGGAGTTTCTCAATCTTCATCGTGTGATGAATTAAAGAACTTTGCAGCCAACAACCTTCTCTAGTTGGTGATTGAAGTTGCGTACTGGATTCGCGCAATTAGTTAGTCACGTACTGGGAGCCGTGCATTACAAGGAGAGATTGTCACTACAGAACAAGTCCAATTGGGTATTGGGGTAAAGGTTCAACTGTAGGTTGGTATAAGGTACTGGGATTCCTTTACTTGTAACCGCTTGTTTTGAGAATAGTGGATTCTCGGGAGTGGTGACCTTAAAATCACCCGATGGGGTTTTTGCCGTGTTGGTTTTTCCCATTCGTAAACAAATCACCGTGTCAATTTATTTTCTGCTGATTGCCCCGATCAACAAAGTCTTGATGCAAATTAAGGATGAAGGAGCCCTGACCTTTCCTGGCAAGCTGAAGGGAGATCCGAATAAGAGGTCTAGAGACAAGTACTGCTGCTTCCACCGTGACCACAGTCTTGACACAACCGACAGCTACGACTTGAAGCAACAAATTGAAGCTCTCGTCAGGAAAGGAAAGTTACAAAGTTTCGTCAGCAAGGAGAGAGTGGACCCACCTCAAGAGCAGGTTCTCGGACAGGAGATCGAGCGTCATAGGCCGCCTATAGGAGATATAAGAATGATTGTAGAAGGCACAGCGGCTACTGGTTCGTCCGAAAAGGCCCATAAGACTTACCACAGGATGGTTCAGAACGTCCAGCTCACGGGTTTCGTTCCAAAAATGGCGCGGGTTGACAACCCCATCATCGAATTTTCGGAAGAAGATGCTTGACGTCTCCACCACCTGCATGACGATGCACTCATCGTCAGTATACGGATGGGGGACTATAACACACATCGGGTACTGATCGACAACAGAAGATCTGCTGACATCCTCTACTACCCTGCGTTCCAGTAAATGAGGATTGACAAAGAATGGCTAATCCTGACCAACGCCCCCCTCGTCGGGTTTGGAGGAACTAAAGTATACCCCCTCGGAGCAGTCACGTTGCCCGTTACAGTTGGTGATTATCCTCAGCAAATCACTAAAGACGTTATGTTCCTGGTCGTCAACTGTTCGTCCGCCTATAATGCCATCCTCGGACGACCTACCCTCAACTCATGGAAGGCCGTAACTTCGAGTTACCACCCGATGATCAAATTCCCCACCAAATACGAAGTAGGAGAAATACGTGGAGATCAAGTGGCTGCATGTGAATTTTACATAGCAATGTTGGAGATGGACGATCACCTACAGACAATAAGCATAGAAGAGCAGCGGACAGTGGCAGAACCCGTTGAAAGGCTTGAAGAGATACTTCTCAATGACTCCAAGCCAAATCGAACAACCAGGATTGGCACCCTCGCCAGCTCGAAGGTTTACCAAGCACTCACAACTTTTCTCAAAGATAACTAGGATGTATTTGCTTGGAGCCATGAAGGCAAGCCAGGAATCGACCATTCGATCATGGTGCAAAGGTTGAATGTGTCGCCCTCCTTTCCACCTATCTGTCAGAGGAAGCGGGTGTTCGCCTCAGAATGAGACCGTGCTATAGCAGAAGAAGTTTGCAAGTTATAAGAGGTGGACTTCATCAGGGAAGTTTACTACCCCGACTGGCTGGCAAACATCGTGATGGTCAAGAAAGCCAATGGGAAATGGAGGATGTGCGTGGACTTCACAAACTTGAACAAAGCATGCCCCAAAGATAGCTACCCGATCCCATGGGTCAATGCCCTAGTTGACTCTACAGCTCAACACCAGTTATTGAGCTTCATGGATGCTTTCTCAGGATATAACCAGATCAAAATGGACAAAGCAAATTAGGAGAAGATTTCGTTCGTTACCAACCAGGGCCTCTTTTGCAATAAAGTAATGCCATTCGGTCTCAAAAATGCGGGCGCAACATATCAGAGGCTCATGAACAAGATGTTCGCACAGCAAATTGGGAGAAATGTCCAAGTCTACATTAACGACATGCTGGTAAAAAGCCGAAGGGAGGACGATCATTTGGAGGATCTCAGGGAAACCTTCGACACCCTTCGCTCTTACAACATAAAGCTCAATCCAGGCAAGTATGTGTTCATGTCAAGAGCAACAGATAAATGTCTGCCTTTCTTCTACACATTGAAAAAATCCTTTGAATGGATGGCCGAGTGTCAGCAAGAGTTCGAGGATCTAAAGGCCTACCTCTCTTCCTTGTCATTGCTGAGTCCCTCAAAACCAGGGGACGAATTATTCCTTTATTTGGTAGTATCCCTGGCCGCTGTCAGTGCGGCCTTGATCAGAGAAGAAGACAAGCTGCAAAAGTTCATGTACTACGCCAGCCGGGCGCTTCGTGGTGCAGAGGAAAGGTATCCACCAATGGAGAAGCTCGAGTTCATTTTAGTTACATCAACCTGCAAGCCCAAGCCATACTTCCAAGCCCACATGGTGATCGTCCTGACTGACAAGCCCTTATAAAGAGCAATCGGCAATCCTGAAACCGCCGGACAAATGGCACTATGAGCGATAGAGTTGAGTGAGTTTGACATACAGTACCACACGCGTAATGCCATTAAGGGGCAGGTAGTCGCTGAATTCATTGCAAAGTTCACTAACGGGGAAAGATAGGGGACATAAGAGTATCATTGGTTAAATATATATACGGACGGATCGTTTAACAGACAGGCCGGTGGAGCAGGTATTGTGCTTCATTCCCCAGAAGGGGACGAGATCAAATGCATGGTTTGTCTTAACTTCCCTATTACCAACAATGAAGCAGAGTATGAAGCTCTGATAGCAGGACTAGACCTCGCTAAAGCGGTAGGGGCCACGAGTGTGGTTATTCATTGCGACTCCTAAGTTGTTACAAACCAAGCAAACAGGGATTACGAATGCAAAGGCGAAAGGATGAAAAGGTACTTAGAGCGAGTGAAGAGAAGGGTAGACGACCTACATGCCAAGATTGTTCAAATCCCCAGAGGAGAGAACAAGCAAGCCGATCGTCTTGCCAAAGCCGTATCAGCAGAACACATGATCATCCTAGATAAGGTACTTTCTTTTGTTTAGTTTTCACCATTAATAGATCCCGTCGATGTACAAGAGATTGACTCTGGAAGCAACTGGACCACACCATTAGTCTCCTACTTGAAAAATGGCACATTAACAAACGGTATGGAAGCCACAAGGAAGTTGGAGGTCTAAGCAGTACGATTTGTTTTGATAATGGATTTCTGTACAAGAGAGGCTTCTCCCGCCCGTACCTAAGGTGTTTAAGCCCCGAAGAAGCGGACCATGTCATGAGAGAAGTACACGAAGGGATCTGCGGGAACCACTCAGGGTCGTGGTCGTTGGTTCATAAACTGATTCGAGTTGGATATTACTGGCCTACTCTGCAGAAGGACGCTCAGACTTATGTCAAAGCCTGTGATAAATGTCAAAGGTTCAGCAATGTCATCAGACAGCAAACAAAATAACTGACCCCGATGATAGTCCCATGGCCATTCGCTCAATGGGGACTCGACATCATGGGTCCATTCTCAATAGCAATGCGACAGCTGAAGTTCCTTATAGTCGGTATAGACTACTTCACTAAATGGGTAGAAACAAAAGCCTTGGCTACCATTGCGGAAAAGAATGTGAGAGAAGCTTTGTTTGAAAAAACATCGTCTGCAGGTATGGGATCCCTAGAGTCTTAGTCTCAGATAACGGGAAATAGTTCGACAATGACTCCTTCAGGGATTTTTGCTCACAGTGGAATTAAGAACCACTACTCCTCCCCCGCCTGCCCCCAAGCCAACAGGCAGTTTAAGGTAACGAACTGATCCTTGCTTAAATCATCAAGACTCGGCTCGATGGGGCAAAGGGTGTATGGCCAAAAGAGTTGCCAAGCGTACTATGGGTGTATAGAACAACAGCCAGAACACCTATAGGAGAGACACTGTTTCGACTAGCATATGGAAGCTAGGCAGTCATCCCAGTAGAGGTCGGACTCACGAGCTACAAGGTGGGTAATCATGATGAAAGAAAGAACAACGAGGCTATGCGTCTACAGCTCGATCTACTAGATGAAGTCAGGGCAACAGCTGAACAAAGACTCACACGATACCAAGACCTCATGTCCAAGCACTACAACTCCCGAGTTGGACACAGAGACTTCAAGGTTGGAGACCTCGTCCTAAGGAAGGTAATTGGCACTGCTAGAGACCCCACTCAAGGAAAGCTCGGCCCTAACTGGGAGGGACCCTACAAAATCACGTCATGGCAAAGGAAAGGCACCTATCACCTGGAAATGCTAGACGGACAGAAGTTGCGCCATCCATGGAACACCGAGCATCTCCAAAAGTACTACCAGTAGATGATAGCATGAAGAGAGACACTCCTCATTTTCCAATTTATTTTGGTTAATTTTTGCTATAGTACTTTTTAAGCCCAATGGGCAGGTCTTTTTCTTTAAAAAATAGTTTTCCTACGTATGCATACATTTATCATAACAAGAGGAGTTTATTCAGATGTGACTTTTGTATTTATCTGTCTCTGCAAAACTACTATTTTCACAAAGTCCACAAGTGGACAGATTCATGATTAAGTCCATAAGTAGACAAGTTCATCCCGTGAGGATGAGTTAATATTATTATTAAGTCCACAAGTGGACGGATTCATGATTAAGTCCATATGTGGACAAGTTCATCCCATGAGGATGAGTTAATATTATTATTAAGTCCACAAGTGGACGAATTTATTATTAGGTCCACAAGTGGACGAGTTCATCCCATGAGGATGAGTCAACATTATCAAGTCCACAAGTGGACGAATTCAGTATTAAGTCCACAAGTGGACGAGTTCATCCCATGAGGATGCCTTAAAACTGACACGTCCACAAAATAGACATTCATTATAAAATCCAAAAATGGACGAGTTCGTCCCTTTGGGGTATGTTAAAATTGTTAAGCTTCCAAGTGGACAGGTTTATTACAAGAACCCATTTGCGGACGAGTTCCTTTTTAAGATTATTAAGCTTGATGCCTCAATTTATTGAAGACTAAGTAGACGAGTTTCTTATCCTGTCCTCAAACAGGACGAGGCCTTTGTCATGGCTGATGGATTCATCCTAAGTCCTTTTACATACAGGTACAAAGAATGAGCAAACATATATCATTACATAAAGATCAACACATGACAAAAAGTGACAGATGTAAAAAATATACCATACATAAAATAAGGTCTTGACAAAAAAAGGGCCCAAAAACAAAGGGGCACTTAACATTATCTAGAAATTGGTCTAGATATACAGTAGAATAATCATTAAAAATAAAAAGCTAAGTTAATGAGGCCGGGGCGTCCTAAGGGTTCCCGTCGCCTTTAAGAGGAAGATCCTGAACATCCTAGGCAAGGGGACTCTCAACATGTAAGGCTTAGTAGATAGGACCAAAAGGGATCTGATAGAAGGGTCCGCAGTGGGTTGAGCAAGGACGACACTATCATCTTTTGGATCAGGCTCCGACTCAGTGGAGTTGTCGGTTTCCTCCAAGAGAGTGTTCCCAACAGGAGTTGAAGGCAAGGGGTCGTCCATGGTGATCATGGATAAATCCAAGTGTGGGTAGGAGGACTTGACCTGTTTAAGGCAATCCTTAAACCCATCACCATAGTAGGCGGTGCAAGAATCAATGAAAGGCTGTGAAGCCTTAAATTCTCTCATGGCGTCAGCCTTAGCCATCTTCACCCACCCAAGAAGGGGCGTCAGCTCCTTCTCCACCGTCGCCTTTGCTTACTGCTCCTTTTCCCTCTTAGCACCCTTTTCCTTCAACTTCTCTATCAGCTTCTTCACCTCCTTGTTCAGAGTACAAAGGGCCTCCTTGTACTGCTCTTGCTAGTCGGTCAGGATCCCATTGCGCTTGCGAAGACGGGCAATCACCCCTTCTTGGGCAATGCTACTATCCTGCTGCGCCTTCATGTGAACCAGCGCCTACAAACAGAATAACCGTTAGCTATTAAGTAGTAAATAAATAAAAAAGAATGAAAGAAAGGAGGAAATGTACCCGATCAAGGTCAAAGAGGCCTGATGCCCCCAACTCCTCTGTCATCTGCTCATCGCAAGGATCTACGTCCATATCCTTGATGATTGACTCAATCACCACAACGGCGTATTCCTTGTGAATAAGAAGATGACGGTTAGGTCCCTGAGTGATGTGGCCTGACATCGTCATTAATCCTTTGCCTGCCCCGTGGCTCAGCTTAGGAGGCGACGGTTTCTTAGGGAGTCTATCCCCGGGGGTGACACTTACTTTCTTGGAAGGACTGTCGTCCTTCCCGTCAGCCTTTGTCTTGGGCGCCCCTTTTTCGACGGCCTTAGAGGTTGACGAGGATGCCCCTTCCTTCCCCTTCGCTTTACTCTCTTCCTCTTTCCTGCGCGTTGCAACTACCCTCACCTACGCCCTCTGCTTGGCTTCCTCCATTTCTACAAAGGACAAGTGACGAGCGTTAGACCAAGAGACGAAAAAAAGAAAAACGACAAGAGAAAATAAGTAATAACTCACATTGACGGGAATAAGTATTTAATCTACGAGCTGTAGGCATCGGCTCAAGACCTCCACAATATGCGTGCAGCATATCGAGGGTGATCAAATCCCTACACTTCCGTTGCTCAAAAAGAATTTCAAGGACCCGATGGATGAAGGCCTCCTGCTTGTCAGTTATGTTCAGATGAACACTGGCTGAAAAAGGAAAACAACAACATTAAAACACTTAACAAGTAAATGGAAAAAGTTAAAGCAAAAGCCGATGGTGTTAAACCTGAATCTTTGACAATACCCTAAGTATTGTCAAAACCATGGGGCATTGTAGCCCACTCCTCTGGGCAGCATACCTAATCCATCCCCTGAACCAATAAGTATCTACCCTTCCAATTAGAGTCGAGCATATCTGACATGAGCCTTAACCCTTTCTTCCATGTAGCAATGTGGTATATTCCTTAGGACGAGATGATGTGCTGAGGTCTATAACAATAAAAGAACTCGTCCAACGAAAGCTGACGGTTCCCACCACTCAGACGACCCCACAAAATCTCAGCCCCTATAAAGATCCTCCAAGCATTTGGAGCAATCTGGCTGACGGATAATCCAAGAAAATTAGCCAACTAACGGTGCAATGCCGTTAGTGGCAACCTTAGTGCCGCTGCGAACATAGCGTCATACATGTTGACGTCCGCAACCTTCCCTAAGTAGCATTTCTCAAATTTCCCAGGGAGATGGATTGGGATATGGTCAGGAATTTGGTAACGATCCCTTAGATTCTTAAAAATGTTGTTCGTCATCGTCGGCAAGAAGTCATTGTTGGTCCACATTTTAGGGAGGATAAATGGACAGGTATGCCAATCCCCAGGGCTTCCTAAACTTCCATCTTCGAGGGTTCTCTCATCAGCATCACCTTCGTCCCCATCATCCTCTTCTTCCTCATCACCTTCATCCTCACCCTCATTTATCTCCTCTTCCTCACCTCCCTCTCCAACACAACTTTCCACTTCCTCGTCAAGAGAATGGGCTGACGTTTCCCTCTTTGACGACCAGGAAAGGCCCTCCTCGGGCTCATGACCTATCTGGAAGACCTCATCGTAGCCCGCTCCCTCATGGACTGACAACTGCTCACTCATCGCTTCTCTAGACATCTATTTACCTACAAGCGACAGAGGTATTCTAAGAACCTAAGTTGACAGCCTCTCTAAAAGAGTTAAACGAACAACTAGAAAAACAAAGATGAAAGATAGGATGAAATAAAAGAAAAAGTGACTTACCAAGTAAAGTAGACGGTTTCTTGAGAGGTGACGGTTTCAGCAAAAGAACGGTAACAAAGGCAACGAGGTCAACAAGATGACGTAAGCGAAGTTCTCAGAATGACGAGCTCTCTCTCTGAAGATCAACGATGATGAAATAGGAGAAAATGAGGAAGGAAGTGAGATATATATAGGGTGAAAAGTGGACAGAAGACGAAGCGACACCCTCGCCCAGAAACGGGGCCAATCCGCTTAAGCCACATGTTCAAGCAATTAATAAAGGCTGCTTGAGGAATCACCCATAAATGCCGAATTGAACTCCATAACCCGTTGGTTGAAGCCGATGGGGCTATAGAGTAGGGGGCAAATGATAAGGGTAATTTTGTGGTTTTAATAAGGTTTTCCATATTGGACAAAAGCGACGGTCCTAATGAACTCTTCAGCCTCACTTGCACGTTCATGGCCTAACAGCGATAGAATAAAGTCGACGGTTCCATTTCAAAGCTAATGGTTGCACCTTGAGGACAACACCTGAACAAGATGACTAGAATATATAGATGGGATATGAAGTTGACGAGGGAAGCTGAAGAGGATAAGTAAACCCTTTGACGAAGCTAACATGGCCTCACTTGGCCTCCACGCATAAGCATATAAGGAAATATCTTGTGCCCCACATTTAACTCTAATCAAGAGAGTCCTATAAGGAAAGGATCCCATAAGATACGCGAATTAAAGAAGATCTCTCCCACAAGGAAAGATCTTCTAAGCCAAGGAACGAATGTCAACCCCATGCTACTATAAAAACCCCAAGACCCTTACAAACCAAGGTACGCATAATTCCCCTAGCACTAGCATTCTAGAGTTGTGAAAAGTTCCCTAACTTAACCTTCGGAGGGTGTTTGGCCGGTACCACACTAGTACTCTCCTAAGGTCTTTTTTGTTTTCGTTTTGCAGGTGTTGTCTCGAGCATGTGAGGACTATGTGACTTACTAACGATTTTCGGCATCATCACTTGCAATGAATTCTATCGACCAATTCAGAATAAGCATAAGATCATATTCTTTCCAGCAACCAACATTCAAGAATTAACAGAAACTGAAGTCAGAATAGCTCATCATAAATTTGAATTTGTTGACTACAACACCATCATTCACCAACTTAACAACCATGTCCAACTATTAGGAATTTCTATTGATTGAGTACAAATTATGCATTCTATTATTATTAGTAAATCTTACATTATATTGTTATAATATGAAATAAATTACATTATTATCATACATCAAAATAACTAACATTCAAATTTTTATGATGCATAGATATTATTGCAAATGTGGTTGCTATTGGTCTAGTTGAACATCCTCGCATTAAAGGATCAAATGTTGCAATGAGGAACATTACTGTCATGATTAGAGAGTATGTTTTTCTTGGGTTCTAAGACTTTAGGTTTAAATGTATTAGAACTTCAATTTGTAATGTTGGCAAACCATGATCAAAACGTTTTAGTCTTTGTTTTAGACTTGCTCAAAGTGTGTTTATATGTAAAGTTGGAATCGAGTAGCTGCAGGATTTACTGTGTAAATCTGCCTGACTCGATCGATCGAAGCTCGTGCAGATTGTTTTTCTGCAAAATTTTCCAACTCAGCCCAAGCCCGTTTAACGTGTAGGGTTTTATGTTTTGTCTTAAGTATAAAAGGGAAAACCCTAGCCACGTTTTTAAGTTGCTCCTTATGCTGTGTGTGTGAATCTTTTGTGAGATCAAGAGGTGTTTGCCTTCACACATACTTAGGGTTTCCAAGATTCTAGATTATTTCAAGAACTTGGTGATTGATTCAGTTGCTGCTTCAAGAGCTTAAAGATACACAAGCAGTAGTGCTTGTACTTGCTGGGAATCCAAGAAAGAAGTAGTCCGTGGACTCGGAGCTGTCACGTGGTCATGGTAGTAAGTTTCCTACTCGAGGTAGCAATAGGATGTTAGTGGTCTAAGTCGCTATTGTGTAAACTTCAATTCTCTCATAGTGGATTTAGGTTTACCTTAAGGATAGCTAGGTTAAATCCTCCCCAGGTTTTTACCGGTTTGGTTTCCTGGGTCATCATATGTTTGTGTTCTTTATTTTCCACACTTTACATTGATATGATATATGTGTGTTAACCTTGATCTAATTAATTTAACTAAGTAATCACTTGGCTAATTAACTAGGTTAATCTGGTTGTGTTTTAAGGGGTCTAAAAATGTACAAGTGGTATCAGAGCAGGTTGCTCTCTTGTTGGAGATCCTTTGATCTCTGAGCTGATCCTTGACCCTTGTTGCCATGGAACACAGACACTCTCTTGTTTTTCCACCTCACTTTGATGGTAATAACTATGCTTATTGAAAAGTAAGGATGAAAGCATTCCTGAAATCTATTGATGAGAGAGTCTGGAACTCCGTTAAATACAGATGGGAGAAGTCCACTACTCCTGTGAGTGAGTGGCAAACTTCTCAGAAAGAAGCAGCCGCTTTTAATAGCAAAGCTATGAATGCTATTTTTAATGCTGTTTCTATGGAAGAATTTAAGAGAATCTCTAATGTTAAGGTTGCTCATGCTGCTTGGAATATCCTCCAAACTGTGCATGAAGGCACAAAGGCAGTTAAAATTAATAAGTTGCAGCAATTAACTTCTAGATTTGAAAGCATTAGGATGTCTGATGATGAATTTTTTTATGAATTCTATGCTAAATTTAATGATATTGTTAATTCTGCATATAATTTGGGTGAAATCTATGATCAACCTAAAATTGTTAGGAAGATTCTTAGATCTTTAACTGACGATTTTAGACCCAAAGTGACTACCATCACTGAGAGCGAGGATGTGGACTCCATCCCTGTTGATGAACTTGTAGGATCTCTTCAGTCCTATGAGTTGGACCTACCTAAGACTAGCAAATCCAAATCATTGGCTCTCAAGTCTGTTGATGATGTTGATACAAGTGGATTTGATGATGAGCTCTCTGCTACAGAGATTGCTTACCTTGCCAAGAACTTTAGAAATTTTCTTAGGAACAATAACAGAAGGGCAAGAAGTAAGAACACTGCTGAACCTAAAAATTTTAGGAGGAATGATCCCACTAAGGTTAGTAACACCGAAAAACCTAAAGAAAATATAGGTCAACCTTCTAATAATTCTAAGGGTCAACAATGTTTTGGGTGTCAAGGTTATGGTCATGTGAAATCAGAATGTCCAACATTCTTGAGGTCTAGGGGTAAGGCTATGGCTGTAACCCATAGTGATGATAAAGTTTCTGACAATGAATCTGGTAGTGATGAGGATGGAAACTTCATTGCTTTCACTGCTACTGCTGTAGTTGATGAAAGTGCTGTTGTTGTGGAGAACCCTTCTGATGGGGAACTCTCTGAGGATACAAATTTACAAGAAGCCTACAATAAACTTTGCAAAGTTGTTGCAAAGGATGCTATGAGTGTTGATTTAGGCTTAAAGAAAATTGCATCTCTTGAACTTGAAAAGAAAAATTTGCTTGTGAAATTGTTTGATGCTAATGAATTGCTGAATAATGTGAAGACTGAGAAAATGCTTTTGTTTAATAAAGTTAAGAATTTGGAACTTGAATTATCTGTTGCTAAAGAATAAACTAATAGGTCTGCAAGCTCCAAACTTGATCACATGCTGAGTGTTCAAAAGTCTCCCTCTGACAAAACTGGCTTAGGTTTTGTAGAAAGCATCTCTGTGCCTGCACCCCATTCCACAAACTTTGTTCCTTCTTCTTCTTCTGAACCCCCTGTGAGTGAGATTGTCAAACCCTCTGTGAGTGAGGCTGGTAAATCTGTTGATCTTCAAGAGACTAAACCTAAGGCTCCTAACCCTCCTAAGGGCAAGTTGCATGATAAGCCTGCTTGGGTTTGTCATTTTTGTGGAAAGTCTGGGCACATTTGTCCAAACTGTTTCAAGTTGCAAGCTACTAAACGAGCAAACAAACCTAAAGTACCTGTGCCTCAAGTACAAAATCCTATGGTACTTATCGGTGAATTGGTAAAGGTTCTTAACCTTTATTCCAATCCTGGAGTTGGAAATCATTCTAATGTGAATAAGAACTCCAATGCTCGAGGTGCATCTAAAAAGTTTTGGATGCAAAAGGCTCAATCTAATTGAGTTTTTCTGACATGGTCCTTGTGCTTCATCGCTCTACTCTTTGTGACCATTCTTCTTTGTTGTTCTTGATTTCTTTGTTTTTCTAGGATTTGCATTGCATAACATTCATGCATTTCATTCTAGGATTGTTTTTATTTCTTCTTTTCATAAAAAATAAATAAAAAAAAAATAAAAAAGGGAAGCAAAATGTGTTTTGCATTATTTTCTTGAATTTGAAATCAAGGTTGGCTAATTTATTTTTACATAACATGTTTATGTACTTTGTTTAGCTTGGATGAGCTTATTTATTGCACTTTACTAGTTTGAGCTTTGTAGTGCATGTTGTGTGGGAAGATGTTTATAGTTTTTAATCACATGATCTTGATCTTGAAGTCACATCTTCTTGATTGTCGAACTTGAACTTATTGAGAAAGACATAAATAACCATCTCACCACTATTTACTAGCCAATCATGAACACCTTAGTGCATATCGTAAGATTTGGTGCTCGAGAAAGTGTAGCACATGCTCAAAAAGAACATAAGGTGTAGGCTCGGTTTAAATGCTAAAATTGGTGTGTACATTATCCCGGCTATTATTAATAAGTTTCTGATCAAATAAAATTTGTGTGTACAATATGAGGCAAATCAAGAAACTTACATGATTGTAAGCTTTTATTTGAGGAGATGTGAGAATTATATGATGTAACTTTTTAGGTGATAGTCTCTTTCAAATTATATGTGATGAATTTTGTAGAAATTGTGATTGATTTCTATTTCCATATCACCTCACATGTATCTTAAGCTTTTGCTAGTTGCACACACTACACGAGTTACTCTTTGCTAAACTCTGTACATGTTATTGTGTGTGATTTTGGTTTGGCCAACCAAGTTTGAAAATTCCTTGAATTTTATGCAAAATGTGTTTAAAGCTTGAGAATTTAAGGAGAATTGTTTGAAAATCTTAATTTTGGGAAAACTGGGTTCAAATTAAGTGTTTTTGAAAAGCATTTCATCTCATACTCATGCATTTTATTCATAAAAGACTATGCTTTGAGGAGTTTCTATAGAAAATTGCTTTGTTTTTTCAAAAAATTGTTTTTTCCAGAATTTTGATCGATCGAACCTGTTTCTCGACCGATTGAAATTGCGATTAAAATTTTGGCTAGGCTCTGTGTGTTTCGATCGATGCTCGATTGGTGTTGGATCAGTAGAAGCACTTTCAATCGATCGAACCTATTTTTCGATCCGTCGAAAGTCGTATAGGGAGTTTTTTAAAACCTTTGTTTCTCACGTGTTCTGTCACTTTCAAACTATTTCAAAAACTCTTTTCTCTCTCTATTCGATCGGTCTAAGTTTCCTAGCAAGATTTCTATCATTTTCTTCAAAATTTCTTCAAGGGTTTTTGTCTTCATACACCGATAAGACCTTTTTACCCTTCTTTTTCCATTTATTTTGGTTTGTCATGCATTTAAGGGATATTTTCGGACCTATGAAAAATTGGGGTTTTTGGTGTTTTTGATAATTTCTTTCAAATTTGATCACTAGGTTTTTGTTATTGGATGATATAAACATGATCCATTTGGTTTAATTTGATCAATTTGGTGATTTGTGAGAAATTGAAATTTCTAGGGCTTGAATATACCTGAATTGGGGTTTTTGTTTAATTTGGTTTAAATTGATGAAACTGGCTAGTTAGATTGATTCATTTGATCATTATAATGTGTTATCTATCTTGTGTAATGACCAATTGGTCAAATTCTTTAAAATTGAACAAATGGTTTTTCAAAATTTGAGGTTTTTGTTATAAACTCTATGCTCAAACCAATTTTGTGATCTTAAAGTTAAATTGAACTTATTCTCACTGCATTAGGGCATGCATCATTTGATTATACTGTTCATGCATCATATAGATTGTTATTTTTCTATATTGTTTTGTGCTAACTTGCAATCTGCCCTTGATTTTTCTTGTTTCCTTTTTGGTTCTTTTCTGTTTGTCTTCTCCTTTCCTTAGCATCATGCCTAAGAAGACTAGAGCCAATAGGATCTCCACTTCTACTCTTGCCGCCTCTTTTGATCGTGAGAGGTTCTTGAGTGAGAAAAACCAAGAAGCCTATGAGAAGCTTAACCTTAAGAGAAACATTTGGGCTGAGAGAAAAGTGTTGTTAGATGAGTTAGATGGTGAGATTAGGAGAAATTTTGAGCGTAGGGGTTGGCTTCCTCTACTGGACATTTCTTATCCTCCTCTGGCTACCTTGATCAGAGAGTTCTATTCGAACCTTTCTGTCCACTCCTATGATGCCAACATTCTAGTGAGGAGTTGGGTACGGGGTGTAGGGTACACCATTACCCCTTCGGTAGTGGCTAATGCCCTTGGGGTGCCATTGGTCCAGCATCCGGTTTATCCTTATGATGAGTCTCCACCCCTTGATGACATTATGTCATTTATTACTGGTACATCTATCCAGTGGGGTTCCGATCCTCGAATCACCTCTCACGAGTTGACTGAGACTCATTATCTCTTTTTCCGGATTTCTTGCCATTCCATTTGGCTATCTCTCATCTGCACACCATTCCTTTGGAGAGATGTGCGTTTTTGTATGCTCTTGTTTCTGATGCTCCTATGAGCTTTCCTCATCTTTTCATTCACTCCTTGATTGAGGTGCATAGGAGTAGTTCTACTGCACATGCTTTGTTCTTCCCCGTTTTTATTCACCGGATTTTGTTACATCTCGGTTTAGATGAGTTTCCAGGGTCTGAGCCTGTCCATATCATAGCTCCCATAGGTGCCACCTTTCTTAGGCAGAGGGCTGCTCAGATGAGAGGTAGCTCTAAACGTCTTAGGGTTGAGCCTTCCAGTGTTGCACCTCCTCCTCCCTTTTCTACAGGTGATACTATGGTTGAGGAGTCCGTTGATCCTGCTACTGACGCTACTATTGCTGATGTTCCTCCACCTTCTACCTCGGATGATTCAGACATTCGACGTATGTTGGAGATTGTCATGATCATTCAGACGGCTCATGGTCAGATTTTGGTGGACATGCTTGATGAGCTTCGTGCCTTACGAGCAGATTTAGAGCATTTGAGACGATCGCCTCCGCCACCTCCTTTTGCTGATGGATTATGATTGCCCTTTGGCATTTCGTCACAAAAAGGGGGAGTACATATGTAGAGGAGATTTTGTAGTTAGGGGGAGATTTTTGATGTTTTGAGCTTGTGGAGCTATTAGATTGTATCTAGGTGCTTCATTGTGTATTTACATTTTTGGCTCATTATGTATTCTTTGTTTTGATTGGGTTATTCATGATAAGGGGAGATACATTGATTGTATATGTTTCTTGTTTCACATTGCTTATTGATTTGTATTTATGAGGTTATTCATGATATATATCTTTATTTTGTGTTATGTGAAATCAAGAAGTTATTTATGTTTTACTTATATTTTCCACACATGCGTTTATGCATTTGTTGAGTGTTTCAGGAAATATACAGGTTGATTCAGTCGTGCTGCTGTCTACACTTGCAACTGATAAATAGTAGTTAGGTTGAATTTGTTGTGTTGGGCAATAATTTTGTAATGGGCTGTTTTTTGTAAATTTTGAGCATTTTGTTTAAGTTTGTGTTTTGTCACAGATTGCCAAAGGGGGAGTTTGTTGGGTTCTAAGACTTTAGGTTTAAATGTATTAGAACTTCAATTTGTAATGTTGGCAAACCATGATCAAAACATTTTAGTCTTCATTTTAGACTTGCTCAAAGTGTGTTTATATGTAAAGTTGGAATCGAGTAGCTGCAAGATTTACTGTGTAAATCTTCCTGGCTCCATCGATTGAAAATTAGGCTCGATCGATCGAAGCTCGTGTCGATTTTTTTTTTTGCAGAATTTTCCAACTCAGCCCAAGCCCGTTTGACATGTAGGGTTTTATGTTTTGTCTTAAGTATAAAAGGGAAAACCCTAGCCATGTTTTTAAGGTGCTCCTTATGCTGTGTGTGTGAATCTTTTGTGAGATCAAGAGGTGTTTGCCTTCACACATACTTAGGGTTTCCAAGATTCTAGATTATGTCAAGAACTTGGTGATCGATTCAGTTGCTGCTTCAAGAGCTTAAAGATACACAAGTGGTAGTGCTTGTACTTGCTGGGAATCCAAGAAAGAAGTAGTCCGTGGACTCGGAGCTGTCACGTGGTCGTGGTAGTAAGTTTCCTACTCGAGGTAGCAATAGGATGTTAGTGGTCTAAGTCGCTATTGTGTAAACTTCAATTCTTTGATAGTGGATTCAGGTTTACCTTGAGGATAGCTAGGTTAAATCCTCTCCAGGTTTTTACCGGTTTGGTTTCCTGGGTCATCATATCTTTGTGTTCTTTATTTTTCGCACTTTACATTGATATGATATATGTGTGTTAACCTAGATCTAATTAATTTGACTAAGTAATCACTTGGCTAATTAACTAGGTTAATCTGGTTGTGTTTTAAGGGGTCTAAAAACGTACAGTTTTAATTCTTAAGAGTTACAATAAATTGCACTTATGTAATATAAACTTACATCGTTAAAAAATATTTGAACAGAGGCAATGAAATAAAGCTTACCCTTTGGGGACTAGTTGCAAATGAAATTGATGACAACCTCTTCAAAAAAAATTCAAGCCCTTTTATTATAGTTGCTACATGCTTAACTGTGAAAGCTTTAAAGGTTAGTACAAAGTTTCTTTTATTTGCGTGTTTATAAGCACATTAAAGATATTATATTTGCATTCAAAAAAAATTCTTCTTATAAATGTAGGGGCAGATAACTTATCATCTACAAGCAGAACAAAAGTTTATATAAATTTGGAAATTCTAGAGACTTCTGTGTTTATGGATCAGCACGTTGTCTATTTCCTTTTAACAATATTATGTTTTAAATTATTTTACAGTATATGCAAGTTTATATTGACTTTCTTTATGTTATAATCATAGGGAAGTGAAAAATGATCTTCCTATAGAAGAAATGCCTACACAATTTAAGCCACAAAGAACAATTGAAGAAGTGATGACCATCAACAAAAGAACCATAGCTGAAATAATAAACATGGTCTAGAAATTTTACAATAAGGTAAGGGAAAAGTACTTCAAAAGAAAATTCCAAAAAATGAAATGTCAATGACATGTTAATTTTTACAAATAATTCATTAAATAAATTTGAAATTCCAGGAGACTATCTTCACTTGTCATGGAAAGATTACAACAATTGACACAGCTTTTGGTTGATAATTTATGTCTTGCGAAATATGTCGTAGAAAGGTTAAACCAAGAGATGAATACTTGTGGCGTGATCGTTGTAACGAAAAGGCTTGTTTTCCAATCCCAAGGTATGTATAATATAAAAAAGGTATACTTATATATAAAAAAGAAGAATAATAATTACAAAATAATATTATATCTGTGACATCTCCTTTCAGGTATAGAATTGAATTGAAAGTTAAAAATGACACTGGATTGGCAACTTCCATTTTATTTGATTCTACGGCTGAAAAATTACTCCACATATCAACAAAGGAACTTATAAATAAAAGTTCACATGTGAGAATTTGAAATTCACAAATAGTAGTTAATATATTCTTTAATATAATTGAACTTACAATTTGCCAAATATTATTTCTACTAGGTACATGAAGAGCTCAACCTCCCTATGCAAATAGCAAACCTTATTGGGAAAACATTTGTCCTCTGACTGGAACTCAATGACTATAACCTTAATTAGGGTTGGGAGATCTACATTGTTAAGAAACTTTTTGATCCTATTTCAAAGACTGACAATTCAACTAAACTTGATAAAATAACTGATGTGAGTACTTTTATATTACATTTAATAAACAAAATTACAATTTTTTTAATGTTACTTATACATATCCTAATACGTTTTACGCCATGCCTTATTAGTAGTGTTATATGAGTGATGCTACAAATGATTCCGTTAACAACTTATTAAATGAAGAAGATGCTGGTTCTGTCAAATTACAAAAACTAGATGATTCAAGTGATGTAAAACTCACAACTAAATCTACAACTATGAAGAACAAAAAAAAAAAAAAACTATTCATCAAATTGCAGACCCACAAATAAGGAAGAGGAAACAAAGGATCCTTTAAATTGTTCTATTTTGTGTTGCTAATACATAGCTTATATTACAAAATAATAAATAATAGCATAGTTGGTGTTATGTTTATAATTAAATTTTGAATGGTGTTCTAACATAAAGGCATGTATACTTAGTTATTGATGCATCTATCTATTGAGGTATTTGTGTGATTTAAATAGTTTTGGTGATGGGATCTATCAAATGTATGATACTATATTGGTTCATGATTTTGTTTGCTTGCTAAATAAAAGGAAAGAAGAGAAGCAATACTAATGAGAATGTTTTTCAAAATAGGAAAAGAATTCTTAACTATAAAGACCGTTAGCAAAGAGTATGTCATGCCAACTATAAGCCAACGAACCCGTGGGAGCCACCAATCTCTAAGCCAACTATAAGCAAAGAGAATTCTCTGAAGGAGCCACCAATCTCTAGAGAAGTCCGTCCAGAACCTTGTACCCTACACCAACAGAAGCTGAAGGTCAAGTAATATCGGTCGGACAATGCTCGTTCCTGATGGCTAAGCAAACGAACCCGTATAGAGCCAACAGATACATGTCCCATACTAAGTGGATGGATCACATCGATGGATGGATAAGCATACCGACGAATCCTACGTGCCCTTGTGTGGCCTCCACACATGTTCCTATATGGAAATATCTTGCGCATCACACACGAAGACCCTACCACATGATTTTTGCCTTCCTAATATAGGGGATATCCCCAAGATCTCGGTAACATTAACTCTACCTCCTCCATATAAGTAAAACTCCTATATTCCCGGGATCTAGGTCTCCTCCACATCGCTATATAAACAGCAGGTTTTCTCTTTTCCAAGGTACGCAGAAAAATCCCTAGCTCTTTCACTATAGAGTTCTTAGAAATTTCTCATTCACTAACTTAACCTTCGGATAGTCTTTGGCCGGCACCCCACCAGTGCTCTCTAATTGGTTCTTGGTTTCTTGTTCTTCAGGTATCCATTGGGGCATTTGAGGACGATTAGCTCACTAACGATTTTTGTGCATCATCAGTTGTTGCCATCTATGGGAATCGAGTGATTATCCATATCACTACTTCTAAGACAAAGAGTTTCATGGTCCAGACGCGATCGATGGCTACCATCAACCTGAAGACAGGGAACCCCCCTAATGCTTTGGAGAGACAGGTGCAAACCCTGGCCGCAGCAGTTGAACAGCTCACCCAGCGCAACCAGGAGTTAGAGCAATAGCTGAACTAGAGGACCGAATGACATCCTGAAGATCAGCACGACGGACGAGACAACGAGGAATAGAACGGCAGTCACCTCCCGACGGAAAACCGACGGGAAAGGGAGGATTAGGAAGAAAGCAACATCCCCAGTAGGAGAGACGAGCAGGATGATACCGATCGCTCGTTGGAACTGGAAAGTAGCACAATGCGCATGGCGCAAGACATGTGGATGATGAAGGAGAAGATGGACATGATGATGAATGCCATGAAGGGACGGGTATCCACCAACCTGGACGAGATAGTTCAGTGGACAGACTCACCCTTCACAGTGTAAGTAACCTCCTTCCCCCTTCCAGCCAAGTTTCGGATGTCGCAGGTGGAAGCATATGATGGGTCACGGGATCCACTGGATCATCTGGAGTCATTCAAGACCTTTATGCACCTACAAGGGGTTCCAGATGAGATCATGTGCAAGGCATTCCCCACTAAACTCAAGGGACCAGTAAGAATGTGGTTTAACAAACTATCCCCAATACCGTCCTACCTTTAAGGAATTAAGCGAACACTTCGACACCTACTTTATTGAGGGCCAGAGGTATAGGTGGTCCTCAGCAAACCTGTTGAACATTAAGCAATAGGAGGATGAAAGCTTGAAATCATACATGACTCATTTCAACAAGGAGGCTCTCCTGATTAACGAGGCTGATGACAAAGTCTTAGTCACTGCATTCACCAACGGGCTCCAGTCGAAAGAATTCCTTTTCTCCATCTACAAGAATGACCCAAAGATGATGGCTGACATTTTGTACAAGGCAACCAAATACAAGAATGCTGATGATGCCATGATAGCCTGAAAGGGCAGACTGAAGAAAAGGGAAAGGCAAGACGATCCCCATCAAGATAGAGAAAGAAAGTCTACACGGACGAATGACTGAAGGGACGATAGGAGATCAAAACCTCCTCCTAGGAGGACTATCAACTTCACCCTGCTAAACACTCCACTTGACCGAGTCCTCATGTAGATAAAGGACAACAAGACACTAAATTAGCTGGACAAGCTGAAGGGCGATCCAAACAAAAGACCAAGGAACAAGTATTGTCATTTCCATCGAGACCACGGGCATGACACTTCTGAGTGCTATGACCTGAAGAAGCAAATAGAAGCCCTCATCAAGTAAAGGAAACCACAATAGTTTGTAAGGGGAAGGGAGAACCCGCCGAGGGACCCCGAACTGAACTGACGAACCAAAAAGCGTCGAGGGCTCCGCTTAGAGAGATAAGAGTGAATATAGGGGGGAGCATGATGGCTAGTTCCTCTAGGAAAGCAAGAAAGACATACTTGCGAATGGTGCAAAGCGTCCAAATTTCTAGCCGACTACCAAAGATGACTAAGGTTGACAACCTGACCATCAGCTTCACTAAAGATGACGTCCGGCGACTCCACCACCCCCACGATGATGCTTTGGTCATCAACCTGTCAATTGCCGACTTTAATACCTGACGAGTGCTAGTGGATAATGGGAGCTTAGCGGACATCCTCTACTATCCTTCTTTCCAACAAATGAGGATCAACAAGGAGCGACTCCTGCCTTCAGATACACCACTAGTGGAATTTGGTGGTACCAAGGTCTTCCTTGTCGAGACCGTCACCTTATCGGTGACCATTGGCACATCCCCTCAATAGCTCACTAAAGAGATTAGCTTCTTAGTCATTGATTGCTCTTCCGACTACAACGCCATCATTGGGCAACCTATGCTCAACGCATGGAAAACGGCCACTTCTACATACCACTTACTAGTAAAGTTCCCAACAGAGTACGCAATAGGAGAAGCACGCGAACACCAGATGGCTGCTCGTGAATACTATATAGCCATGTTGGAGATGGACGATCATCTGCAAGTACTAAACATCCAAGAACGACGGGTTACGGTAAAGCCGACAGAAAAACTAGAGGAAATCTCTCTAGATGACAACTACGCAGGTTAGATCACCCGTATCGGCACACAGGCAGACCCTTCAATCCACAAAGAACTCGCCCTTTTCCTGAAGGACAATCAGGATGTCTTTGCTTGGATCCATGAGGACATGCTGAGGATTAACCCAAGTATAATGGTTCACAAACTCAATGTATCTTCATCTTTCCCTCCCGTCCGACAGAAGAAGAAAGTAATTACTCAAGAGAGAGACAAGGCTATGCAGAAGAAGTTGCTAGAAGCAAATTTCATCAGAGAGATGTACTACCCAGATTGGTTGGCCAATGTAGTAATGGTCAAAAAGATGAACGAAAAATGGAGGATGTGTGTAGATTTTACTGACTTAAACAGAGCCTGCCCGTAGGACAGTTACCCACTCCCACATATCAACCTCTTCGTGGATTCGACAGCAGGATATTAGTTACTAAGCTTTATGGACGCATTCTCTGGCTACAACCAGATCAGGCTGGATGAAGCCGACCAAGAAAAGACTTCGTTCATCACAAGCCAAGGGCTCTTTTGCTATAAGGTCATGCCTTTCAGATTAAAGAATGAGGGAGCAACGTATCAAAGACTTGTGAATAGGATGTTCATCCAGTAGATTGGATGGAACGTTGAAGTGTACGTAGATGACATGTTGGTGAAGAGCAAGAATGAGGATCATCACCTGGACGACCTACAAGAAACATTCGAGACTCTCCATCTCTACGGCATGAAACTTAATCCTAGTAAATGCATGTTTGGAGTATCGTCGGGAAAGTTTCTGGGCTTCGTAGTGTCACAATGAGGCTTGGATGCCAACCCCAACAAAATACAGGCCATATTGGAGATGACACCTTCAAAGAAAATCAAGGAGGTACAAAACTTAAACGATAAAGTGGCAACTTTCAACAGATTCATCTCTAGGGCGATAGACAAATGCTTACCATTCTTGAAAACACTAAAGAAGGCCTTGGAATGGACCTACAAATGCCAGAAGGCCTTCGAAGAGCTAAAGATGTACCTTGCGTCCCCACCGCTACTCAGTCCATCTAAGCCCGGTGAGGAGCTCTCCCTCTACTTGGCCGTATCCCTAATGGTCGTTAGTTCAACCCTCATCCGAGAAGAGGACTACGTACAATTACCCATCTACTACACTAGCTGAGTGCTTCGAGGGGCAGAAGAGAGGTACCCCCTATGGAGAAGCTACTCTTTGCCTTGATCACGACTGCCCGCAAGCTCAGGCCATACTTCTAGGCACACATCACAGTGGTCCAAATAGACAAGCCACTACGGAAGGCAATGAACAATCCAGAGGCAGGTGGACGGTTAGTTTTATAGGCGATAGAGCTCGGCGAGTTTAACGTACTATACCATCCAAGAGCTGCAATCAAGGCCCAAGCATTGGCCGACTTTGTCGTTAAGTTCACAGCAAAGGAAGATGAAGATGAAGGACCAACACTATGGATAATACAGACAGATGGCTCGTCCAATCAACGTGTTGGAGGAATTGGGGTTGTCCTGCATTCCCCAAAGGGGGATTTCATAGAATGTGCAGTCCATCTCCAATTTTCGACAACCAACAACGAAGCCGAGTATGAAGCAATCTTGACAGGTCACGACCTAGCTAAAGCAGTAGGGGTTTTGTCAGTAGTCATACATAGCGACTCACAAGTTATCGTTAATGACTATGAGGCTAAAGGGGAATGGATAAAGGAATACCTAAGCATGGTCAAAGAAAGGGTAAGCTAGGAGTTCTTGGCTAAATTTGTTCAAATCTCGAGGGAAGAGAATGAGCAAGCTGACCGTCTAGCCAAAGCAGCATTCGCGGAACGCATGGTCATCAAGGGTTAGGTATTATCCTCCGTCCAATACTCACCCACCATTGACAAAATAGATGTATAGGTGATCCCCATGGGAGCCGACTAGATGACACCAATCGTCTCCTACCTCAGAAACGAGACACTTCCAGAACACCACAATGCTTCCCGAAGGCTAAAGGTACAGTCATCACGTTTCGTATTGATTGGAGATATCCTTTAAAAAAGAGGCTTCTCTCATCCGTACCTAAAATGCTTGGTCCCCGACGAAGCAAACTACGTCATGAGGGAAGTCCACGAGGGAGTATATGGAAACCATTCGGGAGAACAATCGCTGGTTCACAAACTCATACGAGTAGGGTGGCCTACTATGTAGAAGGACACCCAGTCCTACTTGAAGGCATGCGACAAATGCCAACGCTTCAGCTACATCATATGGCAACCGTCAGAATAGCTTACCCCAATGAACGCTTCTTGGCCATTCGCTCAATAGGGGCTCGACATAATAGGACCCTTCCCTATGCAATATGGCAACTCAAATTCCTCCTCTTAGGGATCGACTATTTCACTAAATGGGTCGAGGCAGAACCTTTGGCCACTATCACTGAAAAGATTGTCTAAAGCTTTGTTTGGAAAGCATCATTTGTTGCTTCAGAATCCCTAGAGTCTTCGTCTCTGATAATGGGAAACAATTCGACAACAACGCATTCAGGAACTTCTGCCAATAGTTAGGAATCAAAAACCACTATTCATCGTCTGCCCACCCATAGGCCAATGGTCAAGTTAAGGTCACAAACCGATCCTTGCTCAAGATAATCGAGACTCGGCTAGAGGAGGCAAAGGGGATATGGCGGGACGAATTACCAAGTGTGTTATGGGCATACCGAACGATAGCCTGCATGCCTACAGGCGAGACACCCTTCCGCCTCACATTTTGGAGTGAAGCCGTCATCCCAGCAGAAATTGGATTAACTACCTACAGGGTAGCCCACCATGACTAAAGAAGAAATGAAGAGGGAATGCACCTACAATTGGACCTTCTGGATGAAGTTAGGATGACAGTTGAACAACGAATCGCGTGCTATCAGGATCTCATGAGTAAGCACTACAACACTAAAGTCAGGCCCCGACCCTTAGAAATTGGAGATCTTGTCCTAAGGAAGGTAACATCAGCTGCCAAGGACTCCATGCTGGGCAAGTTGGGTCCCAACTGGGAAAGGCCTTACAAAATCATAGACTGCCGTAGGAAAGGTACCTACCACATAGAGATGCTCGATGGACAAAGACTACACCACCCCTAGAATGACGAGCACCTATAAAAGTACTACCAATAGCATTACCAAAAGCTGCAAACTATGTTTCTTTTCTTTAAATTCTATTAAGTTTTCAAGTTTTTAGGCCTTAAAGCCCGACGGGCGAAATTATCTACATTTTCTATTCAAGTTATCTTTAATAAAGGGACTATTCAAAAGAAATTATGTCTACAAACAATAAATGCCTCACAAAAAATCCTAAGTCCTACCTACAGGTGGATGGATGGCCAGGGATATCGACAGGTGCCGGCTCACAAGAAATCCTAAGTCCTACCTACGAGGTGGATAGATGACCAAAGATACCAATGGGTACCTGGTACCAAAAGATCCTACGTACAACCTATAGGATGGATGGATGATCAAAGATGCCGACGGGTACCTAGTCACGAAAATCCTAAGTCCTACCTACAGGGTGGACGGGTCACCAAGGACACCGATGGGAGCCTTGATTTTAAAATTTATTAAGTTCTACCTTCGGGGTGGATGGATCACCAAGGACACCAACGAGTGCCTTGGTCCGAAAAATATAAAAAATCCTACCTATAGGGTGGACAGATCACCTAGGGACACCAACGGGTTCCTTGGTCCAAAAATTGTTTTGTCAATTCCTACCTACAGGGTGGATGGATCACCAAGATACCGACGGGGTCCTGGTCACAGACGTTCATGAATCTTATCTACGGGGTGGACGGACATCCAAAAATACCCATAGGTATGCGATCACTTAGGAATAATCCAAGTCCTTACGATGGATAGGGGGCATGCCCACAATCGTAATAAGCATACAAGTAAGCAATGAACAAAAGTGACGAATGATAAAAACAAAATAAATATAAAGCCTTGACAAACCCGACAGGGATAAAAGTTAAATACATAAGCCCAAAATAGGGCACTCCATTGTTGTGAAATTATTCTTACAAAACACAAAATAAATTACAAAAAGAAAAAATCAAGGCTAAGCAAAAGGAGCATCAAGGACGGATTGGCCTTCAGGAGCTAACGAACCCTTAGGGATAGACGGACCTTCAGTAACTGTTCAGCCTTTGGGGATGCTCTGACCGTCAGTCTTAGCCTGAGCAGGCTCCTTCACCTCACCCTCTACCAAGTGGACAACACTATCAACTTTGTTCATAATAGCGTCAGCACTACCAGGCGTTGGCAGAATAGGGTCGTTGATCATCACTTGGGATAGGTCCAGGTCAGGATAAAGGGTGGTAACCTGCTTAAGGCAATCCTCGAAATGTTTAATGCATCAAGAAACAAGGTTTCAAGTTCAAGTGTTAAAGCCATGCAAGTCTGTCCAAGAATCAAGTCAGAAAGTGTAGGATTTTAAAACTCGATAGCTAGCATCTATCGAGGTTTAAAGAGAGTTGTTTTAGCCCGAGGCTTGACAGCTACTTGACAGATAGGGTATCTGTCGAGATTTATGAAGTTTAGATTTTCATCCAATCCGTGAATGTATGTTTGGGCTTTCTTTTCTCACAACCCTAAACATATATAAGGATTATTCTAAGGGCCGAAAAAGGTGACACAAGTTGCACAAGAGCACAATTCCATAGTGTGAAGAAAAGTGTGACCGGAAACCTAGTTTACCCTAGTTCTTGAAGAAGCTGCTGTGTTTGTGACCAAGCAACTTCATGATCTTCATCATGTGATGAACTGAAGAACTTTACAGCCAACATCCTTCTCAAGTTGGTGATCAAGTCGTGTACTGGGATCCGCGCAATTGGTTAGTCACGTACTGGGAGCCATGCATTGAAAATGAGAGATTGTCACTACAGATTAAGTCTAATTGGGTATTGGAGTAAGGGTTCAACTATAGGTTGGTATAAGGTATTGGAATTCCTTTACTTGTAATCACTTGTTTTGATAATAGTGGATTCTCGAGAGTGGTGATCTTAAAATCACCCGATGGGGTTTTTGCCATATAGGTTTTCCCCATTTGTAAACAAATCACCGTGTCAATTTATTTTCCACTGCATGCTTTAGTTAATTGGTGATTTGTTTGTGCTAGCTTTGCATATTAATTTGATTAATTAATAAAATTGGCTAATTAATCAATTAATTCATCATAAGGGGTCAATACGTTTTTGGCCTATCAAGTGGTATCAAAGCAAGCACACTCTGATTAGGGTTAATCTTTGCTGTGTGATCTATTGACCCCTGTTTGTCAAGGATAGAGGACAGTCTCTTATTATACCTCCTTTATTTGATGGCACTAACTATGAATACTGGAAAGTACGCATGAGAGCTTTCTTGCAGTCTTTAGATGAGAAAGTGCGGCAAGCTATGGAGATAGGTTAGACCAAGCCTACGGAAGCGCCGGCCGACTGGGATGATGCTAAGATCAAGGTGGCAAACTTCAACAGCAGGGCATTGAATGCTCTATTCAGTGCAGTCACGAATGAGGAGTTCAAGAAGATATCCTCCACTAAAACTACAAAGGAAGCATAGACCATCCTCCAGACAACCAATGAAGGAACCAAGGCTGTCAAAGATTCAAAACTTCAGAGGCTCACTACCAACTTTCAAGAGATCAAGATGGAGGAGGATGAGTCATTTGATGAGTTCTATGCCAAGTTCAAGGACATAGTAAACTTGACATTTAATCTTAGGGAAACCATTCCTGAACCCAAGATTGTGAGAAAGGTGCTCAGATCTCTACCCGAGAGATTTCATGCCAAGATCACCGCGATTGAGAATCAAAGGACATTGACAAAATCCCTTTGACAGAGTTGGTTGGCAATCTGCAGACCTATAAGTTGGGTTTGACAAGGATCGGGAAATCGAGCAAGAGCAAGAGCATGGCATTGAATGCCAAGAGCAGTGATACTGATGAGTCTTCTGATGATGAAGATTCTAAGATGAAGTTTTATATCACTAGGCAATTCAAGAAGTTCATGAAGAATGCCAATGCAAAGGGCTTCAACAAGGACCATAGACAGTCGAGTTCTTCTCAATCTAAGAGCCAAGACAAAGGGAAGAAGGATGCTAGGGATGGCAGTCAGTACACTGTTCCCTCAAGACCAAAGTGCTTTGGGTGTCAAGGTTTCGGTCACATGACCATTGGGAAGAGCAAGGCACATGCTGCTACATTGAGTGACACCGAGCTTGAGGATGATTCCAACAATGAGGATGACAGAATCCTAAATGCCTTCACTACTACAGTCAATCCTACTGAGGGGATTGTTGAAGATATGGATGAAGAAGAGGAATCGGTGGAGTCTAAGTTTAAGAAGATGGATGAGCAAGATGACATCCACACAGCCTATGCAAAGTTATACAGGGTCTCAAAAAAACATGAGAAGATGTATAGGTTGGCCACCAAGAAGCTTAGTGATGTGGAGCTTGAGCAAGAAGAAATCTCTACAAAGTTTGACGAAGAAAATCAAAATATTGGAGCACTGAGGTTTGAGAATAATTTCTTGGCTGAGAAGACCAAGAAGCTTGAGGCAGAATTGTTCCAAGTCAGAGCTCAGCTGGAAAGGACTTCAAGTGCTAAACTCGATAAGATGTTTAGTCTTCAGAAATTTACTTTCGATCGAACCAATTTAGGGTATGATTTTTCTTCTCCTAGTATTGCTTCTACCAGTATTACTATTTTTGTTCCTCCTGCTAATAATGTTGAAACTGAGAATAATGATTTTAAGAATGAATTAGCTAGTGAGAACGTAAACAAGGGTAAATCTATCTTAGGAGCACTCCCTAAGCTTGATAAGAAAGAGATTAAAAGCCCTAGGGCTAAGAAGGGAAAATCTCAAAAGCCTAAGCAGAAAAAGTAGCATTTCTGTCATCACTGTGGAGTAGCTGGACATACTCGACCTAATTGCTACAAGTGGCTAGCCACTCAAAAGAGCAATAGCATGATCGCTTCAGGAGATCAAAATCAGTTTCCATCCTCTTTTGCTCCTATTGGAGATCTTCTCAAAGCCCTCATGTTCCTTTCGAACTTGAACATTTTTAACTCTTCCCCCTCTCTGCCGGATCAAGGGTTCTCAAAACGAAAAGATTCTTCCAAGTTGTGGAAGAAAAAGGGCTCCAAGTGATTTTGTCACTTTTTCTCTCTCTGCCCTTCGTGTTTTTGTTTTGCATCTAGTTTTATGCATTGCTTTGTTTGTTTAACATGTTTTTCTTTGTTTATTTTTCAGTTTTGCTTTATTTTGTTTTTTATATAAAAATAAAAAAATGTGAAAAATCAAAAATATACAAAAACAGTGTGTTTGTGTACATTGGTACTTGTGTACCTTGGATGGCCATTGAAACAAAGTTTTCTAAACTTTGTATCTTTTGTAGCTTAGATGAGCATCTCTATGCACAACTAAGCAAATGAGCTTTATGGCTCATGTTTGTGATGAGTAAGGTTAAGTGATCTCTTGTACTTAACACTCATATCACTCTTTTTGACGGGAAGGACTAGAAAATCCTAAGGAAAAGGCATAAATATCCATCTCACCACTGTTTCCCGCCAATCATGAAATAAGATTTGTATGCTCCGGCATAGCAAAAGTAGAATGTCAAAATGCTTAACATAATTGGGTATTTCTTTTCTCTCTCTTATATGCCCATGCATGATTTGCTTAAAAGAAAAATATGCAAAGAAAATAAAAGCAAAAAGAATAAAAATGCTGTATATATGATTGCAAGAATGTATGCTAGGAGATGTGGGAGTTATAGGATGTACCTCGAAGGTGATAGTCCCCATTAAACAGTTATGATTGTGTGTGAGTTAAAGTGATTTTCTCATATCTCAAATTGTCATAACATGTAGATACTTATGCAATCTTGCGATATTTTTCACACACAACACGCAATATTCTTTGCTACTCTTGATGCATGTGCGGTACAATGTGATTTGGCCATCACAAGGAATACATGTGTTAATGTATGCTTAGTAAACTGTCTTAACTCGTTTTTGAAATATAAAATTGGTTAGACTTGTTTAGTGTGAGTTTATGTGTTTTGGGATCTTTGTGCTTATCATTTTTCTTGTTGAGAGATGTTTTTGAGAGGTTGAAATGTTGTTTAGATCCTTGGTTGAGTTGCATGTTTGATTGCATTCATGTATGTGTTTTTCTCTTCTTGAAAATTTGTTTTTAAGCAATCTCGACAGCTTCTCGACACCTGGCCTATCTATCGAGCTCTTCAGCTTCTTTTAATCGCAATCTCGACAGCTTCTCGATAGCTCCACAGGATCAGTCCTCCCACTGTAAATGGTAAACGTCAGCTGAGAAAAACGATGAGGAAGTTTTGCCTTGTTAATCCTCTTAATGAAGGGTGACTTAGAAATCTGCTGTAGGGCCTTACTCATTGCATCGTTTCCCATGCCATGGTGGGAAGACCTTTCCTCACGTTTATTACTACTCTTATCCAATTTGTCCCAGCGTGAAGAAGCCAAGTAGGACTCACTAGATGAAGTTCTAGACCTACGATGATATGAACGGTCCCTGCTTCCCTTAGAACCATCACTTGGTGGAGAGGGTGGACTTCTTCTATCACGTTCCCTGCGCCTCAGCCTCCTACGCAGGTGATCAATTTCCAGCTGCAATTTCCTTATCTCTTTATCTCCTGACTGACTCTGCTCAGTACGCTTAGTATGGTAAGACTCTACCATAACGCTTGGTGTATGCTGCCTATCTCTTCTTCGCTCTAGGTTAACAAACTGGTTCTCCCTTTGTGAACCAACCGATTCTTCCTTATCTTGGCCTATGTTAGCCATGAATACTCAGGACAAATCCACCACACTTTGTTGTCCCCACAGACGGCACCAATTGTAGGGACTAGCTGAACCAACAGCCCAAGCCCACTTAGAATAGTGGCTGGATCAGTCTAACTGTGGCCCAAAACAATGAATTTAAAAGAGAGGGAAACAAACAACTAAAGGGAGACTCTGCCAGAAGAGAAAAATAAGGAAGAAAGGGTCGATCTTATTAAATGGATGAACCACTTTCTCAATACAAATTGGCCCGAGGAGAACACATTTACATATGATTTATAACTGTTCACTCTCTTATCTCTAAGTGTTCTTCTTGTTTCTTCTTTGTCTCTTGATACTTGTGTCCCGGTCCCTTCTCTCTGTGAACCTTCCTTTTCTTATATACTCCTCCCATTATCATATCTCAACCATCCATCCTTACCTAACATCCCTCCTCTCATGACACTTGTCACTTTTTATATCTGAAGAAAATGGTGGAAGGAGTCTGCTTAGCTGTGACTTACACTGTTCAGGTCACTTCCTCATCAATGTAGCTGATAAAGCTATTGCCCACAATTTAATGCGGAGGTGACAGGCTATCCTAAACTAGAAATTTCCCCAACGACTACTGATTCTCTCTCTCTCTTCAAATTCTCGCTCTCACTTGGAATGCCTTAGAGTACTTTGACTCATCTCTTCCTCTCCTCGAGCGCCTTTCCTCCTCGAGTCCATGGCCATGGCATTCCTCCAGTTATATGGCAACTATTCATATCCATCCTCGGTCTTCAGGCACCCATAGGTCCAATGAGATAATTTTTTTAAATACTAATTTTATGATATTTACCTGTTTAGGATTATTGAATAATTTTCGTTGTTCATGTTTGTTAACTATCCTGAAATATTGAAACAGTGGTTGTGGCCAAAATGGCCAAATACCATGGTTGGCTAAAATTTTTAGAATTTAATTTTAGTAATTTACCACTGTTTTGAAAATATATAGTTAAGTACCACTCTTTTGGAACTTGAGTTTGTGAAACTCAACGTTACTGTAGAACTCGAGTTTTATAAAAACTAGTGTATGACCCGCACAATGTGCGGGCTAGTTAGTTTTATTTATTTATTTTGAATTAGGATACTCTTATTTGTTATTTATGGTAAAATAAATAAAACTCTCTAACACAGCTTGGCTTAGTTATTTTGCATCACCAAGGTGAACTTTTTATTTATCAAAACAAAAGAACCTTGAAAATTATTTTCCTCAAAAGCTAAACAAAATATATATATATATATATATATATATATATATATATTTTTTTAAATCAAGTTAAATTATATTGTATTCAAGCTTGCACAGCCCCCAAATCTTGCAAACAGAAAATGGTAATTCTCTATCTTTCTAACATTTTTTTCAGCATTCAAGAAACCCATAGGAAATTGGGAAAAAAAAAAATCTCTTAACTAATTGAAAATGTTAAGACCCACAGACTGAAAAGCTTAAAGTAAAAACAGTTTCCAATATGCTCAAATACCATATCCAATTTTGAAAGGCTTCCATGTGGAACATTCTCCCCTCCCAAGTCAAAGATTAACTTATGACTAAATAGAAGTTTAACAATTATATATTACAAATTAGAACCAAATCTTACACGAATACCCACAGCAACACTGCATCTAACCTAAATACGTACCTTAATTACAAAAAAATTCAAATTATTTAAAATAAATAAATCTAACCCAAATACCTAAATCAAAACCAATCCAATCGAAATACCCATGATATTTAACACCTAAGAGATTAGTAGTTTATAAAAGAGATGAGATGAGTAGAGTATAAAGTCAACTACTAATGGCTAAACTTCATATAGTAAAAAAGTGTGAAAAAAAAAAGTATTAAGTTAGAAAATTATTAAAAAACAAAATAAAAAAATCCATTTTCAAAAGAAGATTTACATTTAATTCATCATTGATCCAAGTATATTGCATACAGTATTACAAACCTTTTTAAGCCCTTTGAACATTTCTGCAAGCTTTCTATAAATCTTGAATATAGAAAAACTACCATGCACTACAGTTATTGTCCCAAAAAAATGCATCTAAGACTTTTCTTTTGCCAACAAATTTCTATGTACAAAATATAAATGTCTACACTAAGCCAGCAAGTCTCAAATGTCTTCACAGCTGTTATTTGCCAAGATAGAGCCCCTTTCTTAGAAATATCTCCCCACCAATCTTTATCATCAATTGAGAAAATAATCCAAAGGAAAACTCTCAAAGATAAATATTTTAACTTTTTTTTTTCCCCCTTTCAAATAAAGCTAAAACAAAGAGTTATCCGGCAACCTAGAGAACAAAAAGGGTAATAACGATTTTAAGTAATTCCTATGAATTGGGGTTAGTTTGTATATCAGAAGAAAAATTATAAGTAAAACCAATGAAAAGCACAGGAGGTAGCATGTCAAACACATGTTTCTATATGCCTCCCAAGCATCTTTGGTGTCTCTCTCCACATGGTGAACCAAAATAGAAACTCCTGCAATAAAAATTCAAAGGCATCCATGTTAATTTGTTTTAAATAGGAAAAAGCAAAACCCTATTCCCAGCAAGAGTGAGTGAAAGTTTTGTCAAACAAATGGGGTCCATGTTTCAAATGGAAATGAAAAGAATGTTATATGCTATGAATTTATAAACAACTCCAGACTCATTCTTACATTGTCAAACAAATGGGGTGCATATATACTTCATCTTGTGGAGAATTGTGCTAACAAAAAAAAAAACTCAAAGTCGGGGGAAACGAATAAAAAATGCAGAGAGGGGTGAACCTTAGTGAGAATCATATCCAAAGGATCTGCCCTTGCTTTTGAATCTCCTACCTCTATAAGAAGGTTCCATTAAAAGTTTTTTTAACAATCTTTCATCAATACCTATTAATGATTTTTTTTTTTCACTTTTCATTACTAAATTTTGAATCAAATTGTAAAGTAATAGCATATTCTACTGCAATAATGTTATTATATGATTTTCTTTTGCAATTGAACATTAGACATATAAATATGTGAAGGCATTTATCTGAAACCATTCAAGTAAATAATATATTTCACCTAGATTAACAACAATTTACTAAAGTGTCAAAAGGCCAAAAAGGCTTTACTTTACTCCAACAAAGAGAATGGCTTTATTACAAAAGAAGCGTAGAACTGTTTTTGCAAAACACTAATTACAAAGGCAAGTATCAACTATAAGAAAAAGGTTTCAAGGAATAAAACTTATAACAAATTTTTTTTTTTCTCATTCACTTGCTCATCTTTGGATTTCTCTTATAAGAGACGTAAATGCAGTATTTTTTATTATTATTTTGTTCTTTAAAGAAAGTACAGTTAAATGGTTCAAAACATTGTGAAAACATGAAGTAATGAGATTTAACAGAGCAAATGACTATTAATATGTATATTGATACCCAGATTTTTGATTGTGAGAAAGACTATTTTAAAAGATGATGTTTTCAGTTATTAGATCATGATAGCATATTTCAATATCATAATTACAAAATCAAACGGTACCAAAATATTTTGACCAACAAATCCAAAGAAATAAAAAAAAAGCAATATAAATTCTGTTAGGTTCAAATGGTAATATAATAATTGGTAAGAAGTAAATCACAGCCACAACAGCTGAGCCAAACACTTCATCATTTTTCTCTTTTACGCTAAGATTTTCTCAAAATTAGTACTCTTCTTTTTACTACTAAATCTGAGATCTCTTACTAAATCTGAGATCTTTTAGATAATCCATTCAAGCATTGTATTACTTCTATGCTCATCTGGTCCTTTAAAACTCGATGAAATGCAAAGTACGTAAGGCACCCTGTAGCATAACCGGTCTCGCATTCCTGTAGCAAATTTTAAACATTCTTATAGTATCATGTATTTTTAGATGATACTGTATAGCCTATGCATTCTTTCTTTTCCTTTTTTTATTCTCTCTTGGTGAGACAACGCTTTTTTTTTTCATAAGAAGTTGGGTATGCTCTTAACAGAGTATGAACTAAGACAATATATAGCAATTATCAATATCATTAGTACTTGACATGTGCACTGAATTGTAAAAAGTAAAAAAGAAATGGAGAAAGTACCTTGTATATGACAATTTCTATCACATATTTGAAATATTTGTACCAGATTTAGCAAGCATGGTCACTACAGCTGAATATAATAGCTTCTATAAAAGTATAATAAAAGCCAAAAAATAGCAAGGAGAATCCTCTTTAAAATTTAAACTAATAAAAGCAACTATAACAATCAAATCATGTTCTTGTGTTTTTATTTTCAGAACACATGAGGTGGTCAATTTCATCAGCAAAGCATAGTGTCCTTAACTTTAGTATGCAATAGGAAATGCAAATAATACGTAATTTTGTTCAAAGAGCTAAGTTGAAATAAGTGGAATCTTGTAAAATATGTGGATTCCTCTAAGAACCTCATCGAGCCCATGCTACTTAAGACAACAGAAACTAAATTAATGAAATTAAAGATTAATTTAAGAGGGCACAAACTTCTAGGAAAGTTGACACTCCTAAAATTGAATATATATGAGCTGATCATTTTTTAAATTCATACCAAAACTTGTAGTTCGCCAAATGCAAACCGATTTGTGTGGTTTGCAACAATATTTTGACAATATTTGTATAATCTATGAAGAGCAATAATTTCATACAATCACTTGTTTTCATAGCTCAGATTTAAACAATTGCAGCAAAAAATATTCTATTATTAGTAATATTCTATTATTAGATTTTTAAAAAAAAAAAACTACATATATTCCAAATAAGATAAGCCAACTCAATGGTAGGAAAACGTTCTTTATAAAATTAGATAGTAACAAATTTTACAAAAGGGGGCATTTTTTTGGTAAGTTTCTGTTGCTGCCCACTCCATAAACAGAACCCTTTTGTACCCCAAAAATACAGAAAGTTTCCTCCTTTCTCACAAACCCGAGAGGGCTAGGATCATCAATAACTCCCCATAGCAGTCATACCAACTTCTTAAACAAACCTAAAGAAAGCATGACCAAAAACATATAAAGCTTTCTCCTTTTTTCTTCTCTATATTCAACTATTGATGCTTATAATATTAAGTTCCAACAGATATGGAAAATGTTTTTTAGATTTCTGTATCCTTTTTTTTTTTAATATTATTTTCTGTTTAAAAAAAACTTTAAACTTACCTATTAGTCAACCGAAATCATAGAAATATTGATCAGATCATGGTTGTTTGCTATGTTAACTGCATCCCACATTCACTGATATCTGCTTCAAAGTTTTGTACTTCATTGCGATATGAATCTGTAATATTAGAACATTCTAAACATTAGTAAAGTTTATATATATAACAATGGAGAAGAACCTACTGTTTACAATATAAGTGACAATCTAGTTTACATTATAAAGGTGCTGCCATGTAGGAAAAAAGGTCCCTTAAAATGCTGCCACGTATACAGCTTTTAAATTAAACCAGCCGCACGTTGCACTATTTGGCCATTTAAAACTCTGCCACGCTTGCAATTAAAAAAGGATAAATTATACTGTTTCATTAGGTTAACACACCATTTGATAGCACCTCAGTGTAAAAGGAAAAATAACCAGTTAAAATACAATTTAAACAACCTAGAAAATAATTTCAAATTTACACCACAAATATTCACTCTACAATTTGAAATCATTAAGAAACATCAAACGAAATATGTCATAAAACTAATCTAAAATAGATAAAAATTGAATAGAACATTGTTAACAATTAGTCATACGCAACAGAAAATTTTAACAACTTAACACAATTATTTTTTCCTATAATTTTAACCCAACATGAAATCAAAACATGCATAAAAGGAAATAAGAATAAGACATGAAGAAACAATAATTGTAGCAATATGTATATGACAAATTGACAATTAAAATCAAATTAAAAAAAAAATCAAACTTCTCTAATCTCCCTCTTGCTCTCTAATGGAAGGAGATGTCTGTTTTTCTGTCCTATAAATGGCATTTTAGGGTGTAGTTTAGAGGGAAAAAAGTTAAAAAAAAAAATTGAAGACAGATCTTGAATCAAAATCAATTCAATTGAATACCCAAACCTAAGACTATATCAACTCAAACTTTTAAAGCAATATTTAAAAAAAAAAAAATACCAATAAAGGTTTCTGGTGGTCTGACCGGAAGATGTCAGATTTCTCTTTTACCAACGCTCTTTCCGTATAGCGAACTCACGTTCTCTCTTATTTCTCTGTCTTTGCCCTCTCCAAAGCTAAATCACATATAATCCCAAATTTCAAAAATCAAATCAAAACCTAATGTAACCCATATACCTACATAAAAATCGCCCTACGAACTCTATCTCTCCTGTCTCTGTATCTCAAGCCTTTTGAGTTTTGATTGCATTTTAAGTTTTTAACTCAAATAACTAAATCTAAAGCAATCCAACCAAAAAATTCAAACCTAATTCATATTCAATCCCCAGATTCGAAAAAAAAAAAAAAAAAAAAAAAAGCAATAACTTTACTGGTTATGGGTATACGGGAAAAAAACCTAAAATAAATATCAATGCAACATTCAATCCTATTCTTATTTAATCCCAACAATTTCGTTAACATTAGAAACAAAAGTACCCAAACTAAAAACAATATTTTTAGTGATTTCTGTAATCTAAAAAAAAAAAACCAAAAACAAAACAAAAGCAAATATCTAAAATTGAGAAAACAAACATTTTGATAGAGATTCCAAAAAGCCAAAACAAAAACGAATCAAATCTGAACCTACCCAACAAAAAAAAAAAAACTCAATTAAAAGTAACGTTTTAGACCTAAACCTACAAAATTAAGAAAACAAAAGTATCATTGTCGATGTCGGTTTCGCTGTCTGGTGGTCTAAATTTGGCAAGGGAACGGACGGTGTATGGTTCGGACGAACTCTGCTCTCTTTACCTTTTGATTGTGATGCACAATGGACAGCCTTAGGAACTTTGCCTCTTTCTCTGTTTCTTTCTCCGTACCGTTCTGCCTAGGTTTTGAGTCTGTAAAATCGTGTTTTGTAACTTTTTGATTTCTTATGCCCAATCGATGCATTGTTCACCATTTTGCCTCTTTCTCTATTTCTTTCTCTCTGTCCCAGATTTCATCCTCTCTCTATTTCATCGCCTCTCTCTCTCTCTCTGGTTCTCTCTGTGTCCTAATCGCCTCTCTATTTCTATTTCCATGTACTTTTAATTTTAACTAGTTTTTTTTGGTTATTTATAATGAGAGGCTTTTACAGTGTTGTAGCATTACTAAACAATATAATGTATCGCTTTTTTAAGTCATACGTGTCTGAATTTTAGATAGCCTTTTTTCCTAACGTGGCAGCACCTCCTTAAAGGCTTCTGCTATTATATATAGTATTAGATTGCCACCATGGCACTCGTTGAGATGGATTTTTTTTTAATTAAAAAAGGCCGTGTGGAACTCAAGTTTTATAAACTCGATTTCCTTGTATACAAAACTACAGCTCTTGAAGTACTGGAATCATATTGCTTTATCTTCAAAAAGTACTAAACCATCATATTGGCTATTTTATTCTTCAAAAAGTACTGGAGCCACTTCTGCATATCCTCTGCACTCTTCTTGCCTCCAACAGTGGCTGCAACCATTTCCCACCGATCTGGGTCCTCTTCATCTGCCACTACCACTGCCAAAGCTAGCTTAAACAACTTGTTTTCCTCCCAGCTCCACCCACACAAAACCTTTGGAAAGTCATCCATATTACTAGCACTGAAACTTGTCTAGACCACACCCTATTGATCACTTCGATTCTTTTTTAAGAAAAATAAGGAATACCCAGTAATTCAATTACATTCTAGGATATATCGTGTTAGAGATATATATTAAACATATTAGCCCAATGTAATAAGCCTAAGCCCAGTCCTGCTTGCACTAGTAGTCTAGGGTTTAGTCGCCTATATATACTCATGTTAGGGTTCATTGTAACACAGTTTATTGTACTACACTCCTATACATAATAAAGATGTAGCCCTTAAGGGATTCCTCCATGGATGTAGGCCGTCAAGGCTGAACCAGGTAACTCTCGTGTTCTCAGTGTTCCTATTCTATGCTTCCTCTTCCGCATCCACTCTAGCATATTCAACATGGTATAACACATCGCGTTGCTAATAATACATTTAACATGGTATCAGAGCCAAACTTCGTTCTTGGCATCAAACAAACATCTCTAGCAAGCAAAGAAGATTCTCATGTGCACATCACCATCAGAAGTCACACATGTTTGTCTGCTGGATCTAGACTCCACGGCATTTCGCAGCCACCATGGCTCTGTGTTGTGTCAAAATCCCCAACCAAGCAAACCGTGACTTAACTTTTCAGATCTGTGCACATCAAGCCTTCGCCTGTCGAAACCGACCCCATAGACGTGCTCCTCGGCCTCCCGTGAGGAAAACCCAAAAATCCAGTCACCTGAAGCCCTGCCACGCGCCTCAGTTTTCTCTGGAAAATCTCCCACGCGCCGCCTTAGATTCCTGACTTCCAGATCGTCTTCTTGGTACATGCGCCGCCATGACGGCCTCCTCGTTCACCGATCAACAGAACCTGAGATTCCGGCCCTCCTCCAACCTTACACGCGCCTCCACGCGTTTCGCTAGCTTCTGGCTTCACCTCCACGCGCCGGTAAAATCGCACGCTCCTGCCACGTGCGAAACTGCTGCTGATGTCAACTGACATCACATGATGACGTCATCATTCCACGTTAGCAGCCACGCAAGCTCACCACGTCAGCAGTGTTGCCTCGTCAGCACACATCACCTTGCTAACTGTTGACCAAGACCGACCCGACCCGGACCACCCGAATCTGACCCGTGAGCTCTGATCGTTGACTTTGACAGGAACAGTTGACTTTGACTTTTTGCGTTGACCTTTGACCAAAAGTCAAAATTTCCGACAGGGCCTATCTTGCTCAGTTTTTCACGTAGATTCCAATTTTGGACTCCGTTTCTTCATTTGAAGCTCCAAAATTGGTCAATTGGCATATTCTTCATTGTGGTTTCTTCAAAGGCATTCTTCAAGGCATCTCCAAGTGATCTTCTCATGCTTACCCAACCTCAAGCCTTCATCAGGCTTCCACCTTGAGTTTGAGGGAGGGTGTTAGAGATATATATTAGACATATTAGCCCAATGTAGTAGGCCTAAGCCCAGTCCTGCTTGTACTAGTAGTCTAGGGTTTAGTCGCTTATATATACTCATGTTAGGGTTCATTGTAACACAGGTTATTGTACTACACTCCTATACATAATAAAGATGTAACCCTTAAGGGATTCCTCTGTGGATGTAGGCCGTCAAGGCTGAACCACGTAACTCTCGTGTTCTCGGTGTTCCTATTCTATGCTTCCTCTTCCGCATCCACTCTAGCATATACAATATGGTATAACATATCGCATTGCTAATAATACATTTAACATATCGGAAAGAAAAAAAAAAAAAAAAAAAAAAAAAGGGTTAAGAATCTTTTCTTCTCATCTCACTGATAGAAAATATTAGTAAAGGAAGGAAGAGGAAAATTGGGCATTTCGGTCTTGTTGTAAAATGCCCATTATTTTATGCTTTACTGGCAGTTTTTTATGCTTTACTGTCAGTTAGTGCTGTGTTACCGTGCTTTACAAGGAATTTGATTTTACAGAACTTGAGTTTCCACTTAGCTTTTTTTAATAAAAATTCCACCCGAGCGGGTGCCATGGTGGCTATTTTTATGGAACTCGAGTTACAGTAAATTCGAGTTTCACAAACTCGAGTGTTAAAAAGTGGTATATTGCTAATTATTTTGCAAACAGTGGTAGATTGTTAAAAATTTTGGCCAACAGTGGTATTCGGCCATTTTGGCCTAATGGTTGCTGCAAATTTTCTGGGTTTTTCTCTTAGGTTGAGTTTGGATTGCACTGAAATTATTTCTCTCCCTGCGTTTGGCTTTTCTTTTGTGGGTCCTGTGCACTGTTCACGGGACCTACAAGTACAAATTTTAGCAAATCTAACTTTAAAACTGGGTCCTACGATACTATTCACACATTTTAAAATTATTTCGCTATAATGTCTTCAGTTTTCAGTTTTCAGCAATAAACAGTATCAAACAGATCCTTAAAAGACCATAATTTGCCAATTGGGTTATATATGAATTTTTGGGTTTTGGGATCAATCAATTCAAGTTGGTTTCTTTTTATATATGTATACGGTTCTTATATATGTTTGGAATAGCCTACATTGATAGGTGTGATTGTTATGAAGAATATTAACAACTCTGACATAACATTTTGAAGCTTATTTCAATTATCATATTTGTTTTAGAAAGCTACCATATATTGCTTGCATATTGATTTGATTTATTTTATATTTTGACTATTCCTTTGTTGGTGCTTATAGGCACTCAATTAATGGCGAAAATAACCAAATAGCACCTTTTTGCAAACTATGTTGCAATCTACCACTGTTTCTGAAATATGTAGAGATCTACCACTTTTTAGGTACTCGAGTTTGGCGAAATCGAGTTTTCCATGGTACTCGAGTTCCATGAACTTGAGGACCATGGAAAAATTTTCCGGCAAATTTGAAGTATAATTTTTCAAAGAACTCGAGTTTCACGAAAAACTCGAGTTTCACAAACTCAAGTTTCAAAAAGGTGGTAGATCCCTACATATTTCCAAAACAGTGGTAGATTGCTAATTTTTTTGCTAAATAGTGGTAGTGGGCCATTTTCGCCCTCAATTAATAGGAATTTTAGAAAGTGATTTTGAAAAATCCTAGAAATCTTAGGACCAATATGATTTTGGTAACCTCTGCATTTTTTACTACTCACTTGACGTTGCAATGCTTCCTAATGCTCAAGCAATGACTTCTTCATAAAATTGTATAATCAATTTGATATTTTATTAAATTATTTTAGTCTACCACATAAATAGATAGGTTCCATGGGTAGCACGGGTTAGCGACTAATCTATATATATAAAATCGAAGCCTTTGACTTAGCTTTGACTTTTTTTTAGAGCTCCCACATTTTTACACATCAGCATTATTTAAATAAAAAAAATACAAAATCTAATTTTATATTTGTAAAACCCGATACATAAACTAAAAATATTGTTATTTTTTAATAAATAAATTTTTTTATTAAGTTATTTACTTCCTAACCCTAACTAGACATGGCAAAACGGGTTAAAATTTTTTGACACGACCTAACTTGACCCGAAAAATACCTAACCCAAACCCAAATTTTTTGACCTGAAGCAAAAACAGGTTAACCCGTGACCCGACCCGATTTTTTGCGAGTCAACCTGACCTGACCCGAATAACCCGTGACCCGACCCGTTAAAAAAATTTGCTAAAATAATATTTAGACAACGTCCTTATGCTAGGGGCATAAAGCACAAATCACCGAAACCAATAGATTATAGATAGATGTTCACACTTGATAGACATGAGACAAGACAAGGCAACCCATTTATTAATAAAAAAAAATGCTCATTCAATTTAATACGACACTTCACAACTATGAGCTCACACACTTGACTCACAATTTCAATCAAATGTAGTCTAGTACACTAACCTACTTACTATTTACTAACATAGTAAATGGCTAGACTTAAGAGCTTGTAGTTGATTCTTAAAAAAAGTAAAAGAAAAAAAAAAAGAACTTGTAGTAGTTGTAGTCCACAAAGGTTGAAAGGCACAAACCACTAAGAGATAAGAGCTTTCAACCTTTCACAATTTTTTTTTTTTTTTTGCTTAACACCTTTCACAATTTCAGTCTCTCAGAGAAGACTCTTGCGCCTCTACTTTTGTGGGAATGATATTATTAATGATGTAAACTTAAAATATATACTTTTTAGTACTCTTTAAGATCTATTTCTTTTTGAAGATGTAAACTTGTAATTGCATGTATTTTGACAGTGGGTTATTAATATTGAAGACTTTTTCCATCATAAATTTATGACTATAAAGAATTTTTGTCATGCTCAAAATGTCAGAATTGTTTTTGATTTGTTTAATTGATTTTATTCATTCTTTCTAAATAGGTTGCCATTGATTTTATTCATTCTCTTTAAACAGGTTGTCATTGATTTGTTTTTGTAATTGAAAAACAAAAAGCTCATTTGAAAAATACGGGTCAACCCGACTCAACCTGACCTGTAACCCGATTGACTCGCAACCCGATTGACCCGTTTAAAAATGATCCATTTTGACCCATGACCCAATTGACCTGCAAACCCGATTGACCTGACCCGAACCCGGCCAGCCCATTTTGCCACGTCTAACCCTAACCCCAAAAACTACCCTCTCCATCTTTGCCTCTTCCGTTCTCTCAATTCTCAAACCCCTAAACTATAGTCCATGGGCGCCGGCCTCCCACTTCTTCAGTGGTAGAAAGTTTTTTATTTTGACACTTTAATTTTGGTTTTTAAATATGATTTAGGGTTTCGTTTGGGAGTGTTTCTTTTGAATGATTGATGGAGCCCACAGTGGGTTTTGTTAATTTCAATTGTTGGCCGCATTGCTCTCTCTTTTGTATTTCAGGAATTCAATCAAAACTCTGCATTGCTCTCTCTCTGAATTGGTTTGTGCATGTGATTTTTACACCTCATTGTAATTTCTTTTATTCTTTTGTTGGATTGCAGAACTGCCGCACAATACTTAAGCACATTTAGGCTCATTCCTCAATCTCTTCTACCTCTTTTTCCTCAGTCTCATTAAACGCAGACCTCCCTCTGGCCTTTCACTAATTTGCTTCATGCTTGATTGCACAGCCAAACTATTGTCAAACCTCCTGCCAGCATCAAACCCCCGAAGGGTTAACATAAAACATGTAGCTCAAACAAGATGTTCAAATTTATGTTCCATCCCATCTCTCTCTTTTTGTGTCATTGCTTTGGTTTTTTAATAATAATAATAATGATTTTTGTTTGCTTAGTGAGAAATTGTAGGATTCAAATTATATATAATTTTGGGTTTTTATTTAGTGTGTTTGGGATTTAAGAATCTTTATATAGCTGTTTTATTTGTTTTATTAGTTGGTTGGTGTCAACTTTGATTCATGGTTATTTTGTTCTTGACTTTCTATCTTCTAGGTATTAAATTTTCGGGATTGACCTGAAGAATTTGGATCTTTTTCTGATGTTGGACTATTTTTCATGTATAAAAAATTACAATCTAATCTTTTTCAAATTTCAATTTTCTTTATTGATATGGATTGCAGTGACTCCTCCCAGTGGATTTCTAGATCATCCACACAAAGGTTCTACCCTCATTGTTGTTTTTGATGTTATGTGCATTCATTAATCGTGGCTCATTGTGTATAATTAATTTGGTATATTCTGATGTGATTTCTATTTTATAAGTTTTAAGACTGTCACATACATGTTACAGGTACACTTTGTCTTAAAGCTATTCAATTACTTGATTACTATCAGGTTTAATTGTAAAGAAAGTGAAGTTGAGTTTTTTGGACTTTAAGCAGGCATTACTCATCAAGATTGTGTAGGCCATAAGGGGACAATTGGACCCGGTGATGTGCAAGTAAGACAGATCAGTTGCTGACTCGCTGTTGATCAATAGAAATTAGAAATTTTATGTCAGAGCTTTATTATATGAAACTTATTCCTCTTTGTTTCATATATTTTTTTGTGCAGTGGATGACAGCAGGTAGAGGAATCATCCAACCCTGAAATGCCTCCAAGAAGGGAAACTCAAAGGGATTACAGCTTTGGGTCAATTTATCCTCCAAAAACAAAATGTCAGAACTCTTCTCTTTTTTTTTTTTTTCAAAGGGTTCTTAAAAGTAGAAGTTCTCAAATCAATGATTCCATCAAAATTTCATTCTCTTGGGTAAGTATCAGTGTCTAAGTCTTTTTAAAGTGGTAGTATATTGTCCTATCCCCATAAACATCTATGACTTAGATTTGCTACCGGAAGAAGAAAAAAGCTTAAAGTGGATATTGTTTGGGTTGGTTGGAAAATTCTGATTATAAATAAAATTTACTAGAAATAAGTTATTATGCTATAAGTTGAAGCCTATGAATTTATTTATATAATAGTTTCTATGTGATATTGTGATTAAGATGACTTATGTTTTGGTAATTGATAATTCTCAAAGCTAAGTTGGATTGTATATTCTTTATAAGTCTTTATTGAATTCTTTAAGTCATAATTTTGTTTATATAGAACTGTTAGCATTTAGATGTATTTGTGTGTGGTTATCTATAGAATAGATAGATTATGGCTTTGGGAATTTACTTTTTGACCTAAGTAGCTTATAAATCTTGGGGCTTTGAACCTTATTCCATTATAATTTGCCACAAATCCATTATGTATGACCTATTATCTATGACTTTAAAAGAAAAGATTTGTGAAAGGGTTTTTCTTGGCCCTGTTTGATGCTTTGTCAATGGGTATCATGACAACAATCTAAAATGTAATTGGCATGTACAAGTCAGAAAATTAATAGATGATGAAATTAGACCAACATCCCAAAGAAACCTAGCAGCACAATCACTTATTTTTATTGATTCTTTTGAAGGGATGTACCAAAAACAATGGTGTTCTTAAGGTAGTATATGGTAAGATGACTGATATTTTGGTAATCAACAATTAATAAACCCAGCAGCATAATCACATTTTTTTTTATTGATTCATTTATATTATTTTGTGCAATTTTTGCAGCGGATTTTCTCTTTAGCTATGTACTAATTATAACAAGTAGATATGTTATCTAAGAATGAAAAATCTATCTCTAATCTGAACCCCATAGAAACTCACAAAGATAGACTTCTCAGTTTGAGATAGAGTTGGCTTCTTGATATGTACAATTAATAGACAGTTGATCATGAATTTATAAATATATAATGAGTGCTTTATCAAATTGAAGGTTCTTTTTAGGTGTGTGTTTCCAACTTCTTTCGATTTCTTTTTGGTTTTTTATCCTCTACCGTCTAATATACTTTGCAAAAATTCTAGAATGGTAATGCACATTTAGGAAAAAGGAAAAAGAAAAAGAAAAGTTGTGCACATCACTTTTAAGGATTCTGCAATTACATGTTGCTAAATGCAAATTAAACTTGAAATGTCATATTTACATGATTGCACGTACCAAATTAAAAATGTCATATTATGTTTCCACATACTGACTTGATTACTCATATGCATATTAAATTATTTATCAGATGAATGAATACTCCTTAAAAAAAAAAAAAAAAAAAAAAGATGAATGAATAATGTAAGTTAACAAGCATGTGTGAGGTTGACAGGCGAAAGTTTGTGTTGCGCAATGAGTTTGACATAAAAGTTGAAGATATGTCAAAGGTCTTGGATGCAAGTGCTTTTGGGTGTTTAATGTATGTGATGGTTTGCACTAAGCTGGATTTGGCTCATGCAGTGAATACTACCCGCAGGTACATGGCAAACCTGGTAAAGAGCATTGGAATACAGTGAAGTGGATATTCAAATACTTGAAAGGTACTTCTACACATGAAATCTTGTTTGTGGGGCAACAGGATGATAATTCAGTGGTAGGGTATATGGATGCAGATTATGTAGGCAATGTGGATGGTTATATTTTCACATTATCAAGCAGACCTATTTGTTGGAGATCCACATTACAATCCCTATTAGTCATGTCTACTACTAAAGTTGAATACATGGCTGCAAGTGAAGCTGTAAAGGAAGCACTGTGGTTGAAGGGGCTAGTCAAAGAGCTCGGTGCTGATATGTTGACAAAGCCAGTTCCAAAGGACAAGTTCAGGCATTGCTTGGACTTGGTCAATGTTTGTATCTTGTGATAGCCCTAGGGGTTATGGTGGTGGTGGTGACGGAGGCTTTAGTTCGTGAGGCTTGACCGAATTCAAGCCAAGATGAAGATTTGTTGAGCCAATGGCATGTATTTGGTCGGTGTAGGCTTGCATAGTCCTAGTAGTAATAGGACTCTACTTCAGCGGGGTATGACATGCACTAGAAAGCCAATTCCTAGTTGGTTTTGGACTTGTAGTAACTTACCTAGCATATTATATATATGTTGTTATACGGCTTGGTCAATTGAATTGTACAATTGAGAGAAAGGGTTAGCCGCAAAGGAGAAATAGTACAAGACTAGTGCAAATACAACAGGGTGTTGTATTCTTTTTGTGAGAGAACCAAGGGTATATTTGGGGGTTGGGTCTTATGAGAGTGCTTGTGTGCTACTATTGTAATCTCCTTATTTTATAGTGGAACTTTATTTGTCGCCACCAATGGATGTAGGCAATTGCCAAACCACGTAAATTCATTGTGTCTTTTATTTTCTTCTCTCTTTTTTAATCTTGCGTTAGTGGGTTTATTTTCATAACATTATATATAGCTTGTCATTTTTTGGTTTGATGCATCCAAATATGAAGTATACATTATGCAAATTTTTGTTCTTTATTTCAACTTCTAAAATCCAGGTGGAAATTAATAAAAAATAAAAATAAAAAACTCCCCACAACTGCTAGAACATTTATTTTATTTTAATTTTTTTTAATCAAATATTGGCTTTTTGCTTTCTTTTCATTGGAATTGATTGGTGAAGAATTTGGGCTCTCATTTTTGGGGATAGTGTAACTTTTTTATTGAACCAGATGCTTAGTACATCAATGGTTGTAAAAAAAGGCACCAACACATTAATAGAGAAGAGGATACTTGATCAAAATTAGCGTTACCTAATCTTCTTTTTACTATCTTCATTGCTGCAATAAATCTAATGAAACACACCTTATGAATTTTTATGAGTGTTGAAAACCCATTTATGAATGAAGTTTAATAAAATAATAGTATTATTCAATATTCGTTCTTCCTATTTGTTCTTCTACATGAACATGGTCATCTTTGTATTTTTTTTTTTTTTTTTCAATCATTCATATAATCATTTTATCAAACACGTAGAAATATAGAACCCCAAATAATGGGATTACCTTCAGCATTAAAACAGAGAGCAAACCACTTTCTTGGCAACATTTCATTGTAAAAGAGACATTTAAAAAAAAAAAACACATAACACTGCAATATATAAACACACACTTGACATACCATATCGTTTTAAGGAACAGAGTGATATCCTCATTCAAGAATATAGGTTTCTAGTTCTAAAAGGAGCTCTCTACTAGCAAGACTTAAATCCAAAACCATTCCCTTTCTGTGTAAGAGAGACAAAGGACGTTTAACAGTTTATATATCTTCTAGGGCTGTCCAACAACCCGTCAAACCCAAACCATCCATCCAACCCAAAGGCCCACGAGTGGATTAGAATGCCCAGATGGGTTGGGTGCAGGTCTCTTAGAGTTAAAAGTTTGGGTTTTCGGTTCGGTTTGGGTTCCATATTTACTAGCCCGTAGAAACCGACTTGACCCGTGAGAAATTTAAAAGGAAAAAGGATGGGTTTCAGTTTCATGCTTTAGTTGCAGTCTTTCAGATTCACGTTCTCCTCTCTCTTTCTCTTCTCTCTCTCAAATCCCTAAACCTAGCCCCCATCTTACCGCCGCTGTTGTCAAGTTGATTGCACTACCTTCGCCGTTGACTTGTAGTCATCGTTGCACTCACTATCCTTAGGTTTGAGTCTCACTCAAGCCCCTTTCTGCCTCCTATGATCTGCCATTGATCTTGTGCATCTAATGGTGAGTCAAAGTTTTCTATTTTTTTCCTTTTTAATTTCGCATTGACCTTGTGATGGATGTGGTGATGGTGGATGATGGAGTGGTGGTGGTGCTGCTGCTAATTTAGCATTTTCTCTCTCTTTGTTTCAGTTTCATAGATCTGGGGTTTGTGGACTCATTTTTGCTATTTGATTCTCTGTAGGTTTGGATTGTGGTTTCTGTCCTTTGGATTTTTTATTTTCTCTAAGTTGGCTTTTCGTGCCTGGGTTTTGATTTCTAGGTTTAGATTGGGTTCTTATTTTCTCTGGGTTGATTTTTCTGGGTCTGGGTTTTGATTTCTCTATTTGCTTCAGACCCAAAATCACCCGATGGGTCCGACCCGCTGAACCGATGACCCGAGCTGACGGGTCCGATCCGAACATTCGGTTGGCCATGAGTCCAATTTCTGTTCACTTGATTCTATCGGGTCGGGTGCAGGTCAGCCCCAAACCCGATCCAACCCGACTCGACCCGTGGACAGCCCTAATATCTTCTATTCAATTTTATCTCTTTGATTTTATAGGGGTAGTGGCAACTGAACAAGTATGAACTAGTTGGATTCAATGAGGAGGGGAAGAGGCAAGAAAGGAGGAGATGGAGAATTTGAAGCATTAAAGAGCTTACATGGGAAGTTTAAAACAATGGAGATAGAGAGTCATAGGTGTTATGGAAGCTGAAGTGAAAATTGTGAAAGTGTTAAAAGACTAATAGAAAAATAATGGAAATAAAATAAATTTTTTTATTAATAAAATAAAATAATGACATGGCTACTATTGTGGCTCAACAAGAGTATAGCAACAATAAATGCTATGCTTCAACTTTTAGATATATATAGACAGATTATAACACATGAACCCTGTAAGGAAAAGGGGAAATTTTCCATTTAGCATTAAAAGAGGAACTATTTCGTTAGTTGGCATGTTTTTGAAACATTTTAGCAAATTAGCATCTCGAGCCTTAGAGGCTCGAGTTCAGTGAAAAAATCAAGTCTTAGACACTTGAGTTCTAGACTGGCGTGGAAAAATAATCCACTGGAACTCGAGTCTCTAAGATTCGAGTTCCATAGAAGAATGTTGGGTTACAACAACGTTGGATTTGATTAATTAGATCAAATTACGTGCAAATTGTGGATATACCAACAAATCACCAAATAAATTAAGTGCAGCAAAAATTAAACGACATAGTGATTTGTTGACGAATGAGGAAAACCTCTCGCAAGGCAAAAACCCCATCGGGTGATTTTCAGGTCACCACTCCCAAGAATCCACTAATCAAGAATCAAGCGGTTACAAGTATAAAGAATCTTACCACTACCCTGGACTATCCCAAAATACCAACCTATAGTTGAACCTTTACTCCAATCCCTAATTGGACTTGATCTTATAGGGACTTCTTGCACGGATCCTAATACATGTCTAACTCCCAACAACTAGTTAATTGTTGTTGGATGCAAAGTTCTTCACTTCAAAGCACGTTGAAAATTTGGAAGCACTTGGTTACAAAACCATAAGGTGCACAAGAACGTAGTAGCTTCTCACAGAGTGTATGAGTTCTCTAATTGATTCTTTGTGTGTTTGATAACTTTAAAATAAAGCTTTTATATGGTCTAGAGGTTTAGTGAACGAAACCCTAGCAATCCAAGTCATTGTGGGCCGAAATTCAAATCTGAGAATTCTAAAATCGCAAAGCTCGATAGATCGAGAGGTGTCAAGCTTGCGTTGAGAATCCTTCATTTAATCTCGATAGATGCTAGTGTTGAGACTAGTGTCAAGGTTCATTGAATTACCTTTTCTTCACTTGATTCTTGGTTCAATCTTCATGTCTTTAATAGTACCACTTGTTATGTAAGAATTACATACTTCTTGATACATTAAACCCAACTTAGATCTACTCAATTACAAGTAAAGTGCATTTTGTCAAATGATAAGCCATAGAAAATATGACCCCAACAAAGAAGAAGAAGAAGAAGGAAGATCTGAAAAGAAGAAAGAAGAAGAAAACCCACGAAGAAAGAAGAAGACCAAGACCCATGAAGAAGATCTGAAGAGAAGAAAGAAGAAGAAGATATGAAGATTAAAATGAAGAAAGAAGACCAAGACCCAGCACAGCAAACCCATGGCAGGAACTCGAGTCTCTAAAACTCGAGTTCCACGTGGATTTTTTCTTCCACATTAGATTACCACCAATTGCAACTCGAGTTCCACATTGAACTTGAGTTTTAGAGTCTCGAGATGCTAGTTTGCTAAATAGTTTTGCAAACTTGACAACTAAAATGTTTCAAAAATAATGCTAAATGCATAAATTTTTTTTAAGAAAAGTCCAGAGCTCGGTGATGCTTTTCCAGAATAAGATAGAAGCCTCTGGGAGATGGATTGGAAAAAGCATGCCCCACTATAGGCTTTCATTATCAAAAGCATTCTTTAAGGAGGGAATAGAAGTCAAAAACCACTTATAATCTTTGGACCATTTAAGGTTCTTACTCGGTTGCTTGTCCATCTCAAAGAAAGCTAGCTCCCCCCAACTTTTTACGGTGCACAACCGAAAGCATGTCCAAAAATGTTTGCTTTGACACTGCCTGCACTGTAAATGGCTCACAGTAAAAACATGCTTACTAACCTCCAAACAAATTGAGATTGGCAGGCATTGGTGATCATACCCCTTTCCAAACTCACTGTTAAATTTAGATTCCTCACCACAAACTAGCCTGCTGCTACTCCCCAAATGTTGTGAAAATTGTTGTATATATGAGCATTACTCTAAAATTTATGGCTTCGCTAGTTTCAAATCAAACACTAAAATTTTAAAATAATATCAATTGAAATCTTGGATTTTTTAGAGTTTATTTAGGAGTTTAAATTGATATGATTTTTTTTTTTTTTAAATCAAGATTAAATTTGAAAGAACTATAGTGTTTAATTTGTCACAATCTAAAACTTTGAATTTTAAGTTAAAACTTTTAATATTGTAGGGTTTAATTTGAAAGGTTTGACTTACCTCTAGTATTTTTTTAACTGGACATGTCCTTTTTAAAATCAAGTGGTAGTGGGTTTAAAAAAAAAATTTAAGTTAATTTTTTTATTAAAAAAAAAGAAATCCCACTCTATCCCTTCTAAGCTGCATTTTTATATCTTTAAATATAAAGAATGAGGTTGCCTTTTTTAATTAAAAAAAAAATGTAAAGGACACAGAAGATTGTGAATGGAAAATTACTGTTATATATGCAATTTCAAAATTAAATTATGTTTTCCTTCTGTTATTTTTATCAACCAATCTTGAGGAGGGGGGGGGGGGGGGGGAGAAAGACCACTTAAGCTACTGTTTTGGACGAACATTGGGAGAAAATTGGCCTCTACCCTTTTTTTTTAAAAAAAAATCTAACATTTTGCCCCCTTTCCCAAACTAATTAGAGAAACGCTACTATAGAGTCCTTAAAACGTCACTATACGTATAGGGCGATCAAACTTAAAAATAAAAATAAATAAATAAATAAATAAATTGCATGGAACTCGAGTTCATGGAGTTCGGGTTCCAAAACGCCACTATTAGAAAACGTCACTATAGGGCTCCTTAAAATGCACTATAGGGCTCCAGTTTTTTTTATTTTTTATTTTATTTTTTTTTTCAGTTTGTTATAACTCGATTGTCCAAAAATAGAGTTTTAAACTAAAACTTGATTTTTAAATAATCGAATTTCAAAAGAAAGGCATTTTCCTTATTAATTTGGAAAAGGGAGCAAAATGCTAGATTTTTTATTTTTTTATTATTATTTTTTTATTTAAAGGACAAAAGCTCATTTTCTCCCGAACATTGCTTAAGGGTTTAAACATTGGGAGAAATAATGAAAATGAAACAAAAGTGACAGAAGAAAAAAGTCGATAATTATTGATATCAAAGGAGATGAAGTTTTGAAAATTTGTATTCACACTGTTCATTTTATTGTTACTAAAGTAAAAGATTGTCATTTTATTCATACTTTTTGAGGTCTCGGTCATAATTTCAAATTTACTCTTGCTATAAAAAAAGAAGTTGCTTTTTTTGGTGGGTAAATGCTAGTTGTTTTAGCAATTGGTGGTTGCCATTTTCTAAAATAAGATCCAAGAATTCCTCTTAATTACAAACGGCAGCAGTTGGATACCGTAGATGATGTTAAATATCATATATAGGCAAGGCAATTGGCCATGGGTATGCAAATATGCTGAATCATCTTTAATAATTTATTACGATCATACAAGCAATAAAAATAACACAAATTTATCCGATTTCTTCTTGAATTTCTTATAGAAGCAACCAACTAAAGTAATCCTTCAATCGTACTAAAAGGAAGCAGATAGATTAGTTCCTGCAAAGTAGTAGTTTGCAATAAAGAAAAAAAAAAAATATATATATATATATATATATATATATATATATATGAAATTCAGTGCATTTCTTTGTTTGTTAAATTTCTCAATGTTCAACTTTTTTTTTTTTTTTTTCTTCATTTGAGAAGGTTCTCAATGTTCAAATTTTAGGGTATTGTGGAATAATGAGTCAGCGCATCATGGAGATAACCAAATTTGATGCAAATCAATTTATACTTTGCTACTGTTACCCTTTTTTCTTCTTCTTGTAATATAGGTTTATAACTCTAAACCGCCGTCCAAATATACTATATTTTAATCCATTGCTCAAATAAGGGAACAAAGTAAATAAAATAAAATGTAAAGATACGGTGCCGACACTCCAAAAAGGTTGGTGCTTTATTGGTGACAGGAACAAGGGAGACCCTACAGTTCCAGTCTCTCAACCTCTAATTGATCTGAACAAGGGAGACCCAATCCTCTTATTATCATAAATTCATAATGCCTCTCTAGTTCTTGTGTAATCCAAACAAATCCCATGTAAGCAATTCAAACAGGTTAGCTAGTTGATGTAGACAAGAAATGTCAGACTAGAAATTTGAACTTACCTGTCAAACTCAAAACTAACGTATTCATTCACAGAGAGAGGTAAAAAAAAAAAAAATCCAAATGTACCGTGCTCTTCTACAAGCCTAAGATGGACCAAAATCTGTGCACGATGAATACATGTAATGTGTACAAATGTGTGAACCCTTTTTCTTTACAGGTAACTGAGCTGGGATTGTTGTGTACAGCAGCAAATTGAGAGAAAAGGGTATTAACAAAGAGTGACCACGAATGAATTTTTTGGAGAAAGGGGCTTACTTCATCAAGCAGTGTGCGTTAATGAAGCAGCTTTATTCAGTCTCTCAAGGATGCCACTTGCCTTCCTCTTGGCCCTTAGAGTTCCACTTTGAGCAAGCCTAGAGAGTGTACCATTGGCATTTTCTTCTTGCCTAATCTCCTTCCATTTAGTTCGATCATTCATACAGATGGTGAAGAGAATGGCTACACAATTCTCCTTGTTGTGTTCACAAGTGCTCTCCCTAATGACATTGAGCAAGCAAGGCACAGCGCCAAGCTCTCCCATTTCATCAACAGCATTCTGATGGCTAGAAAGCATTGCAAGTATAGCCAACAACTCATCAACTAGTACGTGATCCGCGATCTTTTTCAAAATCACATTGACTGCACCTTCATTGACAGCCCTCCCTTTATTCTCATGGGCAAAACAAATGTTGAATATTGCTGTAGCAGCATCTTTCATGGCTAATGGATGCCCCTCATCTAGAAGGTCAATTAAAGGTTTGAGGGCACCAGATTTTCCAATAATGAGCTTGTTTGGATCAAGGGCTGATAATGTGAAGAGTGCTGCAGCAGCATTGCTTCTTGTTTGAATGGTTCCAGATTTTAAGGATTCAATAATTAGAGGTATGGCCACTGGATCCTCTGCAACTAGTCTCTTATTATTATCATGAATTGAGAGGTTTAGAACTGTTGTGATCAAATCCTCTTGGAGATCAGGATGAGTATCAGCACTGCCTGATGAGAGTGGATTAAGCAATTGAGGAATGGCATCAGGGTGCTCGCCAAAAAGGGCCCGGAATGATGGCATTTTCTTTGTTAGCTTCCGAAGCTCTTTTGCAGCTTCTTTCTTGTCAGAAAGTGATTGGGACAACTTGTCAAGCAGAGAATTTATATAGCCGGGTTGTAAACAGACTCTTTCTGCAGCAGTTACTGCCTCATCAATATTGTCTACAGGCTTTGGAAGCTCAACTCCATGCTCCTTGCACCATTGGGAAATCATTTCTTTGACCAATTGATTGGGAGTAAGATCTAAATGGGACAGGACTTGTTGGGTTTGAGGGCATGTCCGGTTACCTTCATTGAACCACCGCTGGATGAAAGCACGATCATAAGTCTGCAGATCAACACAGTTATTAAATGACTCATCAGAAGAAGGAAAAAAAAAAAATTAAATGCACAAAAATGAGTAATACCATGATTTTACAGATCAGTGACAAGGAAAAAGCATAAGAAACAGCCAAAAAAAGAAAGAAAAATAAAGCAAAGACATGATATTGAAAGCTTGTACAAACATGATATTAAGTTTGTAGCATAAATAATTGATGACTGGTTGGTGACAATTCATTAATGTTATAAATGAACGATTCTAATTTTTGAGGTTATCATTTGAGATATAATTTTCATATCCACAACTAAATTATCTTTCGCAGTATGTAAGATTTCCAATAACTAAGCCTGCTGGCACTGCAAACATGGAGATAATGACTTCAACAAATATCATTGATCCCTCAATTCACAAAATTCTACATCCAATAAAACCACCTGTACTTTCTGACCCAGAAGAATAAAAGAATCAACCCATGGAAAGCTTGTCCTAAATTCTTAACATCACTTCCCTTCAACCATAGCAAGAACCAAAGATTAGTGAAAAATGAGATTCTTGGATTAATGTTCAAGCAAGAAACTGAGAAGAAAGCATGAAATAGATGCAGAAAATGGCAGTAGATCTTTTGCATTTATATATCTAGGGAAAGCTGGAATCACTCATATTCTTTATCAAGAATTTTGTTGCATAGAATTGAGGGGTTCATGGTATTACCAAATTGGAACATAATCAATAAAAGTGAGATCCTTAATTCCAAAGAATTCTACTTGTAAACAAATCCGTTTCTCGGCAAAGCCTAAAGCTTTTTCAAGATCAAGCAAAAATACTACTACAGAACAGAATAGAACAGAACATTCAATGCTAGTATTAAAATGTAAACATTGTTTCATGCATATTGAAACTGAATTAAACCCAGAAAAGTTGAAGCAACAAATTAGCAACTGGAAACAAAAGAGGCAAGAAAAAAACAAAGAACCTGGCCAGTAGCCAAGACAACAGGGTCTTTCATGAGCTCTTTAGAAATGGGACATCTGAATTCTTGAGGAACAGTGAAAGCATGATCATCAAGTTTGAAAGAAAGGGTGTTGTTTGATTGCTTCAAATACTTCAAAGAACACAATGTTGTGATGGCCTGGTCGGCTGTCTCAACCATATAGTCATCTTCATTAACAATTTCCTTCACCAGTCTCCACAACTCCTTCTTCAGCTCCATAGCCCTGGCTGCCATAGCCCCCCCATCAGTCTTGGTCATTTTGGATATTATGAAACAAAAAAGCAAAAAACAAAAAACAAGAAAAGGCTAGAATTGCAGTGGAATTAGAAGATTGGGTATTGGTGGGAATGGAGAAAAAGATTCAGAACTGTTGTGGTGGGCTGCTGCTTTTTCATTTTCTTTCTTGATTTGAATACTGTTGTGTCTTCTTCTTTTCCCTTTTGTGTTTCAGCGAGAGAGAGATTGAATGAATGAAATGATGAAACGGAAAGACTTTTATGAGATGGAAAATTCGGTTTACAACTTTTTACATGATGTACACACGCACACGGCCACACGGGTCAGATGAGATGAGGTGTGTTATGTTATGACTAATCTATTGACTATTGCCATGTCATGTTACTCACTACTCTACCGTTTCCAATTCTCTGTTTTTGTGTTTGGACTTTCGACTCAAGTGTGTACTGATCAACTCACCTGGTGGTGGTACTATCTGAGGTCACAGCAGGAGATTCACAATATGGTTTTCTTTTCTTTTTTTCTTTTTTTTTTTTAATATATATATTTGATAAAGTAAAATAAGGTTTGGATTTATTAAGTGTGCTTCACAATAATTACTTTTTTTTTATTAGCCTAAAACATCGATGGGTTCTTTTGGTGTATATAGAATTCAATGTTCCTTATTCAAAGGGAAAAAGTCAAGGGATTTTACCAATTAACTTAATTTAAACCCACTTTTTTATATATAATAATAATAATAATAATAGATACAATGAAAATTATGAAGCTTTGATCCTAAAATTTTGAGTTTAGCTATTGATTTTTAATAAATTAATTAAAGTTAGTCACATGTATTCTTTATTAACATTTTATCTAATCCAAATCATACTCTGTATCATTTTTTTATTTTTACTACATGTGTATTCCTCTATAATTGATAGCGTAGTTAAATATTTTAATATAAAAATGTTATGAAGTTATTTCATATATTTGGGAATACTTTAAAACTAGATATTCTATTAATTATTATCAATAATAACAAAGATTTTAAGAAAAATATATGTAATATTTCTCATTGACATATTTTAGTGGCAATCCATTTTCTCTATTTATTATGCACTGTTAAATATCTTATTGAAGGGATATCAAATTATCTTGGAACGTTTAAGAGAAAGAGTGCTTATACGAGGAAAAATTATTTAATATTCTAATAGTAATGGTCTCTTCTCTCAGTTGAAGGGTGAATTCCAACTCAAATTTAGTTAGTAAGATATATTATTATGTAAAAGCAGAAAGCATTACTTCCAAAATACTGAATAACTAGTCGCTAACCCGTGCGATGCACGGGAAAATCTTATGAAAATATAGTTTATACATTAAAACATTTTAATTTTACATGAACTATAATAGTTTTAATAATATTTGAAAAATAAAATAAAAAGTGAAAACTCAAGCCAATTCAAGATGAACCACAGCAATAACAAAGGCAGTCCTCCCATTCATTCTTGCAAGCCAATAGCAACTGCAAGAGCTATCATGAGGGCATTCCATCAGATAGTTTTGACCCAAGTATGCTCCTCCTTTATTTTAATCCTATACATCAACAATTTGAAGTGAGTTTTTAGCAAGTGGTATCAAGTAAAAATCACGTTTGCACAAAACCTAAATAGACATCAACAATTTTACCAAGTTTTTTCTCACTTCATAATAATTATGGAACACCTTGCAAGCTTTAATCACCGCTAGCACATCATTGATGTTGAAGTTTATACATGTTCTGCATGTGGTATTAAGTTTTAGGGTTTTATAGATGTGGCAGCCAAATGATACATGGAAATACTTTTATCACATAATAATGGTGCAACAATCAATATATAAATATATTGTGTGTAACAACATTTAAAAGGAACAAATAAAAAATAAGTGTAATTGTTTTGAATTATCCATTCATCTTAATCAAAATTTAACAAATTAAATTTGATAAAATAGTTTTCATATGAATAAAGCTTGAGTATAGTTTCGTCTTATTTCCAAAAGTTTCCACATATTTCATCCAACAAAGTCTACAACTCTTCCCAGACCTTTTTTGGAAAAGTGAACGACTCTTCCCAGACCTTACCAAACCTAGAAGAAAAGAATGAAAGAAAACTTCAAATCAAATAATCATTCAGAGGAACAACTGCAAACAACCATGAAAGATTTATGACTTGAGTTTTTATTCATTGAAATTGAGCATTTATATGTTTCCTACCATAAGGTTTTGGAATCCATCACCTCTTCTCAAAGGCATTATCCTAGGACGCTGAGCCTTCACCATCCCTGTTAAACTCTATCCCAAACAACTATATAAAGATGCTTGAATCCCAAACATACTAAATAAAAATCCAAAACTTATCCCTACACTTTCTTATTAACCAAACCAAAATTATTATTAAAACAAAAAAATACAAACATGCACATAATGATACAAAAAGAAAGAGAGTGTTTATAAGAAAACTCAGATAATACCCAATTGTGATAATCAGAGTCCATTGGCAGCCCATGTAAAAAATACTTGTAGTCAATAACAATGCAATGCAATCTGCTACATAGATTAAGATCATTCACCCAAAAAAAAAAGAAAAATAAAAAAATGCGAAATGGGAAAGGACATATATAATAAATTTGAACATCTTGATAAATCCTATGAAAATTTCAAAGTAATCTGACTTTCAAATGAAAATTTGCTAGAGCACACATCAAAGAATTTAGGATTTTGAACAATATTGAGTCAAGATCTATAACATTGCACAGAATAGTCCATTAGATTTGTGTAGACAAATCATCAAATTTAAAAAAATATAATTTGGGTATCCCCAAATTCATCAAAAACACGAAGTTTAAACCACTATTTGCCTATTAGATTCAATAATAAATATATCAGCTTGGATCACAGTAAAGTCTCTCAAAATATGCTTCAAAAATAGATATGGAAGAAAAAATAACACAGCTCTACCTTTTCAATTTGCTATTGTTGGAATTTGTAGACAGCTTCTAAACTTTATAGGTTCAATCCTTCACTGTGCATGGCAAAAAGCAGAAAATAGCTTCCATGGTTATACCAAAATTTAAAATACAAACCTTACCATAACTAACAAATAAAAGTTGCAGATAAACAACGAAGCCAAGGTTGCAGAAGGAGGACACTGGAAAAGAAGCTGGGGTCTGCAACCAAACAAAGAATCAATCAAAACCCCTCAAAAATCTAGATGTTGCTCTTAAAGAAGATTCTTATCAAATTTATTATTAAAAAAAAAAAAAATAGCATGATTCTTTGATAAAGTACAAATTCTACATACCCATAAAAATTAGATAAAGAAGTAATAAAAACAATGGTAAACTTGAGATGAAATAATAATTAAACTAAACATAAAACATGCACGGGTAAACAATTAGTTTTTATTTCTTTGAAATTGAACCAAAAAATAGAACCGCACATATGTGAGGACAGTGAAAATGATGTCGAATATTATCACGATGAAGAACTTGGAAATTCACAACTACCTTAAATTTAAAGAACAATGATATTTATTTCACAACTCTCCAAATTGTTAATTTTTTTAATTTCAAAAACCTCCAAATATAAGAAAGAATTAATCATTCACAATGGAGACAATGCATAACCCACATATAAATTTAGGGTAGTACAAACATTAAATGGGTTTTTGAGCTAACCATAACATCACTCTCAAAATAAACTTAAAAATCTTTTGCTAATGTCCATATCATAGTAAAACAGAAAACCTTCAAAACCCAAAACCACTGTCACATTCACTTCACAATAAAAACATTCTAGTTTACCATGAATTAGCAGTTTATGAAAACAATACATGAGGTAGTATAAAATATAGCCCAATCATGAAACCATAAATCCCAGATAGGCAAAAAAAAAAAAAAAAAAAAAAAAAAAAGCCATGAAATTGAAACACATGAAAGCAAAACCTATTGGATTGGGAGGCTAAGATCAAAACTGAATACTGCCACCAAGTATATATAATTAACCACAAATCCACACGAGGCTAAAATAATTCAATAATCTACAACAGAAAGTTAATTATTCAATAACTAAATTAATATACTTGCATTTGTATATAAACCCAGAAACTCAAATTAAATCCAAACACAAACAGAGTATTAAGGATGAAACCTAGATTGTGTGAAGGGTTTGGTTGAAACGAAACCCTAAATCATATTTAACAACCAAAATTATAGAAAAAAATAAAAAACTTACCAGTAACGTTTGCGGAGAGAATCTGGTTTGGAAAAAAAAAAAAAAAACAGAGTATTAAGGATGAAACCCAGATTGTGCGAAGGGTTTGGTTGAGTTGAATCCACCATTAGAAACTTAAAAACAGAGTATTAAGGATGAAACCCAGATTGTGCGAAGGGTTTGGTTGAAACGAAACCCTAAATCATATTTAACAACCAAAATTATAGAACAAAATAAAAAACTTACCAGTAACGTTTGCGGAGAGAATCTGGTCTGAAAAAAAAAAAAAAAAAAAAAAAAAAAAAAAAAAAAAAAAAACAGAGTAATAAGGATGAAACCCAGATTGTGCGAAGGGTTTGGTTGAAACGAAACCCTAAATCATATTTAACAACCAAAATTATAGAACAAAATAAAAAACTTACCAGTAACGTTTGCGGAGAGAATCTGGTCTGAAAAAAAAAAAAAAAAAAAACAGAGTACTAAGGATGAAACCCAGATTGTGCGAAGGGTTTGGTTGAAACGAAACCCTAAATCATATTTAACAACCAAAATTATAGAACAAAATAAAAAACTTACCAGTAATGTTTGCGGAGAGAATCTGGTTTGAAAAAAAAAAAAAAAAAAACAGAGTAATAAGGATGAAACCCAGATTGTGCGAAGGGTTTGGTTGAAACGAAACCCTAAATCATATTTAACAACCAAAATTATAGAACAAAATAAAAAACTTACTAGTAACGTTTGCGGAGAGAATCTGGTCTGAAAAAAAAAAAAAAAAAAAAAAAAAAAACAGAGTAATAAGGGTGAAACCCAGATTGTGCGAAGGGTTTGGTTGAAACGAAACCCTAAATCATATTTAACAACCAATTTTATAGAACAAAATAAAAAACTTACCAGTAATGTTTGCGGAGAGAATCTGGTTTGAAAAAAAAAAAAAAAAAACAGAGTAATAAGGATGAAACTCAGATTGTGCGAAGGGTTTGGTTGAAACGAAACCCTAAATCATATTTAACAACCAAAATTATAGAACAAAATAAAAAAATTACCAGTAACGTTTGCGAAGAGAATCTAGTCTGAAAAAAAAAAAAAAAAAAAAAAAAAAAAAAAAAAAAAAAAAAAAAAAAAAAAACGAATTAGTGAGAGGTTAAAAGGGAAGGTCTGTGTTTAGATGAGAACGAAGAGATAGAGGAGGAATTGTTGAATGGGTAGGAAGGAAGAGACGTTGTGAGAAGAGAGAGTAATAGAAGATGTATTATAGGGTTTTGTTTTAAGTGGCAGAGATTTTTTTTTCCGGTTTTATGGTAAAGTTAGATTTTTTGTTTTTTTATTTATTTAGTAATGCTGACGTGGAAAATTGTGGGAGTTTCAAAAGTTTCGGTTTTATATATATATATATATAGATTACTCTATGATTAGAAGTGTGTATGAGTAATTGTCATGAAGGTAATGGAGTGAAAATATATGCATGTGTGTGTGTGTATTCATAGCTAATAAATAAGAATTTATATTTGAAGTTATGAAAGATGCATCCACACATTTTTTTTTTTCATATAGTTTGATAGTTACGGTGGATAACAAGGATCTAAACCATAGACATCTCTGTTGGAAACCAAGAGGTGCCAATTAAATAACAATACTCTTTGTCAAGATCACAACTAGTGTGTATGAATGAACTTATTTTCATGAGTTAATTTTGCTTGAGAGAGAGAGAGGTGTTTAAGTTACACATTGTGTAACTTTAAAAAATATTACGCCACTTAATATTTTACTATTGAATGCAAATTGTGACAAATCCACAATTGGATTTTGATTTCATTTTATTCCCTACATTCTTACAAAATTTCATGATAATCGGAGATTAATAACCATTTGTATCGTAAAATTATGCATATATTAAATGGATTTCTAGATCGAATAGTAAATAGAATCCAATTGACACAAAATTCAACATGTTTGTTAATAATATAGAAAACGTGCAATTTAATGGTGGGATGTGTGTGTTTTGTTGGTATATATTTTTATGTTAGATAAGAATAAGTTCCATTTTAAAGAGGTGAAGTTTTAAAAGTTGAAAGGAAAAATGACACTAAAAAGTAGAAATAGTACCTATAATGGCAGGTTTTGGATCCTAAGCGCACAAGGTAATAGGATTAAGGCCCAAAGAGCCCAATATAAAGAATTTTTAGAGAGTGGGCTGAAAACTAGGTTTCAGTGAGTTGGACAATGCTTATAATGGATTAAAGATTGAAATAAAACAAAGAAAAATAAGTTTATGCGAAGAAATCCTTCCTCGGCAAAGTCCGAGGAGAGTAGTTTTTAAGTATATTCTTCTTAGACTTGATTACAATTTCAGTTCTTTGTGTTATAGTGTTTTTCAGATTCTCAGATGAACCTCCCCCTTCTTTATCCCTGGAGGATCTCTTACATTATATAGCCTCTTTTGGCTGATCTTAGCCCTCCATTTGTTGATTATGCAAGTCACTACTCGAGTGCTTGTCCCATCAAACGCCCTTCCAAGTCTTCTGTGAGTTGCGGCAAGCAAGACAGCACTGTTCAGGGGTCTTCTCCACATAAATGCGGCCAGGGGTTTGGTGGGGTGTATTAAATGTGGTGGCAGCTATCATCCCCCCAATCACATCAGGGCTAACCCCCTCTCTGAAGCTCTTCCTCTACAATGTGGCCCCCTCTAGTAATGTGCCATTGACGTGGCCAGGGCTCGCCTCTCCGACCTTACCGCTCGAGTGTATGGACTCCTCAGAACTATATTGGCCTCCTTGGCCTTGGGTATGACACGCGGCATTATTACCTTATTAAATTTATGTATCCCACAATAGCCCCTCAAAGTTCCGATTTTTCCCTCTTATTCGAGGAGAAAAATGGGGTTTTGATCCTAAGTGATTGGCTCCACGCGCATCTTTGTTTCCCACATGAGAACGTCACTTCACATGCCTTGTAACCATTCCTGGCACTTCGGAGTCCGTAACGTCTCATTAATTGCTCCATGTGGCGCCTTGTCCCCCACGTCCTACGGTGAGATGGAGATCTACGGCTGGTATTTTTCCTCGAAATTTGGGCGGGGTAACTCCCGCCCAACTCCACCTTTTATATAAGGTGCCTGGGGGATTCATTTCTCTCACTTTCCAAATCTTCAAACTTTCAAGAAGCTCCTGAAGTGACCTTTGCCATTATTTTTGTAAGTTCCCTTATTCTTAGGTTCTCTTCTCCTCAACCAGTCTCCTCGACCTTCTGTTTTCTGTTTCTTTCTTCACAAAAATTTCTTTCCCTTCTCCTTAGTCTGCTTAAATGGGTAGGTTTGCTCATTTAGTAGATACCCTTGCAGGTATGGAGGGGTTTAGGGCCCTGTATCACATTCCCCGGGGTGTCTCCTTGCGGTATTGCACTTGGGTGAGTGGCATACTCTCAGAAAGGAGGGGGAGGTCGGTATTCCCATGATTGCCTTCATAGAAGGGGGAATGAGGCTCCCTATGGATAGAGTGACCAGGGACTACTTAATCGCCTATAGGATCTGCCCTCACTAATGCGCGCCCAACCTATTTAGAGTCTTAGGTAGTGTAGACGCTTTTAACGAGCAAATGGGATTGGGCCTCACCTGGCACAACGTTGTCTGGATGTACGAGTGCCATTTACTTGCAGACTCTGGCTATTATCCTAAGTCTAGGTCTTCTGACATTAGGCTCATCTCGTGCCTCCCTAAATCCAACAAGGGCATGAAAGATGACTTTCTAATCGTCTCGGGTGAATGGCATGACAATCTTCACTGCCCAACCTAAGAGGGAGGACTAGGTGGGGTACCCTAGGTTTAGGTCCTCTAACAAGGGAATTAGTTTTGTAGTTTGCTTCTTTCTTCATTCCTTTAGTGTTTTGTTTCCTTTTGACTGATGACTCATTTTTCTAACTGTGGTTTTGCTTCACGACAGTTTTTCGCAGATAAAAGATACATGGCTTCCAAGCTCAACTTTGTTAACGTTTCAGATCCCAACAGGGTGCTAAGATCCGAGGTGTTTGTGAGCGAGGACAGACAATTGAGAGTTGTCCACATTATCCTCGACTTCACACCCCTATCCGATAAGTTTCAAGACGTGGGCAATGCGATCAGAGTAGGTGATCCTCAACTAGCTCAGATTGATGTTTCAGTGCCCGGATTCCTAGCCCGAGAAGGCACTGTGTAGGTCAAGCTGCCCTTCCATCATTTTTCTCGTGAAGAAGCAGTTCTGAGAGAAGAGACAGCTTCCTCGTGCCTGTCACTCAAGGTGGAGATAGGCCAATTTCAGCTCGAGGAAGGGAGAGAGGAGCAAGGAGAGCTTGTGATTTAGGTCTCGGATTCGGAAGACAAGCTTGACAGATCTTTAGGTGTTCGTACTTTCGGATTCACTTTGCGCGTATAGCCAGCGGTTCAAAGGAAGAAGAAGAAGAAGAAGAAGAAGAAGAAGAAGAAATGCCGCTGGAGAGGAAGAGGGGTCTTCGTGAACTTCTTGTGGGCAGGGCCAAGGGGTCGGCACCTAAAGACGCCTCGGGGTCTCAGCTCTCTCCTCCTCCTTCTCCTTCTCCTTCAGTTAACCCCTACACACCTGTAAATCTGGAAAAAAGGAAGAAGGACAAAGAGGTGGTCGAGGAGGGGGAGGTGGTCCCCTACAATGAGGAGGTTCCTCCAAAGCTTCCGAAGATAGCCAAGGGCAAGGAAAGGGCCTCTTCAGCCGAGAGTAAAGAGGATTGGCACGTGGCTGAGGTGCGCCCTTTGAATCCGATGTGAAACCCTTAGTTGGAGCTGGACAGGGCAGCCATACCATAGAACTCCACCATTAGGGAGTTCTAGAGAGGGAACGCCCACTACCTTGCCAACGCTCTGGAGCAGCCCCTTCTACTACCGAAGGACATGGCTGCTTTAAAGAATGTGAGTGTTAGGACATGTGATTCAATGTTACGAACATATGTCAATATAGAATTGGCTAATCCTTTGACAAAACACACTTTACTTGTAATTAGGTAGATCTAAGATGTGTTTAATGCTTCAAGGAATAAGATTTCAAGTTCAAGTGTTAAAGACATGCAAGTCTGTCCAAGAATCAAGTAAAGAAGTGTTGGATTTTAAAGCTCGACAAATAAGCTATCTATCGAGGTTTATGAAAATCAATTTTTCAAAACTGATTTCAATCCAATCCGTGAATAGATGTTTCTCACAACCTTAAACATATATAAGGATTATTTTAAGGGCCGTCACAGCTGATGCAACTTAATGCAAAAGTTTTTCACAAGCATATTGTGAACCAGAGACATATGCCCTAGTTCATCTTCCTATTCAAGAAGTTACTGTGTTTGTACACCGTAGGGTTTTGTAACCAAGGAGCTTCGTGATCTTCATTATGTGATGAACTGAAGAACTTTGCAGCTAACATCTTTCTCAAGTTGGTGAGTAAGCCGCGTACTGGGATTTGTGCATCGAATTGGTTAGTCACGTGCTAGGAGCCGTGCATTAAAAGGAGAGATTATCACTACAGGATAAGTCCAATTGGGTATTGGGGTAAAGGTTCAATTATAGGTTGGTATAAGGTACTGGGATTCCTTTACTTGTAACCGTTTGTTGTGATAATAGTGAATTCTCGGGAGTGGTGACCTTAAAATCATCTGGTGGGGTTTTTGCTGTGTAGGTTTTTCCCATTCGTAAACAAATCACCGTGTCAATTTAATTTCCGCTGCATTTAGTAATTTCGTGGTTTGTTTGTGCTACTACACTTGTTGCATGCAAATTGAATTAATTAATTAACTTAGCTAATTAATTGGTTAATTCATCACAAGGGGTCATTACATTCTTGGCCTATCAATGAGGCAACAGGAACTCTTCCTGTCCCAGAAGAAGGACTTGGTCTTGGTAAGTTTCTCGACATGCCTTACTGACTTCATGCTATATTGTCTTTTTCTTATTTGACGAAGCATTCCTTTGTCGTTTTTGTGCAAGCCATCCAGGAGGTGTTTATGGCTGAGGAGTGGGTGAAAGATGCCTGAAACGAGGCTAGGCTCACGAACAATCTTCATGCAGAGACCAGCAAAGCTTTAGGTGTCGCCAAGCAGAAGAATAAGGAGCTTGGTACGAAGTTGGCTGCTGAGGAGAAGGGAAGGAAGAGCACTGAGGCTGGCCTTAAGAATGCTCAGGATTAAGTTGAGGAGCAACGTAAGAAGCAAAACTACGCTAAGATAGAGCTGGCCACAGCCAAACAGGAGGTTGTGGATCTGAAGGCAAAGCTGGAGAAGGCCAAGAAGGCTGCTCGGGCGGCTAAGGTAGTTGCAGATGCTTCGGAGCAAAAGTTCTATGATCTTGGGGTGCAGTAGACCGGGGCTTACCTAACTGAGGAATTGGCTGAGGTCTGCAGGGACTACTGCCAGGAGGAGTGGATCGAGGCATTGAACCTGGCTGGAGTTCCTGCTGCCTCAGAGTGGAGGAGGGCTAAAAACATTTATTATCCACAAGACCTCTGAGAAGCTCCTGTGGCACTTCTGGGCCCTGAAGTAGATGCGACCCCTGCAACAACTGCCCCTGAGCAGCTTTGTTAGGACATATGTGTTTCACTTGTTAGGAACATATGTCACTATTTTATGTAATTGGCTTATCCTTTGACAAAACGCACTTTACTTGTATTTGGGTAGATTTAGGATGTGTTTAAATACCTCAAGAAACCATGTTTCAAGATCAAGTGTTGAAGCCTTCAAGTCTGTCCAAGAAAACAAGCTGATAGTGCAAATTCATTAAAGCTCGACAGTTGCATCTATCGAGCTTAAGAAAGCTGTTCAAGCCCCGTGTGCTCGACACCTGCTCGACAGCTGCTCGACACCTTCTATCTGTCGAGGTTTAAGAATTTCAGAATTCTGATATGATTTTCTTGGGATCCGTGAATATGTCTTTGGGCTTTCTCTTCCCCTAACCCTAGAGATATAAAAAGATTGTTTTAAAGGCCGTCAAATAGTTCACAAGTTGCACAAGTTTTGAGCAAATTATGTTCAAGAAAATTGTGACCAGAGACGAAGTTCTTGCCCTAGTTCATCTCTTTCTCTTGAAGAAGTTGCTGTGTATGTGCACCGTAGGGTTTTGTAATCAAGTATCTTCTTGATCTTCATCATGTGGATGAACTGAAGAACTTTGCAGCCAACAACCTTCTTAGTTGGTGATTGAAGTCGCGTACTGGGATCCACGCAATTGGTTAGTCACGTACTTGGGAGTTGTGCATCAGAAAGGGGAACTGTCACTACAGAACAAGTCCAATTGGGTATTGGGGTAAGGGTTCAACTGTAGGTTGGTAAGGAACTTGGGATTCCTTTACTTGTAACCGCTTGTTGTGATAATAGTGGAGTTTCGGGAGTGGTGACCTGAAAATCACCCGGTGGGGTTTTTGCCGTTAGGTTTTCCCCATTCGTAAACAAATCACCGTATTATTTATTTTTCGCTGCATAATTAGTTTATTGGTGATTTGTTTATTGGTGATTTGTTTGTGCTACCACGCGTTTGCATGATAAATTGATTAATTAATAACTTAGCTAATTAAGTAATTAATTTCTAGCACAAGGGGTCATTCAGTTTGTGGCCTATCAAGTGGTATCAGAGCAGGCACACTCTGATTAGGGTTTAATCTTTGCTGTGTTGATCGATTGAACCCTGTTTGTCATGGATAGAGGATAGTCATTAATCATACCTCCTTTATTTGATGGTACTAACTATGCATATTGGAAGGTACGCATGAGAGCTTTCTTGCAGTCTTTAGATGAAAAGGTGTGGCAAGCTGTCGAGATTGGTTGGACTAAGCCAAAGGAAGCGCCAGCTGATTGGGATGAAGCCAAGATCAAGGCGGCAAACTTCAATAGCAGGGCATTGAATGCTTTATACAGTGCAGTCACCAATGAGGAGTTCAAGAAGATATCCTCTACTGAAACTGCTAAGGAAACATGGACCATCCTCCAAACAACCTATGAGGGTACTAAGGTTGTCAAGGATTCAAAGCTTTAGAGGCTCACTACAAGCTTTAAAGAGATAAAGATGGAGGAGGATGAGTCATTCGATGAGTTCTATGCCAAGTTAAAGGACATAGTGAAGTCAGTCTTCAATCTTGGGGAAACCATTCTTGAACCCAAGATTGTGAGGAAAGTGCTCAGATCTCTACCCGAGAGATTCCATGCCAAGATCACGGCAATAGAGGAATCAAAAGATATTGACAAGATTCCTCTGACTGAGCTGGTTGGAAACTTGCAGACCTACGAGCTAGGGTTAACTAGAATAGGCAAGTTGGGTAAAAGTAAGAGCATGGCTTTGAAGGCCAAGAGCAGTGAGACAGATGAGTCTTCAGATGATGAAGATTCCAAGATGAAGTTCTATATCACCAGGCAATTCAAGAAGCTTATGAAGAACGCAAATGGAAAGGGCTTCGACAAGGACCGCAAGCAATCCAACTCCTCTCAGTTTAAAGGCCAAGACAAAGGGAAGAAGGATGCTAAGGAAGGTGGTCAGTACACTATTCCCGCAGGACCTAAGTGCTTCGGGTGTCAAGGCTTCAGTCACATGAAACATGAGTGTCCTACATATCTCAAGAGCATTGGGAAGAGCAAGGCACTTGCTATTACCTTGAGCGACACCGAGCCTGAGGATGATTCCGACAATGAGGATGACGGAATCTTGAATGTATTCACTGCCACTGTTGATCCTACTGATGGGATTGTTGAAGATGTGGTTGAAGAGGACGAATTAGTGGAATCCAAATTTGAGAATATGGATGATCAAGATGACATCCATACAGCCTATGAGAAACTGTACAAGCTTTTTGAGAAGCATGAGAAACTGTATAGGCTAACCACCAAGAAGCTCAGTGATGTGGAACTTGACCGTGAGAAGCTTTCCACAAAGTTTGATGAGGCTAATCAGACTATTGGAGCACTGAGGTTCGAGAACAATTTCTTGGCTGAGAAGACCAAGAAGCTTGAAGCGGAGCTGTTTCAAGTCAGAGCTCAATTGGAGAGGACTTCAAGTGCAAAGCTTGATGAGATGCTCAGCATTCAGAAATCTGCTTCAGATCGAACAGGTTTAGGGTATGGTCTTTCTTCCTCTAATACTGCTTCTACTAGTGCTACTGTTTTTGTTTCTCCTGCTAATAATGTTAAAATTGAGAACAATGAGATTAAAACTGAATTAGCTAGTGAGAACATAGACAAGGGTAAATCCATCTTAAGAGCACCCCCTAAACTTGAGAAGAAAGATGTTAAAAACCCTAGGGCTAAGAAGGCTAACTCTTAAAAGCCTAAACAAAAGAAGCAGCATCTTTGTCATCATTGTGGAGCTGCCGGTCATACTCGACCAAATTGCTACAAGTGGCTTGCCACTCAACAGAGCAACGACATGATAGCATCTGGGAACCAGAATCAGCTTCAATCCTCTCTTGCTCCCCTTGGAGATCTTTTTAAAGCCCTCATGTTCCTTTCGAACTTAAACGGTTTTAATTCTTCCCCCTTACCGCCGATTCAAGGGTTTAATCAAAGGAAAGGTTCTTCTAGGGTGTGGAAGGAAAAAGGGCTCCAAATGATTCTGTCATTTTTTTTTCTCTCTTTTCTTGTTTTTGTGTGTGCATTACTTTTGTGTTTTGCTTTCAAGTTTTGAGTCAGTCTAGTTTTTATGCTTTGTTTGTTTAACATGTTTTTGTTTGGTTATCTTTCAGTTTTGCTTTGTTTTGTTTTTGATAAAAAAATTAAAAAAACAAAAAAATTGAAAAATCAGAAAAATACAAAAACAGTATGTGTTTTGTGTACATTGGTACTTGTGTACCTTGGATGGCCATTGAAACAAAGTCTTCTAAAATTTGTATCTTTTGTAGCTTAGATGAGCATCTCTACGCACAACTAAGCAAGTGAGCTTTGTGGCTCTTGTTTGTGATGAGTAAGATTAAGTTTGCTCTTGTACTTAACACTCATATCACTCTTTTTGATGGGAATGACTAAAAAATCCTAAGAGAAAGGCATAAATAACCATCTCACCACTGTTGCCCGCCAATCATAATATGACACCTGTATGCTTCGGCATAGCAAAAGTGCAGTGTCAATGACATTTGTGTGCTTCAGCATAGCAAAATTGGAATGTCAAATATCATTGGGTAATTCTTTTCTCTCTTATATGCCCATGCATGATATGCTTAAAAGAAAAATATGCAAAGAAAAATCAAAAGCAAAAAGATAAAAAATGCTTTAAAAATGATTGCAAGCGTGTATTCTAGGAGATGTGGGAGTTATAGGATGTACCTCGAAGGTGATAGTCCCCATCAAGTAGTTATGATTGTGTGTGAGTTAAAGTGATTTTCTCATATCTCAAATCGTCATAACATGTCTACACTTATGCAATCTTGCAATGTTTTTCACACACAACACGCAATATTCTTTGCTACTCTTGATACATGTGCAAGTACAATGTGATTTGGCCATCACAAGATTTTACATGTGTTAATGTATGCTCACTAAACTGTTTTGACTTTTTTTTGAAATATAAAATTGGTTAGACGTGTTTAGTGTGTGTGTGTGTTTTTGAAGATCCATGTGCTTAAAATTTTTATTGAGAGATGATTTTGAGAGCTTATTATATTGATTGGATCTTTGGTTGAGTTGCATGTTGGATTGCATTCATGTCTGTGTTTTTTTCACATCTCGAAAAACTGCTTTTAAAAGCTTGCTCGACACCTCCTCGATACCTCCTCGATACCTTGCTGTCTGTCGAGCTTTTTCAGCTTTTTCTTATCGCAATCCCGACAGCTTCTCGATACCTGGTGGATCGATCGAGAATGGTTCTGCATCCTCGATAGCATCTCGACACTTGGTGGATCGATTGAGAATGTTTCTGCCTCCTCAATAGCTTCTCGACACCTAGTGGATCGATCGAGCTTCTGTTCTTGTATCTGATGATTTATTCCTCGACACCTCATCGATACCTGTATCTGTCGAAGACCATTTCCTCGATACCTTCCTCGACAGATGTCTCGACACCTCTCGACACCTTCATCTGTCGAGATTTATTGATGCACTATTTAATCTCCCTGTGCGATCCGAACCTCATTTTGTTCAATCTCTCTCTCAATCGATACTTCTCTGTTTTCTCTCCCAAACTATCTCATCTCACTCCAATCTTTGTTCCTTAAGGTTTCTGCAAGCTTTTTCAAGATTTTCTTCACTTGGTAAGCTTCTAATCCTTTCATATTCATGCATTTCATGTTTTGAAACCTAGGTTTTAGGGTTTTTTGAGAAATTTTGGGGTTTTTCAAAATTGATGAGTTTTTATTGAAATATTGGGATGGGTTTTCACTTAAATGAGTTTAAAACCTCATACATTGCATCACATTAGAATTATAATAGTATTGTCATGCATCTAGATGTGTGCTATCTGTTTGTATGCTGATAGGTTTGGATTGGGCTGAGCCCATGATGCAATTTCTTTTGCATGTCACATGTTCATGCATTTCCCATGCATACGTACTCTCTTTTCAATATACTTGTTGTATTTGAAATTGCTTGGGACTTTTCTGATTGTCTTTCTTTCTCTCCCTCTCTTTCTATTTACGTTAGTCGTGTCTATGGCACCTAAGCGTAAATCTACTCCAGCTCGGAACCCTCTTCGTTCCGGAGCTTCTTCATCCTCTGATCCTACTCTGTCTCATATTCGGTTCTGTGATGATGATGCCTTCAAGGCGTTCTCAAAGAACTTTTCTAGACGAGGCATTCATTCGGAACGCCAAGTCATTCTGTCGGACTTTGCCGACACCGACCTTCCCACTGTCATTCACAATCGGGGATGGGAGTCACTGTGTGACGTCCTGGTCACCTGTCCTCTCGTGCTTATCCAGGAGTTTTACTCCAACATGTACGGGATTGATCGTTCAATACCTCTTTTCTTCACTCGCGTTCAAGGTATACGCATTCTATCACACCGCAACTTGTTGCGGATGTGCTTCGGGTCCCTAGGATAGAGTTTCCTGACTATCCTAGTTGTGAGTGTCTGAGGACTGTGTCCAGGGATGAGCTCATGTCTGCTTTCTGTGAGCGCCCTTCTGTTTGGGGTGAGCGTCAGTTTACACCATGTAGACCTTTTGCTAAAGGTCCTAGATTCATGAACATGGTGATGACCTTTGTTTTGCAACCACTCTCTCACTACAACTCCATTACAGAGCCTTGTGCTCGATTTTTGTTATCTCTTCTTGAGCATCTTACTATTGACTTCCCTTCTCATTTCATTCTTTCTATTATAGATGTTCATCTAGATTCGGTGTCCCGTGATAAGCTCATCTTTCCTTCTGCTATCACGAGGATCTTACGTCATTTTTCTGTTCCTTTTCCCTCTTCCGACCATTTCACCTTCATGTATGCCATAGATTACGCTACCGTTAAACGTAGCGAGGCCCAGTTTTGGTCGAGGCAGTCGGATTCAGCAACTCTTCCCTCTCGTTCAGCTCCATCCCATTCTGCTCCATCCACATCCGCTCCTTCCTCTTCTTCGGGCGATGTGACTTTAGGAGACATCATGATGCAGCTGCAGTGCATGGATGCTCGCCTAGATACACTCTCTACGGAGTTGTATCAGGTGAATGTTCGTGTCGGTCGTATTGCACGGCGACAGGCGTCCATGGGTGGTTTTGTTTCTGAGGATTCTCCTCCACCACCTCCTCCCGTGGCTTCTGATTCTGAGGATGAGGATGATGATGATGGTGATGACGATGATGCTACAGATGATGCTGATGGAGATGCTAGCTCTACCGATGAGATGTCTACTTGACACTCTTACCCTTTGTCACTCGTGACAAAAAGGGGGAGTAGTTTGGATATGAGAATAGTCTTTCTTAGGGGGAGAGTTAGTATAGGACCATTTTGTTAGGGGAAGTGTTGATATGTTTTGAGGGATGTAGTAAGGATATTATGTATCTTTTCTTTTCTTTCTTTTTGGATACATTATTCTTGTACATGAGGTCTTGTGACCATTTATAGACATACATTGTTCTTATCTCCTTATTTATGTTGATGTATATTTTTCTTTCACCTACCCCTTCATGTGTTGTTTCTTTTCGCCTTTTATACACATGCTTCTTATTACTTATATGCAATCTATTATTTCTGTTTCACACAAAGATGCCTTGATGAGTTTTGTTTAAAGTGTTTCAGAAATATAGGTTGTCAAAGTCTACTTGCCATAAACTCTTTTCTTGCAAAGTTTTTCAAGAGTTTGTGTTAGGATAGATTTTATTGTATTCAACAAGTGAATATGAGTTGAGTGATTTATGACTTCTCTCATATGTTCATTTGTTTGTTGTGGTTTTGTCACGGATTGCCAAAGGGAGAGATTGTTAGGACATATGTGTTTCACTTGTTAGGAACATATGTCACTATTTTATGTAATTGGCTTATCCTTTGACAAAACGCACTTTACTTGTATTTGGGTAGATTTAGGATGTGTTTAAATACTTCAAGAAACCATGTTTCAAGATCAAGTGTTGAAGCCTTCAAGTCTGTCCAAGAAAACAAGCTGATAGTGCAAATTCATTAAAGCTCGACAGTTGGCTCGACAGCTACATCTATCGAGCTTAAGAAAGCTGTTCAAGCCCTGTGTGCTCGACAGCTGCTCGACACCTTCTATCTGTCGAGGTTTAAGAATTTTAGAATTCTGATCTGATTTTCTTGGGATCCGTGAATATGTCTTTGGGCTTTCTTTTCCCATAATCCTAGACATATAAAAGGATTGTTTCAAGAGCCATCAAATAGTTCACAAGTTGCACAAGTTTTGAGCAAACTCTGTTCAAGCAAATTGTGACCGGAGGCGAAGTTCTTGCCTTAGTTCATCTCTTTCTCTTGAAGAAGTTGCTGTGTATGTGCACCGTAGGGTTTTGTAACCAAGCATCTTCTTAATCTTCATCGTGTGGATGAACTGAAGAACTTTGCAGCCAACAACCTTCTTAGTTGGTGATTGAAGTCGCGTACTGGGATCCGTGCAATTGGTTAGTCACGTACTTGGGAGTCGTGCATCAGAAAGGGGAACTGTCACTATAGAACAAGTCCAATTGAGTATTGGGGTAAGGGTTCAACTGTAGGTCGGTAAGGTACTTGGGATTCCTTTACTTGTAACCGCTTGTTGTGATAATAGTGGAGTTTCGGGAGTGGTGACCAGAAAATCACCTGGTGGGGTTTTTGCCGTTAGGTTTTCCCCATTCATAAACAAATCACCGTATTATTTATTTTCCGCTGCATAATTAGTTTATTGGTGATTTATTTGTGCTACCATGCATTTGCATGATAAATTGATTAATTAATAACTTGGCTAATTAATTAATTAATTTCTATCATAAGGGGTCATTCAGTTTGTGGCTTATCAAGCTTCCAAGTACCCAGGCCTCTCTTTCCCCTCCTAAGACCTCTAAAGGGCCTGGCAAGGCTGGTGACCAAGGCTAGGGGGTGGAAGTGGCCAAGGGTAAAGAGGCTGGCTAGGGTAAAGTTCGGCCAGAGGATAAGGGTAAAGGCAAGGAAGCTAAAGCTCTGCTAGAGGCCAAGGGCCCAGAGGCTGGCCAGGGTAAAGTTCGGCTAGAGGATAAGGGTAAAGGTAAGGAAGCTAAAGCTCTGCTAGAGGCCAAAGGCCCAGAGGCTGACCGAGGCAAGGAAGCTACTCCCAAGACAAAGGAGTCCAAGCTGGTCAAGCCTCAAGCCGTGACCCAGGAGAAGAAGGCTAGCTCGGGCAAGGCTGCTAATCCTCCTGTCTCCCAACCAGCCTGCAAAGAAGACCCTTCTCCAGGCAAGGCTTAGCTTAGGATTTTTCTCTTCTCTCTTTTTTTTTTTTTTTTTTTTTTTTTGGTACTTTTCTTTTGTTATGGCAACTTGCCACGGTTTATGATGTATCTTTCCTTTTGTTAAATGAAAAGACATTAACTTTTGCTTTATGAACTTTTGTTTTTCTTGCAATATTTATCTCTGATTGGCTGTAGTTACTATTCTGTCTTTTGCTGAGAGGTCAGATTGATGATGGTTCTAAGGGTGAACACCCATATGATGGTTCTAAGGGTGAACACCCATACTTTAACAAAAGCTAATAGTAATGAATTTTTGTTAATTCAAATAGATTAAGCCCATGTAAACAGTGAGAAAAATAACTATGTGTCGGTAAATAAAACTATATAATCAACAAGAATGTCTAAATAAAACTATATAATCAATAAGAATGTCTAAGTCCTTAGAGAAAAACAAAACACTTAGTAGAAAAAGGGGGTGTTTGAGGTCTCTCATTTTAAGAGTACCTTATGAATGTACCTTCAGAATCCTTTAACGAAAACCCAGGGTGAGTCCTCATTTTCACATGATGATGCATATGCCGAGGTTCCATCCTTGGTGAATTTGCGAAGCATTAATTTACCCAAGGCATGTGGTCCGAGGGGCCAGGCATGGCCGAGGTTCTGTTTAACACATGGATATTTGCTCAAGAAATATTAATTTACCTAAGGTATGTGGTCCGAGGAACAAGGCATGACCAAGTTTCTATTTAATATTCACACAAGTAATTAAGAATATTAATTTACCCAAGGTATATGGTCCAAGGAACCAAGCATGACCAAGGTTCTGTTTAATATTCACACAAGTAATTAAGAATATTAATTTACCCAAGGTATATGGTTTGAGGAACCAGGCATGGCCAAGGTTCTGTTTAATATTCACACAAGTAATTAAGAATATTAATTTATCCAAGGTATATGGTCCGAGGAACAAGGCATGACCAAGGTTCTATTTAATATTTATACAAGTAATCAGCATGACACATAACATCACAAATAAAAACATGGCAGAATTTCCTTTCACTAATAATAATACCTTCGCAGGTTATTTATATTGCAGGGGTGCGGTACAACATTTTCATCTAGATCTTCTAGGAAGTATGCACCTATACTAGCTACTGAGGTGATATGGTATGGCCCTTCCCAATTAGGCCATAACTTTCCCCATGTTGGGTTTTTTGCGGTGCCCACAACCTTTCTTAATATCAAGTCCCCAGGGGCTAAGGGTCTTAACTTCACACTTGAGTTATACCCCTGTTTGAGTTTTTGCTAATAATATGCTAATAGAACCATAGCATTTTCTCTCCATTCTTCAACTAGGTCCAGGCTTTTTTCTAGTAGGTTGTCATTACTGTCTGGAGCGAATAAGCTTGTCTTCAGCGTTAGGAATCCAATCTCCATAAGAATCACAGCCTCGGTCCCATAAGTCATTGAAAAGAGGGTTTCCCCTGTGGACCTACAAGGCGTAGTCTGATATGTTCAAAGAACGTGTGGCAGCTCTTCCACCCATTTACCCTGAGCAACATCCAAGCTCTTCTTGAGTCCATTCACTATGACTTTATTGACAGCCTCGGCCTGTCCATTCCTTTATGGATAAGCCGGAGTTGAGTACCTATTCTTAATACCCAGTTCACAATAGTACCTTCTGAAAGCTTTGCTATCAAACTGAAGCCCATTGTCTGAGATGAGGGTGTGGGGAATCTCAAATCGAGTGACAATATTCTTCCACACAAACCTCTTGGCATCCACGTCCCTTATATTTGCCAGTGGCTCCGCTTTAACCCATTTGGTGAAGTAGTCAGTGCCGACCAAAAGCCACCTCCTATTTCTTGCTACTTAAGGGAATGGCCCTACAATATCCAAGCTCCATTGAGCAAAAGGCTAGGGACTAGACAGAGGATTAAGGACACCCCCTAGCTGATGAATGTTTGGAGCAAATCTCTGGCATTGGTCACACTTCTTCACGTACTCTTATGCTCCCTTTTGCATATTTGGCCACCAATATCCCTGAGTGAAGGCCCTGTGAGACAATGATTTGCCTCCCGTATGACTTCCACAAATCCCTTCATGTAGCTCTTTTAGGAGTGGTTCTACTGTTTCAGGATGAATGCATAGCAAATATGGTCCAGAAAAAGAGTGCTTCTACAACTTTTGATCTTTAGACAACCAAAACCAAGGAGCTTTTCTTCGCACTTTATCAGCCTCCCCTTTCTCCTCGGGCAAGATGTCATCCTTAAGGAACACCACAATAGGATTCATCCAACTAGGCCCTACCCTAATTTGATGAGTCTGAGCTTTCTCTCTCTCCATCTCAGTTGGCTCACACAAATCCTCAACCAGGATAACCTAAGGTAAGCTCTGCGCCAAGGAGGTTGTGAGAGTGGTAAGAGAGTCTGCATGCGTGTTTCTGCTTCTAGGGATCTGCTGTAAGGTGAAAGACTCGAACCCTGATTGTAGATGTCTAACCTTATTCAAATACTCTTGCATTCTAGAATCCCTGGCCTCCAATTTTCCTTTCACCTGGCCTACAACCAACCTCAAGTCTGAGAGCAACTCTACTGCTCTTCCTCCCATTTTCTGAACCATAGCCATTCCTGCCAACAAAGCCTCATACTCGGCCTCATTGTTTATGGCCATGAAGCCCAACCTTAAGGATTTCTCAATAATAATTCCTTCCAGAGATATCACAACTAGCCCCACTCCAGATCCCCTTTGATTTTTTGCACCATCAACGTACACCTTCCAAGATAAAGGCCCTTATGGGGAGACCACGCCAACTGATTTTCCATCCATGCATTGCTCTTTCTTGTCCTCTCCCATTGGAGACTCAGTAAACTCGGCCACCAAATCCGCAAGGACCTATCCCTTAATGGAAGTGCGAGGCATATACTTGATATCAAAAGCTCCCAAGATCGTTCCCCATTTTGCAATTCTCCCCGTATAGTCAACTCTTCGAAGCAGTGATTGTGTTAAGGACCTGGACATAATTGTTGTATAGTGTATCTAATTGAATAGCATTGTAAGTGTCTGTGACTGATTGTGCTACGTGAGCTGTAAGTGTGTTAGTTGTGACAGTTTTGTTAGATAGAGCTGTTGGGTTGTTATTAGTTAGTTAGTTGTTAGTTTTGGTGGGAAGACTTTAGCCTTGTATAAAGATGTGGAATGTTATGAGAAAGGGCAAGAATGGAATTACATCAACTTCCTTAGTCTAATTCAGTCTTTCTTCCTCTCTCTTTCTGTTTGGAGGTAGTTACCCTCGAAGTAACTAGCAATTCCCAATTCTGTTTTCCTTTTCCTTTCTCTGTTTTCTTATTCTTTCTTTTTCTATTTTTGTAATTAGCCAAACACTTAACAATTGGTATCAGAGCCTACCTTCCTGCAACCATGACTGAGACTAGATCTTCTTCGTATATCAATGAATCCTTGTCTCTTTTCAAAACCACCACAGACCACCATGCCCATTCATTACAAGAGATCAATCAACAGCTGAATGCTAACACTTAACAATTGAATGCCAACACTCAACAATTGAATGCAATTAGTTTAGCTCTGCAGAAACTCACTGAAGCAGAGGAATAGAGGTAACAAATAGCATCTTTAAAGTCTTCATCTCAGACCCAAAGCACTCCAATATCGCATGCTATTTCTCTTCCTATCTTAAATTTATCAAAAAGTGTGAAACTTGATTTTCCATGATTCAAGGGAGATGACCCTACTTCTCGGTTGTATAAAGCCAATCAATATTTCAATTTTTATCAAACACCACTGAGTGAAAGGTTGTTAATGGCTTCCTTCCACATGGATGGGGATGCCCTGATTTGGTTCCAAGATAGTGATGAGACTGCCCTGTTTACTACATGGGAAGGCTTTGTAGAAGCTTTGTTGACAAGGTTTGGGATTACTGCCTATGAAGATCCTATGGAAACACTTACAAGATTGAAGCAGTCAGGTAGTGTTGTGGTTTACAACGGGCAATTTAAGGCATTATCAAATAGGATTAGAGGTCTGTTAGATAGCCACACACTGAGTTGTTTTTTAAGTTGTCTCAAAGATGAGGTGAGGTTACCTGTAAAGATGCTTAATCCCAAGAATCTTAATGAAACATTTGGTTTAGCCAAAATTCAAGAAGAATACCTGAACAGTAGCCGCAGAGGTCAAAGATCTACAATTGATTACACTAAGCCTTCCATTTTGGGTCCAAAACCTGATGTGAAGTTGGATTCCAGATATAGGCTTCCTTTGCAAGGGTTATCACCTTCTCAGATGAAGGAGAGAATAAGAAAAGGGCTTTGTTTCAACTGTGATGAGAAATTCCAACTTGGACACCAATGTAAGTCAGCCAAACTCTTCTTGTTAGAAGGTTTATTTCCTTTTCAAGAACCTAGTTCTAATGTCCAATTAGTAGAATTTGATGAATCTTAGGCTACCTTATTACCATTGGATGAAGATAATTCTGGATATAATAAATCTAATATTGAGAAGGGTGTAGCTGAGATCACTTTATATACTTTATTGGGTAGTCCTTCACCTGGTACCATGAGAGTTAAGGGTAAGATTAATGGTCACTGGGTTACTATCCTAATTGACACGGGTAGCACACATAATTTCTTTGATACTTCCATCCTAGCTAGTTTACAACTATCATTAGATCCTACCCTAACATTTGAGGTGAAAGTAGCTAATGGTGCTACCATTTAGACTCATGGTGTGTGTGCCAATGTTAGAGTTTTAGTGCAGGGCATGCTTTTGCAGTGGATTTGAATGTTTTGCCTCTTGGTGATTGTGAATTGGTTTTAGGCACTCAATGGCTTAGAACTTTGGGTGTAACACAGTGGGATTTTAGGGCAATGTTCATGAAGTTCCAACATTTGGGTGCCACAGTGAATTTGGTAGGTCTACATCCTGTTGCTCACTTTCTCCAAGAAGGTGATCAATTTTTTAAAAAACCTATGAGAAAAGGCATACTGTTGCAGATTGTCTCTTTGGGTTCGGCTACTTCATTTGCACAGTCCTGTGATCCTGCTATTGAGCAGCTCTTATTTGAGTTTGCTTCAGTTTTTGCTACCCCAACTGGTTTACCTCCATGTAGAGGGCATGAGCATCAAATTCTCTTGAAGGATGGTATTGACCCTATTTGTCAAAGACTTTATAGATATCCACATTTTCCAAAAACTGAGATTGAAAAGATAGTTGCTGAATTATTGGAGGTTGGTTCTATTAGACCTAGTCAAAGTCCATTTTCTTCTCCAGAGTTATTGGTGAGGAAGGTGGATGGTTCTTGGAGAATGTGTGTGGATTATAGGGCTTTGAATCAGGCTAATATCAAGGACAAGTTTCCTATTCTAGTGGTGGAAGAATTGCTTGATGAGCTTGTTGGTTCCATTATCTTTTCTAAGTAGGATTTAAGGTCTCGCTATCATCAAATCAGGATGAGGGAGGAGGATGTTCATAAAACTGCTTTTAGGACACATGATGGACATTATGAGTTCTTGGTTATGCCCTTTGGCTTGACCAATGCTCCATCAACTTTCCAATCTTTAATGAATGATGTGTTTAGGCCTTACTTGAGGAGATTTATGTTGGTCTTCTTTGATGATATTCTGATTTTCAGTCCATCTTTGGAGTCCCATCTTCAACATCTCAGAATTGTCTTGGAGTTGTTGTTGAAACACCAGTTGTTTGCTAGGAGAACTAAGTGTGTTTTTGGCTATTTAGAGGTGGAGTACCTTGGTCATATCATTTCTGGAAAGGGTGTAAGTACTGATCCTAAAAAAACTGCTGCAATGGTGTCTTGGCCTGCTCCTACATCTATTAAAGTCTTAAAGGGTTTTTTAGGCTTAACAAGTTACTATAGGAAGTTCATAAGGCATTATGGACAGATTGCTGCCCCTCTCACTGTCCTCTTAAAGAAGAACTCCTTTGTGTGGATTTCCTAGGTTGAGGCTGCCTTCCAACAACTTAAGCTTGTAGTAAGTCAACCCCCAGTTTTGGCCTTACCTAACTTTAATCTTCCTTTTACTATAGAGTGTGATGCTTCTGGTTTGGGTTTAGGGGTTGTCCTGATGCAAAACTAGAGGCCTATTGCCTTTCATAGTCAAGTGCTTAAAGGGAAAGCCTTACAATTATCTACTTATGAAAAGGAGTTGCTTGCCTTAGTCACTGCTATCCACAAGTGAAGGCCTTATCTATTGGGAAGACCCTTTATCACCAAAACAAACCAACAAAGTTTGAAGTACATTCTAGAGCAACAGATTGCTACACCTGCTCAACAAAAGTGGTTAACAAAGCTTTTGGGGTATTTGTTTGTGGTAGAATACAAGCAAGAAAGTGAGAATAAAGTGGCTGATGCTTTATCTAGGAGATCTGATGTAGTTGCTGTGGATGTGGTTCAATCCATTGTTAGTGCAGAACCTCCTTCTTCCTTGTGTTTGATCTCATTTCCTTGTCTCTCATGGATTGAGGAGCTTAAGGCTAGCTATCAGTTTGATCCTACTATGCAGTCCTTGTTTCAGCAGTTGCAGGATGATTCTACTAAGCCTAAGTTCTTTTCTCTGCATAATGGGCTGATCTTGTTTAAGGGTAGGGTGTATCTGAGCCCTTCTAATGGATTGAAGCCTAAGGTTCTACAATTGGTCCATGACAGTCCCTTGGGTGGCCATTTAGGATTTTCGAAGTCCTACCATAGGTTGAAGCATGATTTTTATTAGGTTGGTATGAGGGCAGATTTGAAGAATCATATCAGGGAGTGTGGAGTGTGTCAGCAGATGAAGAATGAGACTTGCCATCCTGCTGGTTTGCTTCAACCCTTGCCCATACCTAATAAACCTTGGATTGCAGTGAGTATGGATTTTGTGGTGGGCTTACCTAGATCTCAAAGATTGGATGTTGTCATGGTGGTGGTGGATAGATTAACCAAGTATGTTCATTTTATAGGCTTGTCTTATCCTTATTCAGTTGCTAAGGTAGCTGCCCTATTTGCTCAGCATGTCCTAAAGTTACATGGCATGGCTACCTCAATTGTATCTGATAGAGACCCTGTGTTTACTACTAAATTTTAGGCTGAGTTGTTTAGACTTCAAGGTGTTCAACTTGCTATGTCATCTGCATACCATCCTCAATTTGATGGGCAGACTGAGGTGGTTAATAAAAGTTTGGAGCATTATTTGAGGACATTCTCTGCTGATAGGCCTACTGAATGGGCTGAATGGTTGTACTTAACTGAGTTTTGGTTCAACACTAACTACCATACTACTACCAAGATGACTCCTTATGAGGCTTTGTATGGTTTTAGTCCACCTAGACTTACTGATTATGTTCCTGGCACTACTGAGGTTGCAGCAATGGATTCTATTTTGCAGTCTAGGTAGTAGATACTCACTTTGTTGAAACAGAATTTGGTGGTGGCTCAAGCTAGAATGAAGCAGTAGAGTGATCTCCATAGGACTGAGAGGGTTTTTTAGGTTGGAGATTGGGTTTATCTTAGATTGCAGCCCTACAAGCAGCAGTCTATTGCTACTAGGGGATTTAATAAACTATCTCCCAGGTTTTTTGGTTCTTATAAGGTTTTGGAGAGGATTGGAGAGGTTGCTTACAGATTGGACCTACCTCCTGAATCAGCTATACACCTTGGGTTCCATGTATCCTGCTTGAAGGCCAAATTGGGCAATCACAATGTTTCTATCTCTATGTTTCCTTCAATTAACTCTCAAGGCATCCTCACCCCTGAGCCTGCAGCTATACTTCAGTCTAGTTCTCATCAGTTTCGAAGGAGGACAATTACTCAGTTGCTTATCCAGTGGTAGGGTGGTTCAGTTGAAGATGCTACTTAGGAGGATCTCTTTTGTCTACAGCAACAATTTCCCCATCTTGTGGGCAAGCTATTCTAATGGGGGGAAGTATGTCAAGGACTTGGACGTAATTGTTGTATAGTGTAGCTAATTGAATAGCATTGTAAGTGTGTGTGACTAATTGTGCTACGTGAGTTGTGAGTGAGTTAGTTGTGACAGTTTTGTTTGTTAAAGTAGTTTGGTTGTTATTAGTTAGTTTGGGATTCTAAGGAGGCTGTAGGTTGTTAACTACTCTAATCTGATTAGGGTCGATCTCAATTTCGCGATGAGTGACCATATAACCCAAAAATTTGCCAGAGACGACGCCAAAAGAACACTTAGAAGCATTAAGCGCAATCTGTGTTTCCTCAGTATCTCAAAAAATTCCCGAGGTCATTTACGTGCTCAGACTCTACTTTACTCTTTACCACCATATCATATATGTAGACCTCAATATTTTTACCCAGTTCAAGTTCAAACATCCTAGCCATCATCCTCTAACGAGTAGACCCTACATTCTTCAATCCAAAGGGCATCACTTTGTAATGATAATTCCCAGTAGGTGTAATGAAAGCAGTTTTCTCTTGATCATCCAAAGCTAATGGTATCTATTGATATCCTTAGAAAGCATCCAAGAAACTCATCCGAGGATGGCCTACAATTACATCCACTAATTGATCTATTAGAGGCAAGGGGAAGGGGTCTTTGGGGCAAGCTTTATTTAAATCCGTGAAGTCTACACATACTCGCCACTTCTCACTTTTTTTCCTCACCACCACTGTATTGGCTAACCACTTAAGGTAAAAAAACTTACTTTATGGCACGGGCCCGTTTAAGCTTAACCACCTCTTCCCTGACTACATCATAACGTTCCTTAGATAAGGGTCGAGGTGGTTGCTTTTTAGGGATGACGGAGGGCTTGACGTTTAGATGATGGAAAATAAAATTTGGGTCAACCTTAGGAGCTTCGTAAGCACTCCATGCAAACACATCAATGTTTCTCCTAAGAAATCCTATCAACTCTTCCTTCTCCTTAGAAGGCAACTGAACTCTAACCTGGAAGAACTTGCCCTCGTCATCACCTATAATAACTTTCTCTAACTCCTCACACCTTGCCTCTTCTACCACCACATCCATAGACCGCATTGGCACCCTTGATTGTTATAAACCCTGCTAGGCAAAAGCTAAGGACTCACCTCCGATCTGATGTTTGATTGCAACCACCAAGTACTGCCTGGCCACAGATTGGCTTCTAACCAGCTCCTCAACCTGATCTCCTGATGGATACTTCACCTTCAAGTGCAGGGTGGAAGACACAGCCCCCATGGCGTGAAGCCAAGGTCTTGCCACAATAGCAGTATAGGGGGAGTATGCATCTACCATGATGAAGTTTACTTCCATGATTTTTGACCCTGCCTGAATGGGTAGTCTGATTTGGCCCTTTGGAAAGACAGTCTTCCCATCAAACCCTATCAGAGGGGAGTCATAACAGGCCAGGTCCTCGGGCCTCAACTTCAGCCCTTTAAATAGGTCGGGGTACATGATCTCTACACCGCTGCCCTGATCCACCAACACCCTCTTCACATCATACCCTCCAATCCTAAGAGTAACTACTAGGGTGTCATCATGTGGCTCAAGGCTCCAACTTTATCCTCATCGGAAAAGCTCAAAGCTGGTCGGGCCTCTAATCTACCCCTCTTTGAATAAAGGGGGGAGTCCCCTGTAGATGGCCGAGCTATAGACATCACCGTAGATGGCTGAGAAATAGTCCTTCCTGGAGCAGCAAGAATGACACTAATTGTATCTAAAGGTGGTATTGTTGAAGCATCTCTCTGAGCTCCAGACCCTACTTAGCCACCCTGTCCGTTGGGTTGACGCAGGAATTGCTTCAATTTTCCACTCTTAACCAATTGATCCAAATGACTCCACAACGTTCTGCAATCCTCTGTAGTGTGCCCCTTCTCCTGGTGGTATTAGCAATGAAGGCTCTGGTTACACCTCGTGGGGTCTCCCCCCATCTTGTTTGGCCATTTAAAGTATGGCTCACTTTTAATTTTTTCTAAGATTTGGTGCACAGGCTTTTAGAACATAGTGCTAACCACCTGAGCAGTAGCAGATCCGGATTTCCCAGCAAAATCTCTCCAAGCTCGATTGTTGTTGTATCTATCTGACCTAAAATCCCTTCTATTCTTTGGGACCACCTTAGCTTTCCCTTTTCCTTGTTGTTGGTCCTCCTCAACCCGCTTATACTCGTCAATGCGGTCCATGAGCTGACGTACATTCCTAACAAGCTTCCTTGTCAAAGATTTTCTCAAATCATGCTCGACGGGTAGGCTAACCTTAAAAGTCCTTATAGCCACATCATCGAAGTTTCCATCTATCTCATTAAACATTTCTAGTACCTGTCAGAATATGTTTTCAGGGTTTCCCCTTCTCACATAGTCATAGACAATAGGAAGTCTAAGGGCCGAGGAACTTTACTGCAAGTAACAAAACGAGCCCCAAACGCTCTAGTAAGCTCCTTAAAGGAGTTAATAGAACCTTAATGCAGACCATCAAACCATCTCATCGCCACAGGCCCCAAATTGGACGGGAACACCTTGCACATCAGAGTCTCATTCTTTGAGTGAATAGCCATTCTCTGATTGAAGTGGCTAACATGTTCCACAGGGTCCGTTCTGCCATTATACATGGTGAACGCTGGTTGAGTAAACCACCGAGGGAGCTTCCCACCTTCAATCCTATGAGTAAAAGGAGATTTAGAAATCTGGTTAAGAGCCCTGCTCATAGTATCGCTGCCCAGACCTTTGCAGAATGGACTCCTATTCCTACACTTATAATGGCGATCCTCATCATACGTAAAAGACTCACTGGGAAAAGTCCTTGACCTAGGCCTATAGCTGCCATCCCCATTGTCATTAGAAGAAGGGTCAGAGCTTGAAGGAGTCTTTGTTCGTCGCTTACGGCGTAACCTCCTCCACAGATGGTCATTCTCCAACTGCATGCTTCTAGTATTCTCTTCATGAGAGACATGACTCCTACTTCAAGATTGGCTCCTACTAGTTTGAGTAATATGTACACTAACTTCACTATCTCTCCTACGTTCAAGGTTAAGGAAATGATATTGGCGTTGGGAACCAACAGATTCCTCCTAGTTGGGACCTGAACCCACCATAGCTGAACGTTGATCTCACTAAAACTCAAGTATTTTCCCACAGACGGCGCCAATTGTAAGGGCAGGTTTTGGGTCCTAAGCCCATAAGGTAACAGGATTAAGACCCAAAGAGCCCAATACAAAGAATTTTTAGAGAGTAGGCTGAAAACTAGGTTTCAGTGAGTTGGACAACGCTCATAATGGATTACAGATTGAAATAAAATATAAAAAAACAGGTTTTATGTGAAGAAATCCTTTCTCAGCAAAATCCGAGAAGAGTAGTTCTTAGGTATATTCTTCTTAGACTTTATTACAATTTCAGTTCTTTGTGTTACAGTGCTTTTCAAATTCTCAGATGAACCTCTCCCTCCTTTATCCCTGGAGGATCTCTTACATTATATAGCCTCTTTTGGCTGATCTTGCCCCTCCATTTTTTGATTATACAGACCACTACTCGAGTGCTTGTCCCATCAGATGCCCTCCCAAGTCTTTTGTGAGTTGAGACAACCAAAACAACACTGTGCAAGGGTCTTCTCCATATAAATGCGGCTAGGGAGTTTGGTGGGGTACATTAAATGTGGTGGCAGCTACCATCCCTCCAATCACATCAGGGCTAACCCCTACTCTGAAGCTCTTTCTCTACAGTGTGGCCCCCTTTGGTAATGTGCCATTGACGTGGCCAGGGCTCGCCTCTCCAGCCTTGCCGTCCGAGTGTATGGACTTCTCGGAACTGTATTGACCACCTCGGCCTTGAGTATGACATGTGACATTATTACCTTATTAAATTTCTGTATCCCACAATACCTACATGGTTGGAATTTTTATTTTCATATTATTACTTTTATTTATTTTTGGGAGAATCTCGTGGTTGGAATTAATAACCCAGTTAGGTTAAAAATATATTTTTCCAAACTTTTTTGTTTATTGAATTTTTTATTATCGACATGTACACGTCTTGAGTACTTAAAAGAAATTAAAAATAAAATAATATATATATATATATATATATATATATACACATATATTTTGAGATGTTGAAAATTTGAAAGTGATATACTCAACTTTCCTTTTGTAGTGAGAGTTCAAAAACTCATTTATGAATGTTAGTGAGACTATGACTGAAAAGTACTTATGACACCAATCCGAGCCAATATAGTAGGTGATAATGGCGTGGACTTCAATAGTAAAGTTGGAGGTGCATTCTATTTTGACTTATGGTTTAAAATTAAAATAAAATAATAAAGAAAAAAGAGGGTGGCTTTTGGGTTAGCAAATGATGATGCATAACTTACCATTAAACAAAATATACGTCTCATTCTATAGGTTGGTATGGAGTATTTAAAACTTTCTCTAGAACCAGTAGAAAACATCTCGTTTCTTCGAGTAGGTTATCTTTTCAGCTTAGTTATGAGAAATTTCAAGAAGAATTAGGCCGAAGTACGTCCCTTCCTTCCTTGTGAAGTTATCCCCGAAGGTGTCACCCTCCTTTGAAAGGAATTAAATCAACTGTATTTTATTTAAAATAAAGAATGTGTATTTTATAGTTAAGATTTTAGTTTTTGAATTTGATAACGTACAAAGTACCATGTCATTTAAAATTTTAAATGACATGACATTGAATATACCTTTGGATTCTTAATATTTATGTCAAATTATGTGATGCGGGAGACGCAAGAAGATTATTATTTAGTACTATTTATGTTTGCAAGTCAATTGTATTTTTATGTTTAGGTCCTATTAGTTTATTGGGCTATTAGTATTTTAATTTGGAAGTAAGGTTATTCTTGTAATAAGGCAATTAGGGTTTCCTAGCCAATTAGAACTAGGGTTTAGCAATCCTTTATAAGCAACCTATTGTACTCCTTGAGGAGATAGTTGATAATTTGATGAATGAAAAAAATGGTCATTTGGTCTCTTTTGGTCTGGTGCTGACTCTAGGTCCACCCTAGGTGCTAACTCCTAGTGGTTTCCCCACTAGGTGTTGATCCCAAGCAAGGCCTAGGTGCTGACTCCTAGGTCATATCCCTTTATTTTTCCGTTGTTTCAATTTTGTTCTGGTTGTCCTGCGTCATATTTGGTATCAGAGCAAACACCGATCTGTTTGAAGCATCATCATAGTCAATCCAGAACCAGAAAAATATCACACAAAAAAAAAACTCCGTTCACACGTATCAAGCCACAAAAAGGTTACCCATCAACCCAAGCCCTTTGACCCAACAACCAACAAACCCCAAAGCCAGACCTGGTCAAGTTCTTTCAAAAGGTTCTTCACATGCCACCACCCATTGGAAAACTAACACTGCCATCCTAATAAATGATTGAAGCGCCAACCTATTCCCCGGCCACTTTGAGTTCCTCCTTTGTCTCAATGCAACACCGCTCCACCTTGCCATCTCTGAGTACCGCGTCGCCAACCCACTTCACCAGAATAGTACTGCAAGAATTCGTTAATGTCGATCTTACCTTGTCATCCCAAAGCCGCTGCCCACAGCCATTAAAAGACCCCCGCTATTGCAACAAATAACCAGTCCATCAACCCCTTATCAGAGGTAACCCGATAGTCCCATTTAAGTTCTTTCTTTGTAGCAGCACTAGCGTCCTATTTCACTCTTAATACACACTTGTTTCAGCCCATAAAAGACATACCAACCCAACTTGCCACTTAAAAAAAAAAAAAAAAAAAAAATAAAATAAAATAAAATTAGAAGCCAACCTGTGCGCTTCAACTTTGAGTAGAAAATTTAGTTTCAATCTCTTTGTTTCATTATTTTGTGCCTCATAGCTGAAAATGACTTCCTTTGATAGAAAGCTTGAGAAGCAGCTTAAAGATAAAGAATATGAAAAGCAAATTAAGGAGGCTGGGAATAGACTCCTTAACCCTCCTTCCTCCATTGATGATCTTCTCACTCTTCTTGATAAAGTTGAAAATTTGTTAGCATATGTGGAGCAAGAACCATCCAAATCAGTGTGAGATGTACTTTTACCCTCAGTGAAGGCATTGATCACTAATAAACTTTTGACACATGCTGAAATGGATGTGAAGGTTTTAGTTGTGTCTTGCATTATTGAGATTACAAGGATAACAGCACCAGATGCCCCATATAAGGATGAGCAAATGAAAGAAATATTTCAGTTTATTGTGGCAGTATTTGAAAATATGCCTCATGTGTCTACTCGCTCTTATAAGAAGGTGGTTTCAATTCTTGATACCATTGCAAAGGTCAAGTTATGCACTTATGCTTAGTGATGCTGGATCTTGAGTGTGATGCATTGGTTGTTGAGATGTTTCAAAGTTTTTTAAAGATAATTAGGTCCAACTATCCATTTGCTATACTTTCTACCATGGAAACAATTATGAATCTGGTCATAGATGAAAGTGAAGACATTTCCTTGGATATTCTCAGTTCACTTTTTGCTAGCATACGAAAGGAAAATTAGAATGTTTCACCTATGTCGTGGAAATTGGGGGAGAAAATAATCACTAGGATTAATGCCCAGCTAGAAAAGATAATGGCACCCACTCAAAAACAATGCAGCAAGCTTGAGGGTGCACATGATGTGAAAGTTGAAGTTGTTGAATGTGCTTTTGATCAACCCTCCATGGTGCTTGAAGACTTACATCTTGGTGAAGTTGAAGAGGTTAAAACCACACTGTTTCCTATGGTTCATAAGGTTCAAGACGAGATTATACTGATTCCACACATTGATTTTGTTATTCCAAATGAGTTTGATGTGGTGGAATTTAAGGTTTTTTTTTTCCCTATGCTCCCTAAGGTGATTCCAGACTTGAAGCAAGTGTTACTTGTCAGAGGAGAATGATGAGGGAGACACAAGAAGATTATTATTTAGTACTATTTATGTTTGCAAATCAATTGTATTTTTATGTTTTAGGTCCTATTAGTTTATTGGGCTATTAGTATTTTATTTGGAAGTAAGGTTATTTTTGTAATAAGGCAATTAGGGTTTCCTAGCCAATTAGAACTAGGGTTTAGCAATCCTTTATAAGCAACCTATTGTACTCCTTGAGGAGATAGTTGATAATTTGATTAATGAAAAAAATGGCCGTTTGGTCTCTTTTGGTATGGTGCTGACTCCAGGTCCACCCTAGGTGCTGACTCCTAGTGGTTTCCCCGCTTGGTGCTGACTCCAAGCCAGCCTAGGTGCTGACTCCTAGGTCATATCCCTTTATTTTTCTGTTGTTTTAATTTTGTTTTGGTTGTCCTACGTCATTATGAAATTGATCCATTTAGGGGTGTCACCCTTTCCTTTAGGGGTGTCTACGGGTCAAGTTGAACTCGGCACATAACCGAATCACATCGGGTGGGGAAGGGAGAAACATGTCGTCAACCAAGCAAAAATGGCAGCTCGACTGTGCGGGTGTCCATGGTGGAAGTCGAATTTGGTCAAAACCAACTAACCATGACAATTATGAGCATATTCAACGAGAAGATGCTAGATTTGGTCGGAGATAGCTAGAAATGCAAATAAGGTTGGATGAGTTGGTTTCATCGGATTCTTAAGTGGGAAAAATAACACTCAGCTTGTTTGAGGTGGGTTTTGAAATGCTACACCCACCACCATTGTCAAAACTGGTCAAATCCTGACATATTGGTCTAGGTTGAGCGGGTGCGTCAATTTGGCAATTGTTTGGATAGCCCTACTTTCCTTCCCTTTTGTTACCTTTGGATCCCCTTTTTCTTGTTAGGCTCACTTTCCCTTCCCCATGATCAATAAGTGTTAAACAATGATAAAACAAGAAGAAATCAACATGATCTTAAACAAACTCTTGGCATTAATTGCTTGGATGGTAATGTTGAGATTGAGGTCACCAACTTAAAAGAATCTCATCAGAGGCAAGTCTTAGTTTTGAAACTACCATCTAAACACAACTGCAATATAAATCTAATCCAAGAAACTGTCTAGAGGCTTGGAACTTGAGGCTTGAGGTGGAAGTGAATGAGGATCTTGAATGTACACACCTTTGTGTTCATCTTTCAATACGAAGAACTTCATCAGCGGCAAGTTTTAGTTGGGAAACTACTATCTAGGCACAACTACGATATAAATATAAGGGGAAATTACACTTTTCCACCTTAAACTATCACTCTAATTATACTTCACCCCTTAAATTATTGAAACGCATGATCGACTCCCCCCCCCCCCCCCCCCCCCCCCCTTGAATTTCAAAAATACATTACACTTAACCTTTTGGTCATTTGTTTTGTTATTAACCCTAACAAAATTTAGCACTGAAAAGCCAATTTACCCTTAACCATCTATTTTTTAGGAAAATGTAAATTGGTCTTTAATGCTAAATTTCGTCAGAATTTACACCAAAACAAATGGTAGGGGGATATTGAAATAAGGTTATAACTTTGAGGGCAATTATACATTTTGATAGTTCAAAGGGTTAAGTATAATTTGGGTGATAGTTTATTGTAGAAAAGTGTAATTTGCCATAAATATAATCCAAGAAATTCCCTCAAAATCTTGGAACTAGAGGTTTGAATTGGAAGTCAAAAAATTTGGTATCTAATGGGTCATTTATAAAAAGTTGATTACTTTTCTGTCAAGTCTATGATTTGGAGAAGTTTCATCAATGTGAGTTTTGAAGTTGATGTTTCCAAACATTTACTCTCGAGTTTCTTTATCCTTTAATTAATTGTTATTATTATTATTATTATTATTATTATTGGTTGAGAAACTGCTATGCTCGGTGTGGTTGCTTATAGACCACGACAAGAAAGTTTCACACAGGGGCGATCTGTGTACCCCAAAAAAATTAACTTAATTTATTTTAAAATAATATGTATAGATGTATAAGGGTGTATCTAGTGATCCCTCCCAAAACAAAAACTCCGTTGCACATAATAAATTTCTAAGTGTTATCGCATCAATTTATTAGTTAAAAAAAAAAAAAAAAAATCAAATGATTTTGAGTTTGACTTTTTTTTGAGAACTTTTATTTATTTATTCAAATAACTACGTGCGTTTAGTTTGTTTAAAAAAAAATTCAAAAAAAAAATAAAAATCAAATGACTATGTGTTTTAGATTTTAGTTTTTTTTTTTGCTCGGGACTCAAGGATAAAGTTTTGGGACTTCAAGGTGTAGGTGTTGCACCTAAACGATTCTTTGTTTTTTCACTTGGAAACACGTTCTCAACATTTTAAAGAATACTAGCCTCTGAGCACACGTGTGAGCGCGTGCTCTGAGGCTAGTAATTTTTTAATGGGATTTATATATGAAGTTATTTATAATCTCAAAAGATAGTCACTTAGTATAAAAATCCATAAAGATAACTAAAAAAAATAAATAAAGAAATTTATTTGATTTAATTTGTATAGCTATTTATTTAATTGTTAGGTTGGATTAAAATTGATTTGTAGTTGATTTTGAGTGTAATATATAACTTTCAATGTCTTTCACACCCTTAAATTTACTTTTCACAAACTGGATATAGGATTAAGGCTTAGTCGAAGTAAAAGAAAATTTAAATAGTATTAATTTCTTAAAACACCAAGAATACTGTTTGAGAAGTCCACCTATTCTCTAAGTTTTTTTTTTTTTTTTTTTTTTTTTTCTTAAAGAAAACTTCAATCTATGGCATCCACTCTTGATGATAGCTCTTTATCATCAGACCAAGACACCAATCAATTTTTAGTGTAGGCGGGGATTAAACCCCAGATCTCTTATTCAACCATCAGAGACTTTACTAGTTGAGCTAACTAGAACCCACCTATTCTCTAAGTTTAATATCAAGCGATGTAATTTTTTTTGGTGCATCTATTATTTTTTTGAACCTAAGCCCAAAAGTTTAATGAATGAAAATTATTCCTTTTGAATTGTGAACTTTGTAATAACAAGATTAGGCCCTTTTGGATATACACCACTGTAAGTTTCTTTAAAAAAACCTTCCCTTCTCTCCCTCTGTGTGTGTGTTAAAAATAATTAGTATTCTCAAAATAAATAAATAAATAAAAAGATACACCGGTCATAGAGTATCACAATTATCAATTTTTTTTTTTTTTTAAATACTTAAAGGCAGCCACTTAGTTCAAAACGGTAGCTAGTTATTGTACATCCATAACAAAATTTTCAAATACTAAAGACTCTCAAGTTGTAAACTCAGTATTTTCTTTATTCAATTTTTTAAAATGGTAGTTATTTATTCCTAAAAGATAGGCACTCAGTACACATCTATAACTAAAGTACATGTTTAAGAGACATGGCATTGTTAACTAAAATTCAAGTACACGTTTAAGAGACATGGCATTGTTAGCTAAAATTCAGTTTCAGTTCTTTAACAACTAATTGAATAATGAGGAATTAGGGTGCGTTCGGGACAGCGGCTGCGTTTACGTTTGCATAGCTTGCATTTTTTTTGGCTGGTCCATGGCACTGTTCATGGACCAATTAAGTAATAAAAATGCGTGAATAGTAATTTGCAAAAATAAAAAATATTTTGCTACAATGTTTTCAGCAATAAATTTCCAGTTTTCTGCAAAATAAGCAGTATCCAAACGCACACTTAATAGCAGTTCTGCAACATTGAATCACACCAAACACTATATATTAATAACTAAGTGTGCATTTGGATAGCAAACGCGTCTAGCGTTTGCATCCAAACCGAGGTCCCATGCACTGTTCACGAGACCCACAAACCTTTTTTTCCAGCAAAATTTTCATTAAAAATGGGTCTCACGACACTATTCACATATTTAAAAATTATTTTGCTATAGTGTTTTCAATTTTCAATTTTCAACAATAAGCGGTGTAGGGATGATAGGTCCAAAAATGTATATTGGGCCGTGGGCCTTGTCTGAAGACATTTAATGGTCCAAGGACAGGTAAACATTAGTGTGGAAGTGCAAATTAGTGGATGGAGAAAGGGGATTGGTCATGAGGGTTCAGGAAGGTGGTCTGAGGACAAATGCCTTCTCGGCTTAACGGTGCAGAGGTCAGAAGGGTTGACCTGTCACCAAGAGCAACATTCCAAGCAGTTCTACTGGTAAGGATAAGCATTAAAAAGGAATAAGATAAAAGGAAGGTAAAAAATATCTAAGGGAAAGTTGCTACCACCACATTAAATGCTCTGTAGCTAACTCTCTAGCCGCATTAATGTGGAGGTGATGCCTGCACAGTGATGTTTAGCCTTACAGCTACCTCTAAAAGTTTCAAGAAGGTGTTGATGGGACAGGAGTAAAAGCCATCCATTTGATCTACACGTGGAGGGCTAAGATGGAGTAAAGGAGGGTAATATAAAGAAGGAAAGTCCCATTGCATCGGGGATCAAAGAATTGGTAGTAAAAAACACTGTAGCATTAAGAGCTGTAGTTGTAGTCAAGTCTAAGAGAAATATATTCAAGAACTACTCTCCTCAGACTTTGTCGAGGAGGAATTTCTTTGCAACAAACTTGTTTTTCTTTGTGTTTCCTTGCTTTTTTATCATCTTTAGTCCATGGTGAGCATTGTCCAATTCATTGAAGCCTAGTTTTTGGCCCACTTTCTACAAATTCTTTGTATTGGGCTCTTTGGGCCTTAATCCTTTTACCTTTTGGGCTTAGGATCCAAAACTTGTCCTTACAATTAGCGCCGTTTATGGGAAACTTGAGCTTTGGTGAGTTCAGCGTCCAACTATGGTGGGTTCAGGGCTGAACTGGGAAGTGTCTATTGGTTCTCAATGTCAAGATTAGTTCCTCAATCTTGAGCAAAGAAGGGACCGAGAGGTTAGTGTGCATACCACACATACTAGTAGGAGTCAGTCTCGAAGTGGGAGTCACCTCTCTCATGAAGAGAATATTAGAAGCATGCAGTTGGAGATTGACCGCTTGCGGAGAATGTTGCGCCGCGAATGGCGGAGAAAGACTCCTTCAAGGTCTGATCCTTCTTCTGATGATGACAAGGATGGTAGCTACAGACCTAGGTCAAGGACCCCTTCTAGTGAGTCTTTTTCATATGATGAGGATCACCATTATAAGCGTAGAAGTAAGAGTCCATCCTACAGAGGTTTGGGCAACAATGCTATGAGCAGGGCTCTTAACTAGATTTCCAAGTACCCTTTTTACCCATAGGATTGAAGGAGGAAAGCTTCCTTGGTGATTTGCTCAACCCACATTCACTATGTATAATGGTAGGACAAACCCCGTGGAGTATGTCAGCCACTTCAACCAGAGAATGGCTGTCCATTCTAAGAATGAAACCTTGATATGCAAGGTGTTCCCATCCAGTTTGGGGCCTGTGGCAATGAGGTGGTTTGATGATTTGAAGAAAGGTTCCATCAACTCCTTTAAGGAGCTGTCTAAGGCGTTTGGGGCTCGTTTTGTTACTTGCAGTAGAGTTCCTCAACCCTTAGACTCCTTGTTGTCTATGACTATGCGAGAAGGGAAAACCTTGAAAACGTATTTTGACAGATATTGGGAGATGTTTAGTGAGTTAGATGGGAACGTTGATGATGTGGCTATAAGGACTTTCAAGGTCGGCCTACCCGCCGAGCATGATTTGAGAAAATCTTTGACAAGGAAGCCTGTTAGGAGTGTGCATTAGCTTATGGACTGCATTGACAAATTTAAGCGGGTCAAGGAGGACCAACAACAAGGGGAAGGAAAAGCTAAGGTGGTCTCACAAGATAGAAGGGATGTTAGGTCGGATAGATACAGCAATAACCGACCTCGGGGATATTTTGCGGGGCAATCCAGATCTACTGCAACTCAGGTGGTTAACATTGTGTTCTGAGAGCTTGTGCACCAAATCTTGGAAAAAATTAAGAGTGAGCCGTACTTTAAATGGCCGAATAAGATGGGGGAAACCCCACGAGGCGTAACTAAAGCCTTCACTGCCAATACCACCAGGAGCGGGGGCACACTACAGAAGATTGCAGGATGTTATGGAGTCGTTTGGAGCAATTGGTTAAGATTGGGAAGTTAAAGCAATTCCTGTATCAATCCAACGGACAGGGTAGTCAGGCAGGGTCGGGGGCTCAGAGAGATGCTTTTACAAGACCACCTCTAGGTACAATTAGTGTCATTCTTGCTGCTCTAGGAAGGATTGGTTCTCAGCCATCCAGGGTGATGTCTATAGCTTGGCCATCTATAGAGGACTCGTCCCCTAATCCGAAGAAGGGTAGAATGGAGGTCTGGTCGGCTTTGAGCTTTTCAGATGAAGATAAGGTTGGAACCTTGCAGTCACATGATGATGCCCTAGTAGTCACCCTTAGGATAGGTGGGTATGATGTGAAGAGGGTGTTGGTAGGTTAAAGCAGCGGTGTAGAAATCATGTACCCTAACCTATTTAAGGGGCTGAAGCTGAGGACTGAGGACCTAGCCTACTATGATTTCCCACTAATAGGGTTTGATGGGAAGATTGTCTCTCCGAAAATCCAAATCCAACTACCTCTTCAGGTAGGGACAGAGGTCGTAGAGGTGAACTTCATCGTGGTAGATGCCTACTCCCTTTATACTGCTATTGTGGCAAAACCTTGGCTTCACGCCATAGGAGCCATATCTTCCACCCTGTACCTAAAAGTGAAGTATCCTTCCAGGGACCAGGTTAAGGAGTTGGTTGGGAGCTAGTTTATGGCTAGGTAGTGCCTGGTGGCTGCAATTAGACATTAGATTGGAGTTAAGTCCTCGACCTCTACTGAAAAGGGTTTATAGCAATCAACGATGCCAGTGTTGTCTACGGATGTGGTGATAGAAGGGGCAAAGTGTGAGGAATTAGAAAAAGTTATCATTGGTGATGATAAGGAGAAATTTTTCTAGGTCGGAGTCTAGTTGCCTCATCGGGAGAAGGAAGAGCTAAAAGTTTTTCTTAGGGAAAATATTGATGTATTTGGATGGAATGCTTACGAGGCTCCTAGGGTGGATCCAAATTTCATTTTCCATCACCTAAACATCAATCCCTCTGTCATTCCCAAAAAGCAATCACCTTGGTGCTCATCTAAGGAATATTCTGATGCTGTCAAAGAGGAGGTGGTTAAGCTTAAACGGGCCGGGGCCATAAAGGAGGTTTTTTACCTTGAGTGGTTGGCCAATATAGTGGGGGTGAGGAAGAAAAGTGGGAAGTGGCGAGTATATATAAACTTCATGGATTTAAATAAAGCTTGTCCAAAGGATCCCTTCCTCATGCCTCGAATAGATCAATTGGTGGATGCAACTATAGGCCATCCTCGGATGAGCTTCTTGGAAGCTTTTCAAGGTTAACATCGGATATCGCTAGCTCTAGACGATCAGGAAAAGACTACTTTTGTTACATCCACTGGGATTACCACTACAAAGTGATGCCCTTTGGATTGAAGAATGCAGGGTCTACTTACCAGAGGATGATGACCAGGATGTTTAAGCCTCAGTTAGGTAAAAATATTGAGATTTATATAGATGATATGGTGGTGAAGAGTAAAGTAGAGTTCAAGCATGTAGATGACCTTGGAAGTATTTTTGAGATATTGAGGAAACATAGACTACACCTTAATGCTTCTAAGTGTTCTTTTGGCATCAGCTCTGGCAAATTTCTGGGTTATATGGTCACCCATCGCGTAATTGAAGTTGACCCTAATCAGATTAGAGCAATTAACAATCTATGGCCTCCTCGGGATCCCAAAGAGGTCTAGAAGTTGACAGGAATGACTAATGCTTTGAATCAATTCATTTCTCAGTCAGCCGATAGATGTAGGCCCTTCTTCTAATTGTTGCGTAAGTGGAAGGGATTTGAGTGGACTGAAGAATGTGCCTCAGCCTTCCAGCAGTTCAAGGAATATCTTTCTCGGCCACCCATTATGTCCTGACCCAAGGAGGAGGAGGTTCTATTTGCTTACATTGCGGTTGGCTCTCATGTGGTGAGTCTGGTACTGATACGGGTCGATGATGAGGTACTGAGACCAATTTATTATGTGAGCAAGCCATTGCATGAGGCAGAGGTTCATTATTTACCATTAGAGAAGGCTATCTTAGCAGTGGTACATGTTACACGAAAGCTCCCTCATTGCTTCCAGGCTTACACCACTGTGGTTCTTACCCAACTCCCTCTTCAATCACTCCTTCGAAAAGCTAATTACACAGGGAGGATTGCAAAATGGGCAACAATTCTAGGAGCTTTTGATATTAAGTATATGCCTTACACCTCTATAAAGGGCCAAATCCTTGCGGATTTGGTGGCTGAGTTTGCTGAGCCTCTGGTAGAAGAAAATGGTGAAAAGCAGAACATGGATGAAAAATTAGTTGGGATGATCTCTTTACAGGAACCTCTATCTTGGGAGGTATATGTTGATGGTGCATCAAATCATAGGGGATTTGGAATGGGGCTAGTTGTAGTATCTCCTAAAATGATCATCATTAAGAAATCCTTAAGGTTGGGCTTTTCGGCCACGAACAATAAAGCTAAGTATAAGGCTTTGTTGATGGGAATGGCTATGGTTCAGAAAATGGGAGGAAAAACAGTGAAGGTATTTTTAGATTCAAGATTGGTTATAGGCCAAGTGAAAGGAGAATTAGAAGCCAGGGATTTGAGAATGCAAAAGTATCTGAATTGAGTTAGGCACTTACAATCAGGGTTTGAGTATTTTTCCTTACGACAAATCCCCAAAAGCAGAAACATGCATGTTGACTCTCTTGCCACTCTTGCAACCTCCTCGGCGCAGAGTTTACCTCGGGTTATCCTAGTCGAGGATCTATGTAAGCCTACTAAGATGAAGGGGGAGAAGGTCCATATTCACCAAGTTAGGGCAGGGCCTAATTGGATGGATCCTATTGTTCTGTTCCTTAAGGATGAATATTTTGCCCGAGGAGAAAGGGGAGGCCAATAAAGTGCGAAGAAAAGCTCCTTGATTTTGGTTGTCCAAGGATCAAAGGTTATACAAGCACTCTTTTTCTAGACCATATTTGCTATGCGTCCATCTTGAGGCAGTAGAACCACTCCTAAAGGAGTTACATGAAAGGATTTGCGAAAGTCATACAGGTGGCAGATCACTATCTCATAGGGCCTTCACTCAAGGGTATTGATGGCTAAATATGCAAAATGAAGCACAAGAATACGTGAAGAAGTGTGACCAATGTCAAAGATTTGCTCCAAATATTCATCAACCAGGGGGTGTCCTTAATCTTCTGTCTAGTCCCTAGCCTTTTGCTCAATGGGGCTTGGATATTGTAGGACATTTCCCTAAGGCAGCGAGGAATAAGAGATGGTTGTTGGTTGGCATTGATTACTTCACCAAGTGGGTTGAAGCTGAGCCACTGGCAAATATCAGGGATGTGGATGCCAAGAGATTTGTATGGAAAAATATTGTCACTCAGTTTGGAATCCCTCATACCCTCATCTCGGACAATGGGCTTTAGTTTGATAGCAAAGCCTTCAGGAGGTACTGTTGCGAATTGGGCATCAAGAATAGGTACTCAATTTCGGCTTATCCGCAAGGGAATGGACATACCGATGCTGTCAATAAGGTCATAGTGAATGGACTTAAGAAGAGATTAGATGATGCAAAAGGGAAATGGGTGGAAGAGCTGCCGCATGTTCTTTGGATGTATCAGACTACCCCTCATAGGTCAATAGGGAAGACACATTTTTCAATGACTTATAGGGCTGAGGCTATGATTCCTCTAGAGATGAGATTCCCAATGCTAAGGACAAGCTTGTTCACTCCAGATAGCAATGACAACCTACTAGAGAGGAACTTGGATTTAATTGAAGAACGAAGGGAAAATGCTATAGTTCAATTAGCATATTATCAACAGAAACTTAAACAGGGGTATGACTCAAATGTGAAGTTGAGACTGCTAGCTCCTGGGGACTTGGTATTAAGGAAGGTTGTGGGTACTGCAAAAAACCCAACATGGGAAAAGTTAGGGCTCAATTGGGAATAACCATACCATATCACCTCATGCTAGTATAAGGGCTTATTTCCTATAAGATTTAGATGAGAATGTCATACCACGTCCCTGGAATGTAAATAACCAGCGAAGGTATTATTATTAATGAAAGGAAACTCTACCATGTTTTTATTTCTAATGTTATGTGTTGTGTTTATTACTTATTTGAATATTGAACAGAACCTTGGTTATGCTTGGTTCCTCGGACCACAGTAAATTAGTGCCTTTTATTATTTTTTTAAGTATCAAACAGAACCTTGGTCATGCCTGGTTTCTTGGATCACATACCTTGGGTAAATTAGTGCCTCTTATTATTTGTTTAAGTATTAAACGGAACCTTGGTCATGCCTGGTTTCTTGGACCATATACCTTGGGTAAATTGATATTCCTTATTATTTGTTTAAGTTTCAAATAGAACCTTGGTCATGCCTGGTTCCTCGGACCACATACTTTGGGTATATTGATATTCCTTATTATTTGTTTAAGTATCAAACAGAACCTTAGTCATGCTTGGTTTCTCAGACCACATACCTTGGGTAAATTGATATTCTTTATTATTTGTTTAAGTATCAAACAGAACCTTGGTCATGCCTGGTTCCTCGGACCACATACCTAGGTAAATTGATATTCCTTATTATTTGTTTTAAGTATTAAACAAAACCATAGTCATGTCTGGCTCCTCGGACCACATACCTTGGGTAAATTAATACTTCCTGAGCAAGTATTTAGGTGTTAAACAGAACCTTGGTCATATGGGGCTCCTCGGACCATATGCCTTGGGTAAATTAACACTATTCATTATCTACCTAGGTGTTAAATAGAACCATAGTCACAATTGGTTCCTCGGACCATGTGCTGCAGGTAAATTAACGTCTATTACTATTGTGATATTTTGTTAAGTGGATGAGCAAGTAAAATTGTAAGCAAGTGTATCATTTGCTATTATCTAAGGTTAGAAGGAAAGGCCTAAAACACCTATTGTCAGGTTAATGACTTGGTCCAAGCATGTAAAGGTATGTCTTTTATTGAAGATTGCAAACTTGGAAAGCTTAGCTTGTTCTATGGTTGATTATGCAACTTAAGGCAGTTATACTATCACTTGTACAAATGATTGTTGAAGTCAAGGATATAGGCATGTTTTAGGTCAGATGCAGTTATGTTTCATTCTTATGTCAATTAAGTGTAAAGTAAAGCGTAGGTTATGTTAGGATTTTCACAAGTACCACATGTACTGAAAATTCAAAACTGTCATTAAGATAAAGACTTGAAGAAGGGGCAAAGTAAGTACAACTTTGAAGATAAAAACTACATTTACATAAAATAAAAAATAAAAAATAAATAAAAATCTATAAACTTTAACCTAAGCCCTATTTAATCTTCAATGGAGGGTTGTATTTTCTTGTGGCCTTGGTGGATTTGGTAGTTTCAGCTATTGTGGAGGCTGGACCTTTTCCCTTGGGGTCCTCCTTAGCAGGTATAGGAAGAGTAGTTAGAACAATCTCAATTTCTAAGAGGCTTGTTTACCCCTTAGAAGGGTCCTTAGGTGCAGCTAGAGGCTTGGCAACTTTAGGGACCGCTCCTTTGGTTATATCTTTCTCCTTCTCAACGGCCTTGGCTTGTTCTACTTCCTTTGGAGGATTGTTGGAGGAGGGGAGGACCTTGGCAAGGCTGTCCTTATCATCGTCTACCTCTTTAGAGACCGGGTCAACCTTGGGGTCCGAGGAGCTTAAGGTGTGGATCGTTGGAGGATAGTAGAAATTCTTTGCTCTCCTAAAGGCAGAGGAGGCCCCAACCCCAGCTTGGTTGAGGGTCTCATTCCACACTTGGAGGCAGTATGTTCTACACATCCCTAAGACCTCAGCCCTGAGTGCTTCCTTGATCTCTACGACCCCCCCCTCATAGCCATCTTGCTCGGCCTAGTCCCTGGCCTTCTCAGCCTTTTCCGGTTCTTCTTCAGGACCCCAATCTGCTCCTTGGCTATAGACAGTTGGTCCTCAGTCTGGCAGAGCTGTTTGCATTGACTCTCCGCCTACTTCTCAACTCTTTCCAGGGCAGCCTCATCGCTCTTTTGGTCTTGGTCCACCTCAGTTAACTTATTGTTCAACTCTTGATTCTATTTTCTACTACATTGAAGGCGTCCACAACAGTGATGCGCCTGTCCTCCTCCTCCTTCATCTGCCTATGGGAGCTATTCACCAGCTCCTCGACCCTATGCACAACTTGGACAGGCTTTTAAGGACAAAATACAATGGTTAGAAAAAGCAGGTACAACTTTAAGTGAAATAAAACCATGTGAAAGACTTACCAAGGCAAGGTCCTTCTTTAGATTGAGAAACACCTCGTGTTTCTTCATGGACCTGAGATTGGCCATGTCTTCGGACAACAGAAGGGCCTGCTTCACAGCATTGGCCATATACCCGGCCTTCCCATGCTAGTAGTCCCTTATGGAGGCATTCATTGGAAGGGGAGCTCCGTCCAGCACTAGAGGGGGGTTCCAAGCTGGTACTTTGACTTAGCGGTCAGGGCCCCTCTCCACCATGGACCCTTCGCTTGAGGATCGGGTATGTGCAGTTTTGGCTACTTTGGCTCCCCTCTGAAGGTCAACCTCTTTGGAGGGAAGGCCCTTTCCTTCCTCTACCACCTCCTTTCTCTTTTGGTCCATCTTCCTCTTCTTGTTAGCAAGGCCAGGTTGGGAAGCCTAAGTAAAGGGAGGGGTGGAGGGCTTCGTCTAAATGGCCTTTTCGGGCACATTGCCTCCAGCATGGGACTCCAGCAGGTCCAGGAGGCTTGATCTGCTTTTACGTTGTATCACCATGGCATTAGGGATAGTGGAATCCTCCTGAGTATGGCTTACTTGAGCTGGAAGGAGTTGGCTGAGGTCAACAATTGGAGGTTCTGAAGGTAGAGGTTGGTTAAAAATCTCAAAATCATCCTCAGATTCTGAGATTTCAACTATTTCTTCTTCTTCTTCCTTAACAGTTGCTTAGGAAAGAGTTGCTTCTTCCTCAACTGCACGTAGGAAAGGCAACTCTACTTGCTGTACGCCCTCTAAAATGGGGCTAGTAACGAGAAAACCAGGGACTGCAATGTTGATTTGATGCAAGCATGGGTCTTTCGCCTTGATCACATACTTAGGTGCCTAGAAACTAGACAAGAGTGGGTTGTAACCAAGGATGAGGTAGGCCACTCTTAATTGCTCGGCGGTGTGAACAAAGATTTCAGTTTTGAGTATCTTCATCAGATCAGGCTCATTGAAAAGGCTCAGGTTTGGAATAGCAGAGCGTTTATCTACAAACTCACCAAAAAACCAAAAACGTTGTTAGGAAAAAGCGCGGATAGAATAATGAGATAACTTGCAAATGAAAATAAGAGAAATCAGCACAGAAAACATTAGTAATGAAAGGGTTATTGTTAGGGCAGTGAACCTAAACCTAAGTACCCCACCTGGTGTACCCTCTCGTGTTGGGCAGTGAAGTCCATCATGCCATTCCTTTGAGATGATTAGGTAATCCTTGTCCATACCCTTGTTGGACTCAGGGAGGCACGATATAAGCCTGACCTCGGGGACTCTGGTTTTCAGATATACCCCTGCCCCGTTAGTTTGTGAAGATTGTAAACCTAGTTGACATCATGGTGGGATAGGTTCACATTCATCCTTTCATTAAGGGTGTCTACACTACCTAAAATCCTAAACATTTGGGAGTGCACTGGGTGGGGGAAAGCCTGTGAACTATTAAATAATCCCTAGTAACTCTACCCATAGGGATTCTCATCCCTTCCTCTATGAAGGCAATCATGGGGATTACTACCTCTCCTTCCTGCCTCCCAGTATGCCATTCCCCCTGTTTGCAATACCGAATGCTGACCCCTAATGGGATTTGATATTGAGCTCTAAAGCTCTCTATACCCTCTGGGGTCTCTACTAGGTAAGCGAATCTACCCATGTTTGAGAAAGGTTGAAGGAGGAAGGAAAGCAAGGAGAAATTAGGGGAGCCGAGGAAGAAAGGGCTCTAAATAAAGAAAAATAGAAGAGGAAATAAGTGAAAATATTTAAATGACTTACATAAGGAAAGGAGGTCTCCTCGGACTAATTTTTGAAATTTAAGAGTACAAAAAGTGAAGCAAATGAGGTCTTCAGGCAGTATATGTATCAGAAGGGAAAGCAAGTAGGAGAATCCTCGCCCAAGTTCCAAGAAAATCCTTGGCCGTTAGATCTCCATTGCACCATAGAATGTGAGGAACATAGAGCCGCAGAAATTTAATACAGGCACTTCTCGGATGTCGAAGCGTCAGGAGCGTGCTTTGGGGAAGTTGAAAAGACACTTGCACAGACAGAGGTGATGTATGAGAAGAGCAGGATAGTTATTGTAATATCGAAATCCTCCTATTTTCCTGAGGACCAAAAGAGGAGAATTTCGAAGGGCTATTATAGGGATGATAGGCCCAAAAATGTATATTGGGCCGTGCGCACTATCCGAGGACATTCAATGGTCTGAGGACAGGTAGACATTAGCGTGGAAGTGCAAATTAATGGATGGAGAAAGGGGACTGGTCATAGGGTTTAGGAAGGTGGTCCGAGAAATGTTCCGGGTAGTTCTACTGGTAAGAATAAGCATCAGGAAGGAATAAGATAAGGGGAAGGTAAGAAATATCTAAGGGAAAGCTACAACCACCGCATTACATGCTCTGTAGCTAACTCTTTGGCTGCATTAATGTGAAGGTGATGCCTGAATAGTGATATTCAGCCTTACAGCTACCCCTAAAAGTTTCAGGATGGTGTTGATGGGACAGGAGTAAAAGCCAGCCATTTGATCTACACATAGAGGGCTAAGATGGAGTAAAGAAGGGTAATATAAAGAAGGAAAATCCCATTGCATCGGGGATCAAAGAATTGGTAGTAAAAAACACTGTAGCACTAAGAGCTGTAGTTGTAATCAAGTCTAAGAAAAATATATTCAAGAACTACTCTCCTCGGACTTTGCCGAGGAGGAATTTCTTTGCAAAAAACTTGTTTTTCTTTGTTTTTCCTTGCTGTCTTATCATCTTTAGTCCATGGTGAGCGTTGTCCAATTCATTGAAGCCTAGTTTTTGGCCCACTCTCTACAAATTCTTTGTATTGGGCTCTTTGGGCCTTAATCCTTTTACCTTTTGGGCTTAGGATCCAAAACCTATCTTTACAAGCGGTATCCAAACAGACCCTAAAGGTCCATTGTTGGCAAAATTATAAAAATTAAATAAAAAAAGGGAAAAAGGACATTTGGCAACTCTACAAAAACTAATTTTGAAAAATATTTGGGTCGAAAAAAGTAGCCTTTTGCAATGGGTTACCAAACAAACACTAAAAAGTAAAAGGTCATATGATTTTGCTAAAATTCCAATTGTATCAGTGATTCAATATTTTCTCCCAATGGTTATTTTTCCAAGGTAATGTAAAGCACTAAATAAATGTATTTTCTTTTAAAAATAAATGTACAATGAAAAGTACAACAAAGTACAATATTAGATTTCATATGGTAGGATATTTACAAATAATGGTCTTTCACAACTACTTGATAGATTGACTACCATTTCGCTCACCCAAATTCATCCAATGTGCCCGCTATGCAATCTAACAAAATTATTGATATATCACCCTTAAAAAAATACAAAAAAGTAGAGAGTAAGACTTAAATGTAAGAAAAACAACAGAAAAAAATAATAGGAGGAAGAGAGAGCACTGCTTAGAACACACACTAAAATAATTACTCAAACCCAATAACCACAAAAAATAAACAAAAATATATATCATTTCAAATTATAATTGTTGAAAATTATTAAACATTTACCCAAAAAAGTATAAGAAAAGAAGTGTGAATTTGGGGCAGATTAGAACTTTAGAAAGTTCCAAAAACATGCTTCATATGCAAAACCAATTCCACTTTCCAAAACCCAGATAAGCAAAGAGTCCCAGACCCAGCTAAATTGTTTGACTCCCCAAAACCCCAAACTTTAAATATACCTGTTTATTCAATCGCATCTCTATAAATATTAATATATATATATATATATATATATATATATATATATATATATATATATATTGTAGGGGTGAGAGGCCAAAGAGCCCATATTTATATATATGTTAGGCCAGGGGCCCAATCCGAGGATGTTAAACACTTCCAGAGGGGTCTGTGCCAATGAGGGAAGAAATGGAATCTGATCAGAGCCACCCGGGGGGAAAACGAGGAAGAATCCCTCCTCGGCTAGGCAAGGCCGAGGATGGAGGACATAGTCTGCCATCAAGAGCAACATTCCGAACCATTCTAAGGAAGAGGATAAGTATTAAGAAGGAACAGGACAAAGGAGAGCTATAAAATATCTAAGATAAGGCTGCTACCATGGCATTGAATGCTCTGCAGCTGACTGAACCATGCTTTTCAGCCTTACAGTTACTCCCAAAGACTTTAGGAAGGGGCTGATGGGACAAGTATCAGAGTTACCAATCTAAATCTACACGTGGAAGGTGGAAATAGGAGGAAAAGGATAGTATAAAATAGGGGAGAGACCCTGATAAAGGGGGATCCAGAAAATGGAGAAAGAAAGGACGACAGCAATATGGACCGAACTAGTAACCTAATCCGAAAGACATACAAGAACTGATCTCCTCGGACCATGCCGAGGGCGACCTTCTTTAAATATAAGCTGTCTGTTCTTACTTTGTTGTCATTTGAATCTACGATAATAACTATCCAACTCATTAGAACCAAGATTTCCAACTCACTCTCTACAAATTCATTGTTTTGGGGCTTTTTGGGCCAAGGTCCATATATCTTTTGGGTCGAGGAACCAAATTACGTCCTTACATATATATATATATATATATATATATATACAATACCAAAATTGATATTCGTGTGACAACAACAGTTTATATATCTACAACAGCAACATATATCCTTGCGTGACAACAACATCAAAAACTTGAATGATAACAAAGTAAGGTACTTACATTTTTGCCTTTAGCTACACTTCAAGTCCAAAGTTCAAACGTAATCTCCACACCCCAGTGTGCGTTACTTGAAGAAATATACCTTAGTGCGTGTTCCTTGAAGAAATATGTGAAAAAAATTACCCAATGCACGTTCCTTGATGAAATATGTGAAAGAAATTAAAGGTGAGGTTAAATAGAAAGACTATTTTACACAAATATTTGATTTGTTTCTAGAATATAAAAAGTTGTTCATGAATTAGAAAACCAAAATAGAAAATACCAAAGTACATTGACATACACATACCGTTAAGGAGCAGAGCAATTAGAAAAAATGATGATAATGGTGAAAAGAAGATTCACACAGAATTGAGAGAATTGAAGAACTGAAGAAGAAGCAATTTGAGTTTGAAAACCAACGTGAGTGTACTGGGAATGTAGTCCTATTTTCTAGATAGTGTTTTACATGGGAGTTAAAGAAACATTTTTACCAAGTTTTGCCCCTATGATTGTTGGAGAGTGGTAGTTTTATTCAAAATTTTAGCATTTTGAACATTAGTATTTTACTTAAGTTTTTTTTTTTTTTTTTTTTGATTGAAGATTTTTTAAACGTGTAGTTATCCACAAATTTGAAAAAAAAAAAATGGCCGAGATAGGCTTTTTTAGATAGAATGTGAGATTTTTTTTTTTTTTTTTTTTTTTTTTAATAATAGGGTAGATAAATTTTTTTGATACAACGTGGGTTTTTTTTTATTATTATTATTATTAGGTTTCTTGTTTTTAATTTTTAAAAAGAAGTTAAAACCAGTTTAAAACTTTAAATTGTAATCAAACTTGTATATATCTATTTAGTTTTTATTTTTTGGATAAACTTGAGGATATTTAAAAAAAAAAAAAAAATTGATTTAAAGATAAACGTGAGGATGATATTTTTTTCAAAAAAAAAAAAAAAAAACAACAACAAACGTATATGCTTTGAAGAAGTGGGTTAATGGGAGAGTTATCCTATTTTGTAGGGAATGTTTTAGGTGAGAGTTAGAGATATATTTTTACAGTGTTATCCTCAAGTTTTGCCCCCTACTTAAATATAGGCTGTAGGGGTATTTTGGAACCAAAAAAATCCAGTCCAAACAGGCGAAGTCTCTTAAATAGTAGTACAGAAGAGAGAAATAGTATGCATTCACAGTTCACACATTTTGCATATAAAGCTGCACTCAAATCTACATAGGATAGACAAAAGTGTTGCACTTGCACAAAATAATTTTAAGTGAATGCAGATTCTCAGTACCATTTTTGTGTTCCCTTTAAATGGTTGGCTTTAGGCACATTTATATCATGATCAATATTTATGGAATTTGGTGTTAAGCTAAATTACCCTAAAGATCACTGTCCACTGAGAAGAGGACGACAAATGGTCCAAAAACTTCCAGATTTTCCCTTTCAAAATTTATTTATTTATTTAAAATGGGCCACCCAATACTATCGGCTGTTAGCCCATTAGTGACAAATAAATATTTGTCATCCTCCCACTACAGTCAGTCACGCGCAAACATATCTAGTGAACAATACGCGACGAGGAAGGATCGGTAACTATGGAAATAAAGAATTGATTAAAAAAAATAATAGTTATGTACATTCTTCAAGTGAACTATATTATGAGTTTGTTCGGGAATAATTTGTTCAGCTGAAACTGAAAACTTTTGAATAAAAGTACTATAGATAAAGTTAAAAAGTAGCTGCAATAGTATGATGAAATCTATGAATAGTATCAAAAAGTGTAATGAGACTTATGAATAGTAGCAAAAATAAGCTGAATAGTGGCAAAAATAAGCTGAATAGTGACAAAAAAAGCTAAATAATAAATAAAGCTAACTTTTTAAGCCAATGCCAAACACAACCTAGGTTTTTTTTTTTTTTTTTTTTTGTCTCAGTTAGCTTAACTGATAAAATCTTCTGAAAAAAGAGATCTAACTTTGAACTTTGTCTGCTGTCTGCCCCAAAAATTAATTGGTATCTTATTTATAAAATCTTTTTTTTTTTTAATTCTTGATTAAATTTAAAAACAAGGTTGCATCAATCAATAAAGTATAAACAACCGTGTTGTTGTTGTGTTTTTTTTTTTTTTTTTCACTTCTAAATACGTGGGTTATAGCCGTGTTTACAAAAAAAAAAAAAAAAAAAAAAAAAAAAAAAAAATTACACTTTGCCCTCCTGTGGTTTGCTTGTAAAATACTTTGTTTACCTGTGATTTAAAAATTGGCACTTTACCTATTTGAGGTTAGGTTCATTTGTCTCATGTTATCCACCTCTGTTAAAAATAGAGATAAATTTGAATTTTTGTTACCCTTTTATGTTTCTCTCCTCTTAAAATATAAAAAACTAAAAACATCAAGGGAAAAGAAGATCTAAAAGTTATGTTTTATAAAAATTAAAACCTAATTTTTTACATCTTCTTTTCATGTATCAACTTTTAGGTCTTCTATTTTAACACATTAAAAATTGAAATTATGCGTTTCCTTGCTTGAACTAGAGAACGGAAAGAAAACCAGTCAAAAGTAAAACAGTCATACATGAGTTAGTAACTGAGAACCAATTAATTTCCAAGTGATGCGGTAAAGAAGAAGCCTATGAGTACTTCTCCATTATCTTCTCAAAAGGAATTTCAGTTTCCTTCCACTTCACAGTGTACATGAACTCAGCTTCCAATGGATACCTGTTAGCTCAAAACCCAAAACTAGTTCTTGAAATTGATCTTTCTTTAAAATGCATTCACTTCCAATGCACAAAATATCACAGTTTTGGGCTTGAAGCTATCTAACCACTTTGTCCATTTCTCTTCCAATGCTATAGTTGGTGGTTCATGCACTATTGGCCCTGCAATAAACACAGGCTTTTTGAATTGTCTTTCAACATAGTCACAGTAAGGCCCTTCCATCTCCTTGCAACTTTTGAAACTAATAGCATCAGAATCACTAAAAGAGATCATTTGTCATTCAATGAATGATATGTCTCTGCCAAATTGTTTGTGTTGTAGAGGTAACTTGTCGAACTTAATGGGGAAATAGCTTGATTGAAGAAGGTGGGAACCTTGGTGGAGGTGCCTTAAAATCAGCTTCAATCATTGGTTTTTCATTGATTTTTCTTTCTGGGCTTAACAAATACCCCACAATCGCGGGGCTAATGGTGCAATGATGTATAGACTTTCTTAGGATATATGTGGAACATGTTAAGAACTGTAAAGTTGTAATTTACAACTATCTGTTTTGTTGGCTTTAATTCCGTGCCAAATTTGATTGTAATTTTATTCAATCTTTTGTACCATATATTTATTGTGGGATTTAATTGTAAGGGTTGTGTGTGGGAGAGAGAAAGTGTGAAGACTCAAGCAAATTGAAGACTGAAGAGTTTTCGCGGGTAGCTCGCGACTAAGCATTCCGCGAAATGATGCATGTGCCTTGCACATGACTGGAATGCAAAGAGTCAGGACAGAATGGAGACAGCTGTGTTTCGTGAGTAGCTCACGGGTATGGCCTTCCCGCGAGACACTTGCGAAACATTCTGTTTTTCCAGATTGTCCTATCTGATAGGGGTGTGTCGGTTCAATTTTGGTCGGTTTTCTAAGTATTGGCCAACCAAAACCGAAATTTTCAGTTTGTGAAATTCTTAACCGAAACCAACCGAAGTAATTGGAAAACCATCGATTTCGGTTGGATTTCAGTTTCGGTCGGTTTCGGTGGGTTTTTTTGGTTTCCTTATCATTTTTTTCTAAGAAAGCAAACAAAGAAAAAAAATTAACAAACCCATAAAATATTAACAGACCCAGAAAAAATTAACAAACCCAGAAAATCCCTTTCTTTCCCACGTTTTCTCACCACCCAAACACCAAGCACCAAGCAAAGTAGCAAACATAAAACCAAAAAAGAGAGAGAGAGAATGGCGAAGCAGGGTATCGGTGGGTTTTTTTCGGTTCCCTTATCATTTATTTTCTAAGAAAGAAAACAAAGAAAAAAAAATTAACAAACCCAAAAACCCAAAAAATATTAACAAACCCAAAAAACATTAACAAACCCAGAAAAAATTAACAAACCCAGAAAATCCCTTTGCTTCCCCACGTTTTCTCACCACCCAAACACCAAGCACCAAGCAAAGTAGCAAACACAAAACCAAAAAAAAAAAAAAAAAAACAGCAGTGAAGCAATGTACCAGCAAAGAAGTGTACTGAAGTAGTATGATAGAGAGAGAGAAACGACGGCGTGATGGAGAGAGAGAGAGAAACGGAGGCATGACACTATGACAGAAAGAGAGAGATGGGGAGGAAGAGAATGACTGGAGAGGGAAAGGGGAGAAGAGAATGGCTGCTGTTGAAGACTGAAGTGAGAGACAAATGCTGAAAATAGGATTAGTAGGGTTATAAAGCAAACCCCAAAACGACGTAGTTTTGGTAATAAGGAGAGGAAAAATAAAAAGGGTCAAACCTGGGCTGACTAGAGACAAGCGTATGTCCTTGCCACTAGGATACTAGGAACTTTGTTGAAATAATTTGTACAAATTATTATTTAATATATTTCGGTTCGGTTCGGTCGGTTTGGTTTATTAGAATTTGCCACCGAAAACTGAACCGAAATTTTTGGTTTTTTATATAATAAAACCGAAACCGAATCGAACTAAAACTGAACTGAAATTTTTGCATCGGTTCAGTCGGTTTGAAGCGGTTTTTTTGGTTTGTCGATTTTTTGCACACCCCTACTATCTGATGCAAACTTTCTGTACCCACACTATATATACCCACATTACCCATAAATGTTAAAGAGTGCTTCTGAGAGAAAACCCTAGCCATAAACCTTGAGAGTTAGAGATTGTTATACCCACATATCTCTACACAATTGCTTGTGGATTTTCCTCAACTCCTACCTCTCCATTTCCATACCATTGAGAGGTTGATAGCCTAAACACTTACCACACCCTTTCTGAGTGTCAAGTGAGGATTTGGTGCTACTGGGAAGCATTGGAAGAAGCCATGCCTTGGCGGACGCAATCGGGCATATTGCGGGATCCGAAGAGCTAGACAAGACACGGTTCCGAGAAGCCTTGTTGGAGTAGGAGCTTGGAGGGCTTAGGTACAGCGGGTAGATTAGGCTTGGAGGGTCTCTTGCTAACCCATGTATCCCAACTGATTGTCTAGTGGATCGATTACCGCTTAGAGGGCGGCAGAGAGGTTTTTCGCTGAGTTCTTCGGTTTCCTCTTCGATAACACATCAATGTGTTATCTTGTATTTGCATCTTTCTTCCCTACTCTTTTACCTTTCATTTTACTGCTGTGTTACTATGAATATAGGTTAGAGTAGCTTGTTTGTTTATAAGCTCGCATTTACTCTTTTCCGCACTTAGTATAAGTTAGAGTAAAATCTATCGAGCCGTAATTTTAATTTGAGGGTCTAAATAGCTCTTGTGTTTTTTACACATTTTAGAGCATTCAATAGATAAAATTCTATTGTACTTATCAAAAAAATAAATAACTATACAATAAATTCTATCATATAAATATAATATGCTTTTGAAAATGAGAATATATGAAGGAATGGAACCCATCATGGTAATGAAGATAATGTCGCTTTTTTCTTGTGAACTGCAGAACATGTGAGCTCACCACTAGGGGTGCCAAAATCATCCCAAACCCATTTACCTACCCACACCCATCCACTCAAATAAGATTCAAACCCACCCAATTATTAGTTGGGTCAAACCCATTAACCCAATTAAACACAATTACTACTTATGTTAATTAGGTTTTAAATAGATACCCAATTAGACGCAAGTATCATTTACCCAAATCACTCAACTCTATAATACCCTAAAATAACTAAAAAGACCATAATACCCTTGGAACCACCAAAATAATTAAAATGCACTCAAAATGACCAAAAGTACACTGAAACCTTTAAAATGACCAAAATACCTCTAAAATCTCTAAAATGACAAAATAAAATACCTAGAAACCGCTAAATGACCAAAATACTCTCAAAATCTTTAAAATAAGCCAAAATACCCAGAAATGTTTCAAGTTTCAGGGGTATTTCAATCATTTTTAGGCTTCAGGGTTTTTTTTTGCCATTTTTAGGTTCTAAGGGTATTTCGGTCATTTTTTTGGGTTTTGGGGGCACTTTGGTCATTGTCTAGGTTCTAAGAGAGTCGGTCATTTTGTGTTTTTGGTTATTTTGGAGGTCTCGGGGTATTTCAGTCATTTTTTAGGTTTTAGGGTGGGTATTTTGGTCATTTTTAGGTTTCTAGATATTTCAGTCATTTTTAGGTTCTAAGGATATTTCGATCATTTTCTAGGTTCTAAGAGTATTTCAGTCAATTTTTAAGTTTTAGGGTCATTTTTGACATTTTATAGGTTCTAAGGGAATTTAGTCATTTTTTAGGGTTCAAAGCCATTTCTATCATTTTTTAAAGGTTCTAATGGTATTTTGGTCATTATTAGGTTTTATGGGTATTTCGGTCATTTTAAAAGGTTTTGGGGTAGTATTTTGGTCATTTTGAAAATTTATGGGTATTTTGGTAATTCTTAGATTTAAGGGTATTTTGATCATTTAATTGGATGGGTTTTACCTATAATAATTAAGTTGGGTTGAGTTTAGGTTATAATTAATTAGTTAAATGGGTTATAATGAGTAAATGAGTTTTATGTACCCACCCAGGGACGTAGCTATGCTTGGACCAGGGGGGGCAATGGCTCCCCCTGTCCCAATGAGAAAAAGCAAAAACTATAAAATATATAAAGCTTGGTTTTAAATTTTCATGCTCCATTTTTGTTCAATACTCCCATACTTTCACAAAAGTACACTTTCTTTATTCAAATTTTCATTAAATTTTGATTCTTTTTGTGAGTTTCTATCTGGGTTAATGATTTATGAAATTTATCTTAAAGCATTAGCATAAAATAATTGCAGTATAAGTGTTTGATGAAGTTCCCCAAAGAAGCTTGGGATTAAAAAAAAAAAAACACACACACACACATATATATATTCTTTTATAAGTAGCTTGGATAAAAACATGGTTGTCTTTGGGTTAATCTAGAGCTACAATATGAAGGTTTAGGCTATAACAAATTTTTTAAGCATTTGGGTTTGAGTGTATCTCCCCCCCCCCCCCCCCAATCACTCGAAATCCTAGCTCTGTCCCTGTACCCACCCATTTATGTCCAACCCAAACTAACTTTGGGGATGCATGTAAACTATTTACCAATTGAACGCATGCAATTTTTCTATGCAACTGCATAACTTTCGATCCAAGTTATCATTAAAGTTGTGTTGAATCCATGGACATTGTAGGGTACAATTTTTTTTTTCTTTTTTGTTTTTTCAGCCTAAGTTGTAGGAAAGAAGTTGAAGGGTATACCTAGCAGAAACCAATTATCCACAGTTTAATCGTTTTTGTTCTAATGAGCCTCTCCATTATGATCTTACAATTACAAACACATCAAATATAAAATAATTGGTGGCAACCAATACAAAACGTTTGTTTCCCGTTACCCGAGGGAGTGGCCCAATTATGTCTAGACCCTATTGCGCAAAGGGCCATGGGCTTGTGATCGGTTTCAAGTTTCCACCCCGTTGATGAATGATTAGGGCGTGTTTTTGGCATTGATTACACTTCTTAACATAGTCGGCTATATCGCATTGCATATTTGGCCACCAGAATCCTTGAGTTATAGGTCGGTGGGATAGCGACCTTCCCCCTGAGTGTCCACCACAAATCCATTCGTGTAGCTCGACTAGGAGTCTAGCAACATCATTTAGATGGAGACATAATAGATAAGGACCTCTAAACGATCGCCGATACAACTTATATCCTCGGATAACAAGAAACGAGCTGAGGTTGTCTATACCTTCTTTGCCTCTTTCGTGTCAGTCGATAAAGATCCATCAGTTAGGAAAGACACATATAAGGGTTGATCCAACTTGATTCGGACACCAAGGCCAATGTTACAATCAGACGATGCTCTATGCTTGGTTGCTCCAATAACTCTACAAAAATCATTCATGGAACACACTCATCAAACGACGAAGCCAAAGTGGCCAATGAATCAGCGTGGCTATTTTGACTTCTCGGTACTCTGGCCACGCTTACTCTCTGGAAGCCTGCTTGTAATGCCTCGAACAACTTCAAATACTATGACATACGAGAATCCTTTGCTTCAAAGCTTCCTTCTATTTGGCTTACTACCAATTTTGAGTCCGAGAACACCTCCACTTCCTTAGCACCAAGCTTCTGAACCGCCATAAGACCAGTGATAAGTGCCTCATATTTAGCTTCATTATTGGAAGTGCGAAAACCCAGTCTTAATGATTTTTCCAATCGTAGCCCCTTGGGAGATATCATGACAATCCCGACCCATGATCCCCTTGTATTAGATGCGCCATCTACATACACTTGCCATTGTCTAACCAAAACTTGGCATACCCCTGCGAGGACCCCTGGCATGGGTGTGAATTCGGCTACGAAGTCTGCTAATATCTGGCCCTTAATGGAATTCCTTGGTTTGTACCGTATGTCAAATGTCCCTAATCTCATTCCCTATTTGGCTATCCTCCCGGTGAAGTCTGATCTTCTCAAAAGTGATTGCAGGGGATACTTGATCAACACCCTAACCGTATGGGCCTAGAAGTAATGTGGTAGCTTCCTTGTTGCATGCACCAGTGCTAGTGCCATCTTCTCTAGTGGCAAGTACCGAGTATCTGCATCCACCAACATTTTACTGAGGTAATACACTAGCCTCTGGATCCCATCTTGATGTCTCAGTAATACAGCACTCATTGCATGGTCAGAGACTGCCAAGTACATATATAGATCTTCATCAGGCTCGGGTTCGGATAAAATAGGTGGGCTAGCCAAATAGCACTTCAAATCTCTAAACTTCGAGTCACACTTTTCTGTCCATTGGAAACCTCTCCACTTTTTTAATAGTTGAAAGAGCGGTCTATACCTATCTGCTGATCTCGAAACAAATTGATTCAAGGTAGCAATCATCCCAGTGAGTTTCTACACTTCTTTGGGTTTACTGGAGCTGCTGAATTGCCATAATCTGATCGGGGTTAACCTCTATCCCTCGGGTAGTTATCATGTAGCCTAAGAACTTACCCAACCCTACACCAAAGGTGCATTTACCTGCATTGAGGCACAACTTATGATGTCTCAATATTTTGAAAACCCTGACCAGGTTCGACACAAGCTCTTCACTGCTTTTGCTCTTAACCACCATGTTGTCAATATAAACTTTCACTATGTCCCTAATATGATCTTTAAACATTTGAGTAACCATTCGTTGATACGTAGCTCCCACGTTCTTCAACCCAAAAGGCATGACCATATAATAATAATTACCCTCAGGCGATATGAAAGAGGTTTTCTCCTGATCCTCGGGTGCCAGAGCAATCTGATGATAATCTAGAAAGGCATCTAAGAAACTCATTCTCGGGTGTCCGTAGGTGGCATCCACCAATTGATCTATCTTTGGGACGAGGAATGGGTCCTTCAGGCATGCTCGGTTAAGTTTAGTAAAATCGACACAAACTCTCCATTTTCCATTTTTCTTCTTCACCACAATCATATTTGATAGCCACTCAAGAAAGAACACCTCCTTTACAGCCCCTACCTCCTTCAATCCCTTCACCTCCTCCTTCATGGCTTCCACATGTGGCTTTGCTGATCTCTTTGGCTTTTTCTTTTGCTTTTTCGGCGTGACCATGTGTGGACACAAGGGGTCTTTTTGGAGTCATCACCTAGTTTTTGCAATGGTCTAGGAACCATATATATAATGTCCTTTGAGGAAGGACCTTTGATCTTACTACCAGAGTATGGGTTCAGAATTTAGGTACATTCTTGGGAAGGTGTTAGGCACCCAAGATCACCCAACCCTAAGGTTGGCCTCCCATCATTGTGTCTTAATTTTAACCTTATTGAAAACAATTCAACACTTGTATCCTAACTCACACACACGCTAGCATGTATCTAACATACAACATGGCATCATTCATCCCAAAACACATATCTATATATAAAGCAAAAGAGAGACAAACCCAAACACAAATAAGAAACCCTAACATACATCTAACATATGAACACCCTATCATACATCTCAAGGCGAGGCAACACACCAAGCATGGCAACAAGCATATCATGACAATCATAAAATCATAAGAAGCATACGATTGGAATTGAAAGACACAAAGCAAAACATTCAACAATATACACCATCCAATGCATGTTCATACCAACGCATGACTTACCTTTACTTACCTTACAACAACACAGCACCTATGGCATTAATGCATGGACATGTGAATGAATGGCATAACAATCTTTAAGCAAGGAAACCCAAATCTAACAAGTTAAACACAAGCAAACAAATAAAACATGTGAAACAGGAACTCAAACGCAGACGTTTATGTAAAAAGGATTTCAACATAGGCAAGACAAGTAAAACAAACAAATGAAACAAAGCAATAAAATCGAATTAGGGTTTCTGGGCAAGTGCTTCGGTACACAACCAGAGACCTGCGTACACATGCTCATGGCATACGTACGTGGACTTGTCCGCAAACCCTAACCTAGAAACATGAAACATAAAAACAGAGCAAAAAAGAAAACCCTCATTCTAACAACCTAATATGCTCATAAACATCAAACAAGCATAAAACTCAACTAAGCAAACATGTTATAACATAAACAAAGCAAGAAATAAGATCGAAACACAGAAAGAAAAGCAGAAAATGAAAAGAAAGGGTTAAAGCTTGATACCTCAAAAGGAGTTCCCAAGCTTTGATTTTGACCGTTCCCCTCAGTCAAATCTATCACAGTCAACAAACACAGGATTAGTAATCTTAAACTTAAAGGATTGGGGCCAGAAAAGGTCCCAATCAAATAAAATTGACTTGAGTAAATAAACAACTGATTATCTAATTACATAAAATAGAGACATATGTTCCTACCATGATTCACATATGTCCTAACACATTTGGATTTAGTTTGAGACAAAGGATTGTATTTAAGAACATCATTTTACATTTATGCTTTTAATTGGGACTTAGAACTTAATTTACAAGATATATGACTAATTGTATGTTTCCTTACAACTTTGCTTCTTGGATGCTTGAAATCTTGTGCTTGGAATATGTCTTAGATGATCCCTCTGGTTGTAGGAACCGTAGGAATACCTTGAAGTTAAAACTATGCTTAAAACAGGGGAGAATGGACTTCTGCCAAGCGTCGTGCGTACATGGGGATGGACCTACGTACGCAGCTTTGACTTTGTGTACGCAGGGTTGACCTTGCATACGTGGGCCGCAAATCAGAAAAACCCTAACCAAATTACCTAAGTATAAAAGTAGTTGTTTGAGTCTAAAACCCTCATCAACGTATTTTCAACCTAGAGAACCCTTTTTTGAGGTCCCCCAATGATACAAAACTCTCCACTTGATGTCTCGGCTTGGATTAGAAGGCTTGGTCCTGATTTTAAGGATTCCATCACTCCCTATGGTCTTTCTTGTGTCTTTCCATATCATCAAATTAGGGTGGATGAGCCTCTTCTTCGTGCTGCTGCCAATTATTGGATTCCTTCTTGGCATGTTTTCCGCTTTAATGTAATAGAACTATGTCTAACTATCAAAGAGTTTGGTGCCATCGTGGGTGAACCAGAGATTGATGATCTCATCTTCCCTACCATGGGCAGGGATCTCCTCTCCTTACTGTAAGTTGTGTTGGGCGTCCCCTCCATTACGGCAAATAGGTGGTATGTCTTTGGCAAGCACAACCTTAGGTTAGTTTTTGAGTACTTTTCCAGTTTGACCCTTCCTGTGGGTGAGAGGCCACGTTCATACTTTCTTTGTGCCTTTTGCCTATGTGCTCTTGCAAGGTATTTCTTGGTTCAAAAGTCATATTGTATGGACCTTCGGATGTGCATGGTGGCTTATGAGCTAAAGAGAGGTAACTCGGTTGGCTCGATCTTGGTGGAGATTGGTTTGGATGCCTTTCATAGGTAGGAAGCAAGCTTCTTTGTTGGATGTCCTCTTCTTCTTCAGGTATAATCCCCAACTTTTTCCTAGGTCCTTAACCTAGTGGGATCCCTCTAATTTTTGCATAGGTTGCCTTTTGGTTTTCAACCCATCGAGGCACCTTATATCATCTTTCATCATTATTTTATTTATTTTTCAGTCATGCTCTCTCTCTCACTTTTTTTTTTTTTTTTCTAGATATGGCTACAAAAGAGGTTTTGGTTGCTTCAACCTCCTATCATACCTCTCAGCACCTACCTCCCTAGGCATCTGAGGGATCGCTGGCTTCATCAGAATGACATGAGCTTTGAGGCGTACATGGAGCATATGGGTCACCTCAAGGAGACTGACATTCAGTGGGTCATGGAGTGGTGGCACATCTTAAGCATGGTCAACAGTTGCTCCAAAGACTGCTGTGTGACTAGTTGGACTTCGTTGCTGCTCATACTACTCTACTTGTCGTATCTCAAGGCAATTTGGAGGGCACCAAGGAGCCCCTGATGATGAAGGTGCCTTCCACACCGAGGTATTTACCAATAGGATCTTGGGTAGAATTAGTGAGGCTTGGCCACGCCGTAGGGTGACGAAAGGCATTGTTCCTCCTCAATACATCTATCCCACTATAAGGTACAAGAAATGGTTAGAAGATGATATGAAGTGGATTCTGAAGGATTAAAAAGCTTACATGAAGACTAGCAAGAAAGCAAAGAGGATTGAGTAACCTCCTTGATGGGCCCCATATTTTACTTTTTTGTTTTTTTATGATTCTCATGTTTTTCTTTTTGAATTTAATAAAGGATTGGAATGTTCCAAATCCCCTATGAAAACAGTCTTATCATCTTTTAATTTGAGCAATAAGAGAATCACTTTTTTATTATCTTTGCTTATTGTCATTTATTCCTTTTTTTTCTTTTCTTTTTCCTTTGCCATGTAATTTTTGCCCATGACGTCCCTTCGGTAATTTTCGCCATGCCCATGGTCATTCCCCTAACTTTTGCCTAGACTGCCCTTTTGGGTTTTCAATCTAGCAGGGTTTTCTTGCCTTAATTTTTGCCTAGGCCGCCCTTTCGAGTTTTCAACCTAGTAGGCTCTTTTCCCTTTTTTTTTTAGATGTTGTATTTTCGGAGTCTATCCATGTTAATTAGGCGAAGCATCTCTTCTCCATCCAAATCTGTGATCTTTGTAGTACCTCCAAACATGATCTTCTTGATGATAAAAGGCCTAGACCACTTTGGCTTCATCTTTCCCCTTGGGTCAAAAGTCTCATCTTTAAGCACTTTTAGGACCAAGTCCTCTTCCTTAAGGTTTCTCGGTTTCACTTTCTTGTTGAATGCTCTAGCAATCCTTTTTTGGTACCTTTGTGCATGATATTGTGCCCGAGCCCTTTTCCTATCTATCAAAGCCAATTGTTCATATCTTGCCTTAGCCCAATTCTCTTCTAGGACCTTGGTTTCCACCAATACCCTCAAAGATTGTATCTCCACCTCAATAGGAAGCACTGCCTCACTACCGTAAACCAAAGAGTAAGGAGTTGCCCTAGTTGACGTACGGATAGAAGTTCTATAACCCCATAAGGCAAACAGAAGCTTTTCGGCCCAATCTTTGTATGTCACTACAATCTTGGCTAGGATGTTCTTCACATTCTTATTAGCTGCTTTTATAGCCCTATTAGCTTGTGGTTGATACGGTGAAGACTTATTATGCTCAATGTTGTACAACTCTATGATCCTTCGAACCTCCCCCTCAAAGTGGGAACTGTTATAAAAAATGATCTTTTGGGGCACCCCAAACCGGCCTATGATGTTGTTTTCTTTGAACTGAGCCACATGTTTAGCCTTCAATATGGAGTAGAAGGCGGCCTCCACCCACTTGGTGAAATTGTCAATTGCCACCAGAATGTATTCTTGCCCATTTGAAGCCTTAGGAGCTATCCTTCCAATCACATCTATGCCCCAAACCGAGAAAGGCAATGGAGAAGTCATGCTATACAATTCACTAGGCGATACATGGTTCAAGTAGGCGTGCATCTGACAATCATGGCAACTCTTCACATAGTCCACACAATCAGTCTCCATTGTATTCTAGAAGTACCCTATCGTTAGGATTTTCTTGGCTAACATTCTCCCATTCATATGAGGATCATAAATCCCTTGATGAACTTCTTCCATTACTCTCTTGATTTCTCTCTTCTTCAAATAACGAAGGTGTATGCCATCATAGGATCTTCTATAGAGTTGTCCTCCACATAGGATGTACTATGTTTCTATCATCCTAATGGAATGACGTTCTCTCTTGTTGGCACCATCCAGATATGCCCCTAGTTCCAAGAACTACATGATGTCATAGTACCGCAGAGCTTCCTATTTCTCAATGGTCATTACTAAAGCTTCAGTCTTCCTTTTGTGCACTTCTATATAACTTTGCTCAATCTCCAAAGGTCGTGCCTACACTCCCTCGGGTATCTCAACCATGGAGGCTAAGGTAGCTAAGGCATCCGCAAATTGATTTTGAGCTCTAGGGCTGATTGTGTATTCAATTCTGCCAAAGGTCTTAGTCAAGTTCTCCAAGTATTGTTGATAAGGCTTCAAGTGTTCCTCCTTCACCTTCCACAACTTTGGTGCTTGGGCTATAACCAAAGTTGAATCTCTAAAGACTTCAGCCTATTTTACCCTCAATTTCGAAGAGCTTCCATTCCGGCAATACAAGCCTCATACTCAGCCATGTTATTAGTTGCTTCAAATTTCAAGTTAATTGCCAAAGGTATGTGAGATCCCTCAGGAGTGATCAAGAGTATTCCTATCCCATTCCCAAATTGGTTTGCAGCTCCGTCAAAGTACATCTTCCACATCCCTAACTCAACATCCAAAATGTCCTCATCAGAAAAGTCTTCTTTACCATCTTCCCCCTCTATAGGATTCTCGACACAAAAATCTGACACGACGCTTCCTTTAATAGTTTTCCTAGCCACATACTTCAAATTGAATTCTGCTAACAAGATCAACCATCTTGACAATCTTCCACTCAAAGCGGGTTTCTCAAAGAGATACTTCAATGGGTCCATTCTTGCGACCACCCATATTTGGAAAGGTAAGATGATATGTCTCAATTTCTGTACGACCTAAACAAATATAAAGCATGACTTTTCTATGGGAGTGTACCTAGTCTCATAATCATGGAACCTCTTGCTCAAATAGTATATGGCCCTCTCATTCTTATCATCGTCTTCTTGTGCAAGCATACTTCCAACCTCATCTCCTATGATAGAGAGGCATAGGTGTAGAGGTTTTCCATGTTGCGGAGGCACTATGATAGGCGGGTGGAAGAGATATTCCTTGATAAGTTTAAAGGCTTTTTAGCACTCATCGTTCCATGTATGTTGTTCATTCTTCCTTAGGAGTCTGAAGATGGGTTCACAAGTAGAGGTGAGCTTGGCAATGAATCAACTAATATATTGTAATCGACCCAAGAAACCCCTTATCTCTTTCTCACTTTTGGGTGGAGGCATTTCCAATATGGCTTTAATCTTGGATGGATCAACTTCTATCCCCCTATTACTCATTAAGAAGCCTAGCAATTTTCCAGTGATTACTCCAAAGGTACACTTTTGTGGGTTCAAGCTTAGCCTATACTCTTTAATCCTCTCGAAGAACTTCCTCAAGTTTGTGGTGTGGCTTCCTCTATCCTTGGATTTCACTATCATATCATCGACATACACCTCTACCTCATTATGCATCATATCATGTAACAAGGCCGTAGCCATCCTTTGGTAGGTTGCCCCAGCATTCTTGAGGCCAAACGGCATTACCTTGTAACAATAGATTCCCTATTCAGTAGTGAAAATGGTTTTGGTCATATCTTTAAAAGCCATCTTGATTTGGTTGTATCTCGAGAAACCATCCATGAAAGACATCAAGGGACTTCCTACCGTGTTATCCACTAAGACATCAATGTGAGGGAGAGGAAAGTCATCCTTAGGGCATGCCTTGTTCAAGTCCCAAAAATCCATACACATCCTCAGCTTCCCATCCTTCTTAGGTACAGGCACGACATTGGCTATCCATTCGGCTTGGTGTACGGGTTTGATGACCCCTACTTTTAATTGCTTAGTGACTCTTTGATTTTTAAGAGCCATTCGGTCCTTATTCTTCTCAACTTTTGCCTGACGAGCACCATATGATCATGAGTATCAATGTGATGCTGAGCTATCTCAGGGTCAATTCCAAGCATATCTTCATGGGACCATGCAAACACCTCTTGAAATTCCATGAGGAGTTCTTGAATCTTTTCTTTCTTTTTCATTTAGATTTGAGCCAATTTTAATTAAGCATGGATTCTCATTATTGCCCAAATTAATAGTTTCAAGAGTTGGTTCCATAGGTTCAATTTTCTTTTCCAATTGTTTATTAATTTCATTTTCAAATTCATTTGAATCATTTAAGTGCAGAATTTCAATGTTATAGGACACATCAAAGTAAGCCAAATCAGAATTCATCTTATTGAAAATATTGAAAAGTACATTGGAACTTGCATTACAAAACTTTTTCCCCATGTTTTCAGAAAACCCAACCCAAGTCCAATTATTAATGGGCCCCACAATAGGCATAATGAATTTGGAAGGATCACTTGGTTCTTCATCGGTGATGGCAAATACGTCCCCACTCGTCTTCATCATGGTCTTCATTGCTTCAACATCCATGTAGTTCACCCAATCGACCACTTCTTGGTGTGTGTCCTAAATCTTGATCAAGCTCCTTCCTTTCTCTCGAATCCAAATAGGAGTGGGGACGTGTTTTCTTGACTTTGATGGTGCAATGATGCCTGAAAAGAAGCCCCATTTTCATTAAGTTCATGTCCCAATTAAAGGTTCCTTTTAACTGTTACATGTCGTTAGAAAGTTCTTAAGCTCATTTTAATGAAGGCCCCATTACAATGTCGCTCCCTTCCCTTTCATGGATTTTTGCCCCCTGTTTCATTGGGCTTTTGATCCATTTACAATTAGGCTCTCATCTTACTCTCTTGTGCTTTCATTAGAATGCACTTAAAAAATTTTCAACCCTTTGTCTCAAACATGGGCTTACAATATATTCATCACTTTTGGGCTATTCCCTTTTTTTTTTTTTTTTTTGAAATAGCTCTTTAGCTAGAATATATTGTAGTCTTCCTCTCAAAGTCCATGAACTTATCATCATTTTGGGCCTAGACATGCAACAAGGAGGTCCAAGATTTAGGGAAGCACATATTGGTTTTTTAGGATTTTGGATGCTAAGTTCATACCATATTTGTTACCTTAGGCCCAAAGTCCTCTTTTTCGAAAGGGCTTTTTCCATTTGGGCCTATGATAACAAATAGGCTATGGTCTTATGAACCTTTCAAGTTAAGATATACCTTCTGATTTTAGGGACAAGCTACTTATATGTGAGAACATCTTTTCTTTTATCCTATGACATCTTTTGGGTATACTATAACTTTAGGGTCATCCCTTTGTAAGAGACCTCGATAAAAGTGTCTCAAAAAAGAGATTCGGGTACCTTTTAGGGCACCTTTCTTTTTGGGTAAGTGGTATGCAATCACTACTTATTTTTTTTATACAAAAAAATAAGAAAAAAAATAAATACATGACTGAATTGTTCTCTTCATTGATTGAATAAAGAATTACATATTTGGAAAATTGAAAAATTACAAGGCTTTGGATTCTAGTTACAAACTACCAAAAATACATGGTGTAAGGTTGAATTTAATCAACCATCTAATTGGCTTTATTCCTTGCCAAATTTGCTTGTATTTCAGCATTTAGTAACCTTGTATTTAGGTGGGTTTGTTGTAAGGGTAGTGAGTGAGATAGAGTGTAGATTGCTCAAGAGTGTGCAAGAAAACAGAAACTCGTGGCTTGATCTCACGGGTGACTCGCGGCTGCAAGCCGCCAGATGCAGCACACGTGCCAAGCATGTCAGAGGTGAACAGTCATGCTAGCTGGAGCACTACAGGACAAAACAAGACAACTGGCCATACGGTTATCTCGCAACTGGATCTCGCGACTCAGTCAAGTCGCGAGGCCAAGCCGCGAGCCAGCCCTGTTTTGAAAAACCTGACGTTTCACATTCTCCTCTCACCCCAGTATAAATACCCCTTATACCCACAAATGAAAGAGGGCTTCCAGAGAGAATTTTGAGAGAGAAACTCTAGAGTAAAACAAGATTGATTCATCTACAATCTTTACATAAGAGTCTCTTCAAATTCCTCAACTCTCTTCCTCTCCATTGTCAAACCCTTGAGAGGCATTTTACCAAAACCTTGTTCTTACCATATCCATTACTGTGAGAGGGCTGTTTGGTGTTCTGGGAAGCAGTTAGGAAGGAACCAATCTTCATTGGTTGATGCTATGGTCTAGTAGCGGAATCCGGGAAGCTAGAAAAGAAAAAGGTTCGGCGCAACCTCGTTGGAGCAAGAAGCTTGGAGGGCTTAGGTGCACTGGGTAGATTAGGCTTGGAGGGTCTATTGCTATCCATGTATCCCAACTACATTTTTTAGTGGATTGTTTACCGCTTGGAGGGCGGCGGAGAGGTTTTACGCCGAGGGCTTCGGTTTCCTCTTCGATAACACATCGCATGTTGTCTTTGTGTTTGCATCTTCCTTCCCTTTTATCTTTGCCTTTTATTATCTGCTGTGGGTTGTGATTTTAATTTGGCTTAGATAGTTTTTTCAATTCTGGTTTATAGCTTTTGTTCATTTTCCGCACACTAGTTGTTTGATATAAAGCTTGAATTGGTTAATTTATAAATTGGGGGTCTAAACGTTCAAGGGTGTTTTTACACTATTTGAACTTTCACATGGCTCGTTATACTAGTTACATTCTACCCAAAATAATCAAAGACAAAGCTAGATCTACTTAACCGAAGACCTAAATCCAGAGGCTAGGTTATGGAATGGGAAGGTGTTAGGCACCCATTCCACCCAGACAGAGTCTGGTCTTTTAGACTCTTGTGACCATTGTACCATTTTATGCATGTCATGAATGATATGTTGAACACGTGAAACAAAGATCAAATCACACAAATTTATTTATGAATGAAGTCTCTTCTTTTGTTTAAAAAATTCAGATCTATTTTGGTTGGTAAAAAAAATTGATTTCGATTTGTCAAAATACCAGATTTTTTTTGTAGCATTTAGAAAAAAATGTTTTTTGGAGACCAAAATTCAGAACTGTGTTGTGATGATAAAAAAAAAAAAATGGTTTTTAATGACAGAGAAATCAGATCTGTTTTTATATGTTTAAAAAGAATGAAAAAAAAAAGATTTTTTTTTAAGAAGAGAGTTTCACTCATAATTTAAATTCATGCAACATGATTTACATAAAACAAACACAAACACAAATACAATCATGTTTAATCTTTTACATTGTTAGGACATATGTAAATCATGTTAGGAACATATGTCAATATAGAATTGGCTAATCCTTCGACAAAATGCACTTTACTTGTAATTGGGTAGATCTAAGATGTGTTTAATGCTTCAAGGAACAAGGTTTCAAGTTCAAATGTTAAAGCCATGCAAGTCTGTTCAAGAATCAAGTGAAGAAGTGCTGGATTTTAAAGCTCGACACCTAGTATCTATCAAGGTTTAAAAGGCTGTTTAAGCCCGATGTTCAACAGCTACTCGATAGATAGGGTATCTATCGAGATTTATGAAAATCAGTTTTTCAGATTTGATTTGACTCCAATCCGTGTATAGATGTTTGGGCTTTCTTTTCTCACAACCCTAAACATATATAAGGATTGTTTTAAGGGCCGTCACAACTGATGCACCTAAAGACAAAAGTTTTTCACAAGCATATTGTGAACCGGAGACATATGCCCTAGTTCATCTTTCTCTTCAAGAAGCTGTTGTGTTCGTACACCGTAGGGTTTTGTAACCAATGAGCTTCATTATCTTCATCATGTGGATGAACTGATGAACTTTGCAGCCAACATCTTTCTCAAGTTAGTGTGTAAGCCGCGTACTGGGATCCGCACATCAAATTGGTTAGTCACGTACTGGGAGCCGTGCATTGAAATGAGAGATTGTCACTACAGAACAAGTCCAATTAGGTATTGGGGTAAGGGTTCAACTGTAGGTTGGTATAAGGTACTAGGATTCCTTTGCTTGTAATCGCTTGTTATGATAATAGTGGATTCTCGAGAGTGGTGACCTTAAAATCACCCATTGGGGTTTTTGCCTTGTAGGTTTTCCCCATTCGTAAACAAATCGACATGTCAATTTATTTTCTAATGCATATTAACTTAGTTTGTGATTTGTTTGTGTTACCACGCATATTGCATGCTAATTGAATTAATTAATTAATTAACTTGGCTAATTAATTGGTTAATTCATCATAAGGGGTCAATACATTCTTGGCCTATCAAGTGGTATCAGAGCGAGCATACTTTGATTAGGGTTAATTGTTAGGACATATGTGTTTCACATGTTTAAGAACATATGTCACTATTTTATGTAATTGGCTAATCCTTTGACAAAATGCACTATACTTGTATTTGGGTAGAACTAGGATGTGCTTAATACTTCAAAGAACAAGAGTTCAAGTCTAGTATTGAAGCCATGCAAATCTATCCAAGAAACAAGTGAAGAGGTGTTGATTCATTAAAGCTCGATTGCTGCTCGACAGATAGCTATCTATCAAGGTTTAATGAGGCTCGACAGATACTATCTATCGAGAATTACGAAAATCAGTTTTTCAGATCTGATTTTCGGCCCATGCTTATGTATTTTTGTAAGGTTTCTTTTTTCACAACCCTAGACATATATAAGGCTTATTTTAGAGGCAGTCACATAAGAGAATACAAGGAGAACGAATGCAAAAGTTGACCGATGCCTTATTCTCTCTCTAAAGGAAGCGCAGGTCTTTGCATCTTAGAGTTTTGTAACCAAGTGCTTCTTGATCTTTATTGTTAATGAAGTGAAGAACTTTACAGTCAATATCTTCTTCAAGTTGGTGTGTTAGTCACGTACTACGAGCCATGCATCTTTGGTTAGTCACGTACTGGGATCCGTGCAAAAGGGTGGTGTTCATATATTGAAGAGTTTAGAGGTTCTAAAGCAGTAGAAGGTTTCTGCTGTAAGTTCATCTACGAGGATTGTAGACTCTAGGGACAAAGGTTTTGTACTAAATCTGAAACTTCTCTTTACTATAGTGGATTGCTTTTCGGGAAGGTTTCCCCCCAGGTTTTTTACTTTGAAACTAGTTTGTTTCATTGGTCTTCCTGGGTTATCATATCTTGTCTTATTTATTTTTTCGCTGCATGATTTTGACATGATATTGATGTTTGTTTATTTTAACAAGGTTTATTTATAATTAATCTAATTAACAACTTGGGTTTAAAACTTGTTAATTCTATCAACCGGGGTCTAAATTTCCTATCAAGTGGTATCAGAGCAGGTACACTCTAATTGGATTAATTTCCTAAGTGTGAACCTTGACCCCTGTTGTCATTGATTGTAGACAATCTCTTTTGATTCCTCCTTTATTTAATGGAACTAATTATGCGTACTGAAAAGTTCATATGAAAGTTTTTTTGCAGGCTCTAGGTGAACAAGTATGGCAACCTATTGAAGTTGGCTGGATTAAGCCAAAGGAAGCACCGATGGATTGGGATGAAGCAACAATCATAGCGGCAAATTTCAATATTAGGGCCTTGAATGCTTTGTTTAGTGGGGTGGCCAATGAGGAATTCAAGAGAATATCATCCACAGAAGTTGCCAAGGAAGCATGGACTATTCTTGAGACCACCTATGAAGGTACCAAGGCAAAAAAGACTGCGAAGCTTCAAAGACTCTGATGAGTTCTATGCTAAACTCATGGATATTATGAATTTTGCCTTCAACCTTGGAGAATCTATAGCAGAATCCAAAATTGTTAGGAAAATCCTTAGGTCCTTACCAGAAAGATTCCATGCCAAGACCACTGTCGTTGAAGAAGTAAAGGACATTGATCAAATTCCTTTGACTGAGCTTGTAGGGAACCTTCAAACCTATGAGATGGGATTAGGTTTAATGGGAAAAGGTGGAAAGAGTAGAAACTTGGCTCTTAAGGGTTTAGAGGAAGAGATTGAGGACTCTGAAGATGAAGATGGAAGTGAAGATGAAGATGAAGATGATGATGAGGATGAGGATCTAACCTTCATAACTGATGTGATTATCAAGCTTCTTCAATTTAGGAAAAAGGATAAAGGCAAACCTCCTAGGAAATATAAATCCTCAAGGAAGGGCAAGAATGAGAAACCCCTCATCTAATGCCATGAGTGCAAAGGTTTTGGTCATATAAGGATAGAGTGCCTAAACTACCTTATGAAGGAAAAGACCAAGGAGTCAAAAGATAAAGGGTTGGTTGCTACTTGGAGTGATACTGAGAATGACTCTTCTGATGAGTATGTGGATGAATGCAGTCACGTTATGGCCTTTGTTGCCTCAACCGATAAGGTGATTATGGAGAGTGCTTGTGACAGTGAGGATTCTTCTGATGATGAAGTACCCAAGAAGTTGACCCTTTAGGAAGCCTATGATAAGCTATGCATTGAATTCATAAAATCTGAAAAGACTTCTTATCTTTGTGGAAAAGAGCTTAATGAGGTAAAAATTGAAAAAGCTGATCTGTTAGTCAAATTAGATGAGACTACAAGGTTAGTTGAGAGTCTTGTTGGGGAGAACACCTCATTAGAAGAGAAGGTCAAGAATCTTGAGGTTGAGCTTAGTCAAGCTAGAACACAAATAGAGAGGATGTCTAGTGCAAAGCTTGATGAGGTCTTAAGTGCTCAAAAGCCTAGTTCTGATAAGACTAGCTTAGGATATGCTGTTTCCTCCGGCTCCTCATCTTCCACTGCTTCTGAATCAAGGACTGTCTTTATGTCACAATCTGAGAAAGGTAATAAAGGTATGAAATCCAAAATTTATTTGACTAATTCTAAATCCTTTGTTAAACCTCATGTTTGTCACCATTGTGGTGTTTCTGGACACATTCGTGTTAATTACTTTAAGTTGTATCCTCAAAAGCAATTGTCCAAACAGTCACAGGTTTCCTTTCAAGGACCTACACCTTTGTTTGGAGAGTTATTAAAAGCTTTGAGCTTTTTAACTCAATTTCAGGAGAATTTTAATTCTTCTATGTCCTTTAGTAGACATACTAGGACACGTACCTTTTCATCTTCATGGCCAAAGACTCGTGCTATGTGGGTGAGAAAGGAGCCTAAGACTTAATTGTCTTTTCTGTTTGTCCTCTACTTCTTTCTATCTAAAGTAGGACTCTCTTTGCTTGATTTCTTATTTTCTTTTGGAATCATGCTTTCATGCATCTACATCTTTCTATCATGTTTTCATGCATTTGCATCTAGTTTTTATGCATTGCTTTGTCAGAAAGGTGCTTAGATCTCTACCTGAGAGACTTCATGCCAAGATCACCGCATTGAGGAATCAAAGGATATTGACAAAATTCCTTTGACAGAACTTGTTGGCAATCTACAGACCTATGAGTTAGGTTTGACAAGGATTGGGAAATCTAGCAAGGACAAGAGTATGGCATTGAAGGCTAAGAGCAGTGACACTGATGAGTCTTCAAATGATGAAGATTCTAAGATGAAATCCTATATCACCGGCAATTCAAAAAGTTTATGAAGAATGCCAATGCTAAAGGATTTGATAAAGACCGCGAGCATCCAGCTCATCTCAGTTCAAGAACCAGGACAAAGGAAAGAAGGATGCTAAGGATGGCGGTCAGTACACTGTTCCCTCAAGACCAAAATGCTTTGGGTGTCAAGGCTTCGGTCACATGAAACAAGAGTGCCCTACATATCTCAAGGCCATTGGGAAGAGCAAGGCACTTGCTGCTACTTTGAGCGACACTAAGCCTGAGGATGATTCTAATAATGAGGATGATGGAATCCAAAATGCCTTCACTGCTACTGTAAATCCTACCGAGGGGATTGTTGAAGATATGGATGATGAAGAGAATTTTAGAAGATGGATAAACAAGATGACATCCACATAGCCTATGCAAAATTATACAAGGTCTCAGAAAAACATGAGAAGTTGTATAGGTTGGACACCAAGAAGCTCAGTGAAGTGGAGCTCGAATGAGAAGAAATCTCCACGAAGTTTGATAAAGCCAATCAGACCATTGGAGCACTAAGATTTGAGAATAATTTCTTGGCTGAGAAGACCAAGAAGCTTGAAGCGAAGTTGTTTCAAGTCAGAACTCAGTTGGTGAGGACTTCAAGTGCAGAGCTTGATGAGATGCTTAGTCTTCAAAAATTTGCTTCCTATCGAACTGGTTTAGGGTGTGATTTCTCTTCTACTAGTATTGCTTCTTCTAGTATTATTGTTTTTATTTCTCCTACTAATAATGTTGAATCTAAGAACAATGATGTGAAAAAGGTGTTAGCTAGTGGAACATAGATAAGGGTAAATCTATCTTAGGAGCACCCCTTAAGCTGAATAAGAAGGGGACCAAAAACCCTAGGGCTAAGAAGGGAAACGCTCAAAAGCCTAAATAGAAGAAGCAGCATTTCTGTCATCACTGTGGAGCAGCTGGACATACTCGATCTAATTGCTATAAGTGGTTAGCCACTCAACAGAGCAACAGTATGATCTCATCGAGAAACCAGAATCAGTTTCCATCCTTCTTTGCTCCTATTGGGGATCTACTCAAAGCCCTCATGTTCCTTTCGACCTTGAATGGTTTCAATTCTTCCTCCTCACCGCTGGATCAAGGGTTTGCAAAACGGAAAGATTCTTCCAAGGTGTGGAAGGAAAAAGGCTCCAAGTGATTTAGTCACTTTTTCTCTCTCTCCCCTTCTTGTTTTTGATTTTGCATTACTTGTGTGTTTTGCTTTCTTATTTTTGAGTCAGTCTAGTTTTATGCATTGCTTTGTTTAACATATTTTTTTTTTGTTCATTTTTAGTTTTGCTTTATTTTACTTTTCATAAAAATTTAAAAAAAAAATTGAAAAATCAGAAAAATACAAAAACAGTGTGTGTTTTGTGTACATTGGTATTTGTGTACCTTGGATGGCCATTAAAATAAAGTTTTCTAAACTTTGTATCTTTTGTAGCTTAGATGAGTATCCCTATGCACAACTAAGTAAGTGAGCTTTATGGCTCGTGTTTGTGATGAGTAAGATTAAGTAATCTCTTGTACTTAACACTCATATCACTCTTTTTGACGGGAAGGACTAGAAAATCCTAAGAGAAACGCATAAATAACCATCTCACCACTATTAACTGCCAATCATGAAATGATATCTGTATGCTTTGGCATAGTAAAAGTGCAATGTCAAAAGCTTAACATCATTGGGTATTTCTTTTCTCTCTCTTATATGCCCATGCATGATATTCTTAACAAAAGAAAATATGCAAAGAAAAATAAAAGCAAAAAGAGTCAAAATGCTTTATATATGATTGCAAGCGTGTCTTCTAGGAGATGTGGGAGTTATAGGATGTACCTAGAAGGTGATAGTCCCCATCAAACAGTTATGATTGTGTGTGAGTTAAAGTGATTTTCTCATATCTCAAATCCTCATAACATGTAGACACTTATGCAATCTTGCGATGTTTTTCATACACAACACGCAATATTCTTTGCTACTTTTGATACATGTGTAGGTACAATATGATTTGGCCATCACAAGGAATACATGTGTTAATGTATGCTCACTAAACTGTCTTAACTTATTTTTGAAATATAAAATTGGTTAGACTTATTTAGTATGTGTGTGTGTTTTGGATCTAAGTGCTTGACATTTTTCTTGATGAGAGATGTTTTTGAGAGCTTAAAATGTTGTTTGGATCCTTGGTTTAGTAGCATGTTTGATTGCATTCATGTCTGTGTTTTTCTCTTCTTTGAAAAACTATTTTAAGCAATCTCGATAGCTTCTCGATACCTCTCGACAGCTAGGCTATCTATCGAGCTCTTCAACTTCTTTTCTCGATAGCTATTATCGCAATCTTGATCCATTGAGATTCTTGAGATTCAATCTCGATAGCTTCTCAATCCATTGATGTAAAATTGCTATGGGCACCTCTCGACAGCTTCTCGATAGCTGCTCAATAGCTTTATCTCGCTTTTTAATTCTCGACAGCTCTTGACACTTCTCAATCCATTAAGAATCTGGGATTTCTATATAAAGGGTCAGCGCTATTTCCTTTTTATTTTTCTCGATCCTTTCTGGCTTCTCACCTTCCTAAACACTTCTCTCTCTCTCCAAACTTCATTCTCAAGTGATTTTCAGCCTAGATCAAGCTTTTCTTCTCTAGTAAGGGTCCTTAATCCTTCATTCTTGATGCATTAGACCTAGGTTTTTGGGTTTTTGAAGGATTTTGGGGTTTTTCAAAATTGATGAGGTTTTGATGAAATTTTTGGGATGGGTTTTATGTAAATGATCCTAAATGTTCATGCATTGCATCACATTTGCATTTTTAACAATGTTCATGCATTTTAGATGTGTGATTACTATGTTAATATGTTATGTGCTGGTAGGTTTGGATTGAGCTGAGCCCATAAAGCTTTTAATGTTGCATATGACATGCTTATACATTTTTCATGCATATGTACCAATTTTGTTTTTATCATACTGAAATTAAACTATTTGGTGCTTTTCTGCATGTAGCCCGTAAGGACTTTTCAGAGAACTTTTCATGACACGGCATTCGTTTGGAACGCCAAGTCATTCTATCGGACTTTTTCCGATACTGACCTTCCTACTGTCATCTATAATTGGGGTTGGGAGTCACTGTGTGGCATCCTGGTCACTTGTCCCTTTGTGATCATACAGGAGTTTTACTCCAATATGCACGGATTTGATTATTCAGTACATCATTTTGTCACTCGCGTTTGAGGTATGTGCATCGTAGTCACTCCGGATATTGTATCTGAGGTGCTACATGTTCCTAGGGTAGCGCATCCTGACTACCCTAGCTATGATCGTCTTAAGACTATGTCTAAAGATTAACTCTCATCTCTTTTCTGTGAGACACCTTCATCTTAGGGTGACCGTTAAAACACCCCTTGCTCGGGTTTTACAAAAGGTCCGAGGTTCCTTAACATGGTGATGACATTTGTTCTCCATCCATTATCTCACTATAACTCTATCACAAAGCCTCGTGCTCAATTTTTGTTGTCCTTCCTTGAGAGGCTTACCATTGATTTTCCCTCTCACTTCATTCTATCCCTCATAGATGTCTATAGGGATACGGCGACCCGTGATAAGCTCATTTTTCCTTCGGCTATCACGAGGCTTCTTCGACATTTTTCTGCCTCTTATCCTGAGTCTCCACATTTTTCAGTCATGTGTGCCATAGACACTGCTACCGTCAGACGGAGCAAGGCACAGCTTCTATCGAAGCGGCCACAAACAAAGACAGTGACTCCTCTAGCTTCTTTTGTTCCTTCCACGTCCGCACCTTCTTCATCGACGGGTGGTGTAACCCTCAAGGCGGTCATGGCATAGCTACAGTGCATGGATGCTCACCTTGACACACTCAGTGAGTCAGTATAAGAGATAGATATTTTTGTTAGAGGGAGTGTTTTTCTTTTTAAGGGATGTAATGAGGACTGATGTATTTTTTTTCTTTTCTTCTTTTATAGATACATTGTTCTTACTTTGTGATAGCAAACCTTGTACTTATGATGTTATATATATATGATGAGGTTGTTATTACAATTCTTTCACCTTTCTCTACATGTGTTGTTTCTTTTCTCTACTTATGCACATACTTCTTATATATTGTCTGCAACCTTTTATTTCTGTTTCACACTAAGATGCCGTGATGAGTTTTGTTTAAAGTGTTTCAGAAATTGTTTAAAGTGTTTCAGAAATACAGGTTATCAAAGTCTTCTTGCCATAAACTCTCTTCTTGCAAAGTTTTTCAAGAGTTTGTGTTAGGATAGATTTTATTGTATTCAACGAGTATGAGTTGAGTGATTTATGACTTCTCTCATATGTTCATTTGTTTGTTGTGGTTTTGTCACGGATTGCTGAAGGGGGAGATTGTTAGGACATATGTAAATCATGTTAGGAACATATGTTAATATAGAATTGGCTAATCCTTTGACAAAATGCACTTTACTTGTAATTGGGTCGATCTAGGATGTGTGTAATGCTTCAAGGAACAAGGTTTCAAGTTCAAGTGTTAAAGCCATGCAAGTTTGTCCAAGAATCAAGTGAAGAAGTGCTGGATTTTAAAGCTAGATAGCTAGCTCGACAACTAGTATCTATCGAGGTTTAAAAGGCTGTTTAAGCCCGATGCTTGACAGTTGTTCAATAGATAGGGTATCTATCGAGATCTATGAAAATTAGTTTTTCAGATCTGATTTCACTCCAATTCATGTATAGATGTTTGGGCTTTCTTTTCTCACAACCCTAAACATATATAAGGTTTGTTTTAAGGGTCGTCACAACTGATGCACCTAAAGGTAAAAGTTTTTCACAAGCATATTATGAACCGGAGACATATGCCTAGTTCATCTTTCTCTTTAAGAAGCTGCTGTGTTTTTACACCGTAGGGTTTTGTAACCAAGGAGCTTTGTGATCTTCATCGTGTGGATGAACTGAAGAACTTTGCAGCAAACTTCTTTCTCAAGTTGGTGTGTAAGTTACGTACTGGGATCCGTGCATCGAATTGGTTAGTCACATGCTAGGAGCCGTGCATTGAAAGTAGAGATTGTCACCACAGAACAAGTCCAATTAGGTATTGGGGTAAGGGTTCAACTGTAGATTGGTATAAGGTACTAGGATTCTTTTGCTTGTAACCGCTTGTTACGATAATAGTGGATTCTCGAGAGTGGTGATCTTAAAATCACCTGGTGGAGTTTTTATCCTGTAGGTTTTCCCCATTCGTAAACAAATCACTGTGTCAATTTATTTTCCGCTGCATATTAACTTAGTTGGTGATTTTTTTGTGCTACCACACATATTGCATGCTAATTGAACTAATTAATTAACTTGGCTAATTAATTGGTTAATTCATCACAAGGGGTCAATACATTCTTGGCCTATCATCCTTTATTTCAAAAATCTACATGTATTGAAAAATTTAGATCTGTATCTAAGGAAGATACAAATCAGTTTTGATTAAAAAATTTAGATCTACATCTAGGAAGACGAGATCCATTTTATTTTGAAGAAAAATTCAGATCTGCATCTAAGGAATATGCAGATCCGTTTTGATTTGAAGAAAAATTCAGATTTCCATCTAAGGAAGATGCAAATCCGTTTTGATTTGAAGAAAAATTTGGATCTACATCTAAGAAAGATGTAGATCCATTTTGATTTGAAGAAAAATTCAAATCTGCATCTATGGAAGATGCAAATCCGTTTTATTTTGAAGAAAAATTCAGATCTGCATCTAAGGAAGATGCAGTTCTGTTTTTATTTAAGAAAAATTCAGATCTGCATCTAAGGAAGATGCAAAACTGTTTTTATTTAAGAAAACGAGTTGATTATATGTAGATCTTTAAAACTAAGAAACATATTATATCAATGAACATATGTTCATAAACTAAATTAACAAGGTATAATATGAATATTTAAAAAAATTAAGCATGTATCATCATGATAAGAGAGGCATAAAAACGAAAGGGTTAGAAAGCAACCTCTTGCATGAGCACTCTTCTTCTTGAGATGATGTTTTAGGATTCAAAGAAATTTATGCAATTCTCTTTGAAACCTAAAAGCCCTAATTTAAGCAGCAACACTCAGAGAGGGATCAGAAAATATGAGCAATTTGAGAGCTTAAAATGTATGCCTCCCATAGCGTAGAAAAAAAATGCTGAATTATGAGGTTTAGTCTCTATTTATAAAGGTTAGAGGGCTCTAAAAAATAGGCACGGGCAATTAGGGTGTGAATCCGGACGCATCCTTTTGCGAAAAGATCGAAAAGGGTATGTATTATCGGCACCTGAAGGCCATTGGGCCAAAGCCCAATACATGGAAATTCAGCCCTTTATGAGTGTCGTTCGGCACTCCAAAAGTGCCGAATTGGCCTTTAGACTCTGAACGCTCTTTTGCATTCGGGTGCCGTTTGGACTCCTCTTCTAGGGTTTTTTGACCAATCCTTGTACCTAGACGTGTTTTTATCCTTCGTCTATGATTTTTCATCTCTTTTTTGGATAATTCAGGCTTTCTAAGAACAATAATCTTGTAGATCAATACCCTAAAATAAATTTTGATAAAGTTTAGATTATCCGCAATTTTATTGTTATCCAATAATCTCTTTTATTCCTATGCATGCAATCCTATTTTAAACACTAATCATCAACCAATCACAAAATTATTTAATTAATTTTAATTGTTTAACCAATCAGAATTAATTTGAATTGATCATGTGTGGTCGATTCTACCTAGACACAATGCATGTTGACCGTGGAAACTTGATCATGCGATATCTTTCGATCCTATGATCCGATTTGAAAACCGAAAACACCGTTTCGGCCGTTAAAATCTCAAGATCATTTTTATGATATGCAATGAATGAATTAATGCATGTAAAACAAAGACAAGTTGATGCATGTAATGCAAGAACCAATTGATGCATTTAATGCAATCATGATTTTGAGGTACATGGATGGTCATTCGAGTCATTCTCCTTGATTAAATCATAAGTGCAAAATTGAGTGTCTACAGAATGTCCCTCATTGACAAAGCTTGAAAGGTTTTCTTCTACTTCGATCTGGATTTGTTAGAATGTTGATCAAAGGTCTTCTTCTACTTTGATCTGGAATAGTTGGAATGTTGATCAAAGGTCTTCTTCTACTTTGATCTGGATTTGTTGAAATAAATCAAAGGTTTTCTTCTACTTCGATTTGGGTGTTGCCTGCAAAAAGTCAAAATTTTGAATTAGACTTTAACTGATGAGTGTTTTGTTGTTCCTTTGCTTTTGAGATGTGTGATCTTCATTTATCCCTTCTCGATTTGAACTTTATCAAGAAAAGTTTAATTGACAAAAAAAATTTCTTTTGAGAAACATTTGATTTTTGAAATTTGGAAGTTTTGAAATTCTTATTTCAAATTCTAAAACTTTGGAACCTAGAAATTTTTACTTGAAATCTGCAACTTAAAATCTGAAATTTTGAGCCTTAGAATTTTGAACATTAAGGCTTGGAATTTTGATCATGAAATCTGAGGTTTGAATTTTTGAAAACTTAAGATTTGAGTTTAAAATTTGAGCATTGAGAATGTGAAATTGAAAACTTGGGAATGAAAATTTTTGAATTGAAAATTTGGATTTTGAAAGATACTTGAAAACTTTGAAAAAAGATTTTTTTTTTTTTTTTTTTTTTAGTTGACTCAACTTTTGGCTGAGTTTAAGTGTGGGGACCGAAATTTTGGCCCCCCACTTCTTTATCATTTCTCTTTTTGCTTTTTTGCTTCATCTTCCATCAACTTCTCTTCCTCCATTGGCACTATTCACCTTCTTCTTCCCCTTGACATTTATTCTTCATTTCACCATTTCTTCTCACAAAAAACACTTTTCTAAGCTTCTTAACTTTCCCTTATCCATCTCTATCAATATTTCTTTAGATCTTTGTGTTTTGAGCATTTTCATCCCACACCCATTTTTGGTGAAACCCATTTTCCAAAACCCATTTTCTTTGCATCAAAATGGCTTCTTCCTCCAAGGGATCTTCTTTTCTAGCTTCTCATGGTAAGAAATATGATCCAACATTTGAGTGGCATGATGATGATAGACTTCTTCAAGACCCTAGGACCCATGCTCCATATTGTCATGTAAACACCAAGGTGAGTTTTTCTTTGGTTTCTTTGCATGGAAAAATGTTGTTGCATGTTTTATTAAAAGTTTCATAGTGAGATATTGTCATTTGGTTATTTTGAAATTTTGGGGGCATTGTGTGATTGATCATGTTTTGGAAATGTTGGCTTTGGAGCATTCTTGAAGTGTTTTTTTTTTTTTTTTTTTTGATAATGGTCAATTTGGACAATCTTGGTGTCTCTTGGAATGTAGGTAGATTGTGATGTTGTTGGATGAATTTTGGTTTGGACTTTGGGGGTATTGGTATTATGAAAATTTTGTGTTAAGCTTATGTGAATATTTTCATGATATATGCGGGAAAAGTTTACTGGTATATGTAAACTTTGTTTTAGAGACATGGAAAAATTTTGTGGGTATGTGCATGGATATATTTGTGGAGATGGGCAAATTTTGTAAGTATGAAATTTTGACTTATGAAAAAAATTTTGTTGGGTTTGTTATGTTGATTCTTGGAGAATTTGTGTGGTTATGATTTTGGCTATGAGAATTTATTTGTGCATGTACTTGTGGGAATTTTCATCTTGATCATGTAGGAATTTTTTCTTTTTGCATGGTTATGGAAAAATTTGGTAGTTGTGTATGGATATGTGAAAAAATTTTGATTGTGGTAAAATTTTGGTGGGGCATTGGTTGTAAGAATATTTTTTTGGGTATGGAATTTTTTGGGTCATGTGGGTTTTGGTCATGGAAATTGATAAGCTAAAATTTTATGTTGCAGAGTCTTAAAAGTCAAGGCAGTCTCCAAATGTTGAAAAGTGCATGGGCACCATTGTCTCCTAGCATCAAAAACATTATCAATGAAGCAGGCTTCGGTACTTTCTTCGAAACTTTGCTAAATCATGAGACACATGAGTACAAAGATCTTCAGTTACTTCTTGCCTTGGCAGAGCGCTTCTGGGACACAACCTATGTCTTCCATTTTCTAGGCATTGGGGAGGTAATGTTGACACCTTATGATTTCTCTGTTATCACCGATCTGAGGTTGGGCGGTAAAAGAGTTCTTGTCAATGATTCCTTTACTTCAACTGAGCTTAAGAAACTTCTAGGTGTAGTGCCTTCTAGAATGAGAAGTAACAATATTCCTTTGTCTTGGTTGTATGAGAATATTCACCAATGTGAGACTGTGGCAAAGGGTGCTCGCATGTTCATGCTTCTTTTTATTGGGACCTTTCTGTATCCGGAGGCAATATTGCGAATCTGCACTACTTAGGGAGCTTGAGAAAAATTGAACAAATCCAGAATTATGACTGGGGCAGCATGGCCTACGCTATTCTGATGCATTTCATGACCCAACTCTCTAGGCGAAGCCTTTCAAGCTTAGGTGGGGCTCCATTTGTTTGGCAAGTGAGGTTTGGTATTTATTTTGGTTATGTGTTAGTGGTGAAAATTATTTTGGTTATGTATGGGTTATTTTGGCTATGTGGTAATGGTATTGTGAATTTTTCAGGTCTGGATTTATGAGTATTTTGGAGTTGGTCCTGAAATTCGGGAGGAAGTTGCTTGCATTTTTCCTAGATTTCTCTGTTGGTTGCCCAAACATCATTTGTCTATACCCTCCAGGGGTTCTTTGGAGATTTGGCGCTTAGTGATTAACAATCTGACAATTGATGATGCGAGTTCTTTCTTCCTTCTCCTTTTCAAATCTTTGGCACTTGGTTGTGATTCAATCTCTTCTCTTTCTGAGTTAGACATGTCAGAATGTCCCAGTTTGAGTAAAAAATCTTTTTGAGTGTCAAACAGTCTTAAAAAATTACATGAGAACGTAAAACTGCATGGAATTGCATGAGTGTAGGACTGAGGGGCTGCGTGCCACTTGGCGAATGAGGAGTGCCATTGGCACTTTTGGAGTGCTGAATTGCACTTGGCCATGCCGCGACGCTTACGCCATGGTGGGCCGACTCCTCACACTTTTGCAATGCACGTTTCACGTTTTCACGTTTTTTGAAAGATTTTTACTTTGTTTGTGATCATGAAACACTCTCCTAGTCAGCTACAAACTCTCTAAAACCTATTTCAAACCTGATTAGGAACTGATGTAGCTTATTTAAATGAATTCTCCTGCGACAAATCTCTACATAAAGGTTAGTAAAACATAATAATCACAAGCAAAAGACATCCGTGGCTAGCAATCATAATTTTTCCCATTCAACAATTCATGATATCAACATATGGGTTCGTAGCTTTGATTTCAGTACCAGAACCAATTTTACAGCCTTCAAATTAGAGGGAATCAAGGCTCTGAGGAATGTTAAAATAAAGTGGGACTTCCTTCGTGTTGCTATGAAATTCTAGGATACCAAAGATCATGTGTTTCGGTTTAATACTGCTAAACTCTATCCAACAATTGAAAATTTTTTTGCTATTCTTGGCTATGATCCCAACAAAAAATCTATAGTGGTTTCTTGTGATCCTCGGCATAAGGAATCTTTGTTTGATGCTCTTGGTCTTCCTACTTCCATTACTGATAGTATGAATGATGGTCATATGGTGAATCTTTGTGCTATTATCTCTCAGTTGATTAACAAACGCACCTATGGAGTGATCGACAATATTCAGAAAAACTTCGATTTGGCTTTATGCACGGTGGGAGAAATTTTTCTTTGCTCTAGAAGACACAACTTTGTGGATGCTAGAGCCATAAGTGTTGTGAATCAAATTAAAGATGGTGATAATCCTGTTTCTTTGATCTTGGCAGAAACTCTTCTAGGACTGGATGGTGTATTCCATGGTGGAGAAACTCAGAACTTCTCAAGGAGTCCTTTGACTTTGCAAATATGGCTGATGGAGAGACTGGACATGATTGCCAAGCCTACAATCGGTAATTAAAGGCCTAGCAGTTTTCTTAGCAGGGCTGTAATCAAAACTGAGTGCCAAACTGAGAGTGACTGGGTGAGGTTCTTAGAAAAGAAATCTAGTACTTTGATTCAATGGGATTGTTATTGGTGGAAGTGCCCACCTCCTTTACTGAGGTCCCTAGGATCAGATCATATCTTCCTTGTTGGATTGCGGAGAGCAACTTTCTACAAGGGAGATGGACTCTTGAGGCAATTCAAATATGAGCAAGGAATGCCTGGTGGCAAAAGAAGAAGACCTTTCTCTCCTGTGGACATAAATCCTACTTTTGTAAAGAACATGCTATTGGGTTTAGAGATGGCTGACCGAGTGGACCAATCTTTTGTCAAGGTGTCATAAGATGACTACAGAATACTCTAACTGGTTGGTGAACAAGATTGTTGACAAGGAAGCTGAGATGGTTGCTGTAAGAAAACAATTCCTCAAAGACAACCGGGAAAAATCCAATGAAGACAACTTTGAATTCAAAAGAAGGGACAGTGATGACAAAAGTGACCTTCTTATTTCTAGCTTTGAACCTATTTATTTTAGAAGTTGATGTAAAAACTCTTATGTTTAGGAATTATTTAGGACTTGTTGGTTAGGGATTCTGTTTAAGTGTAGGCTTTTGGGGTTTGGAATTTTAATGGTTTGGTTTAGGGTTTGGGTTCTTGGATTTTGTGTAATGACATGGTTTAAAGGGATGGTTAAATTTTTGGTAATTTTGGTTAATGGGCAAATGGTGGGTTTGGGAAATTGTGACCAAACCAATGCATGGTTGCCTAAGTACCCCCTTGATAGAAGGATCAGGTCATCATGTAGTTCATGGATAATGATGGTTTTTTTTATTTGCCTTAACTTTTGCCTAGGTCGCCCTTTCGGGTTTTCAACCTAGCAGGTTCTCTCACTCTCCCTTTTTTTTTTAACTCTCTTTTTACATAGATTTCCCTTTTGGGTTTTCAAACTATCTTCTTTTCTTTTTTTCCTTTGTTTTTTTTTTTTTTTTGTTGCCCTGATTTTTGCCTAGACCGGCCTTTCAGGTTTTCAACCTAGCGAGCTTTTTTTTTTTTTTTTTAGTCGATCTTAAAAAAGGAAACAACATAATTTACAACCACCTCAGACATGGTATTTCTTCAATTGATCCATGTTGGTTGGTTCAGTGAAAGGGATTGCATCTAAGTCCATCAATCTTACTGCTCCTCCAGAGTATATCTGTTTGATAATGTATGGGCCTGCCCAATTTTGCTTGAACTTCTTGTTTGCATCTTGAACCCGAGCTCAGATTTCTTTCAACACTAAGTCCCCCCAACTTCAAATTTCTAGTTCTCACTTTCTTGTCAAAAGCTTTCCTAAGCCTTCTCTGATAACCTTGAATATGATACAAGGCCTTGAGTCTTTTCTCATCTAGCATGCACAACTGATCATATCTACGTTGCAACCAATTTACTTCAAAGATTTCACTCTCCAGTACTGAATTTTCAAATAGTGTATAAAACACCTATGAACGTTTAGACCCCCAATATACAAATTACCAACACAAGCTTATAATCAAACAATGTATGTGCGGAATATGATAATAAGCTAAAACAGAATTGGTAAAACAATCTAAACCATAATTAATCACAACCACAGTAGCAATTAAAAGGCAAAGATTAAGGGAAGAGAAATGCAAACACAAAGACAACACAGCAATGTGTTATCGAAGAGGAAACCGAAGTCCTGAGCGTAAAACCTCTCTGCAGTCCTCCAAGCAGTCAATAATCCACTAGAGAATAAAGTTGGGATACATGAACAACAGAAAACCCTCCAAGCCTAATTTACCCAGTGTACCTAAGCCGTCCAAGCTTCTTGCTTCAACAAGGTTACGTCGAACCTTTGTCTTCTCTAGCTTACCGGATCCCACAATTAGCCCATTACATCAACCAATATCAATAGGTCCCTTCCTAACTACTTCCCAAGCACCAAATAACCTTCTCACAGATATGGGTATGGTTAGATAAGGATTTGGATAATGTACCTCTCAAGGATGTAACAATGGAAAGGGTGAGAGTAGAGGAATTTGGAGAATCAAAGTATAAAGATTGTGGATGAGTCAATCTTGTTTTTCTCTAGGGTTTCTCTCTCAAAATTCTCTCAGAAGCTCTCTACAATATGTGGGTATAAGGGTATTTATACTGGTGTGTGTTTGGAATGCCAAAAGGTCAGGTTTGTAACAAATAGAGTTGTCTAGCGATTCGGTCTCGCGACTGGAATGAGTCATGAGTTTGAGTCGCGAGCTAACTACCTGGCCAGACTGGAAGTTTTGTCCTGTAGTGCTCCAACTGACATGACTCTTCAGCTCCCCTGCATGCTTCACACGTGTGCCTCTTTTGGCAACTCGCCAGTCGCGAGGCCCTACTTGAGTGCACACTCTTGAGCTTTTCTTCACACTCTCTCACATACTACCCTTACATGATTCCCACCAAAATACAGGGCTTCTAAATGCTGAATTACAAGAAAATTGGCATGAAATAAAGCTAAAAAAATGGTTAATTAAATTCAACCTTACAATCTACCCCTTTGGCTATTCCATGACAAAACCCTAAAACAAACTCTAGACTTAACATGTGAGTTGGGAACAGTTGAACAAAACTCACTCACACCTAACTCTAGAATCTGTGTAGCTCTTGAACCATACATACAAGTATTTCCTGAAAACAACAACACAATACAATCATTGTATGCAGAAAACTTGAAATGCATATGGAGTGAGCACAATGCGATCAAGCAAAATGGAATGAAACAATAAAGCATGGCTTGACCAAAAACGAACAATCACTATAAAATAGTGACCACAATGATCATTCATATACGGAATGAACATCTGGACATGCAAGCTAATAAGCTCAATATAAAGTATCATTTGCATGTCCAACACTCAACCGATACAAAAACCAAAGTAATTGCATCAAGGATATAAAATCCAACAAAGGCACAAGAGTGATGTACTTAAAGAAATGCATAACATTAACAACAAGTACTAAACTACAAAGCATGGGTACAAAATAAAGTACTGAATAGAAACTTAAATAATTAAACCAAAGTTCCAAAACCTTTAAACTAAAGCACAGTAAAAACCTCCATGAGTTTAAACCAATATAGAAACTATAAACAAATAATTGTAAACTAGACAAGCCAAACATAGGTTAGTCTATCCAAAAGTATGTATGTGTAAAAGTATCAGCTTCCTCCACTTGAGCAAACAAATCCCCCTGTCACTATGCACACTTCCCATTCTTGTGTTGCTCTCCCCCTTTTTGGCACGAATAGCTAAAGGCTGTCCTCTAGCTTTTGTTGAATAGCATCTAACTGTGTCTCAATGGTTGTGAGATGCATTTGAACTTGGTTGTTGGTGGAGTAGAGAACCCGTTCAATTCCGGAAATACGTTGAGACAAGCCCTCAATCAAAGTGCTTGACCTGTCAGCTTGAGAGCTAGGTTGTATAGGCTGAGTGCTAGTCATTTGCAACTAAGGATTAATGGGAAAAGTAGTCTCAATATGCACAGGTGTAGCTAAACCATGACCGGATGAAGTGGCATAAAGAGGAGATTCACTCTTAGGTGCTTTAGAAGAGTGACTCTTACTTGCTTGAAGAGATATCATGGATAGTGGTCGAAGACGTGCCAGTATTTTTCCATCTGTTGGAGGACAGACACCTTTAAGAACCATGATCTTCATGAGAAGACTACAAAAAGGTAAACATGTTCGTGTTGCCATTCGAGTTGCTGTTTTCCCAATAGTCTGAAAAATGTGGGCACAAATGTCGATCGAAACTCTTGTGATGAGATCACATAGGAATTGTGCTCGTCCAAGGTTGATGAAGCTGGTGTTAGACAGTGGGTAGAGGTTGAAGAACATGATCAAAGTGAGAGTCTTCAGTTCAGGTGCAAACTTTGTAGTGCTTATGGATGTGCCTTTTCTTGAAACCTCATAATCAGGCCCAAGAACTTGAAGAATGTCTTGTACCTGAGGAAGTCTATCATTATATGGAGTGAGGTCTACATTTGCCGGTCTACCGAAGAACCTTTGTAATGTAGTCTGGATTGATGGAGAACTCTTTTCCTCATACCCAACACTTCAACTCAACTCCGGTATATCTAGCATTTGAATAGAATTCCTTAACCAATTCTTCAATCGGGTCCTCGAAGTTCTCGAACAGATCAACCCAATCTTTTGCTTCAAATATCCTAGGAATAAATGTTGTTCCCAAGGTATCAAATTTGACCACTCGTTCCACCATAATAGGAGCATCTTCAAAGATGCTTGAGTAAGTTTGTGAATAGAGAGGAGTCCTAAATCTCTCACTGTTTGAGTCTTGAGATGAACGTCAAGTCCGTTTTGAAACAGGGGATGATGGAACATCAATCACAATCTCTTTTCCTTGAGAGGATCGGCGAGACATCTGCAAAAGATCATACACACAGCAAAGAACCAAGTGCAAAACCAGAAGACACAAACATAAACTTGATTAGTTCTAGGTTAGTCCATGAAATAAATACACATTGATATTTAGAAAGAGATATCACTCAACCACAGTGCATGAACCAAGTCAACAGTGCATGTGGTGTGCAAATGTGTTGAATGTGCAGGCACAACTAAGTACAATGTAATCTATGAACACCACAGAGTCACAAGTAATTGTCATTGTGACATTCTACTATGAGCATGATATGCACAGCACAACATAGGCATGATACACAACTTCAAAAATAAGAATCAACCATGAAAACATGTGTATCAGGCATCATATTATCACAATCAACAAAACCCATTCAATCAAACTTAACAAAATGACCTCAACCCATATTCGAACAACATATATATCAAATCTCAACAACAACTCAAAAATCCAAGAAATCAATACTATAAACGTGAAGCACTTAGAGAAAAATAGAAAACCCATACCTTTTCTTGAAGTGTGAAGTAGAGATGATGAAGAAAAATGGTGGATTTTTGAGAGAAACACGGTGAGTTTGTGAGAGAGATGAAAGGACAAGACAATGAACAGTCAAAAATGTTCGAGGGAAAACTGAAATTTTTTAAAAACTGTTCTTAAAGCGCAAAACACGCGTTTTTCGCGACTGAAACAAGTCGCCAGGACAAGTTGCCAAACACTCTGTGACAAAAATTTTGAAAAATTTGTCTAAGTGTTTTTCACGACTAGAAGGTCCACCCACGAGGAAGTCGCGAAGGGAGCCACAAAAGTTTCTGAGTAAACCTCGCGACTAAAGCTTCCACTCACGAACAAGTCGCCAAACCGAGTCGCGAGAAATCTAAAGACCCAGATTTTTGAAAAATTTTCTAAGTCTTTTTTGCGACTAGGACTATGACCCATCAGTGAGTTGCGAAAACCTTCTGTGTAAGCTCGCGACTAGGGCATGCGACTGGATTGAAATGCGAAGCAAGTCGCCAGAACAGGGCTGCACAGTTTTAGAAATTTTTGACTTTTTGCAAAAACAAAATACTTTCCAAAAAACAATTAAAACACTCAAAAATCTTTTTGTGTTTAATCAACATATAATTGAGCATGTGCAACACATTTCATCAAGTACAATCACACAAATGAATAAGGCATTCATTGAACATAGACGTGTGATGTGTGTGGGTATCAAAAATGAGATAGTCCTTAGTCTAATGTGAAGCTTCAATGATTAATTCAACCAAGTCATACACAATTAGCACTAGGATGAGTGACTCATCTCAATTATAGAAATATGCATAAGACTAAAGTTGGGATACAAGAACAGCAGAAGACCTTCCAAGCCTAATCTACCCAGTGTATCTAAGCCCTCCAAGCTTCTTGCTCTAACGAGGTTACGCCGAACCTTTGTCTTCTCTAGCTTACTGGATCCCACAATTAGCCCATCGCATCAACCAATATCAATTGGTCCCTTCCTAACTGCTTCCCAACCACTAAATAACCTTCTCACAGATATGAGTATGGTGAAATAAGGATTTGGCTAATGTACCTCTCAAGGATGTAACAATGAAGAGGGTGAGAGTAGAGGAATTTGGAGAATCAAAATATAAAGATTGTGAATGAGTCAATCTTGTTTTTCTCTAGGGTTTCTCTCTCAAAATTCTCTCTGGAAGCTTTCTACAATATGTGGGTATAAGGGTATTTATATTGGTGTGTTTGGAATGTGAAAGGTTAGGTTCGTAACAAATAGAGCTGTCTGGCGACTCAGTCTCGAGACTAGAATGAGTCGCGAGCTAACTGCTTGGCCAGACTAGAGGTTTTGTCCTGTAATGCTCCAGTTGGTGTGACTCTTCAGCTCTCCTGCATGCTTCACACCTATGCCTCTTTTGGGGACTTGCCAGTTGCGAGATCCAGTCACGAGGCCCTGCTTGAGTGCACACTCTTGAGCTTTTCTTCACACTCTCTCACACACTACCCTTACATGATTCTCACCTAAATACAAGGTTTCTAGATGCTGAATTACAAGCAAATTGGCCTGGAATAAAGCTAACAAAATGGTTGATTAAATTCAACCTTACATGTACTGTTCTTAATGAACGGACACCCATCTCAATAGGAAGGACCGCTTCCGTCCTGTACACCAATGAATAAGGAGTGGCTCCTGTAGGTGCCAGTCCTTGTAGTTCTTTGGGCTCTTCTTCAAGATTTGCCCTATGTTTTTATTAGCAGCCTCAATTGCTCCATTGGTTTGAGGGTGGTAAGGTAAAGACTTGTGGTGTCGAATATTGAGCTGTCATAGTAGCTTCTCTGTTTCTCCTTTAAAATGTTGCCCATTGTCTGAAATTATTTAGTGTGGTACTCCATGTCTACAAATGATATTGGTCTAGATGAACTAAGCAACCTTCTTTGAATTCAGGACTTTGTATGAAGCAGCTTCTACCCATTTAGTAAAGTAGACAATGGCTAAAAGTATGAATTCATGGCCATTGGATGCTATTGGGTGGATCTTCCTAATAATGTCTATTCCCCATGTAGAGAATGGCCAGAGTGATGTAATAGTATGCAGTGGCATCGGTGGCATGTGTTTCAGATCTCCATGGACTTGCTATTGATGGCATTTTCGAATATGAGCTGCACAGTCGGCTTCCATAGTGGTCCAGTAGTAGCCTTATTTCATTATCTTCCTTGACAGCATGTGTGCATTCATATGTGGCCCATAACTTGACTTATAAACCTCTTCAATTATTTGTTGTGCTTCCTTGGTGGTTACACAAAAGAGATGAATTCCATCATATAATCTTCTGTAAAGCCTTTCTTCACAAATGATGTAATTAGTGGACAACCTTTGGATGGTTAACTAATCATTATTGTCTGCAAACTCTGGGTATGTCCCATCCTTGAGGTATTGTAGGATATCTGAATACCATTCACCTTCCTTATTCTTTTCCTCACCTTCTTCTATTGCCATGCAGTAGGCTGGTTCTTCTTTTTGTTCAAACACTATCGGTCTAGCTTCATCTTCTTTTGGCCCATCCATCATGGATGCCATGGTTGCTAAAGCATCTGCAATTTGATTCTGCATCCTCGGCACATGCTGATATTGGATCTTGCTAAATTTTGATGCCCACTTCTGAAGACATTAATGATAAGGAATAAGTCTTTCTTCTTTGATCTTCCACTTATTCTGTACCTGAGAGATTATTAATGCTGAGTCTCCGTACACCTCCAACTCTTTTATTCCAAGGCCTAGGGCTGCTTGTAGACCCATAAAGCAAGCTTCATATTCTGTGGCATTGTTGGTGGCAGGAAAGTTAAGTCCGCCAGAAAATGGAATGAGTGTCCCTTTTAGAGAAATTAAGAGAACTTCAATTCCACTTCCATTTTGATTTGTCACTCCATCAAAATACATCTTCCATAACTCTACTTTAATCCCCATGATGTATTCATCCGGAAATTCTCCTTGGATCTCTTCAGTTTCTTCTAATGAACAATGGGCTAAGTGATCGGCAATTGCTCTCTGAAAGTTCAAATAGTGTAAAAACACCCTTGAACGTTTAGACCCCCAATTTACAAATTAACCAATTCAAGCTTTATGTTAAATAACTAGTGTGCGGAAAATGAACAAAAGCTATAATATAGAATTGGAAAAACTATCTAAGCCAAATTAAAATCACAACCTATAGCAGATAATAAAAGGCAAAGATAAAAGGGAAGGAAGATGCAAACACAAAGACAACACGCGATGTGTTATCGAAGAGGAAACCGAAGCCCTCGGCGTAAAACCTCTCCGCCGCCCTCCAAGCGATAAACAATCCACTAGAAAATGTAGTTGGGATACATGGACAGCAATAGACCCTCCAAGCCTAATCTACCTAGTGCACCTAAGCCCTCCAAGCTTCTTGCTCCAACGAGGTTGCGCCGAACCTTTTTCTTTTCTAGCTTCCCGGATTCCGCTACTAGACCATAGCATCAACCAATGAAGATTGGTTCCTTCCTAACTGCTTCCCAGAACACCAAACAGCCCTCTCACAGTAATATATATGGTGAGAACAAGGTTTTGGTAAAATGCCTCTCAAGGGTTTGACAATGGAGAGGAAGAAAGTTGAGGAATTTGAAGAGACACTTATGTAAAGATTGTAGATGAATCAATCTTGTTTTACTCTAGGGTTTCTCTCTCAAAATTCTCTCTGGAAGCTCTCTCTCATTTGTGGGTATAAGGGGTATTTATACTGAGGTGAGAGGAGAATGTGAAACGTCAGGTTTTTCAAAACAGGGCTGGCTCGTGGCTTGGCCTCGCGACTTGACTGAGTTGCGAGATCCAATTGCGAGATAACCGTATGGCCAATTGTCCAGTTTTGTCCTGTAGTGCTCCAGCTAGCATGACTGTTCACCTTCTGGCATGCTTGGCACGTGTGCTGCATCTAGCGGCTTGCAGCCGCGAGTCACCCGCGAGATCAAGCCGCGAGTCTCTGTTTTCTTGCACACTCTTGAGCAATCTACACTCTATCTCACTCACTACCCTTACAACAAACCCACCTAAATACAGGGTTACTAAATGCTGAAATACCAGCAAATTTGGCACAGAATAAAGCCAATTAGATGGTTGATTAAATTCAACCTTACAATCTCCCCCTTTGGCTATTCCGTGACAAAACCCTAAAACAGACTCTAGACTTTAACATGTGAGTTGGGAACAGTTGAGCAAAACTCACTCACACCTAACTCTAGAAGCTGTGAAGCACTTGAATCATATGAACATGAGACTCCTGAAACACAACAATACACCATGATCATTGTAAGGAGAAAATCGTGAAATGCATATGAAACAAGCAATATGTGATCAAGCAAAGATGGAGTTAAAAAACAAACCATGGCTTGATCAACCAAGTAATCACTACAAGGTAGTGAACACAATGCTCATTCACACTTGGAATGAACACTTGAACATACAAGCAAACAAGAACAATGCAAGTTACTTGTATGCCCAACACTCAACCAATGCATAAAACACTAGGTGTATGCATCTAAGAACAATCCTACAAAGGCACAAGAGTGACAGTACTTAAAAGAAAATGCAATACATTTATATAGAAGTACTGATTTAAACAAAGCATAAAAGGCTGCATAAAGCATGGTACAAACCATAAAGCCTACAAAGTATGCATAAAATATAACCCTAAAAGCTTACATAAGTAACATGGGTACAAATCACAATATAAACTGAATAACATCAACAATATAAATATAAAGTAACTCAGTTTCAAAACTAACCATGTGTTAGAGTTAGGAACAAACAAACACTCAAACCACAATGTATCAAACCTATAAACAACAGATTATCAAAAACATAAACAGAGTTTCAAGTAATTTTTTACTGCTCCCCCTTAACATAATGCCCCCCCTCAAGGTCTGTTTCTCAAAAATTTCTCCCCATTTTTAACCGGAATGGCCAAAGGGTCAGTGCCCATGATGTGTGGTGAAGCTGTCGAATTTTGCAGAGAGAATATCCAGCTGGTCCTGCATGGCTATCATCCTCTCAGACTGCTCTGTCTGGACCTCCCTGAGTCCGTCAAGTCTATCCAGGATTACTTGAAATGCATCTTGAGGTACATCTGAAGAAGTTGGGACTCTAGTCCTCTTGCCACTCCTTCTGGGTGTTGAAGTTGATGCCTGGCCTGCTGCCTCTGTCTCAGTCTCCATTGGAACACCTTCATCTTGTTCAGCCGCTTCTTCATCTACATCACCCGGAAGCCATACTTGTATCCTTATAATGGTTTGCTTGTTGATTGCTGAGGGTATTGGCATTAGGCTGAGGTCTTGAGGAATTGGAATTCCTTTTGCCCTGAAAATCCTCATGAGAAGGCTAGGAAAAACCAGCTTAGCTCGGGAAGTTGTTCTGGTCTCATCCATGATTGTATCAAATATATGAGAGCTGATATCAATGAATGTTTTCTCCTTTAGTTCCATAAGAAAAATGGCTCTGGCATTGTTGATTGTAGTGAGTTTCGTCACAGGATACAAGTTGTTCATCATGATGATGGTAAGGCACCTCATGTCAACTGGAAAAGCTGTGGTATTGAGACACTTTCCTTCTCTCTGTCCTCTAATGCGGTTTTGAACAGTTTCTAAAGACAACATTCTGTCTTTGTAGTTGGTAAACTCATGCTCCTTTAAACCCTCAAGACCAAGGACCTTATCAATATCATGGGTATCTAGAGTGAATTCATGCCCTCTTACCCAACAATCTAGCTCATCTTCCCTAATCTTCACATTAGAGTAAAATTCTCTTATCAGAGGCTCACACACACCCGGTAATCCACTTAACAACTTTTCCCAGCCTCTGCCCTCAAAACATGTGGGAATAAATGTATCTTTTAGGTCCACTAAATCCACAAATCTCTCTTGAATTATGGTTCCCTTCATGAAAGAATCTTTGTATCTCTCAAAGTGTTGAGCCGACCTAAACAGATCAGAATCCATTTTCAATCGTTTGTCAGCCTTCTTTGCAGGAGTTTTCTTCTTCGGAGTTGAGGGAGCCATCTGTGAACAATCAGAAGAGGCCACAACAACATAGTACAATACATGTGTAGAACAAATCAGTACTTTGTTAGTGATAAGGACAAAAATGCAACCACTCAGATGAACTAAAACGATTAATCCTCATGCTACTAAAATCAACCACACAGATGAACAAGTCTAAAAGTGGATACACAAGAACAACTGGTATAATACAGGGGAGTATTAAAGCAACAGAGAACTTGAAAACATCCAAAAGACAAATATATGTCAATGAGACATACAAATTGATGTGTATGACCTGACTCAAAGAACAAAAGACATATGCACACAATAGATGGACAGGCACATATTCAGCACAGTAAACCTCACAACCAAAATAGGAACATTTTGAATCAACATATCAACATAAGATCAGACAAGATGAGTAACCAACAAATAGCAAACCCTAGCTAAGCACATGATGAAGAACCAACCAACAACTTAGTTAAAATCAAACTAAATCAATAGCTTCCACAAGCTGAGCAAGGACAAAGAGCAACAGCCGAAACAAAAACCCATATCAAAAACATAAACAAATGCGAATAATCAAGGGGAAAAGCACAGAATCAAGTAAAATAGAGTTCAAGAAAGAAAACCCATACCTGTTACTCGAAGATTTCGAGCTGAAAGGAAGCAACAATGGAGTTTGAAAATGGAAGCACGGTGTGTATGGGTAAGAGCAGTTGAGAGAGATAATGAACAGTCACAAAAAGTTCGAGGGAAAAAAAACTGAAAAGGATTTTAAAAACTGCCCCTATTTTTGCCAAACACGCGTTTTTTGCGACTGAAGCGAGTCGCCAACAAGTCGCCAGGTCAAGCCGCCAAAACACTCAAAGACAAAATTTTGAAAAAATTTTCTAAGTGTTTTTCGTGACTGGAAGGTCTACCGCGAGGGAGTCGCGAGCTGAGCCACGAAAATCTCTGAGTAACCCTCGCGACTGGACCTTTCACTCGCGAACAAGTCGCCAAAATAGACCCGCGAACACGCGACTAAGGCCCGCGACTTGACTTACCCGCGACTGAGTCGCCAAAACAGGGCAAAAATGATTTTTGAAATTTTCAGTTTTTAAGAACAAAATACTTTCCAAAAACACCTAAAATACTCAAAAATCTTTTCGTGCTTGAATCAACAAAGATTGAGTATGTGAAAACACATTTCAACAAGTACAATCACACAAATGAATATGGCATTTATTGAACATAATCTTGTGTGTTGTGTGTGGATATCAACAATGAGATAGTCCATAGTCTAATGTGAAGCTTCAATGATCAATTCAACCAAGGCATACACAATTAGCACTAGATTATGAAACCCATCTCAATTATAGAAATATGTATATATGACCTCCCACAAAACTTGATAACATATCTTGGAGCTTTACATTTGACTCTGCTTTCAATCATAACAATTGATCTTTTTGATCCTTTTGAGACAATCACCTCTCATTGTGAGAGTGATATTTGATATTTCACTTTAATGAACAAGCCTTTGGCTTTTTGAATAAACATTCACTTTAATCGTTGGTCGCTTTCCCTTTTTCCTAGTCGAATACTAGTATGTGCGACAGGCTTTTGCAGCTTAATATCTCTTTTCATTTGGAGATTTACATTTGGTGAGCTCCTTTTAGCATAAACAAAAATAAAGAGTGGGAAGATATATAGACATAAGTCTATGCATGTCTCAAGATCAACATAACCATTCACTAATCATTCATGACAAGTTTGAAGATCTATTTACAACAATCACATAGATTTCAAAATTTCTCCCACAATGATAAGCGTGCAAAGGAACAAGCTATGCTCAAAAATGCACAAAGCCATTAGCACAAAGGTATAAGGCAAAACAAGTTTTGAGACAAAAACTCAACAATGTCAATCAAACTTTTTGATTTTCTAATTTTTATGTGATTTTTGGATTTTTGACACATAAGAAGAAAAAAAATTGACCAAAAGTATGCACAAATAGACAAACAAACAACCATCAACTCAAACAACAAGCAAACAATCAAACATCGTCACAAAGTATAGGAAGTATTAATGCATGAGTACCCTTCTTCACCCACACGTCACTTGCGTTTGGGGTGATTTCCTTATAGGATTGGGTACGGGAGTTAGGGCCCTCAAACCTTCGTGTGAAGCTTTCCAAACAGTTGGTGAATGCACCAATCATCTTCATCATGTTCATCATTCCGGGATCACCGTTTTGATCTCTTGATGGTTCACCAGCCAATTTCTTCTATCATTTCTAGGTCCTCGTGACCTTTGAGGAGTTGCACTATTCATTGCTCTCAGCTTTTGACAATTTGGTCGAGTATGCCCTTGAAGTCCACAATGATGACACAGATAATTTGATCTAGGACCTCTTTGTGGTCGTGGACGAGACTTGGCTCGGGATTCAGACCTACCCACATACTGATTGCAGGGATTCAACAACCGTTGGTTCTCCACATTCTTCTTCTCCTCTATCTTGGGCTTCTCAGCAGTAGGGTCAACTTCAACTGGATCCTTAGCCTTTACAAACTTCACTTCTTTAGTGACAGTTCCAGATGAGCTACTTCCTCCGGTATATCCCAATCCGGATTTGTCTGAAAAACTCTTTTGAGATGAAATAACATCATCTAGTTTCTTGGTGGAGACCCTCTCTATCTTGGCATTAGCTTGCACAACCTCTTGCTCAAGAAATCTCACTTTTGAGTAAGCTTCTGACAGCTCACCATTCAAAGTTTCTATCTCACATTTGGCCTCCTTATAGCAAATTAGGAGACTTTTATAGTCCTCCTCTGCCTTCTTCATCTTTCTCACAGCTGCCTTGGCCACCCTTGTGTATTTACCCGACTTTTCCAGGAGTGAGTTATAATTCTCTTAAAGATTGGTTGTGCTTTCATCTTCTTCAACATCTGATTCTTCAACAACTCCCAATGATTCTTCATCACTATGTTCTCCAAGGTCTCATACAAGCAGATTCAACTCGTCTAAAGACTCAACATGGGCAATAGTCATAAAAGCTGAATAGTTCCCCTCTCTATCACAGCTTTCTTCAGATTCTGAGTCGGATGAATCCGAGTCACTTAATGTTGTGGTATACACCTTGCCTTTCGATTTCAAATAATTCGGACATTCTTTCTTAAAGTGTCCATGCCCGTTACATTCGAAACAAGTGACACCTTGTGTAGATTGGGATTCTTTTCCATCTTTCCTTTTGAATTCCCTTTTCTCCCTTCCTGAACTTTGGAATTTTCCTTTATCACCAAATTTGCCATTATTTTTGAATTTCAAGAATTTTCGGAAGTTTTTTACAAAGTATGCAACATCTTTATCAACCACATCTTCTTCCGATGAGTCATGGACTTCTACTTTCTCATTAATGGTCTTAAGAGCAAGAGATTTACTCTTCCGTTGATTGGGCAGCGACATCTCATAAGTCTGAAGAGAACCAACCAGCTCCTGGACTTTGATGTCATCAAGGTCCTTGCTCTCTTCAATCGCTGTCATTTTAGCACGAAAACTTTCCGGCAATGATCGAAGGATCTTCCTTACAATTTTAGAATCCTCTGTTTTCTCCCCCAAATTGAACTTGCTGACAACCACCTCATTCAGCTTCCCATAGAAAGAGTCAAAGGACTCATCCTCACTCATTTTGAGCTCCTCAAACTGAGTGATCAGCATTTGCAACTTGGTGTCTTTCACTTTCTTCGTGCCTTCGTAGGTGGTTTCCAATATCTCCCATGCTTCTTTGGCAACGGTAATGTGGGAGATCCTGTGAAATTCATCTGGAGACACACCACAGAAAATAGCATTGAGTGCATTACTGTTAGCATTAGATGCAGCGAGTGCTGCCTTATCCCATGTGGATTTGGCTGCCTCAGGTCTGGTCCAACCAATCTCAACAGCATCCCAAACAGATTCATCAATGGAGCACAGAAATGCTCTCATGCGAACCTTCCAAAAAGCATAATTACTACCATCAAAATATGGAGGTGCATTTAGGGATTGAGACCGATCCATCTCAATAGGGAGTCAAGGATCACACAATGGTAATGAAACCAATAAAAGTGTACTCGCTCTGATACCAATTGAAAGTTCAAATAGTGTAAAAACACCCTTGAACGTTTAGACCCCCAATTTACAAATTAACCAATTCAAGCTTTCTGTCAAACAACTAATGTGCGGAAAATGAACAAAAGCTATAATATAGAATTGGAAAAACTATCTAAGCCAAATTAAAATCACAACCTACAGCAGATAATAAAAGGCAAAGATAAAAGGGAAGGAAGATGCAAACACAAAGACAACACGCGATGTGTTATCAAAGAGGAAACCGAAGCCCTCGGCGTAAAACCTCTCCGCCGCCCTCCAAGCGGTAAACAATCCACTAGAAAATGTAGTTGGGATACAAGGACAGCAATAGACCCTCCAAGCCTAATCTACCTAGTGCACCTAAGCCCTCTAAGCTTCTTGCTCCAACGAGGTTGCGCCGAACCTTTTTCTTTTCTAGCTTCTCGGATTTCGCTACTAGACCATAGCATCAACCAATGAAGATTGGTTCCTTCCTAATTGCTTCCTAGAACACCAAATAGCCCTCTCACAGTAATGGATATGGTGAGAACAAGGTTTTGGTAAAATGCCTCTCAAGGGTTTGACAATGGAGAGGAAGAGAGTTGAGGAATTTGAAGAGACACTTATATAAAGATTGTAGATGAATCAATCTTGTTTTACTCTAGGGTTTCTCTCTCAAAATTCTCTCTAGAGGCTCTCTCTCATTTGTGGGTATAAGGGGTATTTATACTGAGGTGAGAGGAGAATGTGAAACGTCAGGTTTTTCAAAACAGGGCTGGCTCGCGGCTTGGCCTCGCGACTTGACTGAGTCGCGAGATAACCGTATGGCCAGTTGTCCTGTTTTGTCCTGTAGTGCTCCAGCTAGCATGACTGTTCACCTTCTGGCATGCTTGGCACGTGTGCTGCATCTGGTGGCTTGCAGCCGCGAGTCACCCGCGAGATCAAGCCGCGAGTCTCTGTTTTCTTGCACACTCTTGAGCAATCTACACTCTATCTCACTCACTACCCTTACAACAAACCCACCTAAATACAGGGTTACTAAATGCTGAAATACAAGCAAATTTGGCACGGAATAAAGCCAATTAGATGGTTGATTAAATTCAACCTTACACTCTCCCCTTTATAGATTTTTGAGTCACATACTTAATATTAAATTCTGACAAAAGCAAAACCCATTTAGTAGTCTTTCCATCTTGCACAGGTTTTTCCATTAAGTATTTCAAAGGATCCATTCTTGCAATCAACCAGACCTTGTAAGCAAGCATGTAATGTCTGAATTTACAGGCTGCCTATACAAGTGCTATACATGTCTTTTCTAATGGTAAATACTTCTCTTCACAAGGCAACATCTTCTTGTTGATGTAGTAAATTGCATTCTCCTTTCTACTCTCCTCTAAGTATTGAGCAAGTAAAGCCCCCATTGCTGTATTTGTAGTGGTGAGATACAACAATAATGGCTTTTCGAGAACTGGTGGGACAAGTATAGGTGGTTTCATCAGATAACTCTTGATCTTCTCAAAGGTTTCTTGGCATTGTTCATTCCACACTGTTGGGACCTCCTTCTTAAGCAGTTGGAAGATTGGTTCACATGTCATAGTGAGTTGGGCTATGAACCTGCCGATGTACTATATCCTCCCCAGAAATCCTCGGATCTCCTTTTAAGTTCTTGGGGGCTTCATCTCCACAATTGCCTTGATTGTTTTAGGATCAACTTCTATTCCCCTCTGGCTTACCATAAACCCTAACAGTTTGCCGGATGTGACTCCGAAAGTACACTTCTTTGGATTCAACAGCAACTTGTAAAACTGGATTCTTTTAAAGAACTTCCTTAAAGTCGGTATGTGCCCTTCACGGTCTTTAGACTTCACTATCATATCGTTAACATAAACTTCTACTTCTTTGTGGATCAAATCATGCAACAAAGTAGTGGCTGCTCGTTGGTAAGAAGCACCAACATTTTTATGGCCAAATGGCATGACCTTGTAGCAATATGTCCCCCATGGAGTGATAAAGGAGGTTTTTTTCCATATCTTCCGGAACCATCTTAATCTGGTTGTATCTTGAAAATCCATCCATAAATGAGCAGCGCATGCCCTGCTGTGTTGTCATGTGAGGCAAAGGAAAGTCATCTTTTGGGCTGGCCTTATTTAGATCTTGGAAATCTACACACATTCGAACCTTCCCATCTTTCTTCAGTACCGGAACCACATTAGCTAACCACTCTGGATAGTTGACCACTCTTCGGAATCCTACATTGTACTGTTACTCTACTTCTTCCTTAATCTTGAGAGTCCATTCTGGCTTCATTCTTCTCAATTTCTACTTGACCGGCTTCATGGTTGGATTTGTTGGGATGCAGTGTTATACTATATCAATATCAATCCCAGACATGTCTTCATATGACCAGGCAAAGATCTCTTTGAACTCTATCAACAGTGCCACTAATGCATCTTTCTCTGAAGTGGTTAAGGTATTGCCCACTTGGATCATTTTGGGATCATCATCAGTTCCTAAGTTAATGGGTTGGGTTTCTTCTTTTATAGGTTCTAGGTATCCATGTTTTAATTCCTTATTGTTAAGAGTTTCTTTACCAATTTCAGAAATAAAAACATTCAAAGCTAGCAAATAAGCAGAATCAGAAATCACATTAAAAGGGAAAGAGTTTTTAACAGACTCTACAAACTCAACAAACTTAACTAGAAAACTATCACAAATAGACTTAACAGGAATAGAAACACTAGCAGAAATAGACTCAATTGGAACAAAAACAACATTCATGGTAGGAGTGACTGGCTTAGTGGTCTTGATCTTCCTAGCAAAAGTGACTGACTTGACGGTTTTGATCTTCCTCACAAAGTCCTCCATGGGGTGGGCGGCTCCCTCCCATGCCCAGTTCTTCAGCTCGGTCTTGGCTTCCACAATGGCAGGTGGCTCCCAGTAAGCTCTTTCTTCTCTCAGCATCAGTATTGTGGGATCTACATCCATATAATCTGTAACTTCTTCTTCAACCTCCATGTTTGTGGGCTTGTCAGTCACAAAAGCATCCAAGCCCTCTATGCTATCCATCCATTCATCAAATAGATCACATTTGTCTTTATTCCCCAAGTCAGTGGGTTGAGGGAGATGCTCTAACTCACTTTTTTCCATTCTCTCCTCATTATGCTCAACATTCTCAAGTGTCATAATTTTGAGACCATGGACCATTAGTTTTTGGTCTAGAGTGGCCAGCCTAGCATCTATGGCATCCTCCTCTTCAGTATATAGGGTTGCTGTACTTGGTTCTGAATCATAATATGACCCCAATTCTAGAACCTTTCTTCCATGCTTATCATACCTAGGGCCAGACCTTGAACTGGCATTAATGATATCACTCCAATTTGAAAGGTGCCCATAGGGATATTCATCATGATACATTTGATTGGCTTGTGCATTCTCCTTTCTTGCATTCTCTAACATATTTATCAGCGTGTTTTGATCACTATCAGTGTCGCTCCACCTGTTAGCTTCGGCATCATCTTCAATATCTTGATCATAGTAGTCCACATCACTGTCATATTCCTCATAGAATAGGTATGCATCTTCATCTTCTTTATCATTAGGGGGTTCACCCTAATCATCACCACTGTATAGGCTATCATAACTTCTGCTGCTGTTGTCATCACTATCGGTGCTGCTATCATCATCATGTCCACCGTCACTGCTGCTGTTGTCACTATTACTATCACTCTTGTATTCACTTCCATCTTCATCATCACTAGGGGCTGCTCCCCTTTCCTCGTCTTTATCGTTGGCTTTTAATTCATACGGGCTCTTCAATGTATGCTGGCAAGCCTCCTAATATTCCCCTTCTTCTATGTTGCAAATATGATCTCCAAGGAGTGTAGTCATGGCATCAGGATCCATATGATCAGCCCAATCAGTAGGAACCCAGGTTATGTCTTCCTCTTTCAATTCTGGAACCTTATTGTTGCAATTAAGTAGTATCTCGAAACCGGGCACCATTGTCTTTGTCATAGGATCAAATCTCGGTTTCGGGAATCCTCAATAACGTTGGCTTTCTCTCTAGCTTTTACAAACTTCCCATTCAACGTAGGAGTGTAGGGTTTCAAGGGTTCTTGAGGACAAGGAAGTCCTTTTGCTTTAGTTGTAGCTTGGGCCATCTTTCTCACTTCCATCTCTAGCAAATCATCATCAGTGGGCTTATAGCTTAGCCTAAAAGGTGGTGTGGCAGTAGGAATTGCCAAGTCTTGAACAGTCGGTTTCTTCACAGTTCTCCCCAAATTCATCCAGGAAGGTAGTTAATTCTCCTCATCATTGCTACCACATTGTTGTTACCATAAGTAGCAAAGTCCATTGGGATCTTCTCAACTTCTTCTTCTCTCTTTTCAAAACTAGGCCTTTCAATCTCAAAGTCATCCAAGGTCAATGGCTCTTTCTCAGAATCAATACCGTAAATAGGCTTAGGCACAGTCAAAGTATCCCCATAGATGGTCACAATAGCCCCCTTATGTGGAAACCGAACCTTTTGATATAGAGAGGAAGGTACGGCTTCTGTGTCATGGATCCATGGTCGCCTAAAGAGCATATTGAAGCATGAGGCTACATTAAGGACTTGAAAATCCACCTTCTTGACCATTGGTCCTATGGTAAGTTCTAATGTTATGGTTCCCAAGACCTTTCTTCTAGTGTTGTCGTATGCCCTCACATGTTGATCAGTAGGCACAAAGTCTTCAATGCTTAGGCCAAGGCAGCTTACAGTCTTCAAAGGACACACGTTCAAGGCACTTCCATCATCTACCAAAACCATTGGTATTCTCTTCCCCATGGCATCTACTGTGATATGCAACGGATTATTGTGGTGCTTCCCCTTCTTGGTCAGATCCTTGTCAAAAGCGAGTTCCCTACTGATAGACCCAATCATAGCATTCAGATCCTGGGAGGTTGTGGTTGTAGGGACTTGGATTTGGTTGAGCAGGTCTACTAGGTTTTGTCGATGTTTATATGAGGCCATGAGTAAACTCCATAAGGATATGTTGGCTTGTGTCTTTTGTAGTTGCTTGAGAACTTCATCTTCCTCAGCAGGTGTTTGTTGGGTAGATCTATTCAGAACTTCCACTGGGTTATCAGTCTCTAGATATGGGGGTTTGAAGTGTCTCCCCCCCTTGTGATGTGGGCAATTTTAGTTGAGTCATTAGGATTAGTGTCTTGGGGTTTGAAGTGTGTCCCCCCATTTGTGAGTGTTTGGCTATTTACTTGAGGTTTGAAGTGTCTCCCCCCATTTGTAGGTGCTGGGCTATTCTCTTAGGGTTTGAAGTATCTCCCTCCACTTGTAGGTGCTTGGCTATTCTCTTGGAGTTTGAAGTGTCTCCCCCCACTTGTGGATGCGTGGTTGTTTTCTTAGAGTTTGAAGTGTCTCCCCCCATTTATAGATGTTTGGCTGTTTTTGGGTTCTAGTATTTCATTCCATATGTCATATCCTGTGGTGGTAGTAGAGGTCCTATCCATTAATTCTTCTCACATCATCATGAAGCACTCAGGTAGGTCATAAATCAAGTTAGACAAGTCTTCCTTATTCTCTTCTTCGGTCATCAAGCAATTAATCCTTGATCCTTTCCCAAAATTGTGATTAGGCAAGGGATTGTTAGTGATGCTAGGCCTTGTAGGCGGCGCAATCACTTTGTTGTCTATTAAGTCTTGAATTGCATGATGAAGGGTGAAACAACGATCAATCTCATGACCAGGGACTTGGTGGTAGGCACATTATTCACATCAAACCTTGAGGGCAAGGGGTTTGGAATTGGTCTTGGGTCTAAGGGTTTCAATAACCCTTTTGCTTTTAGCTTATCAAACACTTGGCTCATGGGCATATACAACTCATGAAATTCTCTCTTAGGTCTAGGCCCTTGGGGTACTTGCACAGGTGCAATGGGTGCAATCAATTGATAAGGATCATTTTTATGAATATTGGAAATTTCTGCAGCCTTAGAATTAGACCCTACCTTCTTTCTAAACCTTGGGAGGTCATCAGTCTTTATAGTGCCATTGCTTATATCATCCTCAATTTGCGTTCCAGCAATAATTAAAGCTTTAAAATTGGGAAAATATTGTGCAAACAAGTATTTATGGTATACAGGAAATAAATTCTTTACAACCATGGCTAACTACTCTTCCTCACTTGGCCTACTCATCATCTGTGCGGCCTTGGCTCTCCACTTGGTAATGAAAGTAGAGAAGGATTCTTTTGGCTCTTGCTTGGTAGTCTCAAGGTCTCTTCTTGTGATATCTACTTCCATATTGTACTTGTATTGCTTGTGAAACTCTCAGCATATGTCCTCCCAACCTCTTGCTCTTGCATCATCCAGGTTGAGGAACCATCTAAGAGCGATTCCGGTTAGTGTGTTTTAGAACATCTGAGCAAGTATTTCCTTGTTCGCGCCCAAGGGCTGCATAGCCCTCATATTCATCTTCAGATGGGACTTTGGGCAATCAATCCCATCAAACTTTTCTAGGGTTGGCATCTTGAACTTGGGTGGCAACCTTGCATTGGGGAATAGGGAGAGAGAATCATAGTCCATAAGTTCCTCCATCTTGCGGGCTCTTCTAATCATCTCCTCCATTTTATTCATCCTCTCCTTGATCTTATTCTCATTCTCTAGGGTTGGTGGATCATGATCAGTCTTGTCCTCCTCTTGATTACTCTTTGAATTTTGAAACTATTGCATCATACGGTTCATGTCTTCCCTCAGCTAAATCTGACTAGCTACCATAATGTTGAGTAGCTCTTAGGTTTTCATGGGTTCCTCTATGTTTGGATGTTCTCCCTCTTCTACCATATTGCTAGGAGCTTCAAACTTCTTGTGGCTTGAACTATCTTGGAGGTCAAATATGGGGTTGTGATGTTGCAGTTGTGGAGTCTCTTCTATGCTTGAAGGCTTCAGTATCGTGATGGGAGTGACAGGCTTAGAGCTGGAGCTACTGGCTTGAGTGTTGGGATTTGGTTCTCTTTGTATCCTTCCTTTAGATCTTAACCAAATTCTCCCCTAATGATAGGCTTGGTCGGGTTAATCAAAGCTAAGACCCCATCCACATCCATCAATCAATCAAAACAAACACATACAACATGCAATGAAATTTTAACTGGGACCTACCTAAGGGTAGGTTCTAAGTCATTATGTTGTAAGGCGGGTTTGTTGTTTCATTGTTTCCCATAACTAGGATGTTACACCTTCCAACTTGTAATGTAATGAACATTGCGTTGGTCCGAACGGCATGGTTTGTCCATTATAGTCAACAGGAAATGATCCAGTGACTTTGGTCTATGAGTTGGTGAGTTCGCCACTAGGTACTCGAATCTAATGAAGACTGGTGATCCATGGTTACTACCACCACAAAATTGTTGAAAAGGGGTGCATATATTGTTGTTTGGATGGCACACACAATGATAGTTAGGGAAAGATTTTAACAAACAATACAAACAACAAATATATCATACAACAAAATTATTATACAACATCCCATCAAACATAAATAAACAAAAAACAACTATATCATGCAAGACCATGCAAAACAAAGGTACATATTTGGTCACTTAAGTCTAATACGAAACTTAGCCTTCGACATCCCCAGCAAAGTCACCACTGTGAGAGACCTTGAAAAAAGTGTCCCTCAAAAAAGAGATTCGGGTACCTTTTAGGGCACCTCTCTTTTTGGGTAAGTGGTATGGAGTCGCCACTTATTTTTTTTATAAAAAAAATAAATAAATAAGAAAAAAATAAATACATGATTGAATTGTTCTCTTCATTGATTGAATAAAGAATTAAATATTTGGAAAATTGAAAAATTACATAGCATTAGGTCCTAATTACAAACTACCAAAATACATGGCTTGTTGTCCTAGTTACATTCTACCTAAATAAACAAAGACAAAGCTAGATCTACTTAACTGAAGACCTAAATCTGTAGGCTAGGTTGCAGAATGGGAAGGTGTTAGGCACCCATTCCGCCCAGACGGAGTCTGGTCTTCTAGACTCTTGTGACCAATGTACCATTTTGTGCCTATCATGAATGATATGTTGAACATGTAAAACAAAGATCAAATTACACAAATTTATTTATGAATGAAGTCTCTTCTTTTGTTTAAAAAATTCAGATATGTTTTGGTTGGTAAAAAAAATTGATCTTGATTTGTCAAAATACTAGATCTGTTTTGTAGTATTTAGAAAAAAAAAAAATGTTTTATGGAGACAAAAATTCAGATCTGTGTTGTGATAATAAAAAAAAAAAATGGCTTTTAATGACAGAAAAACCAGATCTTTTTTTATATGTTTAAAAAGAATGAAAAAAAGATTTTTTTTAAGAAGAGAGTTTCACTCATAATTTAAATTCATGCAACATGATTTACATAAAACAAACACAAATACAATCATGTTTAATCTTTTCCTTTATTTCAAAAATCTACATGTATTGAAAAATTCAGATTTGCATCTAAAGAAGATATAAATCAGTTTTGATTAAATAATTCAGATCTACATCTAGGAAGATGAGATCTATTTTATTTTGAAGAAAAATTCAGATCTGCATTTAGGGAAGGCGCAGATCCGTTTTAATTTGAAGAAAAATTCAGATCTACATCTAAGAAAGATGCAGATACGTTTTGATTTGAAGAAAAATTCGGATTTGCATCTAAGGAAGATGCAGATCCGTTTTGATTTGAAGAAAAATTCAGATCTGCATCTAAGGAAGATGCAAATCTATTTTATTGTGAAAAAAAAATCAGATCTACATCTAATGAAGATGAAAATCCGTTTTATTGTGAAGAAAAATTCAGATCTACATCTAAGGAAGATGCACATCTGTTTTATTATGAAGAAAAATTTAGATTTGCATCTAAGAAAGATGTAGATCCATTTTATTTTGAAGAAAAATTTAAATCTGCATCTAAGGAAGATGTAGATCCGTTTTATTTTAATGAAAAATTTAGATATGCATCTAAGGAAGATGCAAATTTGTTTTTATTTAAGAAAAATTCAGATCTGCATCTAAGGAAGATGCAGAACTGTTTTTATTTAAGAAAACGAGTTGATTATATGCAGATCTTCAAAACCAAGAAACATATTATATCAATGAACATATGTTCATAGACTAGATTAATAAGGTATAATATGAATATTTAAAACAATTAAGCATGTATCATCATGATAAGAGAGGCATAAAAATGAAAGGGTTAGAAAGCAACCTCTTGCATAAGCACTCTTCTTCTTGAGAGGATGTTTTAGGGTTCAAAGAAATTTATGCAATTCTCTTTGAAAACTAAAAACCCTAATTTAATCAGCAACACTCAGAGAGGGGATAAGAAAATGTAAGCAATTTGAGAGCTTAAAACGTATGCCTCCCAAAGCATAGAAAAATAATGCTAAATTATGAGGTTCAGTATCTATTTATATAGGTCAGAAGGCTCTAAAAAATAGGCATGGGCGATTAGGGTGTGAATCTGGACGCATCCTTTTTTGAAAAGATTGAAAAAGGTATGCATTATTGTCACCCAAAGGTCGTTGGGCCAAAGCCCAATGAAAGTTCAAATAGTATAAAAACACCCTTGAACGTTTAGACCCCCAAATACAAAATAACCAATTCAAGCTTTATGACAAACAACAAGTGTGCGGAAAATGAACACAAGCTATAAACAGAATTGGTAAACAATCTAAACCAATTAAAATCACATCCACAGCAGAAATTAAATGGCAAAGATAAAGGGAAGAGAGATGCAAACACAAGGACAACACACGATGTGTTATCGAAGAGGAAACCGAAGCTCTCGGCATAAAACCTCTCCGCCGCCCTCCAAGCCTAATCTACCCAGTGTACCTAAGCCCTCCAAGCTTCTTGCTCCAACGAGGTTGCGCATAACCTTTTTCTTTTCTAGCTTCCCGGATTCCGCTACTTGACCATAGCATTAACCAATGTAGATTGGTTCCTTCCTAACTGCTTCCCAAAACACCAAACAGCCCTCTCACAGTAGTGAATATGGTGAGAACAAGGTTTTGGTAAAATGTCTCTCAAGGGTTTGACAATGGAGAGGAAGAGAGTTGAGGAATTTGAAGAGACTCTTATGTAAAGATTGTAGATGTATCAATCTTGTTTTACTCTAGGGTTTCTCTCTCAAAATTCTCTCTGGAAGCTCTCTTTCTTTTGTGGGTATAAGGGGTATATATACTAGGGTGAGAGAAGAATGTGAAACGTCAGGTTTTTTCAAAACAGGGCTGGCTCGCGGCTTGGCCTTGCGACTTGACTGAGTCGCGAGATCCAGTCGTGAGATAACCGAATGGCCAGTTGTCCTATTTTGTCCTGTAGTGCTCCAGCTAGCATGACTGTTCAACTTCTAGCATGCTTGGCACGTGTGCTACATCTGGCGGCTTGCAGCCGCAAGTCACCCACGAGATCCAGCCGCGAGACTCTGTCTTCTTGCACACTCTTGAGCATTCAACACTCTATCTCACTCACTACCCTTACAACAAACCCACCTAAATACAGGGTTACTAATTGCTGAATTACAAGCAAATTTGGCACGGAATAAAGCCAATTAGATGGTTGATTAAATTCAACCTTACACCCAATACATAGAAATTCAACCCTTTTAAAGTGCCATTCAGCATTCCAAAAGTGCCGAATTGGCCTTTGGACTTCGAACGTTCTTTCGCGTTCGGGTGCCATTTGGACTCTTCTTCTAGGGTTTTTTGACTGATCCTTGTACCTAGATGTGTTTTCATCCTCCGTCTATGATTTTTCATCTCTTTTTGGGATAATTCAGGCTATTTAAGAACAATTATCTTATAGATAAATACCCTAAAATAAATTTTGGTAAAGTTCAGATTATCTACAATTTTATTATTATCCAATCATCCCTTTTATTCCTATGCATGCAATCCTGTTTTAAACACTAATTATCAACCAATCACAAAGTTATTTAATTAATTTTAATTGTTAGAGACAATGCATGTTGACCGTGCAAACTTGATCATGCGATATCTTTCGATCCTATGGTCCGACTTGAAAACCGAAACCACCGTTGCGACTGTTAAAATCTCAAGATCATTTTTATGATATGCAATGAATGAATTAATGCATGTAATGGAAAGACAAGTTGTTGCATGTAATACAAGAACCAATTGATGCATGTAATGCAATCATGATTTTTGAGGTACATGGATGGTCATTCAAGTCATTCTTCTTTATTAAATCATGGGTGCAAAATTGAGTGTCTACACCCTTCCATTTTTTACACCTTTTATTTGTCCTTTAGAATTAGGTGAACACATGGTATATGGTTAAACAAACAAGAGATATATAAAGGGTATCCTTTGTGATAGGGTCTAGGATCTTTCTAGTGTGGTTAGGCTCCCTAAGGCTAAAGGGATAGATAATTAGGTCACTCACAACTAGGTGGGCTATGATTTCAACTAAGGGCTTCAGTGGACCCCATAGTGGAATGGTAGCAAACCTTTAACGTACTTAAAGCCCATTATAGGTGATGGCATTAATTGTGAATTTGTGGGATGAACTTCAGAAGATTTGGGCCCGAATGGAGCTTTCCGTCTTCCCACTCATCACCAATCGAGCTTAAGGGACAACAGAGAACAAGTGATGTGTGTGAAAACAAGTATTGAAATAGTTTTTATTAAGGTTAAGAAACAAGACACATAGGAATTAAACTCACAATCCCCGGTGGAGTCGCCACTATGGACATAAGGGGTCTTTTTGGAGTCACCACCTAGTTTTTACAATGGTCTAGGAACCATATCTATAGCATCCTTTTCGAGGAAGAACCTTTGATCTTACTACTAAAGTATGGGTTCGGAGTTTAGGTATGTTCTTGGGAAGGTGTTAGGCACCCAAGATCACCCAACCCTAAGGTTGGCCTCCCATCATTGTGTCTTAATCTTAACCTTATTAAAAACAATTCAACATTTGTATCATAACTCACACACACACTAGCATGCATCTAACATACAACATGACATCATTCATCCTAAAACACATATCTATATATAAAGCAAAAAAGAGCCAAACCCAAACACAAATAAGAAACCCTAACATACATCAAACATGTGAACACCCTATCATACATCTCAAGACAAGACAGCAAACCAAGCATGGCAGCAAGCATATCATGGCAATCACAAAATCATAAAAAGCATACGATTGGAATTAAAAGACACAAAGCAAGGCATTCAACAATATACACCATCCAATGCATGTTCATACCAATGGATGACTTACCTTTACTTACCTTTCAGCAACACAGCACCTATGGCATTAATGCATGGACATGTGAATGAATGACATAGCAATCTTTAAGCAAGGAAACCCTAATCTAACAAGTTAAACACAAGCAAACAAATAAAACATGTGAAATAGGAACTCAGATGCAGACGTTTATGTAAAAAGGATTTTAACATAGATAAGACATGTGAAACAAACAAATGAAACAAAGCAATAAATTCGAATTAGGGTTTTTGGGCAAGTGTCTGCGTACGTAGCTAGAGACCTACGTATGCAGGATTTAACCTATGTACGCATGCTCATGGCATGCATGCGTGGACTTGTTCACAAACCACAACCCTGAAACATGAAACAGAAAAATAGAGCAAAAAAGAAAACCCTAATTCTAACAACCTAGCATGCTCATAAACATCAAACAAGCGTAAAACTAAACTAAGCAAACATGCTATAACATAAATAAAGCAAGAAATAAGATCGAAACACAGAAAGAAAAGCAGAAAATGAAAAGAAAAGGTTGAAGCTTGATACCTCAAAAGAAGTTCCCAAGTTTTGATTTTGACCATTCCCCTCAGTCAAATCTATCACAGTTAATAAACACGTGATTGGTAATCTTAAACTCAAAGGATTGGGGTCAAAAAAGATCCCAATCAAATAAAATTGACTTGAGGGTGTTTTATGAAAAACTCCTTTTTGATTCACTATTTTCCAGTGAATCTTAAGTTTTTCTCGTGGGATTTCTGTGTGTTTTGAAAATGTACCATGTAAGGCTTTTTATAGTGGATAAATGGGGTTTGGAATGGCTCTCATACGTTGTGGGATTCATTCCAAACCTCAGCCATTATTGCAAAAAACATGCATTTTTCATGCTTCTAAAACCCTAGCAGCGTACTCAGGATTGTGCCTGTGTACGCATGCTTTGGCCCACGTACGTAGGTTAATACCCACGTACATAGGTCAATGGCCACTTTGGTCTTTTATTTCTAAAAATAGATTTAGGTTATATTTTGCATTTTAACACTCCTCAAGTCAATTTGATATCTAATTGGGTTCTAAACGGGCCTTGGGCCTTAGAGTTCGAGCATCATTAGGGAATGGGGGCCCGAGTCATAAGGGGAACAAAATGCGGTGTCTACACCATGGGATCTACATTTAACTTGTGTGTAATAATGGCTGGGTCCACCCCAGGCACCTTGTATGAGGAACCCTACTGCAGGTTATAAATTGTACCTTGAATGCTTGAATTAATTCCCCGGAATTGTGAATAGAACCTTTCCTCAAACCATTGAACTATCTCATTGCTGTGGGCCTGAGGCTGGACGAGAACATTTTGCACATTAACTCATCATTCTGGGAATAAAGAGACATCATCTAAATATAATGGCTAACATACTCCACCAGGTCAGTTTTGCCATCATAAGAAGTGGGCGACTAAAGTGCCACGGCATTTCGGTACGTTCTATTTTGTTAGAAAAAGGTGATCGGGCAGCTCTCCTCAGCGCACGGCTCATGGCATCTAAAGCTACATTGTGATGCCCACACCTATCTCAATGGAGAGAGTCATAATGATCTCTCATGGTTTCATGAGACCTATCCCTCGACCGACGCGAACCACTACAGTGGGACGATTCTCCAATATTGCCTCTAGTATAGTCGGGGTCATCATACGACCCCTCCCGGTCCCTCCTACGGCATCGACCTCTAGCTAAATCTCTAACTCTTTTACCTGCTTTCGTAAATTCTCCAACTCTTGCGAAGATCCTTCATCAAAATCAAGTCGGGTCTAATGCCCCTCTTGCATGCGCTGCTGCTCTCTTTTATGCTCCCTCACCAACCTTCATTGGCCTTATGATGAGGCCCTTGAATGATTTCCCCCATCCGACCCTCCTTCAGCGTGCGGGCCTTTCATGTGTGGACGATATAAGGCTAGCTCGAAGCTTCCTATTAAGTAGGATTCCCATAAAAGGCACCGATTGTGGTGCCCAAACCCGAGAGTAATGCTTTCAGGGACAAAGGACTTGGGCTCCCAATTTACTTGTTGGTGGGTTTCCTTGCACTCCTATGTATAGTCGCCTTAAACGTTGCCTTAACAGCCCAACCTCTTTTACTTTCGTGATTCTAAGCCCAGTTCTCACCTACCTTCTGGCTTTTCTTCACCCTTTCTTCCTACTTGCCCTCACCTTCCCTTTGTCTCCCTCTTTTTTCCTTTTAGAACCTCATTTCTATTCATCCTCCCTCCCCTTTTATAGTCTCTCTTTAGCGGGGGTTCAAATTATTACTTTTTCATCATTTCCCACGTAATCCCACTTCTGCCTGGAATCCCAAGGAAAAACCATTCCTTCTGAGGATTCTCTTGAAACTTGTTCTAGACACCAAATAGTGTTCAAAGCAAACTTCCCGAGGCACTAACGGTACTCGAGAACCGACCTGAATTTGACCGTCCCCTCATCAGCCTCCCTCTAGCTTGTTAGTCATTATTGGACCTAACCTGGTCCAAACATAATAGGATTCTCCCGAGCTTCAATCTTTGAATCCTTGCACACTTGCCATTGGGCTGAGCCTATCCCTACAATAATGGGCTAGTTTCTGTTCCCTGCAATTGCCTTTGTTACCTGGGCCAGCCTTGGGCCTTTGTTCCATGGGCTGTTGCTGGTCACCCGGGCCCAAGCCCCTACATATACATAACAAGAAGATAGAAAGCCCTGAACTTATCAACTCAATTAAGCAGAAGAAATGTCTAACAGATCGAGGCTTTCTCTTTGAAATGTCAAGGATGCTCACTAGGGAAATCCATTGCAATACCACAGTTACTATTTGGCCCTTGGTTCTACCATTTTTGTCTTCTTAATTAATGACCCAATGGCCATCAGTGAATATTATGTACATTATTTTGGTCTAAAGAACGTAGCAAAACAACATATACCAGAGATCACTAGCAGTACATATTATTGTAAGAAAAAGAAAACACTAGCAGTACATATTATTGTATGAAAATATTATTGTAAGAAAAAGAAAACTAACTGTTTATATTATGGTGAAAAACCCAACAGTAACATAAAATCTTGTTACAATGTGGAGGATATCTGCTTCAATAGTGGTACTAGCCTATATGTGAAATGCTATTTTCTTGGTTTCAAATATGTAATTATAAAAGTTTAATCAATCATAACATATTATTGGAAGGTGTAAGCTAATCACCGGTAATGTTTAGTTGGTCCTATTTTCAACATTATAGACCAAATCATGCCTTCATCAAGGTAGGAAGGATTTATGCACGTGGGGGAGGGGCTGCTACCCCATGCATTGTGAAGCTCATAATTTGCCTTCAGACAACTTAAAGAGAAGTAGGAACAATATTTAAAATTCTATGCGTGTAAAGGAAACACGTACACTTGAGCAATAGATATTGCTCTTTGCATACATACAAACTGCAGTCCGTACGTTTTCCACTCTAAAACCCAATAACACTCGAAAGCCTTGTCTACGTCAGAACCATTTTAGGGTTGACCCCGGACAAGATTACATAATTTTGGAATAACGTACCAATCAATTCGGTGTGATATCCCAGCCTAATAAAAATGCTCATTCCCTACTAGAATAATTTTTCCTATTTTTTATTGGCTACCACAATATAGATTAGCCTAAGCTATTTTGACAATTACATTGATCTAGGCCTCTCCCGAAAAAATAAAATAAGGGGAGGGGGCATAAAGCTGCTTACCATCACCTCTTCAATACCTTGCAAAAGTGGAAATTTTTTAACAATATATGACCTATATCTAGGATACTTCCTGTGTACTAGAGTCATGTCATATCAATAAGGTGGTCTTTTGTTGATAAAAATTGACAATTAAATTAAAAGTCATATAACTTATATCTTATGATACTGTCATTGATTTATGCCTCACAAAATCAATGACAGAACCTAGCAAAGTAGTATTAACGATAAGAGGTTGAATTCAAATGACTGCCTACGCCGAAGTAACAGAAAAAAATAGTAACATGTGCATGATGATGGCCATATACTACTATTTGGGTGGATCTATACTGTTTTCAAAATATTTAGCAATCTACCATCTTTTTGAAAATCAAGTTTGTGAAATTCAAGTTTGCCGTGTAACTCGAGTTCTAGACACTCGAGTTCTTTGAAAAAATAGCCTTCAAATTTGCTGTATTATTTTTTATGAAACTCGAGTTCCATAAAAAAATTTTAAAATTTTTCCATGGAACTTGAGTACCACGGAAAAACTCGAGTTCTCTAAACTCGAATTCCCAATTAGTGGCAGATCCCTACATATTTTAGAAATAGAGGTAGATTGCAAAATATTTTCAAAAATAGTAGTATTTGGCCATTTTAATTGGCCCACGTTTGTAACATAAAGAATATAAAAGAGTAAAATATCTTCCTCTTTTTCCAGACTAGAATTCTCCTAATTATTAAAAGCCTCTTTATCTCAATGAAAAATTATGTAATTCTGTCCCTATTTACTTCAATCCTCTCTGAACTTCAAGAAGTCAGACCTAATTTTTTTATAAAAAAAAAAAAAAAAAATTATAAAATTAAAAAAAACACACACACACTCTATCTGTTATGATTCAGATAATAGCAGACATATGCGTGTAACTACACTTGGACTCTCGACTTGCACATCAGTTTCTGCATAGCCTTTGGATAAGGATAAAGAAGTTGTAGTTGGAATTAAAGATTAGGCATGATAAGTATTAGGAGCAGTTTAGGAGTTTAAATAAATTAGGAGTTGTTTATTAAGCCATCCCTATTATGTAGGAGGAGATAAGTGTAGATTGGTTGTTATAGCAATTGGAGAGGGCTTCCACGCTTTCCTTTATATTAGTATGCTCCTTGGTGAATTCTTCCTTCTGGATGTCAAATTGTTTACGGATAGAATGGTTGCTAACTTCTAAGGCTGACAAATGATCATCATTGGTTGTTCAGCGTGTAGGTGGTGGGTTGTTTGTCATTTGGCTTTGATACCAAATGATAAAACCTATTGTTTGTGGAGTTAAATGAAGGTTTGTTGGTTGTATTCAAGATAACCACTCTCCTGAATCTATATTATTAATAAAAGGATTCCCCTTTTCGTCTTCAATTTTTGGTGTACTAAAATATCCTTATACAAATTCTGAAATAACATAACCTTTAGTTTTTCTTTTTCTTTTTTTTTCCCTACAAAAAAGAAAAAATATGTTAAAATAGTAATACTATCTCACGTACAAAAGGAAAAAGAAAATCGTTATTCTCACCACCCATCTGTATTCAAATGTCTGATTCCTATTTGTATTTGTTATCTATTTGAATTCAAATACTCCAATTATCTTTATCAAAAAAAAAAATTACAAAATTACTTCTTCTGAAAAAATTTAAAAGAGTAATACTACCTCACACACAAAAGGAAAAAAAAAAATAAAAAATAAAAAAAAAATAAAAAATTGAAAAATTGAAAAATACAAAAACAATGTGTGTTTGTGTACATTGGTACTTGTGTACCTTGGATGGCCATTGAAACAAAATTTTCTAAATTTTGTATCTTTTGTAGCTTAGATGAGCATCTCTATGCACAACTAAGCAAGTGAGCTTTGTGGCTCGTGTTTGTGATGAGTAAGGTTAAGTGATCTCTTGTACTTAACACTCGTATCACTTTTTTTGACGGGAAGGACTAGAAAATCCTAAGAGAAAGGCATAAATAATCATCTCACCACTATTGCCCGCCAATCATGAAATGTCATCTGTATGTTTCGGCATAGCAAAAGTGCAATGTTAAAAGCTTAACATCATTGGGTATTTCTCTTTTATCTCTTATATGTCCATGCATGATTTGCTTAAAAGAAAAATATGCAAAGAAAAATAAAAGCAAAAAGATCAGAATGCTTTATATATGATTGCAAGCGTGTATTCTAGGAGATGTGGGAGTTATAGGATATACCTCGAAGGTGATAGTCCCCATCAAACAGTTATGATTGTGTGTGAGTTAAAGTGATTTTCTCATATCTCAAATCGTCATAACATGTAGACATTTATGCAATCTTGCGATGTTTTTCACACACAACGCACAAAATTCTTTGCTACTTTTGATACATGTGCAGGTACAATGTGATTTGGCCATCACAAGGTTTACATGTGTTAATGTATGCTCACTAAACTGTCTTAACTTATTTTTGAAATATAAAATTGGTTAGACTTGTTTGGTGTGTGTGTGTGTGTTGGGATCAAAATGTTTATCATTTTTTTTTTTTTGAGAGATGTTTTTGAGAGATCAAAATGTTGTTTGGATCATTGGTTGAGTTGCATGGTTGATTGCATTCATGTCTGTGTTTTTCTCCTCTTTGAAAAACTGTTTTTCAAGCAATCTCGATAGCTCCTCAACACCTCTCGATACCTACCTTATCTATCAAGCTCTTCAGTTGTTTTTTATCGCAATCTCGACACCTTTAGATAGCTAGGTGGATCGATCGAGAAAGTTTCTGTCCCCTCAATAGCTCCTCGATCCATCGAGTTTATTTTGCTGTGGACACCTCTAAACACCTGCTCGATAGCTGAATCTATCAAAGCTTTTTAAAGCTTGATACCTCTCGACACCTGATATCTGTCGAGAATTACTAAACCCTTATATAAAGGGTCAGCGCAATCCAGTCTTCATTTTCCTTGATCTCTCTCGATCTGTCTGTGTCCTTTCACCTCCCAAATCTCTCTCTCTCACTTCAAACCTCCAACCCACGTGTTCTTCGGCCTTTGTGTGCTTTTTCTGCTACTGGTATGTCTCTTTTTCACTCATTCATCATGCATTACATGTTCTGACCTAACTTTTTGGTTTTCTGTTGAAAATTTGGGGTTTTTCAAAATTGTTGAGTTTTTCACAAAATTTTGGAGTTGGTATTTGTGAAAATGTTTTAAAATCTTCATGCATTGCATCCCATGTGCATTATAACTATGTTTTCATGCATTTAGATGTGTGTTATATATGTTAAACTGATTGTGTGTTAGTAGGATTGGATTGGGCTGAGCCCATGATGAAATTACTATTGCATATCACATGCTCATGCATTTTCATGCATACATCCTTTACATTCTATATATTTTTATATATTTGAACTATTTTGAGACTTTTCTGAGTGTTTCTTTCTCCCCCCCCCCCCCCCCTCTCACTCTCTAGTTTACGTTAGTGCGTCATGGCACCAAAACTTAAGTTTACTCCGTCCCGGAACCCTTTTCATTCAGGGGCATCCATTTCGTTTGATTCCACTCCTTCTTTTGTTCGATTCCGTGATGAGGATGCTCAAAAGGACTTCTCGAAGAACTTTTCTAGACAAGGTGTTCATTCGAAACGCCAATTCATTTTGTCAAACTTCTCTGACACTGACCTACCCACTGTCATTCAAAGTCGAGGTTGTGAGTCACTATGTGATGTCTCGGTCACCTGTCCATCTGTGCTGATCCAAGAGTTCTACTCCAACATGCATGGATTTGATTATTCAGTACCTCTCTTTGTTACTCGCATTCGAGGTACGTGCATAGTTGTCACACCGGATATTATATCCGATGTGCTCCGTGTCCCGAGGGTAGAACATCCTGACTACCCCGGTTGTGAGCGTCTGAGGACTGTGTTCAAAGACGAGCTTATTTCCGCTTTTTGTGAGCGTCCATCCGATTGGGGTGATCGTCAGTTCACTCCTTGTTCAGCCTTTGCTAAAGGCCCTCGATTTTTGAACATGGTTATGACTTTTATTCTTCATCTTCTTTCTCATTATAACTCTATTACCGAGCCCTGTGCTCGATTTTTGCTTTCTTTGTTAGAGTATCTCACTATAGATTTTCTCTCTCATTTCATTCTTTCTATTATAGATGTCTATAGGGATTCGACGTCCCGTGATAAGTTTATCTTCCCATCTGCTATCATGAGGATCTTACATCATTTTTATGTTCCCTTTCCCATTTCCAACCACTTTCACGTTATGTGTGCCATTGACGCCGCTATCGTTAAACAAAGCGAAGCGCAGTTTCGTTCGAGGCGGTCCGGAATGGCAACTCCTCCCACTCCTTCAGCTCCATCCACCTCCGCTCCCTCTACTTTGGATGCGATCATGTCGCAACTTCAGCGCATGGATGCTCGCCTTAATACACTCTCTACTGAGTTGTATCAGGTGAACACCCGTTTCGGCTGTATTGCAAAACAGAAGGCTTGCGTTGGTGGCTTTGTGGAGTCTCCCTCTCCTCCTCTAGAGGCATCTGAGACATCCGAGGACAATGACGGCTCTGACGACGATGATGATGATGAGGTTGGAGATGCTAGCTCTTCCAGCACTGACGAGATGTCTACTTGACACTCTAACCCTTTATCACTCGTGACAAAAAGGGGGAGTAGTTTTGGTTATTGAGATACGCCGAGAAAGAGAAAAAAAAAATTTCATTCCGAATTTCGTTCCTACCCGACCCGTAATAGAGAATTCGAAAAAAAATATCAAAAAAATTCAAAAAATTAAAAAACATCATTCTGGCATTATTTCTATCCAAACCGGGCTGAGATAGGCCGAGAAAGAAAAAAAAAATTCATTCTAAATTTCGTTCCTACCCGACCCATAATAGAGAATTCGCAAAAAAAATATCAAAAAATTCAAAAAATAAAAAAAATCATTCCGACAATACTTCTATCCATACCGGCCTGAGATAGGCTGAAAAAGAGAGAATAAAATTTTCCTTCCGAATTTCGTTCCTTCCCGACCAGGGATACAGAATTCCAAAAAATATAGCAAAAAAAATCAAAAATTTCAAAAACATTATTCTGGCAATATTTCTATCCAGACCGAGCTGAGATAAGCCAAGAAAGAGAGAAAAATTTTCGTTCCAAATTCCATTCCAAACAGACCCGTAATAAATAAATCTCAAAAAATTATCAAAAAAATTCAAAAAATTAAAAAACATCATTCTGCTATTATTTCTATCCAAACCGGGCTGATATAGGCTATGCAAGAGAAAGAAAAAAAAATTAGTTAGGAAATCCGTTCCAAGCCGACCCGGGATAGAAAATTCCAAAAAAAATTTAAAAAAAATTTAAAAAAAATCATTCCGACAATATTTCTATCCAAACCGAGCTGAAATTGGCCGAGAAAGAGAAAAAAAAAAAATTTCGATTCGAATTTTGTTCCTGCCTGACCCGGGATAGAAAATTTCCAAAACAACTAGCAAAAAAATTCAAAAAAATTAAAAAACACCATTCCGACATTATTCCTATCCAAACCGGGCTGAGATAGGCAAAGAAAGAGAAAAAAAAAATTTGGTTCGGAATTCCGTTCATACCCAACCCGTAATAGAGAATTCCCAAAAAAATTCAAAAAATTAAAAAACATCATTCTGGCAATATTTCTATCCATACCGGCCTGAGATAGGCCGAGAAAGAGAGAATAAAATTTTCGTTTCGAATTCCGTTCCATCCTAATCAAGGATAGAGAATTCCCAAAAAAATAGCCAAAGAAATCAAAATTTTAAAAAACAACATTCCGGCATTATTTCTATCCAAACAGGGCTTAGATAGGCTGAGAAAGAGAAAAAAAAAAAAAAATTTGTTCCGAATTTGGCTCCTACCAGACTCGGAATAGAGAATTCCAAAAAAGATAGCAAAAAAAATTAAAAAACATCATTCTGGCATTATTTCTATCAAAACCAAACTGAGATAGGCCATAAAAAAAAAAAAAAAAAAAAAAAAAAAAAAAAAAAAAAAAAAAAAAAAAAAAAAAAAAACCTGCTAGAAAATTTCAAAAAAAAAAGCAAAAAAATTAAAAAATATCAGTCTGGCAATATTTCTAACCAAACCAGGCCTAGATAGGCCGAGAAAGAAAAAAAAATTTTCGTTTCGAATTCCGTTCCTACCCGACCAGGTATAGCGAATTCCCAAAAAAAATAGCAAAAAAATTCAACAAATTAAAAAACATCATTCTAGCAATATTTCTATCCAAACTGGGCTGAGATAGGCCAAGAAAAAGAGAAAAAAAAATATTTGTTTCGAATTCAATTCCTACCCGACCCGAGATAGAAAAATTCCAAAAAAATAGCAAAAAAATTTCAAAATATTAAAAAACTCTATTCCGACATTATTTCCATTTAAACCGGGTTTAGGTAGACGGAGAAAGAGAAAAAAAAAATTTCGTTTCGAATTCCATTCCTGCCCGACCAAGGATAGAAAATTTCCAAAAAAATAGCAAAAAACTGCAAAAAATTAAAAAAAAAAACACCATTCCGACATTATTTCTATCCAAACTGGGCTGAGATAGGCCGAGAAAGAGAGACAAAAAGTTACGTTCCGAATTTCGTTCCTTCCCAACCAGGGATAGAGAATTCCCAAAAAAGTAGCAAAAATAAAATCAAAAATTTTAAAAACAACATTCTGGCGTTATTTTAATCAAAACCGGACTGAGATAGGCCACGAAAGAGAAAAAAAAAAAATTTAGTTCCAAATTCGGTTCCTACCCAACCCGAGCTAGAAAATTCCAAAAACAAATTGCAAAAAAATTCAAAAAATTCAAAAATATCAGTCTGGCAATATTTCTAACCAAACCAGGCTCAAATAGGCCGAGAAAGAAAAAAAAAAAAATTTCGTTTCAATTTCCGTTACTACCCGACCAGGGATAGAGAATTCCAAAAAAAAATAGCAAAAAAATTCAAAAATTAAAAAACATTATTCCAGCAATATTTCTTCCAAAACCGGGCTAAGATAAGACGAGAAAGAGAGCAAAAAATTTTAGTTTCAAATTTCGTTCCTGCCCAACCTAGGATAGGAAATTTCTAAAAAAACAGCAAAAAAAAAAAAAAAAAAAACCATTCCGACATTATTTCTATCCAAACCGGGTTTAGATAGATGGAGAAAGAAAAGAAAAAAAATTTCGTTTCGAATTCTGTTCCTGCCTGACCCAGGATAGAAAATTTCCGAAAAAATAGCAAAAAAATTCAAAAAATTAAAAAACACCATTCCGACATTGTTTCTATCCAAACCAGGCTGAGATAGGCCGAGAAAGAGAAAAAAAAAAAAAATTCATTCCGAATTTCGTTCCTACCCGAAACGTAATAGAGAATTCAAAAAAAAATATCAAAAAATTAAAAAACATCATTCCGACAATATTTATATCCATACCGGCCTGAGATAGGCCGAAAAAGAGAAAAAAAAAAATTCATTCCGAATTTCGTTCCTACCCGACCCATAAAAGAGAATTCCCAAAAAAATAACAAAAAAATTCAGAAAATTAAAAAACATCATTCCGACAATATTTCTATCCATACCGGCCTGAGATAGGCCGAAAAAGAGAGAATAAAATTTTCGTTCCGAATTCCGTTCCTTCCCGACCAGGGATAGAGAATTCCAAAAAATATAGCAAAAAAAATCAAAAATTTCAAAAACATCATTCTGGCAATATTTCTATCCAGACTGGGCTGAGATAAGCCGAGAAAGAGAGATAATTTTCGTTTCGAATTCCGTTCCAAACAGACCCGTAATAGAGAAATCGCAAAAAATTATCAAAAAAAATTCAAAAAATTAAAAAACATCATTGTGCTATTATTTCTATCCAAACCGGGCTGAGATAGACTATGAAAGAAAAAAAAAAATTAGTTCCGAAATCCGTTCCAACCCGACCCGGGATAGAAAATTCCAAAAAAAATAGCAAAAAAATTAAACAAAATCATTTCGACAATATTTCTATCAAAACCAAACTGAGAAAGGCTGAGAAAGAGAAAAAAAAAATTTGTTCCGAATTCGGTTCCTACCAGACTCGGAATAGAGAATTCCAAAAAAAATAGCAAAAAAATTAAAAAATATCAGTCTGGCTATATTTCTAACCAAACCAGGCTGAGATAGGCCGAGAAAGAAAAAAAAATTTTCGTTTCGAATTCCGTTCCTACCCGACCAGGTATAGAGAATTCCCAAAAGAAATAGCAAAAAAATTCAACAAATTAAAAAACATCATTCTAGCAATATTTCTATCCAAACAGGGCTGAGATAGGCCAAGAAAAAGAGAAAAAAAAAAATTGTTTCGAATTCAATTCCTACCCGACCCGAGATAGAAAAATTCCAAAAAAATAGCGAAAAAATTTCAAAATATTAAAAAACTCCATTCCAACATTATTAAAAAATTTTCGTTTCGAATTCCGTTCCTACCCGACCCCTAATAGAGAATTCGCAAAAAAATAACAAAAAAATTCAGAAAATTAAAAAACATCATTCCGACAATATTTCTATCCATACCGGCCAGAGATAGGCCGAAAAAGAGAGAATAAAATTTTCGTTCCGAATTCCGTTCCTTCCCGACCAGGGATAGAGAATTCCAAAAAATATAGCAAAAAAATTTCAAAATATTAAAAAACTCCATTCCGACATTATTTCCATTTAAACCGGGTTTAGGTAGACGGAGAAAGAGAAAAAAAAATTTTCGTTTCGAATTCCATTCCTGCCCGACCCAGGATAGAAAATTTCCAAAAAAATAGCAAAAAACTGCAAAAAATTAAAAAAAAAAACACCATTCCGACATTATTTCTATCCAAACTGGGCTGAGATAGGCCGAGAAAGAGAGACAAAAAGTTACGTTCCGAATTTCGTTCCTTCCCAACCAGGGATAGAGAATTCCCAAAAAAGTAGCAAAAATAAAATCAAAAATTTAAAAAACAACATTCTGGCGTTATTTTAATCAAAACCGGACTGAGATAGGCCACGAAAGAGAAAAAAAAAAAAATTTAGTTCCAAATTCGGTTCCTACCCAACCCGAGCTAGAAAATTCCAAAAACAAATTGCAAAAAAATTCAAAAAATTCAAAAATATCAGTCTGGCAATATTTCTAACCAAACCAGGCTCAAATAGGCCGAGAAAGAAAAAAAAAATAATAATTCGTTTCAATTTCCGTTACTACCCGACCAGGGATAGAGAATTCCAAAAAAAAAATAGCAAAAAAATTCAAAAAAATAAAAAACATATTCCAGCAATATTTCTTCCAAAGCCGGGCTAAGATAAGACGAGAAAGAAAGCAAAAAATTTTAGTTTCAAATTTCGTTCCTGCCCAACCCAGGATAGGAAATTTCTAAAAAAACAGCAAAAAAAAAAAAAAAAAAAACCATTCCGACATTATTTCTATCCAAACCGGGTTTAGATAGATGGAGAAAGAAAAAAAAAAAAATTCGTTTCGAATTCTGTTCCTGCCTGACCCAGGATAGAAAATTTCCAAAAAAATAGCAAAAAAATTCAAAAAATTAAAAAACACCATTCTGACATTGTTTCTATCCAAACCAGGCTCAAATAGGCCGAGAAAGAGAAAAAAAAAAAATTCATTCCGAATTTCGTTCCTACCCCACCCGTAATAGAGAATTCGCAAAAAAATATCAAAAAATTAAAAAAATTAAAAAACATCATTCCGACAATATTTATATCCATACCGGCCTGAGATAGGCCGAAAAAGAGAAAAAAAAAAAATTCATTCCGAATTTCGTTCCTACCCGACCCCTAATAGAGAATTCGCAAAAAAATAACAAAAAAATTCAGAAAATTAAAAAACATCATTCCGACAATATTTCTATCCATACCGGCCTGAGATAGGCCGAAAAAGAGAGAATAAAATTTCCGTTCCGAATTCCGTTCCATCCCGACCAGGGATAGAGAATTCCAAAAAATATAGCAAAAAAATTTCAAAATATTAAAAAACTCCATTCCGACATTATTTCCATTTAAACCGGGTTTAGGTAGACGGAGAAAGAGAAAAAAAAATTTTCGTTTCGAATTCCATTCCTGCCCGACCCAGGATAGAAAATTTCCAAAAAAATAGCAAAAAAATGCAAAAAATTAAAAAAAAACACCATTCCGACATTATTTCTATCAAAACTGGGCTGAGATAGGCCGAGAAAGAGAGACAAAAAGTTACGTTCCGAATTTCGTTCCTTCCCAACCAGGCATAGAGAATTCCCAAAAAAGTAGCAAAAATAAAATCAAAAATTTAAAAAACAACATTCTGGCGTTATTTTAATCAAAACCGGACTGAGATAGGCCACGAAAGAGAAAAAAAAAAAAAAAATTTAGTTCCAAATTCGGTTCCTACCCAACCCGAGCTAGAAAATTCCAAAAACAAATTGAAAAAAATTCAAAAAATTGAAAAATATCAGTCTGGCAATATTTCTAACCAAACCAGGCTCAGATAGGCCGAGAAAGAAAAAAAAAAAATTCGTTTCAATTTCCGTTACTACCCGACCAGGGATAGAGAATTCCAAAAAAAAATAGCAAAAAAATTCAAAAAATTAAAAAACACCATTCCGACATTGTTTCTATCCAAACCAGGCTGAGATAGGCCGAGAAAGAGAAAAAAAAAAAATTCATTCCGAATTTCGTTCCTACCCGACTCGTAATAGAGAATTCGCAAAAAAATATCGAAAAATTAAAAAACATCATTCCGACAATATTTATATCCATACCGGCCTGAGATTGGCCGAAAAAGAGAAAAAAAAAAAATTCATTCCGAATTTCGTTCCTACCCGACCCCTAATAGAGAATTCGCAAAAAAATAACAAAAAATTTCAGAAAATTAAAAAACATCATTCCGACAATATTTCTATCCATACCGGCCTGAGATAGGCCGAAAAAGAGAGAATAAAATTTTCGTTCCGAATTCCGTTCCATCCCGACCAGGGATAGAGAATTCCAAAAAATATAGCAAAAAAAATCAAAAATTTCAAAAACATCATTCTGGCAATATTTCTATCCAGACTGGGCTGAGATAAGCCGAGAAAGAGAGAGATAATTTTCGTTTCGAATTCCGTTCCAAACAGACCCGTAATAGAGAAATCGCAAAAAATTATCAAAAAAAATTCAAAAAATTAAAAAACATCATTGTGCTATTATTTCTATCCAAACCGGGCTGAGATAGACTATGAAAGAAAAAAAAAAAAATTAGTTCCGAAATCCGTTCCAACCCAACCCGGGATAGAAAATTCCAAAAAAAATAGCAAAAAAATTAAACAAAATCATTTCGACAATATTTCTATCAAAACCAAACTGAGAAAGGCTGAGAAAGAGAAAAAAAAACTTTGTTCCGAATTCGGTTCCTACCAGACTCGGAATAGAGAATTCCAAAAAAAATAGCAAAAAAATTAAAAAACATCATTCTGGCATTATTTCTATCAAAACCAAACTGAGATAGGCCATAAAAAAAAAACAAAAAAACAAAAAAAACAAAAAAAAAAAAAAAACGTGCTAGAAAATTTCAAAAAAAAAAAAGCAAAAAAATTAAAAAATATCAGTCTGGCAATATTTCTAACCAAACCAGGCTGAGATAGGGCGAGAAAGAAAAAAAAAATTCCGTTTCGAATTTCGTTCCTACCCGACCAGGTATAGAGAATTCCCAAAAGAAATAGCAAAAAAATTCAACAAATTAAAAAACATCATTCTAGCAATATTTCTATCCAAACTGGGCTGAGATAGGCCAAGAAAAAGAGAAAAAAAAAAATTTGTTTCGAATTCAACTCCTACCCGACCCGAGATAGAACAATTCCAAAAAAATAGCGAAAAAATTTCAAAATATTAAAAAACTCCATTCCGACATTATTTCCATTTAAACCGGGTTTAGGTAGACGGAGAAAGTGAAAAAAAAAAAATTTCGTTTCGAATTCCATTCCTGCCCGACCCAGGATAGAAAATTTCCAAAAAAATAGCAAAAAAATGCAAAAAATTAAAAAAAACACCATTTGACATTATTTCTATCCAAACTGGGCTGAGATAGGCCGAGAAAGAGAGACAAAAAGTTACGTTCCGAAGTTCGTTCCTTCCCAACCAGGCATAGAGAATTCCCAAAAAAGTAGCAAAAATAAAATCAAAAATTTAAAAAACAACATTCTGGCGTTATTTTAATCAAAACCGGACTGAGATAGGCCACGAAAGAGAAAAAAAAAAAAAAAAAAAAATTTAGTTCCAAATTCGGTTCCTACCCAACCCGAGCTAGAAAATTCCAAAAACAAATTGCAAAAAAATTCAAAAAATTGAAAATTTCCGTCTGGCAATATTTCTAACCAAACCAGGCTCAGATAGGCCGAGAAAGAAAAAAAAATTCGTTTCAATTTCCGTTACTACCCGACCAGGGATAGAGAATTCCAAAAAAAAATAGCAAAAAAATTCAAAAAAATAAAAAACATTATTTCAGCAATATTTCTTCCAAAACCGGGCTAAGATAAGACGAGAAAGAGAGCAAAAAATTTTAGTTTCAAATTTCGTTCCTGCCCGACCCAGGATAGGAAATTTCTAAAAAAATAGCTAAAAAAAAAAAAAAAAAAAACCATTCCGACATTATTTCTATCCAAACCGGGTTTAGATAGATGGAGAAGGAAAAAAAAAAAAATTTCGTTTCGAATTCTGTTCCTGCCTGACCCAGGATAGAAAATTTCCAAAAAAATAGCAAAAAAATTCAAAAAATTAAAAAACACCATTCCGACATTGTTTCTATCCAAACCAGGCTGAGATAGGCCGAGAAAGAGAAAAAAAAAAATTCATTCCGAATTTCGTTCCTACCCGACCCGTAATAGAGAATTCGCAAAAAAATATCAAAAAATTAAAAAAATTAAAAAACATCATTCCGACAATATTTATATCCATACCGGCCTGAGATAGGCCGAAAAAGAGAAAAAAAAAAAAATTCATTCCGAATTTCGTTCCTACCCGACCCCTAATAGAGAATTCGCAAAAAAATAACAAAAAAATTCAGAAAATTAAAAAACATCATTCCGACAATATTTCTATCCATACCGGCCTGAGATAGGCCGAAAAAGAGAGAATAAAATTTTCGTTCCGAATTCCGTTCCTTCCCGACCAGGGATAGAGAATTCCAAAAAATATAGCAAAAAAAATCAAAAATTTCAAAAACATCATTCTGGCAATATTTCTATCCAGACTGGGCTGAGATAAGCCGAGAAAGAGAGAGATAATTTTCGTTTCGAATTCCGTTCCAAACAGACCCGTAATAGAGAAATCGCAAAAAATTATCAAAAAAAATTCAAAAAATTAAAAAACATCATTGTGCTATTATTTCTATCCAAACCGGGCTGAGATAGACTATGAAAGAGAAAAAAAAAAATTAGTTCCGAAATCCGTTCCAACCCGACCCGGGATAGAAAATTCCAAAAAAAATAGCAAAAAAATTAAAAAACATCATTCTGGCATTATTTCTATCAAAACCAAACTGAGATAGGCCATAAAAAAAAAAAAAAAAAAAAAAAAAAAAAAAAAAAAAAAAAAAAAAAACGTGCTAGAAAATTTCAAAAAAAAAAAAGCAAAAAAATTAAAAAATATCAGTCTGGCAATATTTCTAACCAAACCAGGCTGAGATAGGCCGAGAAAGAAAAAAAAAATTTCGTTTCGAATTCCGTTCCTACCCGACCAGGTATAGAGAATTCCCAAAATAAATAGCAAAAAAATTCAACAAATTAAAAAACATCATTCTAGCAATATTTCTATCCAAACTGGGCTGAGATAGGCCAAGAAAAAGAGAAAAAAAAAAAATTGGTTTCGAATTCAATTCCTACCCGACCCGAGATAGAAAAATTCCAAAAAAATAGCGAAAAAATTTCAAAATATTAAAAAACTCCATTCCGACATTATTTCCATTTAAACCGGGTTTAGGTAGACGGAGAAAGAGAAAAAAAAAAATTTCGTTTCGAATTCCATTCCTGCCCGACCCAGGATAGAAAATTTCCAAAAAAATAGCAAAAAAATGCAAAAAATTAAAAAAAAACACCATTCCGACATTATTTCTATCCAAACTGGGCTGAGATAGGCCGAGAAAGAGAGACAAAAAGTTACGTTCCGAATTTCGTTCCTTCCCAACCAGTCATAGAGAATTCCCAAAAAAGTAGCAAAAATAAAATCAAAAATTTTAAAAACAACATTCTGGCGTTATTTTAATCAAAACCGGACTGAGATAGGCCACGAAAGAGAAAAAAAAAAAAAAAAAAAAAAAATTTAGTTCCAAACTCGGTTCCTACCCAACCCGAGCTAGAAAATTCCAAAAACAAATTGCAAAAAAATTCAAAAAATTGAAAATTTCCGTCTGGCAATATTTCTAACCAAACCAGGCTCAGATAGGCCGAGAAAGAAAAAAAAAATTCGTTTCAATTTCCGTTACTACCCGACCAGGGATAGAGAATTCCAAAAAAAAAATAGCAAAAAAATTCAAAAAAATAAAAAACATTATTCCAGCAATATTTCTTCCAAAACCGGGCTAAGATAACACGAGAAAGAGAGCAAAAAATTTTAGTTTCAAATTTCGTTCCTGCCCGACCCAGGATAGGAAATTTCTAAAAAAATAGCAAAAAAAAAAAAAAAAAAACCATTCCGACATTATTTCTAACCAAACCGGGTTTAGATAGATGGAGAAAGAAAAAAAAAAAATTTCGTTTCGAATTCTGTTCCTGCCTGACCCAGGATAGAAAATTTCCAAAAAAATAGCAAAAAAATTAAAAAACACCATTCCGACATTGTTTCTATCCAAACCAGGCTGAGATAGGCCGAGAAAGAGAAAAAAAAAAAAAATTCATTCCGAATTTCGTTCCTACCCGACCCGTAATAGAGAATTCGCAAAAAAATATCAAAAAATTAAAAAAATTAAAAAACATCATTCCGACAATATTTATATCCATACCGGCCTGAGATAGGCCGAAAAAGAGAAAAAAAAAAAATTCATTCCGAATTTCGTTCCTACCCGACCCCTAATAGAGAATTCGCAAAAAAAATCAGAAAATTAAAAAACATCATTCCGACAATATTTCTATCCATACCGGCCTGAGATAGGCCGAAAAAGAGAGAATAAAATTTTCGTTCCGAATTCCGTTCCTTCCCGACCAGGGATAGAGAATTCCAAAAAATATAGCAAAAAAAATCAAAATTTTCAAAAACATCATTCTGGCAATATTTCTATCCAGACTGGGCTGAGATAAGCCGAGAAAGAGAGAGATAATTTTCGTTTCGAATTCCGTTCCAAACAGACCCGTAATAGAGAAATCGCAAAAAATTATTAAAAAAAATTCAAAAAATTAAAAAACATCATTGTGCTATTTTTCTATCCAAACCGGGCTGAGATAGACTATGAAAGAGAGAAAAAAAAAATTAGTTCCGAAATCCGTTCCAACCCGACCCGGGATAGAAAATTCCAAAAAAAATAGCAAAAAAATTAAACAAAATCATTTCGACAATATTTCTATCAAAACCAAACTGAGAAAGGCTGAGAAAGAGAAAAAAAAAATTTGTTCCGAATTCGGTTCCTACCAGACTCGGAATAGAGAATTCCAAAAAAAATAGCAAAAAAATTAAAAAACATCATTCTGGCATTATTTCTATCAAAACCAAACTGAGATAGGCCATAAAAAAAAAAAATAAAAAAAAAATTAAAAAAAAAAACGTGCTAGAAAATTTCAAAAAAAAAAAAGCAAAAAAATTAAAAAATATCAGTTTGGCAATATTTCTAACCAAACCAGGCTGAGATAGGCCGAGAAAGAAAAAAAAATTTTCGTTTTGAATTCCGTTCCTACCCGACCAGGTATAGAGAATTCCAAAAAGAAATAGCAAAAAAATTCAACAAATTAAAAAACATCATTCTAGCAATATTTCTATCCAAACTGGGCTGAGATAGGCCAAGAAAAAGAGAAAAAAAAAATGTTGTTTCGAATTCAATTCCTACCCGACCCGAGATAGAAAAATTCCAAAAAAATAGCGAAAAAATTTCAAAATATTAAAAAACTTCATTCCGACATTATTTCCATTTAAACCGGGTTTAGGTAGACGGAGAAAGAGAAAAAAAAATTTTCGTTTCGACTTCCATTCCTGCCCGACCCAGGATAGAAAATTTCCAAAAAAATAGCAAAAAAATGCAAAAGATTAAAAAAAATACCATTCCGACATTATTTCTATCCAAACTGGGCTGAGATAGGCCGAGAAAGAGAGACAAAAAGTTACGTTCCGAATTTCGTTCCTTCCCAACCAGGCGTAGAGAATTCCCAAAAAAGTAGCAAAAATAAAATCAAAAATTTAAAAAACAACATTCTGGCGTTATTTTAATCAAAACCGGACTGAGATAGGCCACGAAAGAGAAAAAAAAAAAAAAAAAAAAATTTAGTTCCAAATTCGGTTCCTACCCAACCCGAGCTAGAAAATTCCAAAAACAAATTGCAAAAAAATTCAAAAAATTGAAAATTTCCGTCTGGCAATATTTCTAACCAAACCAGGCTCAGATAGGCCGAGAAAGAAAAAAAAAATTCGTTTCAATTTCCGTTACTACCCGACCAGGGATAGAGAATTCCAAAAAAAATACAAAAAAATAAAAAACATTATTCCAGCAATATTTCTTCCAAAACCGGGCTCAGATAAGACGAGAAAGAGAGCAAAAAATTTTAGTTTCAAATTTCGTTCCTGCCCGACCCAGGATAGGAAATTTCTAAAAAAATAGCAAAAAAAAAAAAAAAAAAAAACCATTCCGACATTATTTCTATCCAAACCGGGTTTAGATAGATGGAGAAAGAAAAAAAAAAAAATTTTCTTTTCGAATTCTGTTCCTGCCTGACCCAGGATAGAAAATTTCCAAAAAAATAGCAAAAAAATTCAAAAAATTAAAAAACACCATTCCGACATTGTTTCTATCCAAACCAGGCTGAGATAGGCCGAGAAAGAGAAAAAAAAAAATTCATTCCGAATTTCGTTCCTACCCGACCCGTAATAGAGAATTCGCAAAAAAATATCAAAAAATTAAAAAAATTAAAAAACATCATTCCGACATTATTTATATCCATACCGGCCTGAGATAGGCCGAAAAAGAGAAAAAAAAAAAAAATTCATTCCTAATTTCGTTCCTACCCGACCCCTAATAGAGAATTCGCAAAAAAATAACAAAAAAATTCAGAAAATTAAAAAACATCATTCCGACAATATTTCTATCCATACCGGCCTGAGATAGGCCGAAAAAGAGAGAATAAAATTTTCGTTCCGAATTCCGTTCCTTCCCGACCAGGGATAGAGAATTCCAAAAAATATAGCAAAAAAAATCAAAAATTTCGAAAACATCATTCTGGCAATATTTCTATCCAGACTGGGCAGAGATAAGCCGAGAAAGAGAGAGATAATTTTCGTTTCGAATTCCGTTCCAAACAGACCCGTAATAGAGAAATCGCAAAAAAATATCAAAAAAAATTCAACAAATTAAAAAACATCATTGTGCTATTATTTCTATCCAAACCGGGCTGAGATAGACTATGAAAGAGAAAAAAAAAAATTAGTTCCGAAATCCGTTCCAACCCGACCCGGGATAGAAAATTCCAAAAAAAATAGCAAAAAAATTAAAAAACATCATTCTGGCATTATTTCTATCAAAACCAAACTGAGATTGGCCATAAAAAAAAAAAAAAAAAAAAAAAAAAAAAAAAAAAAAAAAAAAAAAAAAACGTGCTAGAAAATTTCAAAAAAAAAAAAGCAAAAAAATTAAAAAATATCAGTCTGGCAATATTTCTAACCAAACCAGGCTGAGATAGGCCGAGAAAGAAAAAAAAATTTTCGTTTCGAATTCCGTTCCTTCCAAACATCATTCTAGCAATATTTCTATCCAAACTGGGCTGAGATAGGCCAAGAAAAAGAGAAAAAAAAAAATTTGTTTCGAATTCAATTCCTACCCGACCCGAGATAGAAAAATTCCAAAAAAACAGCGAAAAAATTTCAAAATATTAAAAAACTCCATTTCGACATTATTTCCATTTAAACCGGGTTTAGGTAGACGGAGAAAGAGCAAAAAAAAAGTTTCGTTTCGAATTCCATTCCTGCCCGACCCAGGATAGAAAATTTCCAAAAAAATAGCAAAAAAATGCAAAAAATTAAAAAAAACACCATTCCGACATTATTTCTATCCAAACTGGGCTGAGATAGGCCGAGAAAGAGAGACAAAAAGTTACGTTCCGAATTTCGTTCCTTCCCAACCAGGCATAGAGAATTCCCAAAAAAGTAGCAAAAATAAAATCAAAAATTTTAAAAACAACATTCTGGCGTTATTTTAATCAAAACCGGACTGAGATAGGCCACGAAAGAGAAAAAAAAAAAATTTAGTTCCAAATTCGGTTCCTACCCAACCCGAGCTAGAAAATTCCAAAAACAAATTGCAAAAAAATTCAAAAAATTGAAAATTTCCGTATGGCAATATTTCTAACCAAACCAGGCTCAGATAGGCCGAGAAAGAAAAAAAAAATTCGTTTCAATTTCCGTTACTACCCGACCAGGGATAGAGAATTCCAAAAAAAAATAGCAAAAAAATTCAAAAAAATAAAAAACATTATTCCAGCAATATTTCTTCCAAAACCGGGCTAAGATAAGACGAGAAAGAGAGCAAAAAATTTTAGTTTCAAATTTCGTTCCTGCCCGACCCAGGATAGGAAATTTCTAAAAAAATATCAAAAAAAAAAAAAAAAAAAACCATTCCGACATTATTTCTATCCAAACCGGGTTTAGATAGATGGAGAAAGAAAAAAAAAAAATTTTCGTTTCGAATTCTGTTCCTGCCTGACCCAGGATAGAAAATTTCCAAAAAAATAGCAAAAAAATTCAAAAAATTAAAAAACACCATTCCGACATTGTTTCTATCCAAACCAGGCTGAGATAGGCCGAGAAAGAGAAAAAAAAAAATTCATTCCGAATTTCGTTCCTACCCGACCCGTAATAGAGAATTCGCAAAAAAATATCAAAAAATTAAAAAAATTAAAAAACATCATTCCGACAATATTTATATCCATACCGGCCTGAGATAGGCCGAAAAAGAGAAAAAAAAAAAAAATTCATTCCGAATTTCGTTCCTACCCGACCCCTAATAGAGAATTCGCAAAAAAATAACAAAAAAATTCAGAAAATTAAAAAACATCATTCCGACAATATTTCTATCCATACCGGCCTGAGATAGGCCAAAAAAGAGAGAATAAAATTTTCGTTCCGAATTCCGTTCCTTCCCGACCAGGGATAGAGAATTCCAAAAAATATAGCAAAAAAAATCAAAAATTTCAAAAACATCATTCTGGCAATATTTCTATCCAGACTGGGCTGAGATAAGCCGAGAAAGAGAGAGATAATTTTCGTTTCGAATTCCGTTCCAAACAGACCCGTAATAGAGAAATCGCAAAAAATTATCAAAAAAAATTCAAAAAATTAAAAAACATCATTGTGCTATTATTTCTATCCAAACCGGGCTGAGATAGACTATGAAAGAGAAAAAAAAAAATTAGTTCCGAAATCCGTTCCAACCCGACCCGGGATAGAAAATTCCAAAAAAAATAGCATAAAAATTAAACAAAATCATTTCGACAATATTTCTATCAAAACCAAACTGAGAAAGGCTGAGAATGAGAAAAAAAAAAATTTGTTCCGAATTCGGTTCCTACCAGACTCGGAATAGAGAATTCCAAAAAAAATAGCAAAAAAATTAAAAAACATCATTCTGGCATTATTTCTATCAAAACCAAACTGAGATAGGCCATAAAAAAAAAATAAAATAAAATAAAATAAAATAAAATAAACTAAAAAATAAAAAATATCAGTCTGGCAATATTTCTAACCAAACCAGGCTGAGATAGGCCGAGAAAGAAAAAAAAAATTTCGTTTCGAATTCCGTTCCTACCCGACCAGGTATAGAGAATTCCCAAAAGAAATAGCAAAAAAATTCTACAAATCAAAAAACATCATTCTAGCAATATTTCTATCCAAACTGGGCTGAGATAGGCCAAGAAAAAGAGAAAAAAAAAATTTTGTTTCGAATTCAATTCCTACCTGACCCGAGATAGAAAAATTCCAAAAAAGTAGCGAAAAAATTTCAAAATATTGAAAAACTCCATTCCGACATTATTTCCATTTAAACCGGGTTTAGGTAGACGGAGAAAGAGAAAAAAAAAAAAGTTTCGTTTCGAATTCCATTCCTGCCCGACCCAGGATAGAAAATTTCCAAAAAAATAGCAAAAAAATTAAAAAAAATTAAAAAAAACACCATTCCGACATTATTTCTATCCAAACTGGGCTGAGACAGGCCGAGAAAGAGAGACAAAAAGTTACGTTCCGAATTTCGTTCCTTCCCAACCAGGGATAGAGAATTCCCAAAAAAGTAGCAAAAATAAAATCAAAAATTTAAAAAACAACATTCTGGCGTTATTTCAATCAAAACCGGACTGAGACAGGCCACGAAAGAGAAAAAAAAAAAAAAAATTAGTTCCCAATTCGGTTCCTACCCAACCCGAGCTAGAAAATTCCAAAAACAAATTGCAAAAAAATTCAAAAAATTGAAAAATATCAGTCTGGCAATATTTCTAACCAAACCAGGCTCAGATAGGCCGAGAAAGAAAAAAAAAAAAATTCGTTTCAATTTCCTTTACTACCCGATCAGGGATAGAGAATTCCAAAAAAAAATAGCAAAAAATTCAAAAAAATAAAAAACATTATTCCAGCAATATTTCTTCCAAGACCGGGCTAAGATAAGACGAGAAAGAGAGCAAAAAATTTTAGTTTCAAATTTCGTTCCTGCCCGACCCAGGATAGGAAATTTCTAAAAAAATAGAAAAAAAAAAAAAAAAAAAAAAAAAAACCATTCCGACATTATTTCTATCCAAACCGGGTTTAGATAGATGGAGAAAGAAAAAAAAAAAAATAATTTCGTTTCGAATTCTGTTCCAGCCTGACCCAGGATAGAAAATTTCCAAAAAAATAGCAAAAAAATTCAAAAAATTAAAAAACAACATTCCGAGATTGTTTCTATCCAAACCAGGCTGAGATACGCCGAGAGAGAGAAAAAAAAAAATTCATTCCGAATTTCGTTCCTACCCGACTCGTAATAGAGAATTCGCAAAAAAATATCAAAAAATTAAAAAACATCATTCCGACAATATTTATATCCATACCGGCCTGAGAGAGGCCGAAAAAGAGAAAAAAAAAAAATTCATTCCCAATTTCGTTCCTACCCGACCCCTAATAGAGAATTCGCAAAAAAATAACAAAAAAATTCAGAAAATTAAAAAACATCATTCCGACAATATTTTTATCCATACCGGCCTGAGATAGGCCGAAAAAGAGAGAATAAAATTTTCGTTCCGAATTCCGTTCCTTCCCGACCAGGGATAGAGAATTCCAAAAAATATAGCAAAAAAAATCAAAAATTTGAAAAACATCATTCCGGCAATATTTCTATCCAGACTGGGCTGAGATAAGCCGAGAAAGAGAGAGATAATTTTCGTTTCGAATTCCGTTCCAAACAGACCCGTAATAGAGAAATCGCAAAAAATTATCAAAAAAAATTCAAAAAATTAAAAAACATCATTGTGCTATTATTTCTATCCAAACCGGGCTGAGATAGACTATGAAAGAGAAAAAAAAAAAGTAGTTCCGAAATCCGTTCCAACCCGACCCGGGATAGAAAATTCCAAAAAAAATAGCATAAAAATTAAACAAAATCATTTCGACAATATTTCTATCAAAACCAAACTGAGAAAGGCTGAGAATGAGAAAAAAAAAAATTTGTTCCGAATTCGGTTCCTACCAGACTCGGAATAGAGAATTCCAAAAAAAATAGCAAAAAAATTAAAAAACATCATTCTGGCATTATTTCTATCAAAACCAAACTGAGATAGGCCATAAAAAAAATAAAAAAAAATAAAAATAAAAAAAAAACGCGCTAGAAAATTTCAAAAAAAAAAAGCAAAAAAATTAAAAAATATCAGTCTGGCAATATTTCTAACCAAACCAGGCTCAGATAGGCCGAGAAAGAAAAAAAAAAAAAATTTCGTTTCAATTTCCGTTACTACCCGACCAGGGAAAGAGAATTCCAAAAAAAAATAGCAAAAAAATTCCAAAAAATTATTCCAGCAATGTTTCTTCCAAAACCGGGCTAAGATAAGACGAGAAAGAGAGCAAAAAATTTTAGTTTCAAATTTCGTTCCTGCCCGACCCAGGATAGGAAATTTCTAAAAAAATAGCAAAAAAAAAAAAAAAAAAAAAACCATTCCGACATTATTTCTATCCAAACCGGGTTTAGATAGATGGAGAAAGAAAAAAAAAAAAAAATTTCGTTTCGAATTCTGTTCCAGCCTGACCCAGGATAGAAATTTTCCAAAAAAATAGCAAAAAAATTCAAAAAATTAAAAAACACCATTCCGACATTGTTTCTATCCAAACCAGGCTGAGATAGGCCGAGAAAGAGAAAAAAAAAAAATTCATTCCGAATTTCGTTCCTACCCGACTCGTAATAGAGAATTCGCAAAAAAATATCAAAAAATTAAAAAACATCATTCCGACAATATTTATATCCATACCGGCCTGAGATAGGCCGAAAAAGAGAAAAAAAAAATTCATTCCGAATTTCGTTCCTACCCGACCCCTAATAGAGAATTCGCAAAAAAATAACAAAAAAATTCAGAAAATTAAAAAACATCATTCCGACAATATTTTTATCCATACCAGCCTGAGATAGGCCGAAAAAGAGAGAATAAAATTTTCGTTCCGAATTCCGTTCCTTCCCGACCAGGGATAGAGAATTCCAAAAAATATAGCAAAAAAAATCAAAAATTTGGAAAACATCATTCTGGCAATATTTCTATCCAGACTGGGCTGAGATAAGCCGAGAAAGAGAGAGATAATTTTCGTTTCGAATTCCGTTCCAAACAGACCCGTAATAGAGAAATCGCAAAAAATTATCAAAAAAAATTCAAAAAATTAAAAAACATCATTGTGCTATTATTTCTATCCAAACCGGGCTGAGATAGACTATGAAAGAGAAAAAAAAAAATTAGTTCCGAAATCCGTTCCAACCCGACCCGGGATAGAAAATTCCAAAAAAAATAGCAAAAAAATTAAACAAAATCATTTCGACAATATTTCTATCAAAACCAAACTGAGAAAGGCTGAGAAAGAGAAAAAAAAAATTTGTTCCGAATTCGGTTCCTACCAGACTCGGAATAGGGAATTCCAAAAAAAATAGCAAAAAATTAAAAAACATCATTCTGGCATTATTTCTATCAAAACCAAACTGAGATAGGCCATAAAAAAAAAAAAAAAAATAAAAAAAAAAATAAAAAAAAACGCGCTAGAAAATTTCAAAAAAAAAAAGCAAAAAAATTAAAAAATATCAGTCCGGCAATATTTCTAACCAAACCAGGCTGAGATAGGCCGAGAAAGAAAAAAAAAATTTCGTTTCGAATTCCGTTCCTACCCGACCAGGTATAGAGAATTCCCAAAAGAAATAGCAAAAAAATTCAACAAATTAAAAAACATCATTCTAGCAATATTTCTATCCAAACTGGGCTGAGATAGGCCAAGAAAAAGAGAAAAAAAAAATTTTGTTTCGAATTCAATTCCTACCCGACCCGAGATAGAAAAATTCCAAAAAAATAGCGAAAAAATTTCAAAATATTAAAAAACTCCATTCCGACATTATTTCCATTTAAACCGGGTTTAGGTAGACGGAGAAAGAGAAAAAAAAAAAGTTTCGTTTCGAATTCCATTCCTGCCCGACCCAGGATAGAAAATTTCCAAAAAAATAGCAAAAAAATGCAAAAAATTAAAAAAAACACCATTCCGACATTATTTCTATCCAAACTGGGCTGAGACAGGCCGAGAAAGAGAGACAAAAAGTTACGTTCCGAATTTCGTTCCTTCCCAACCAGGGATAGAGAATTCCCAAAAAAGTAGCAAAAATAAAATCAAAAATTTAAAAAACAACATTCTGGCGTTATTTTAATCAAAACCGGACTGAGATAGGCCACGAAAGAGAAAAAAAAAAAAAAATTTAGTTCCGAATTCGGTTCCTACCCAACCCGAGCTAGAAAATTCCAAAAACAAATTGCAAAAAAATTCAAAAAATTGAAAAATATCAGTCTGGCAATATTTCTAACCAAACCAGGCTCAGATAGGCCAAGAAAGAAAGAAAAAAAATTCGTTTCAATTTCCGTTACTACCCGACCAGGGATAGAGAATTCCAAAAAAAAATAGCAAAAAAATTCAAAAAAATTATTCCAGCAATATTTCTTCCAAAACCGGGCTAAGATAAGACGAGAAAGAGAGCAAAAAATTTTAGTTTCAAATTTCGTTCCTGCCCGACCCAGGATAGGAAATTTCTAAAAAAATAGCAAAAAAAAAAAAAAAAAAAAACCATTCCGACATTATTTCTATCCAAACCGGGTTTAGATAGATGGAGAAAGAAAAAAAAAAAAAAATTTCGTTTCGAATTCTGTTCCTGCCTGACCCAGGATAGAAAATTTCCAAAAAAATAGCAAAAAAATTCAAAAAATTAAAAAACACCATTCCGACATTGTTTCTATCCAAACCAGGCTGAGATAGGCCGAGAAAGAGAAAAAAAAAAATTCATTCCGAATTTCGTTCCTACCCGACTCGTAATAGAGAATTCGAAAAAAATATCAAAAAATTAAAAAACATCATTCCGACAATATTTATATCCATACCGGCCTGAGCTAGGCCGAAAAAGAGAAAAAAAAAAATTCATTCCGAATTTCGTTCCTACCCGACCCCTAATAGAGAATTCGTAAAAAAATAACAAAAAAATTCAGAAAATTAAAAAACGACATTCCGACAATATTTCTATCCATACCGGCCTGAGATAGGCCGAAAAAGAGAGAATAAAATTTTCGTTCCGAATTCCGTTCCTTCCCGACCAGGGATAGAGAATTCCAAAAAATATAGCAAAAAAAATCAAAAATTTCAAAAACATCATTCTGGCAATATTTCTATCCAGACTGGGCTGAGATAAGTCGAGAAAGAGAGAGATAATTTTCGTTTCGAATTCCGTTCCAAACAGACCCGTAATAGAGAAATCGCAAAAAATTATCAAAAAAAATTCAAAAAATTAAAAAAAATCATTGTGCTATTATTTCTATCCAAACCGGGCTGAGATAGACTGTGAAAGAGAAAAAAAAAAAAAAAGTAGTTCCGAAATCCGTTCCAACCCGACCCGGGATAGATAATTCCAAAAAAAAATAGCAAAAAAATTAAACAAAATCAGTTCGACAATATTTCTATCAAAACCAAACTGAGAAAGGCTGAAAAAGAGAAAAAAAAAATTTGTTCCGAATTCGGTTCCTACCAGACTCGGAATAGAGAATTCCAAAAAAAATGGCAAAAAAATTAAAAAACATCATTCTGGCATTATTTCTATCAAAACCAAACTGAGATAGGCCATAAAAAAAAAAAAAAAAAAAAAAAAAAAAAAAAAAAAAAAAACACGCTAGAAAATTTCAAAAAAAAAAAGCAAAAAATGGCAATATTTCTAACCAAACCAGGCTGAGATAGGCCGAGAAAGAAAAAAAATTTTTCGTTTCGAATTCCGTTCCTACCCGACCAGGTATAGAGAATTCCCAAAAGAAATAGCAAAAAAATTCAACAAATTAAAAAACATCATTCTAGCAATATTTCTATCCAAACTGGGCTGAGATAGGCCAAGAAAAAGGGAAAAAAAAAAATTTGTTTCGAATTCAATTCCTACCCGACCCGAGATAGAAAAATTCCAAAAAAATAGCGAAAAAATTTCAAAATATTAAAAAACTCCATTCCGACATTATATCCATTTAAACCGGGTTTAGGTAGACGGAGAAAGAGAAAAAAAAAAGTTTCGTTTCGAATTCCATTCCTGCCCGACCCAGGATAGAAAATTTCCAAAAAAATAGCAAAAAAAGCAAAAAATTAAAAAAAACACCATTCCGACATTATTTCCATCCAAACTGGGCTGAGACAGGCCGAGAAAGAGAGACAAAAAGTTACGTTCCGAATTTCGTTCCTTCCCAACCAGGGATAGAGAATTCCCAAAAAAGTAGCAAAAATAAAATCAAAAATTTAAAAAACAACATTCTGGCGTTATTTTAATCAAAACCGGACTGAGACAGGCCACGAAAGAGAAAAAAAAAAAAATTTAGTTCCAAATTCGGTTCCTACCCAACCCGAGCTAGAAAATTCCAAAAACAAATTGCAAAAAAATTCAAAAAATTGAAAAATATCAGTCTGGCAATATTTCTAACCAAACCAGGCTCAGATAGGCCGAGAAAGAAAGAAAAAAAAAATTCGTTTCAATTTCCGTTATTACCCGACCAGGGATAGAGAATTCCAAAAAAAAATAGCAAAAAAATTCAAAAAAATAAAAAACATTATTCCAGCAATATTTCTTCCAAAACCGGGCTAAGATAAGACGAGAAAGAGAGCAAAAAGTTTTAGTTTCAAATTTCGTTCCTGCCCGACCCAGGATAGGAAATTTCTTAAAAAATAGCAAAAAAAAAAAAAAAAAAAAACCATTCTGACATTATTTCTATCCAAACCGGGTTTAGATAGATGGAGAAAGAAAAAAAAAAAAAAATTTCGTTTCGAATTCTGTTCCAGCCTGACCCAGGATAGAAAATTTCCAAAAAAATAGCAAAAAAATTAAAAAAATTAAAAAACACCATTCCGACATTGTTTCTATCCAAACCAGGCTGAGATAGGCCGAGAAAGAGAAAAAAAAAAATTCATTCCGAATTTCGTTCCCACCCGACTCGTAATAGAGAATTCGCAAAAAAATATCGAAAAATTAAAAAACATCATTCCGACAATATTTATATCCATACCGGCCTGAGATTGGCCGAAAAAGAGAAAAAAAAAAATTCATTCCGAATTTCGTTCCTACCCGACCCCTAATAGAGAATTCGCAAAAAAATAACAAAAAATTTCAGAAAATTAAAAAACATCATTCTGACAATATTTCTATCCATACCGGCCTGAGATAGGCCGAAAAAGAGAGAATAAAATTTTCGTTCCGAATTCCGTTCCATCCCGACCAGGGATAGAGAATTCCAAAAAATATAGCAAAAAAAATCAAAAATTTCAAAAACATCATTCTGGCAATATTTCTATCCAGACTGGGCTGAGATAAGCCGAGAAAGAGAGAGATAATTTTCGTTTCGAATTCCGTTCCAAACAGACCCGTAATAGAGAAATCGCAAAAAATTATCAAAAAAAATTCAAAAAATTAAAAAACATCATTGTGCTATTATTTCTATCCAAACCGGGCTGAGATAGACTATGAAAGAAAAAAAAAAAAAATTAGTTCCGAAATCCGTTCCAACCCGACCCGGGATAGAAAATTCCAAAAAAAATAGCAAAAAAATTAAACCAAATCATTTCGACAATATTTCTATCAAAACCAAACTGAGAAAGGCTGAGAAAGAGAAAAAAAAAATTTGTTCCGAATTCGGTTCCTACCAGACTCGGAATAGAGAATTCCAAAAAAAATAGCAAAAAAATTAAAAAACATTCTGGCATTATTTCTATCAAAACCAAACTGAGATAGGCCATAAAAAAAAAAAAAAAAAAAAAAAAAAACGCGCTAGAAAATTTGAAAAAAAAAAAGCAAAAAAATTAAAAAATATCAGTCTGGCAATATTTCTAACCAAACCAGGCTGAGATAGGCCGAGAAAGAAAAAAAAATTTTTGTTTCGAATTTCGTTCCTACCCGACCTGGTATAGAGAATTCCCAAAAGTAATAGCAAAAAAATTCAACAAATTAAAAAACATCATTCTAGCAATATTTCTATCCAAACTGGGCTGAGATAGGCCAAGAAAAAGAGAAAAAAAAAAAATTGTTTCGAATTCAATTCCTACCCGACCAGAGATAGAAAAATTCCAAAAAAATAGCGAAAAAATTTCAAAATATTAAAAAACTCCATTCCGACATTATTTCCATTTAAACCGGGTTTAGGTAGACGGAGAAAGAGAAAAAAAAAAGTTTCGTTTCGAATTCCATTCCTGCCCGACCCAGGATAGAAAATTTCCAAAAAAATAGCAAAAAAAGCAAAAAATTAAAAAAAACACCATTCCGACATTATTTCCATCCAAACTGGGCTGAGACAGGCCGAGAAAGAGAGACAAAAAGTTACGTTCCGAATTTCGTTCCTTCCCAACCAGGGATAGAGAATTCCCAAAAAAGTAGCAAAAATAAAATCAAAAATTTAAAAAACAACATTCTGGCGTTATTTTAATCAAAACCGGACTGAGACAGGCCACGAAAGAGAAAAAAAAAAAAAATTTAGTTCCAAATTCGGTTCCTACCCAACCCGAGCTAGAAAATTCCAAAAACAAATTGCAAAAAAATTCAAAAAATTGAAAAATATCAGTCTGGCAATATTTCTAACCAAACCAGGCTCAGATAGGCCGAGAAAGAAAGAAAAAAAAAATTCGTTTCAATTTCCGTTACTACCCGACCAGGGATAGAGAATTCCAAAAAAAAATAGCAAAAAAATTCAAAAAAATAAAAAACATTATACCAGCAATATTTCTTCCAAAACCGGGCTAAGATAAGACGAGAAAGAGAGCAAAAAATTTTAGTTTCAAATTTCGTTCCTGCCCGACCCAGGATAGGAAATTTCTTAAAAAATAGCAAAAAAAAAAAAAAAAAAAAAAACCATTCTGACATTATTTCTATCCAAACCGGGTTTAGATAGATGGAGAAAGAAAAAAAAAAAAAAATTTCGTTTCGAATTCTGTTCCAGCCTGACCCAGGATAGAAAATTTCCAAAAAAATAGGAAAAAAATTAAAAAAATTAAAAAACACCATTCCGACATTGTTTCTATCCAAACCAGGCTGAGATAGGCCGAGAAAGAGAAAAAAAAAAAATTCATTCCGAATTTCGTTCCCACCCGACTCGTAATAGAGAATTCGCAAAAAAATATCGAAAAATTAAAAAACATCATTCCGACAATATTTATATCCATACCGGCCTGAGATTGGCCGAAAAAGAAAAAAAAAAAAATTCATTCCGAATTTCGTTCCTACCCGACCCCTAATAGAGAATTCGCAAAAAAATAACAAAAAATTTCAGAAAATTAAAAAACATCATTCTGACAATATTTCTATCCATACCGGCCTGAGATAGGCCGAAAAAGAGAGAATAAAATTTTCGTTCCGAATTCCGTTCCTTCCCGACCAGGGATAGAGAATTCCAAAAAATATAGCAAAAAAAATCAAAAATTTCAAAAACATCATTCTGGCAATATTTCTATCCAGACTGGGCTGAGATAAGCCGAGAAAGAGAGAGATAATTTTCGTTTCGAATTCCGTTCCAAACAGACCCGTAATAGAGAAATCGCAAAAAATTATCAAAAAAAATTCAAAAAATTAAAAAACATCATTGTGCTATTATTTCTATCCAAACCGGGCTGAGATAGACTATGAAAGAAAAAAAAAAAAAAAAATTAGTTCCGAAATCCGTTCCAACCCGACCCGGGATAGAAAATTCCAAAAAAAATAGCAAAAAAATTAAACAAAATCATTTCGACAATATTTCTATCAAAACCAAACTGAGAAAGGCTGAGAAAGAGAAAAAAAAAATTTGTTCCGAATTCGGTTCCTACCAGACTCGGAATAGAGAATTCCAAAAAAAATAGCAAAAAAATTAAAAAACATCATTCTGGCATTATTTCTATCAAAACCAAACTGAGATAGGCCATAAAAAAAAAAAAAAAAAAAAAAAAAAAAAAAAAAAAAAACGCTCTAGAAAATTTGAAAAAAAAAAAGCAAAAAAATTAAAAAATATCAGTCTGGCAATATTTCTAACCAAACCAGGCTGAGATAGGCCGAGAAAGAAAAAAAAATTTTTGTTTCGAATTTCGTTCCTACCCGACCTGGTATAGAGAATTCCCAAAAGTAATAGCAAAAAAATTCAACAAATTAAAAAACATCATTCTAGCAATATTTCTATCCAAACTGGGCTGAGATAGGCCAAGAAAAAGAGAAAAAAAAAAATTTGTTTCGAATTCAATTCCTACCCGACCCGAGATAGAAAAATTCCAAAAAAATAGCGAAAAAATTTCAAAATATTAAAAAACTCCATTCCGACATTATTTCCATTTAAACCGGGTTTAGGTAGACGAAGAAAGAGAAAAAAAAAAAAGTTTCGTTTCGAATTCCATTCCTGCCCGACCCAGGATAGAAAATTTCCAAAAAAATAGCAAAAAAATGCAAAAAATTAAAAAAAACACCATTCCGACATTATTTCTATCCAAACTGGGCTGAGATAGGCCGAGAAAGAGAGACAAAAAGTTACGTTCCGAATTTCGTTCCTTCCCAACCAGGGATAGAGAATTCCCAAAAAAGTAGCAAAAATAAAATCAAAAATTTTAAAAACAACATTCTGGCGTTATTTTAATCAAAACCGGACTGAGATAGGCCACGAAAGAGAAAAAAAAAAAAAAAATTAGTTCCAAATTCGGTTCCTACCCAACCCGAGCTAGAAAATTCCAAAAACAAATTGCAAAAAAATTCAAAAAATTGAAAAATATCAGTCTGGCAATATTTCTAACCAAACCAGGCTCAGATAGGCCGGGAAAGAAAAAAAAAAATTCGTTTCAATTTCCGTTACTACCCGACCAGGGATAGAGAATTCCAAAAAAAAATAGCAAAAAAATTCAAAAAAATAAAAAACATTATTCCAGCAATATTTCTTCCAAAACCGGGCTAAGATAAGACGAGAAAGAGAGCAAAAAATTTTAGTTTCAAATTTCGTTCCTGCCCGACCCAGGATAGGAAATTTCTTAAAAAATAGCAAAAAAAAAAACCATTCCGACATTATTTCTATCCAAACCGGGTTTAGATAGATGGAGAAAGAAAAAAAAAAAAAAATTTTGTTTCGAATTCTGTTCCAGCCTGACCCAGGATAGAAAATTTCCAAAAAAATAGCAAAAAAATTCAAAAAATTAAAAAACTCCATTCCGACATTGTTTCTATCCAAACCAGGCTGAGATAGGCCGAGAAAGAGAAAAAATAAAATTCATTCCGAATTTCGTTCCTACCCGACTCGTAATAGAGAATTCGCAAAAAAATATCGAAAAATTAAAAAACATCATTCCGACAATATTTATATCCATACCGGCCTGAGATTGGCCGAAAAAGAGAAAAAAAAAAAATTCATTCCGAATTTCGTTCCTACCCGACCCCTAATAGAGAATTCGCAAAAAAATAACAAAAAATTTCAGAAAATTAAAAAACATCATTCCGACAATATTTCTATCCATACCGGCCTGAGATAGGCCGAAAAAGAGAGAATAAAATTTTCGTTCCGAATTCCGTTCCATCCCGACCAGGGATAGAGAATTCCAAAAAATATAGCAAAAAAAATCAAAAATTTCAAAAACATCATTCTGGCAATATTTCTATCCAGACTGGGCTGAGATAAGCCGAGAAAGAGAGAGATAATTTTCGTTTCGAATTCCGTTCCAAACAGACCCGTAATAGAGAAATCGCAAAAAATTATCAAAAAAAATTCAAAAAATTAAAAAACATCATTGTGCTATTATTTCTATCCAAACCGGGCTGAGATAGACTATGAAAGAAAAAAAAAAAAAATTAGTTCCGAAATCCGTTCCAACCCGACCCGGGATAGAAAATTCCAAAAAAAATAGCAAAAAAATTAAACAAAATCATTTCGACAATATTTCTATCAAAGCCAAACTGAGAAAGGCTGAGAAAGAGAAAAAAAAAAATTTGTTCCGAATTCGGTTCCTACCAGACTCGGAATAGAGAATTCCAAAAAAAATAGCAAAAAAAATTAAAAAACATCATTCTGGCATTATTTCTATCAAAACCAAACTGAGATAGGCCATAAAAAAAAAAAAAAAAAAAAAAAAAAAAAAAAAAAAAAAAAAAAACGCGCTAGAAAATTTCAAAAAAAAAAAAGCAAAAAAATTAAAAAATATCAGTCTGGCAATATTTCTAACCAAACCAGGCTGAGATAGGCCGAGAAAGAAAAAAAAAATTTCGTTTCGAATTCCGTTCCTACCCGACCAGGTATAGAGAATTCCAAAAAGAAATAGCAAAAAAATTCAACAAATTAAAAAACATCATTCTAGCAATATTTCTATCCAAACAGGGCTGAGATAGGCCAAGAAAAAGAGAAAAAAAAAAATTTGTTTCGAATTCAATTCCTACCCGACCCGAGATAGAAAAATTCCAAAAAAATAGCGAAAAAATTTCAAAATATTAAAAAACTCCATTCCGACATTATTTCCATTTAAACCGGGTTTAGGTAGACGGAGAAAGAGAAAAAAAAAAGTTTCGTTTCGAATACCATTCCTGCCCGACCCAGGATAGAAAATTTCCAAAAAAATAGCAAAAAAATGCAAAAAATTAAAAAAAACACCATTCCGGCATTATTTCTATCCAAACTGGGCTGAGACAGGCCGAGAAAGAGAGACAAAAAGTTACGTTCCGAATTTCGTTCCTTCCCAACCAGGGATAGAGAATTCCCAAAAAAGTAGCAAAAATAAAATCAAAAATTTAAAAAACAACATTCTGGCGTTATTTTAATCAAAACCGGACTGAGATAGGCCACGAAAGAGAAAAAAAAAAAAAATTTAGTTCCAAATTCGGTTCCTACCCAACCCGAGCTAGAAAATTCCAAAAACAAATTGCAAAAAAATTCAAAAAATTGAAGAATATCAGTCTGGCAATATTTCTAACCAAACCAGGCTCAGATAGGCCGAGAAAGAAAAAAAAAAAAAAATTCGTTTCAATTTCCGTTACTACCCGACCAGGGATAGGGAATTCCAAAAAAAAATAGCAAAAAAATTCAGAAAAATAAAAAACATTATTCCAGCAATATTTCTTCCAAAACCGGGCTAAGATAAGACGAGAAAGAGAGCAAAAAATTTTAGTTTCAAATTTCGTTCCTGCCCGGCCCAGGATAGGAAATTTCTAAAAAATTAGCAAAAAAAAAAAAAAAAAAAAAAAACCATTCCGACATTATTTCTATCCAAACCGGGTTTAGATAGATGGAGAAAGAAAAAAAAAAAAAAATTTCGTTTCGAATTCTGTTCCAGCCTGACCCAGGATAGAAAATTTCCAAAAAAATAGCAAAAAAATTCAAAAAATTAAAAAACACCATTCCGACATTGTTTCTATCCATACCGGCCTGAGATAGGCCGAAAAAGAGAGAATAAAATTTTCGTTCAGAATTCCGTTCCTTCCCGACCAGGGATAGAGAATTCCAAAAAATATAGCAAAAAAAATCAAAAATTTCAAAAACATCATTCTGGCAATATTTCTATCCAGACTGGGCTGAGATAAGACGAGAAAGAGAGAGATAATTTTCGTTTCGAATTCCGTTCCAAACAGACCCGTAATAGAGAAATCGCAAAAAATTATCAAAAAACATTCAAAAAATTAAAAAACATCATTGTGCTATTATTTCTATCCAAACCGGGCTGAGATAGACTATGAAAGAGAAAAAAAAAAATTAGTTCCGAAATCCGTTCCAACCCGACCCGGGATAGAAAATTCCAAAAAAAATAGCAAAAAAATTAAACAAAATCATTTCGACAATATTTCTATCAAAACCAAACTGAGAAAGGCTGAGAAAGAGAAAAAAAAAAATTTGTTCCGAATTCGGTTCCTACCAGACTCGGAATAGAGAATTCCAAAAAAAATAGCAAAAAAATTAAAAAACATCATTCTGGCATTATTTCTATCAAAACCAAACTGAGATAGGCCATAAAAAAAAATAAAAAAAATAAAAAAAAAACGCGCTAGAAAATTTCAAAAAAAAAAAGCAAAAAAATTAAAAAATATCAGTCTGGCAATATTTCTAACCAAACCAGGCTGAGATAGGCCGAGAAAGAAAAAAAAATTTTCGTTTCGAATTCCGTTCCTACCCGACCAGGTATAGAGAATTCCCAAAAGAAATAGCAAAAAAATTCAACAAATTAAAAAACATCATTCTAGCAATATTTCTATCCAAACTGGGCTGAGATAGGCCAAGAAAAAGAGAAAAAAAAAAATTTGTTTCGAATTCAATTCCTACCCGACCCGAGATAGAAAAATTCCAAAAAAAGAGCGAAAATATTTCAAAATATTAAAAAACTCCATTCCGACATTATTTCCATTTAAACCGGGTTTAGGTAGACGGAGAAAGAGAAAAAAAAAAGTTTCGTTTCGAATACCATTCCTGCCCAACCCAGGATAGAAAATTTCCAAAAAAATACCAAAAAAATGCAAAAAATTAAAAAAAAACACCATTCCGGCATTATTTCTATCCAAACTGGGCTGAGACAGGCCGAGAAAGAGAGACAAAAAGTTACGTTCCGAATTTCGTTCCTTCCCAACCAGGGATAGAGAATTCCCAAAAAAGTAGCAAAAATAAAATCAAAAATTTAAAAAACAACATTCTGGCGTTATTTTAATCAAAACCGGACTGAGATAGGCCACGAAAGAGAAAAAAAAAAAAAATTTAGTTCTAAATTCGGTTCCTACCCAACCCGAGCTAGAAAATTCCAAAAACAAATTGCAAAAAAATTCAAAAAATTGAAAAATATCAGTCTGGCAATATTTCTAACCAAACCAGGCTCAGATAGGCCGAGAAAGAAAAAAAAAAAAAATTCGTTTCAATTTCCGTTACTACCCGACCAGGGATAGGGAATTCCAAAAAAAAATAGCAAAAAAATTCAAAAAAATAAAAAACATTATTCCAGCAATATTTCTTCCAAAACCGGGCTAAGATAAGACGAGAAAGAGAGCAAAAAATTTTAGTTTCAAATTTCGTTCCTGCCCGACCCAGGATAGGAAATTTCTAAAAAAATAGCAAAAAAAAAAAAAAAAAAAAAACCATTCCGACATTATTTCTATCCAAACCGGGTTTAGATAGATGGAGAAAGAAAAAAAAAAAAATTTCGTTTCGAATTCTGTTCCAGCCAGACCCAGGATAGAAAATTTCCAAAAAAATAGCAAAAAAATTCAAAAAATTAAAAAACACCATTCCGACATTGTTTCTATCCAAACCAGGCTGAGATAGGCCGAGAAAGAGAAAAAAAAAAATTCATTCCGAATATCGTTCCTACCCGACTCGAAATAGAGAATTCGCAAAAAAATATCAAAAAATTAAAAAACATCATTCCGACAATATTTATATCCATACCGGCCAGAGATTGGCCGAAAAAGAGAAAAAAAAAAAATTCATTCCGAATTTCATTCCTACCCAACCCCTAATAGAGAATTCGAAAAAAAATAACAAAAAAATTCAGAAAATTAAAAAACATCATTCCGACAATATTTCTATCCATACCGGCCTGAGATAGGCCGAAAAAGAGAGAATAAAATTTTCGTTCCGAATTCCGTTCCTTCCCGACCAGGGATAGAGAATTCCAAAAAATATAGCAAAAAAAATCAAAAATTTCAAAAACATCATTCTGGCAATATTTCTATCCAGACTGGGCTGAGATAAGCCGAGAAAGAGAGAGATAATTTTCGTTTCGAATTCCGTTCCAAACAGACCCGTAATAGAGAAATCGCAAAAAATTATCAAAAAAAATTCAAAAAATTAAAAAACATCATTGTGCTATTATTTCTATCCAAACCGGGCTGAGATAGACTATGAAAGAGAAAAAAAAAAATTAGTTCCGAAATCCGTTCCAACCCGACCCGGGATAGAAAATTCCAAAAAAAATAGCAAAAAAATTAAACAAAATCATTTCGACAATATTTCTATCAAAACCAAACTGAGAAAGGCTGAGAAAGAGAAAAAAAAAAAGTTGTTCTGAATTCGGTTCCTACCAGACTCGGAATAGAGAATTCCAAAAAAAATAGCAAAAAAATTAAAAAACATCATTCTGGCATTATTTCTATCAAAACCAAACTGAGATAGGCCATAAAAAAAATTAAAAAAAAAAAAAAAAAAAAACGCGCTAGAAAATTTCAAAAAAAAAAAGCAAAAAAATTAAAAAATATCAGTCTGGCAATATTTCTAACCAAACCAGGCTGAGATAGGCCGAGAAAGAAAATAAAATTTTCGTTTCGAATTCCGTTCCTACCCGACCAGGTATAGAGAATTCCCAAAAGAAATAGCAAAAAAATTCAACAAATTAAAAAACATCATTCTAGCAATATTTCTATCCAAACTGGGCTGAGATAGGCCAAGAAAAAGAGAAAAAAAAAAAATTTGTTTCGAATTCAATTCCTACCCGACCCGAGATAGAAAAATTCCAAAAAAATAGCGAAAAAATTTCAAATTATTAAAAAACTCCATTCCGACATTATTTCCATTTAAACCGGGTTTAGGTAGACGGAGAAAGAGAAAAAAAAAAAGTTTCGTTTCGAATTCCTTTCCTGCCCGACCCAGGATAGAAAATTTCCAAAAAAATAGCAAAAAAATGCAAAAAATTAAAAAAAACACCATTCCGACATTATTTCTATCCAAACTGGGCTGAGACAGGCCGAGAAAGAGAGACAAAAAGTTACGTTCCGAATTTCGTTCCTTCCCAACCAGGGATAGAGAATTCCCAAAAAAGTAGCAAAAATAAAATCAAAAATTTAAAAAACAACATTCTGGCGTTATTTTAATCAAAACCGGACTGAGATAGGCCACGAAAGAGAAAAAAAAAAAAAATTTAGTTCCAAATTCGGTTCCTACCCAACCCGAGCTAGAAAATTCCAAAAACAAATTGCAAAAAAATTCAAAAAATTGAAAAATATCAGTCTGGCAATATTTCTAACCAAACCAGGCTCAGATAGGCCAAGAAAGAAAGAAAAAAAATTCGTTTCAATTTCCGTTACTACCCGACCAGGGATAGAGAATTCCAAAAAAAAATAGCAAAAAAATTCAAAAAAATTATTCCAGCAATATTTCTTCCAAAACCGGGCTAAGATAAGACGAGAAAGAGAGCAAAAAATTTTAGTTTCAAATTTCGTTCCTGCCCGACCCAGGATAGGAAATTTCTTAAAAAATAGCAAAAAAAAAACCATTCCGACATTATTTCTATCCAAACCGGGTTTAGATAGATGGAGAAAGAAAAAAAAAAAAAATTTCGTTTCGAATTCTGTTCCAGCCTGACCCAGGATAGAAAATTTCCAAAAAAATAGCAAAAAAATTAAAAAAATTAAAAAACACCATTCCGACATTGTTTCTATCCAAACCAGGCTGAGATAGGCCGAGAAAGAGAAAAAAAAAAAATTCATTCCGAATTTCGTTCCTACCCGACTCGTAATGGAGAATTCGCGAAAAAATATCGAAAAATTAAAAAACATCATTCCGACAATATTTATATCCATACCGGCCTGAGATTGGCCGAAAAAGAGAAAAAAAAAAAATTCATTCCGAATTTCGTTCCTACCCGACCCCTAATTGAGAATTCGCAAAAAAATAACAAAAAATTTCAGAAAATTAAAAAACATCATTCCGACAATATTTCTATCCATACCGGCCTGAGATAGGCCGAAAAAGAGATAATAAAATTTTCGTTCCGAATTCCGTTCCATCCCGACCAGGGATAGAGAATTCCAAAAAATATAGCAAAAAAAATCAAAAATTTCAAAAACATCATTCTGGCAATATTTCTATCCAGACTGGGCTGAGATAAGCCGAGAAAGAGAGAGATAATTTTCGTTTCGAATTCCGTTCCAAACAGACCCGTAATAGAGAAATCGCAAAAAATTATCAACAAAAATTCAAAAAATTAAAAAACATCATTGTGCTATTATTTCTATCCAAACCGGGCTGAGATAGACTATGAAAGAAAAAAAAAAAAAAATTAGTTCCGAAATCCGTTCCAACCCGACCCGGGATAGAAAATTCCAAAAAAAATAGCAAAAAAATTAAACAAAATCATTTCGACAATATTTCTATCAAAGCCAAACTGAGAAAGGCTGAGAATGAGAAAAAAAAAAATTTGTTCCGAATTCGGTTCCTACCAGACTCGGAATAGAGAATTCCAAAAAAAATAGCAAAAAAATTAAAAAACATCATTCTGGCATTATTTCTATCAAAACCAAACTGAGATAGGCCATAAAAAAAATAAAAAAAAATAAAAATAAAAAAAAAACGCGCTAGAAAATTTCAAAAAAAAAAAGCAAAAAAATTAAAAAATATCAGTCTGGCAATATTTCTAACCAAACCAGGCTCAGATAGGCCGAGAAAGAAAAAAAAAAAAATTTCGTTTCAATTTCCGTTACTACCCGACCAGGGAAAGAGAATTCCAAAAAAAAATAGCAAAAAAATTCAAAAAAATTATTCCAGCAATGTTTCTTCCAAAACCGGGCTAAGATAAGACGAGAAAGAGAGCAAAAAATTTTAGTTTCAAATTTCGTTCCTGCCCGACCCAGGATAGGAAATTTCTAAAAAAATAGCAAAAAAAAAAAAAAAAAAAAAACCATTCCGACATTATTTCTATCCAAACCGGGTTTAGATAGATGGAGAAAGAAAAAAAAAAAAAAATTTCGTTTCGAATTCTGTTCCAGCCTGACCCAGGATAGAAATTTTCCAAAAAAATAGCAAAAAAATTCAAAAAATTAAAAAACACCATTCCGACATTGTTTCTATCCAAACCAGGCTGAGATAGGCCGAGAAAGAGAAAAAAAAAAAATTCATTCCGAATTTCGTTCCTACCCGACTCGTAATAGAGAATTCGCAAAAAAATATCAAAAAATTAAAAAACATCATTCCGACAATATTTATATCCATACCGGCCTGAGATAGGCCGAAAAAGAGAAAAAAAAAATTCATTCCGAATTTCGTTCCTACCCGACCCCTAATAGAGAATTCGCAAAAAAATAACAAAAAAATTCAGAAAATTAAAAAACATCATTCCGACAATATTTTTATCCATACCAGCCTGAGATAGGCCGAAAAAGAGAGAATAAAATTTTCGTTCCGAATTCCGTTCCTTCCCGACCAGGGATAGAGAATTCCAAAAAATATAGCAAAAAAAATCAAAAATTTGGAAAACATCATTCTGGCAATATTTCTATCCAGACTGGGCTGAGATAAGCCGAGAAAGAGAGAGATAATTTTCGTTTCGAATTCCGTTCCAAACAGACCCGTAATAGAGAAATCGCAAAAAATTATCAAAAAAAATTCAAAAAATTAAAAAACATCATTGTGCTATTATTTCTATCCAAACCGGGCTGAGATAGACTATGAAAGAGAAAAAAAAAAATTAGTTCCGAAATCCGTTCCAACCCGACCCGGGATAGAAAATTCCAAAAAAAATAGCAAAAAAATTAAACAAAATCATTTCGACAATATTTCTATCAAAACCAAACTGAGAAAGGCTGAGAAAGAGAAAAAAAAAATTTGTTCCGAATTCGGTTCCTACCAGACTCGGAATAGGGAATTCCAAAAAAAATAGCAAAAAAATTAAAAAACATCATTCTGGCATTATTTCTATCAAAACCAAACTGAGATAGGCCATAAAAAAAAAAAATAAAATAAAAAAAAAAATAAAAAAAAACGCGCTAGAAAATTTCAAAAAAAAAAAGCAAAAAAATTAAAAAATATCAGTCCGGCAATATTTCTAACCAAACCAGGCTGAGATAGGCCGAGAAAGAAAAAAAAAATTTCGTTTCGAATTCCGTTCCTACCCGACCAGGTATAGAGAATTCCCAAAAGAAATAGCAAAAAAATTCAACAAATTAAAAAACATCATTCTAGCAATATTTCTATCCAAACTGGGCTGAGATAGGCCAAGAAAAAGAGAAAAAAAAAATTTTGTTTCGAATTCAATTCCTACCCGACCCGAGATAGAAAAATTCCAAAAAAATAGCGAAAAAATTTCAAAATATTAAAAAACTCCATTCCGACATTATTTCCATTTAAACCGGGTTTAGGTAGACGGAGAAAGAGAAAAAAAAAAAGTTTCGTTTCGAATTCCATTCCTGCCCGACCCAGGATAGAAAATTTCCAAAAAAATAGCAAAAAAATGCAAAAAATTAAAAAAAACACCATTCCGACATTATTTCTATCCAAACTGGGCTGAGACAGGCCGAGAAAGAGAGACAAAAAGTTACGTTCCGAATTTCGTTCCTTCCCAACCAGGGATAGAGAATTCCCAAAAAAGTAGCAAAAATAAAATCAAAAATTTAAAAAACAACATTCTGGCGTTATTTTAATCAAAACCGGACTGAGATAGGCCACGAAAGAGAAAAAAAAAAAAAAATTTAGTTCCGAATTCGGTTCCTACCCAACCCGAGCTAGAAAATTCCAAAAACAAATTGCAAAAAAATTCAAAAAATTGAAAAATATCAGTCTGGCAATATTTCTAACCAAACCAGGCTCAGATAGGCCAAGAAAGAAAGAAAAAAAATTCGTTTCAATTTCCGTTACTACCCGACCAGGGATAGAGAATTCCAAAAAAAAATAGCAAAAAAATTCAAAAAAATTATTCCAGCAATATTTCTTCCAAAACCGGGCTAAGATAAGACGAGAAAGAGAGCAAAAAATTTTAGTTTCAAATTTCGTTCCTGCCCGACCCAGGATAGGAAATTTCTAAAAAAATAGCAAAAAAAAAAAAAAAAAAAAACCATTCCGACATTATTTCTATCCAAACCGGGTTTAGATAGATGGAGAAAGAAAAAAAAAAAAAAATTTCGTTTCGAATTCTGTTCCTGCCTGACCCAGGATAGAAAATTTCCAAAAAAATAGCAAAAAAATTCAAAAAATTAAAAAACACCATTCCGACATTGTTTCTATCCAAACCAGGCTGAGATAGGCCGAGAAAGAGAAAAAAAAAAATTCATTCCGAATTTCGTTCCTACCCGACTCGTAATAGAGAATTCGAAAAAAATATCAAAAAATTAAAAAACATCATTCCGACAATATTTATATCCATACCGGCCTGAGCTAGGCCGAAAAAGAGAAAAAAAAAAATTCATTCCGAATTTCGTTCCTACCCGACCCCTAATAGAGAATTCGTAAAAAAATAACAAAAAAATTCAGAAAATTAAAAAAAGACATTCCGACAATATTTCTATCCATACCGGCCTGAGATAGGCCGAAAAAGAGAGAATAAAATTTTCGTTCCGAATTCCGTTCCTTCCCGACCAGGGATAGAGAATTCCAAAAAATATAGCAAAAAAAATCAAAAATTTCAAAAACATCATTCTGGCAATATTTCTATCCAGACTGGGCTGAGATAAGTCGAGAAAGAGAGAGATAATTTTCGTTTCGAATTCCGTTCCAAACAGACCCGTAATAGAGAAATCGCAAAAAATTATCAAAAAAAATTCAAAAAATTAAAAAAAATCATTGTGCTATTATTTCTATCCAAACCGGGCTGAGATAGACTGTGAAAGAGAAAAAAAAAAAAAAGTAGTTCCGAAATCCGTTCCAACCCGACCCGGGATAGATAATTCCAAAAAAAAATAGCAAAAAAATTAAACAAAATCAGTTCGACAATATTTCTATCAAAACCAAACTGAGAAAGGCTGAAAAAGAGAAAAAAAAAATTTGTTCCGAATTCGGTTCCTACCAGACTCGGAATAGAGAATTCCAAAAAAAATGGCAAAAAAATTAAAAAACATCATTCTGGCATTATTTCTATCAAAACCAAACTGAGATAGGCCATAAAAAAAAAAAAAAAAAAAAAAAAAAAAAAAAAAAAAAACACGCTAGAAAATTTCAAAAAAAAAAAGCAAAAAATGGCAATATTTCTAACCAAACCAGGCTGAGATAGGCCGAGAAAGAAAAAAAATTTTTCGTTTCGAATTCCGTTCCTACCCGACCAGGTATAGAGAATTCCCAAAAGAAATAGCAAAAAAATTCAACAAATTAAAAAACATCATTCTAGCAATATTTCTATCCAAACTGGGCTGAGATAGGCCAAGAAAAAGGGAAAAAAAAAAATTTGTTTCGAATTCAATTCCTACCCGACCCGAGATAGAAAAATTCCAAAAAAATAGCGAAAAAATTTCAAAATATTAAAAAACTCCATTCCGACATTATATCCATTTAAACCGGGTTTAGGTAGACGGAGAAAGAGAAAAAAAAAAGTTTCGTTTCGAATTCCATTCCTGCCCGACCCAGGATAGAAAATTTCCAAAAAAATAGCAAAAAAAGCAAAAAATTAAAAAAAACACCATTCCGACATTATTTCCATCCAAACTGGGCTGAGACAGGCCGAGAAAGAGAGACAAAAAGTTACGTTCCGAATTTCGTTCCTTCCCAACCAGGGATAGAGAATTCCCAAAAAAGTAGCAAAAATAAAATCAAAAATTTAAAAAACAACATTCTGGCGTTATTTTAATCAAAACCGGACTGAGACAGGCCACGAAAGAGAAAAAAAAAAAAATTTAGTTCCAAATTCGGTTCCTACCCAACCCGAGCTAGAAAATTCCAAAAACAAATTGCAAAAAAATTCAAAAAATTGAAAAATATCAGTCTGGCAATATTTCTAACCAAACCAGGCTCAGATAGGCCGAGAAAGAAAGAAAAAAAAAATTCGTTTCAATTTCCGTTATTACCCGACCAGGGATAGAGAATTCCAAAAAAAAATAGCAAAAAAATTCAAAAAAATAAAAAACATTATTCCAGCAATATTTCTTCCAAAACCGGGCTAAGATAAGACGAGAAAGAGAGCAAAAAGTTTTAGTTTCAAATTTCGTTCCTGCCCGACCCAGGATAGGAAATTTCTTAAAAAATAGCAAAAAAAAAAAAAAAAAAAAACCATTCTGACATTATTTCTATCCAAACCGGGTTTAGATAGATGGAGAAAGAAAAAAAAAAAAAAATTTCGTTTCGAATTCTGTTCCAGCCTGACCCAGGATAGAAAATTTCCAAAAAAATAGCAAAAAAATTAAAAAAATTAAAAAACACCATTCCGACATTGTTTCTATCCAAACCAGGCTGAGATAGGCCGAGAAAGAGAAAAAAAAAAATTCATTCCGAATTTCGTTCCCACCCGACTCGTAATAGAGAATTCGCAAAAAAATATCGAAAAATTAAAAAACATCATTCCGACAATATTTATATCCATACCGGCCTGAGATTGGCCGAAAAAGAGAAAAAAAAAAATTCATTCCGAATTTCGTTCCTACCCGACCCCTAATAGAGAATTCGCAAAAAAATAACAAAAAATTTCAGAAAATTAAAAAACATCATTCTGACAATATTTCTATCCATACCGGCCTGAGATAGGCCGAAAAAGAGAGAATAAAATTTTCGTTCCGAATTCCGTTCCATCCCGACCAGGGATAGAGAATTCCAAAAAATATAGCAAAAAAAATCAAAAATTTCAAAAACATCATTCTGGCAATATTTCTATCCAGACTGGGCTGAGATAAGCCGAGAAAGAGAGAGATAATTTTCGTTTCGAATTCCGTTCCAAACAGACCCGTAATAGAGAAATCGCAAAAAATTATCAAAAAAAATTCAAAAAATTAAAAAACATCATTGTGCTATTATTTCTATCCAAACCGGGCTGAGATAGACTATGAAAGAAAAAAAAAAAAAATTAGTTCCGAAATCCGTTCCAACCCGACCCGGGATAGAAAATTCCAAAAAAAATAGCAAAAAAATTAAACCAAATCATTTCGACAATATTTCTATCAAAACCAAACTGAGAAAGGCTGAGAAAGAGAAAAAAAAAATTTGTTCCGAATTCGGTTCCTACCAGACTCGGAATAGAGAATTCCAAAAAAAATAGCAAAAAAATTAAAAAACATTCTGGCATTATTTCTATCAAAACCAAACTGAGATAGGCCATAAAAAAAAAAAAAAAAAAAAAAAAAAAACGCGCTAGAAAATTTGAAAAAAAAAAAGCAAAAAAATTAAAAAATATCAGTCTGGCAATATTTCTAACCAAACCAGGCTGAGATAGGCCGAGAAAGAAAAAAAAATTTTTGTTTCGAATTTCGTTCCTACCCGACCTGGTATAGAGAATTCCCAAAAGTAATAGCAAAAAAATTCAACAAATTAAAAAACATCATTCTAGCAATATTTCTATCCAAACTGGGCTGAGATAGGCCAAGAAAAAGAGAAAAAAAAAAAATTGTTTCGAATTCAATTCCTACCCGACCAGAGATAGAAAAATTCCAAAAAAATAGCGAAAAAATTTCAAAATATTAAAAAACTCCATTCCGACATTATTTCCATTTAAACCGGGTTTAGGTAGACGGAGAAAGAGAAAAAAAAAAGTTTCGTTTCGAATTCCATTCCTGCCCGACCCAGGATAGAAAATTTCCAAAAAAATAGCAAAAAAAGCAAAAAATTAAAAAAAACACCATTCCGACATTATTTCCATCCAAACTGGGCTGAGACAGGCCGAGAAAGAGAGACAAAAAGTTACGTTCCGAATTTCGTTCCTTCCCAACCAGGGATAGAGAATTCCCAAAAAAGTAGCAAAAATAAAATCAAAAATTTAAAAAACAACATTCTGGCGTTATTTTAATCAAAACCGGACTGAGACAGGCCACGAAAGAGAAAAAAAAAAAAAATTTAGTTCCAAATTCGGTTCCTACCCAACCCGAGCTAGAAAATTCCAAAAACAAATTGCAAAAAAATTCAAAAAATTGAAAAATATCAGTCTGGCAATATTTCTAACCAAACCAGGCTCAGATAGGCCGAGAAAGAAAGAAAAAAAAAATTCGTTTCAATTTCCGTTACTACCCGACCAGGGATAGAGAATTCCAAAAAAAAATAGCAAAAAAATTCAAAAAAATAAAAAACATTATACCAGCAATATTTCTTCCAAAACCGGGCTAAGATAAGACGAGAAAGAGAGCAAAAAATTTTAGTTTCAAATTTCGTTCCTGCCCGACCCAGGATAGGAAATTTCTTAAAAAATAGCAAAAAAAAAAAAAAAAAAAAAAACCATTCTGACATTATTTCTATCCAAACCGGGTTTAGATAGATGGAGAAAGAAAAAAAAAAAAAAATTTCGTTTCGAATTCTGTTCCAGCCTGACCCAGGATAGAAAATTTCCAAAAAAATAGGAAAAAAATTAAAAAAATTAAAAAACACCATTCCGACATTGTTTCTATCCAAACCAGGCTGAGATAGGCCGAGAAAGAGAAAAAAAAAAAATTCATTCCGAATTTCGTTCCCACCCGACTCGTAATAGAGAATTCGCAAAAAAATATCGAAAAATTAAAAAACATCATTCCGACAATATTTATATCCATACCGGCCTGAGATTGGCCGAAAAAGAAAAAAAAAAAAATTCATTCCGAATTTCGTTCCTACCCGACCCCTAATAGAGAATTCGCAAAAAAATAACAAAAAATTTCAGAAAATTAAAAAACATCATTCTGACAATATTTCTATCCATACCGGCCTGAGATAGGCCGAAAAAGAGAGAATAAAATTTTCGTTCCGAATTCCGTTCCATCCCGACCAGGGATAGAGAATTCCAAAAAATATAGCAAAAAAAATCAAAAATTTCAAAAACATCATTCTGGCAATATTTCTATCCAGACTGGGCTGAGATAAGCCGAGAAAGAGAGAGATAATTTTCGTTTCGAATTCCGTTCCAAACAGACCCGTAATAGAGAAATCGCAAAAAATTATCAAAAAAAATTCAAAAAATTAAAAAACATCATTGTGCTATTATTTCTATCCAAACCGGGCTGAGATAGACTATGAAAGAAAAAAAAAAAAAAAAATTAGTTCCGAAATCCGTTCCAACCCGACCCGGGATAGAAAATTCCAAAAAAAATAGCAAAAAAATTAAACAAAATCATTTCGACAATATTTCTATCAAAACCAAACTGAGAAAGGCTGAGAAAGAGAAAAAAAAAATTTGTTCCGAATTCGGTTCCTACCAGACTCGGAATAGAGAATTCCAAAAAAAATAGCAAAAAAATTAAAAAACATCATTCTGGCATTATTTCTATCAAAACCAAACTGAGATAGGCCATAAAAAAAAAAAAAAAAAAAAAAAAAAAAAAAAAAAAAAAAAAACGCTCTAGAAAATTTGAAAAAAAAAAAGCAAAAAAATTAAAAAATATCAGTCTGGCAATATTTCTAACCAAACCAGGCTGAGATAGGCCGAGAAAGAAAAAAAAATTTTTGTTTCGAATTTCGTTCCTACCCGACCTGGTATAGAGAATTCCCAAAAGTAATAGCAAAAAAATTCAACAAATTAAAAAACATCATTCTAGCAATATTTCTATCCAAACTGGGCTGAGATAGGCCAAGAAAAAGAGAAAAAAAAAAATTTGTTTCGAATTCAATTCCTACCCGACCCGAGATAGAAAAATTCCAAAAAAATAGCGAAAAAATTTCAAAATATTAAAAAACTCCATTCCGACATTATTTCCATTTAAACCGGGTTTAGGTAGACGAAGAAAGAGAAAAAAAAAAAAGTTTCGTTTCGAATTCCATTCCTGCCCGACCCAGGATAGAAAATTTCCAAAAAAATAGCAAAAAAATGCAAAAAATTAAAAAAAACACCATTCCGACATTATTTCTATCCAAACTGGGCTGAGATAGGCCGAGAAAGAGAGACAAAAAGTTACGTTCCGAATTTCGTTCCTTCCCAACCAGGGATAGAGAATTCCCAAAAAAGTAGCAAAAATAAAATCAAAAATTTAAAAAACAACATTCTGGCGTTATTTTAATCAAAACCGGACTGAGATAGGCCACGAAAGAGAAAAAAAAAAAAAAAATTAGTTCCAAATTCGGTTCCTACCCAACCCGAGCTAGAAAATTCCAAAAACAAATTGCAAAAAAATTCAAAAAATTGAAAAATATCAGTCTGGCAATATTTCTAACCAAACCAGGCTCAGATAGGCCGGGAAAGAAAAAAAAAAATTCGTTTCAATTTCCGTTACTACCCGACCAGGGATAGAGAATTCCAAAAAAAAATAGCAAAAAAATTCAAAAAAATAAAAAACATTATTCCAGCAATATTTCTTCCAAAACCGGGCTAAGATAAGACGAGAAAGAGAGCAAAAAATTTTAGTTTCAAATTTCGTTCCTGCCCGACCCAGGATAGGAAATTTCTTAAAAAATAGCAAAAAAAAAAACCATTCCGACATTATTTCTATCCAAACCGGGTTTAGATAGATGGAGAAAGAAAAAAAAAAAAAAATTTTGTTTCGAATTCTGTTCCAGCCTGACCCAGGATAGAAAATTTCCAAAAAAATAGCAAAAAAATTCAAAAAATTAAAAAACTCCATTCCGACATTGTTTCTATCCAAACCAGGCTGAGATAGGCCGAGAAAGAGAAAAAATAAAATTCATTCCGAATTTCGTTCCTACCCGACTCGTAATAGAGAATTCGCAAAAAAATATCGAAAAATTAAAAAACATCATTCCGACAATATTTATATCCATACCGGCCTGAGATTGGCCGAAAAAGAGAAAAAAAAAAAATTCATTCCGAATTTCGTTCCTACCCGACCCCTAATAGAGAATTCGCAAAAAAATAACAAAAAATTTCAGAAAATTAAAAAACATCATTCCGACAATATTTCTATCCATACCGGCCTGAGATAGGCCGAAAAAGAGAGAATAAAATTTTCGTTCCGAATTCCGTTCCATCCCGACCAGGGATAGAGAATTCCAAAAAATATAGCAAAAAAAATCAAAAATTTCAAAAACATCATTCTGGCAATATTTCTATCCAGACTGGGCTGAGATAAGCCGAGAAAGAGAGAGATAATTTTCGTTTCGAATTCCGTTCCAAACAGACCCGTAATAGAGAAATCGCAAAAAATTATCAAAAAAAATTCAAAAAATTAAAAAACATCATTGTGCTATTATTTCTATCCAAACCGGGCTGAGATAGACTATGAAAGAAAAAAAAAAAAAATTAGTTCCGAAATCCGTTCCAACCCGACCCGGGATAGAAAATTCCAAAAAAAATAGCAAAAAAATTAAACAAAATCATTTCGACAATATTTCTATCAAAGCCAAACTGAGAAAGGCTGAGAAAGAGAAAAAAAAAAATTTGTTCCGAATTCGGTTCCTACCAGACTCGGAATAGAGAATTCCAAAAAAAATAGCAAAAAAAATTAAAAAACATCATTCTGGCATTATTTCTATCAAAACCAAACTGAGATAGGCCATAAAAAAAAAAAAAAAAAAAAAAAAAAAAAAAAAAAAAAAAAAAAAAAAAACGCGCTAGAAAATTTCAAAAAAAAAAAAGCAAAAAAATTAAAAAATATCAGTCTGGCAATATTTCTAACCAAACCAGGCTGAGATAGGCCGAGAAAGAAAAAAAAAATTTCGTTTCGAATTCCGTTCCTACCCGACCAGGTATAGAGAATTCCAAAAAGAAATAGCAAAAAAATTCAACAAATTAAAAAACATCATTCTAGCAATATTTCTATCCAAACAGGGCTGAGATAGGCCAAGAAAAAGAGAAAAAAAAAAATTTGTTTCGAATTCAATTCCTACCCGACCCGAGATAGAAAAATTCCAAAAAAATAGCGAAAAAATTTCAAAATATTAAAAAACTCCATTCCGACATTATTTCCATTTAAACCGGGTTTAGGTAGACGGAGAAAGAGAAAAAAAAAAGTTTCGTTTCGAATACCATTCCTGCCCGACCCAGGATAGAAAATTTCCAAAAAAATAGCAAAAAAATGCAAAAAATTAAAAAAAACACCATTCCGGCATTATTTCTATCCAAACTGGGCTGAGACAGGCCGAGAAAGAGAGACAAAAAGTTACGTTCCGAATTTCGTTCCTTCCCAACCAGGGATAGAGAATTCCCAAAAAAGTAGCAAAAATAAAATCAAAAATTTAAAAAACAACATTCTGGCGTTATTTTAATCAAAACCGGACTGAGATAGGCCACGAAAGAGAAAAAAAAAAAAAATTTAGTTCCAAATTCGGTTCCTACCCAACCCGAGCTAGAAAATTCCAAAAACAAATTGCAAAAAAATTCAAAAAATTGAAGAATATCAGTCTGGCAATATTTCTAACCAAACCAGGCTCAGATAGGCCGAGAAAGAAAAAAAAAAAAAAATTCGTTTCAATTTCCGTTACTACCCGACCAGGGATAGGGAATTCCAAAAAAAAATAGCAAAAAAATTCAGAAAAATAAAAAACATTATTCCAGCAATATTTCTTCCAAAACCGGGCTAAGATAAGACGAGAAAGAGAGCAAAAAATTTTAGTTTCAAATTTCGTTCCTGCCCGGCCCAGGATAGGAAATTTCTAAAAAATTAGCAAAAAAAAAAAAAAAAAAAAAAAACCATTCCGACATTATTTCTATCCAAACCGGGTTTAGATAGATGGAGAAAGAAAAAAAAAAAAAAATTTCGTTTCGAATTCTGTTCCAGCCTGACCCAGGATAGAAAATTTCCAAAAAAATAGCAAAAAAATTCAAAAAATTAAAAAACACCATTCCGACATTGTTTCTATCCATACCGGCCTGAGATAGGCCGAAAAAGAGAGAATAAAATTTTCGTTCAGAATTCCGTTCCTTCCCGACCAGGGATAGAGAATTCCAAAAAATATAGCAAAAAAAATCAAAAATTTCAAAAACATCATTCTGGCAATATTTCTATCCAGACTGGGCTGAGATAAGACGAGAAAGAGAGAGATAATTTTCGTTTCGAATTCCGTTCCAAACAGACCCGTAATAGAGAAATCGCAAAAAATTATCAAAAAAAATTCAAAAAATTAAAAAACATCATTGTGCTATTATTTCTATCCAAACCGGGCTGAGATAGACTATGAAAGAGAAAAAAAAAAATTAGTTCCGAAATCCGTTCCAACCCGACCCGGGATAGAAAATTCCAAAAAAAATAGCAAAAAAATTAAACAAAATCATTTCGACAATATTTCTATCAAAACCAAACTGAGAAAGGCTGAGAAAGAGAAAAAAAAAAATTTGTTCCGAATTCGGTTCCTACCAGACTCGGAATAGAGAATTCCAAAAAAAATAGCAAAAAAATTAAAAAACATCATTCTGGCATTATTTCTATCAAAACCAAACTGAGATAGGCCATAAAAAAAAATAAAAAAAATAAAAAAAAAACGCGCTAGAAAATTTCAAAAAAAAAAAGCAAAAAAATTAAAAAATATCAGTCTGGCAATATTTCTAACCAAACCAGGCTGAGATAGGCCGAGAAAGAAAAAAAAATTTTCGTTTCGAATTCCGTTCCTACCCGACCAGGTATAGAGAATTCCCAAAAGAAATAGCAAAAAAATTCAACAAATTAAAAAACATCATTCTAGCAATATTTCTATCCAAACTGGGCTGAGATAGGCCAAGAAAAAGAGAAAAAAAAAAATTTGTTTCGAATTCAATTCCTACCCGACCCGAGATAGAAAAATTCCAAAAAAAGAGCGAAAATATTTCAAAATATTAAAAAACTCCATTCCGACATTATTTCCATTTAAACCGGGTTTAGGTAGACGGAGAAAGAGAAAAAAAAAAAGTTTCGTTTCGAATACCATTCCTGCCCAACCCAGGATAGAAAATTTCCAAAAAAATACCAAAAAAATGCAAAAAATTAAAAAAAAACACCATTCCGGCATTATTTCTATCCAAACTGGGCTGAGACAGGCCGAGAAAGAGAGACAAAAAGTTACGTTCCGAATTTCGTTCCTTCCCAACCAGGGATAGAGAATTCCCAAAAAAGTAGCAAAAATAAAATCAAAAATTTAAAAAACAACATTCTGGCGTTATTTTAATCAAAACCGGACTGAGATAGGCCACGAAAGAGAAAAAAAAAAAAAATTTAGTTCTAAATTCGGTTCCTACCCAACCCGAGCTAGAAAATTCCAAAAACAAATTGCAAAAAAATTCAAAAAATTGAAAAATATCAGTCTGGCAATATTTCTAACCAAACCAGGCTCAGATAGGCCGAGAAAGAAAAAAAAAAAAAATTCGTTTCAATTTCCGTTACTACCCGACCAGGGATAGGGAATTCCAAAAAAAAATAGCAAAAAAATTCAAAAAAATAAAAAACATTATTCCAGCAATATTTCTTCCAAAACCGGGCTAAGATAAGACGAGAAAGAGAGCAAAAAATTTTAGTTTCAAATTTCGTTCCTGCCCGACCCAGGATAGGAAATTTCTAAAAAAATAGCAAAAAAAAAAAAAAAAAAAAAACCATTCCGACATTATTTCTATCCAAACCGGGTTTAGATAGATGGAGAAAGAAAAAAAAAAAAATTTCGTTTCGAATTCTGTTCCAGCCAGACCCAGGATAGAAAATTTCCAAAAAAATAGCAAAAAAATTCAAAAAATTAAAAAACACCATTCCGACATTGTTTCTATCCAAACCAGGCTGAGATAGGCCGAGAAAGAGAAAAAAAAAAATTCATTCCGAATATCGTTCCTACCCGACTCGAAATAGAGAATTCGCAAAAAAATATCAAAAAATTAAAAAACATCATTCCGACAATATTTATATCCATACCGGCCAGAGATTGGCCGAAAAAGAGAAAAAAAAAAAATTCATTCCGAATTTCATTCCTACCCAACCCCTAATAGAGAATTCGAAAAAAAATAACAAAAAAATTCAGAAAATTAAAAAACATCATTCCGACAATATTTCTATCCATACCGGCCTGAGATAGGCCGAAAAAGAGAGAATAAAATTTTCGTTCCGAATTCCGTTCCTTCCCGACCAGGGATAGAGAATTCCAAAAAATATAGCAAAAAAAATCAAAAATTTCAAAAACATCATTCTGGCAATATTTCTATCCAGACTGGGCTGAGATAAGCCGAGAAAGAGAGAGATAATTTTCGTTTCGAATTCCGTTCCAAACAGACCCGTAATAGAGAAATCGCAAAAAATTATCAAAAAAAATTCAAAAAATTAAAAAACATCATTGTGCTATTATTTCTATCCAAACCGGGCTGAGATAGACTATGAAAGAGAAAAAAAAAAATTAGTTCCGAAATCCGTTCCAACCCGACCCGGGATAGAAAATTCCAAAAAAAATAGCAAAAAAATTAAACAAAATCATTTCGACAATATTTCTATCAAAACCAAACTGAGAAAGGCTGAGAAAGAGAAAAAAAAAAAGTTGTTCTGAATTCGGTTCCTACCAGACTCGGAATAGAGAATTCCAAAAAAAATAGCAAAAAAATTAAAAAACATCATTCTGGCATTATTTCTATCAAAACCAAACTGAGATAGGCCATAAAAAAAAATTAAAAAAAAAAAAAAAAAAAAAACGCGCTAGAAAATTTCAAAAAAAAAAAGCAAAAAAATTAAAAAATATCAGTCTGGCAATATTTCTAACCAAACCAGGCTGAGATAGGCCGAGAAAGAAAATAAAATTTTCGTTTCGAATTCCGTTCCTACCCGACCAGGTATAGAGAATTCCCAAAAGAAATAGCAAAAAAATTCAACAAATTAAAAAACATCATTCTAGCAATATTTCTATCCAAACTGGGCTGAGATAGGCCAAGAAAAAGAGAAAAAAAAAAAATTTGTTTCGAATTCAATTCCTACCCGACCCGAGATAGAAAAATTCCAAAAAAATAGCGAAAAAATTTCAAATTATTAAAAAACTCCATTCCGACATTATTTCCATTTAAACCGGGTTTAGGTAGACGGAGAAAGAGAAAAAAAAAAAGTTTCGTTTCGAATTCCTTTCCTGCCCGACCCAGGATAGAAAATTTCCAAAAAAATAGCAAAAAAATGCAAAAAATTAAAAAAAACACCATTCCGACATTATTTCTATCCAAACTGGGCTGAGACAGGCCGAGAAAGAGAGACAAAAAGTTACGTTCCGAATTTCGTTCCTTCCCAACCAGGGATAGAGAATTCCCAAAAAAGTAGCAAAAATAAAATCAAAAATTTAAAAAACAACATTCTGGCGTTATTTTAATCAAAACCGGACTGAGATAGGCCACGAAAGAGAAAAAAAAAAAAAATTTAGTTCCAAATTCGGTTCCTACCCAACCCGAGCAAGAAAATTCCAAAAACAAATTGCAAAAAAATTCAAAAAATTGAAAAATATCAGTCTGGCAATATTTCTAACCAAACCAGGCTCAGATAGGCCAAGAAAGAAAGAAAAAAAATTCGTTTCAATTTCCGTTACTACCCGACCAGGGATAGAGAATTCCAAAAAAAAATAGCAAAAAAATTCAAAAAAATTATTCCAGCAATATTTCTTCCAAAACCGGGCTAAGATAAGACGAGAAAGAGAGCAAAAAATTTTAGTTTCAAATTTCGTTCCTGCCCGACCCAGGATAGGAAATTTCTTAAAAAATAGCAAAAAAAAAACCATTCCGACATTATTTCTATCCAAACCGGGTTTAGATAGATGGAGAAAGAAAAAAAAAAAAAAATTTCGTTTCGAATTCTGTTCCAGCCTGACCCAGGATAGAAAATTTCCAAAAAAATAGCAAAAAAATTAAAAAAATTAAAAAACACCATTCCGACATTGTTTCTATCCAAACCAGGCTGAGATAGGCCGAGAAAGAGAAAAAAAAAAAATTCATTCCGAATTTCGTTCCTACCCGACTCGTAATGGAGAATTCGCGAAAAAATATCGAAAAATTAAAAAACATCATTCCGACAATATTTATATCCATACCGGCCTGAGATTGGCCGAAAAAGAGAAAAAAAAAAAATTCATTCCGAATTTCGTTCCTACCCGACCCCTAATTGAGAATTCGCAAAAAAATAACAAAAAATTTCAGAAAATTAAAAAACATCATTCCGACAATATTTCTATCCATACCGGCCTGAGATAGGCCGAAAAAGAGATAATAAAATTTTCGTTCCGAATTCCGTTCCATCCCGACCAGGGATAGAGAATTCCAAAAAATATAGCAAAAAAAATCAAAAATTTCAAAAACATCATTCTGGCAATATTTCTATCCAGACTGGGCTGAGATAAGCCGAGAAAGAGAGAGATAATTTTCGTTTCGAATTCCGTTCCAAACAGACCCGTAATAGAGAAATCGCAAAAAATTATCAACAAAAATTCAAAAAATTAAAAAACATCATTGTGCTATTATTTCTATCCAAACCGGGCTGAGATAGACTATGAAAGAAAAAAAAAAAAAAATTAGTTCCGAAATCCGTTCCAACCCGACCCGGGATAGAAAATTCCAAAAAAAATAGCAAAAAAATTAAACAAAATCATTTCGACAATATTTCTATCAAAACCAAACTGAGAAAGGCTGAGAAAGAGAAAAAAAAAATTTGTTCCGAATTCGGTTCCTACCAGACTCGGAATAGAGAATTCCAAAAAAAATAGCAAAAAAATTAAAAAACATCATTCTGGCATTATTTCTATCAAAACCAAACTGAGATAGGCCATAAAAAAAAAAAAAAAAAAAAAAAAAAAAAAAAAAAAAAAAACGTGCTAGAAAATTTCAAAAAAAAAAAGCAAAAAAATTAAAAAAATCAGTCTGGCAATATTTCTAACCAAACCAGGCTGAGATAGGCCGAGAAAGAAAAAAAAATTTTCGTTTCGAATTCCGTTCCTACCCGACCAGGTATAGAGAATTCCCAAAAGAAATAGCAAAAAAATGCAAAAAATTAAAAAAAACACCATTCCGACATTATTTCTATCCAAACTGGGCTGAGACAGGCCGAGAAAGAGAGACAAAAAGTTACGTTCCGAATTTCGTTCCTACCCGACCCGAGATAGAAAAATTCCAAAAAAATAGCGAAAAAATTTCAAAATATTAAAAAACTCCATTCCGACATTATTTCCATTTAAACCGGGTTTAGGTAGACGGAGAAAGAGAAAAAAAAAAAGTTTCGTTTCGAATTCCATTCCTGCCCGACCCAGGATAGAAAATTTCCAAAAAAATAGCAAAAAAATGCAAAAAATTAAAAAAAACACCATTCCGACATTATTTCTATCCAAACTGGGCTGAGACAGGCCGAGAAAGAGAGACAAAAAGTTACGTTCCGAATTTCGTTCCTTCCCAACCAGGGATAGAGAATTCCCAAAAAAGTAGCAAAAATAAAATAAAAAATTTAAAAAACAACATTCTGGCGTTATTTTAATCAAAACCGGACTGAGATAGGCCACGAAAGAGAAAAAAAAAAAAAATTTAGTTCCAAATTCGGTTCCTACCCAACCCGAGTTAGAAAATTCCAAAAACAAATTGCAAAAAAATTCAAAAAATTGAAAAATATCAGTCTGGCAATATTTCTAACCAAACCAGGCTCAGATAGGCCGAGAAAGAAAAAAAAAAATTCGTTTCAATTTCCGTTACTACCCGACCAGGGATAGAGAATTCCAAAAAAAAATAGCAAAAAAATTCAAAAAAATAAAAAACATTATTCCAGCAATATTTCTTCCAAAACCGGGCTAAGATAAGACGAGAAAGAGAGCAAAAAATTTTAGTTTCAAATTTCGTTCCTGCCCGACCCAGGATAGGAAATTTCTTAAAAAATAGCAAAAAAAAAAAAAAAAAAAAAAACCATTCCGACATTATTTCTATCCAAACCGGGTTTAGATAGATGGAGAAAGAAAAAAAAAAAAAAAATTTCGTTTCGAATTCTGTTCCAGCCTGACCCAGGATAGAAAATTTCCAAAAAAATAGCAAAAAAATTAAAAAAATTAAAAAACACCATTCCGACATTGTTTCTATCCAAACCAGGCTGAGATAGGCCGAGAAAGAGAAAAAAAAAAATTCATTCCGAATTTCGTTCCTACCCGACTCGTAATAGAGAATTCGCAAAAAAATATCGAAAAATTAAAAAACATCATTCCGACAATATTTATATCCATACCGGCCTGAGATTGGCCGAAAAAGAGAAAAAAAAAAATTCATTCCAAATTTCGTTCCTACCCGACACCTAATAGAGAATTCGCAAAAAATTATCAAAAAAAATTCAAAAAATTAAAAAACATCATTGTGCTATTATTTCTAATTAAACCGGGCTGAGATAGACTATGAAAGAAAAAAAAAAAAAATTAGTTCCGAAATCCGTTCCAACCCGACCCGGGATAGAAAATTCCAAAAAAAATAGCAAAAAAATTAAACAAAATCATTTCGACAATATTTCTATCAAAACCAAACTGAGATAGGCCATAAAAAAAAAAAAAAAAAAAAAAAAAAAAAAAAAAAAAAAAAAAAAAAACGCGCTAGAAAATTTCAAAAAAAAAAAGCAAAAAAATTAAAAAATATCAGTCTGGCAATATTTCAAACCAAACCAGGCTGAGATAGGCCGAGAAAGAAAAAAAAATTTTCGTTTCGAATTCCGTTCCTACCCGACCAGGTATAGAGAATTCCCAAAAGAAATAGCAAAAAAATTCAACAAATTAAAAAACATCATTCTAGCAATATTTCTATCCAAACTGGGCTGAGATAGGCCAAGAAAAAGAGAAAAAAAAAAATTTGTTTCGAATTCAATTCCTACCCGACCCGAGATAGAAAAATTTCAAAAAAATAGCGAAAAAATTTCAAAATATTAAAAAACTCCATTCCGACATTATTTCCATTTAAACCGGGTTTAGGTAGACGGAGAAAGAGAAAAAAAAAAAGTTTCGTTTCGAATTCCATTCCTGCCCGACCCAGGATAGAAAATTTCCAAAAAAATAGCAAAAAAATGCAAAAAATTAAAAAAACACCATTCTGACATTATTTCTATCCAAACTGGGCTGAGACAGGCCGAGAAAGAGAAAAAAAAAAAATTCATTCCGAATTTCGTTCCTACCCGACACCTAATAGAGAATTCGCAAAAAATTATCAAAAAAAATTCAAAAAATTAAAAAACATCATTGTGCTATTATTTCTATCCAAACCGGGCTGAGATAGACTATGAAAGAAAAAAAAAAAAAATTAGTTCCGAAATCCGTTCCAACCCGACCCGGGATAGAAAATTCCAAAAAAAATAGCAAAAAAATTAAACAAAATCATTTCGACAATATTTCTATCAAAACCAAACTGAGATAGGCCATAAAAAAAAAAAAAAAAAAAAAAAAAAAAAAAAAAAAAAAAAACGCGCTAGAAAATTTCAAAAAAAAAAAGCAAAAAAATTAAAAAATATCAGTCTGGCAATATTTCAAACCAAACCAGGCTGAGATAGGCCGAGAAAGAAAAAAAAATTTTCGTTTCGAATTCCGTTCCTACCCGACCAGGTATAGAGAATTCCCAAAAGAAATAGCAAAAAAATTCAACAAATTAAAAAACATCATTCTAGCAATATTTCTATCCAAACTGGGCTGAGATAGGCCAAGAAAAAGAGAAAAAAAAAATTTGTTTCGAATTCAATTCCTACCCGACCCGAGATAGAAAAATTCCAAAAAAATAGCGAAAAAATTTCAAAATATTAAAAAACTCCATTCCGACATTATTTCCATTTAAACCGGGTTTAGGTAGACGGAGAAAGAGAAAAAAAAAAAGTTTCGTTTCGAATTCCATTCCTGCCCGACCCAGGATAGAAAATTTCCAAAAAAATAGCAAAAAAATGCAAAAAATTAAAAAAACACCATTCTGACATTATTTCTATCCAAACTGGGCTGAGACAGGCCGAGAAAGAGAGACAAAAAGTTACGTTCCGAATTTCGTTCCTTCCCAACCAGGGATAGAGAATTCCCAAAAAAGTAGCAAAAATAAAATCAAAAATTTTAAAAACAACATTCTGGCGTTATTTTAATCAAAACCGGACTGAGATAGGCCACGAAAGAGAAAAAAAAAAAAAATTTAGTTCCAAATTCGGTTCCTACCCAACCCGAGCTAGAAAATTCCAAAAACAAATTGCAAAAAAATTCAAAAAATTGAAAAATATCAGTCTGGCAATATTTCTAACCAAACCAGGCTCAGATAGGCCGAGAAAGAAAAAAAAAAAAATTCGTTTCAATTTCCGTTACTACCCGACCAGGGATAGAGAATTCCAAAAAAAAATAGCAAAAAAATTCAAAAAAATAAAAAACATTATTCCAGCAATATTTCTTCCAAAACCGGGCTAAGATAAGACGAGAAAGAGAGCAAAAAATTTTAGTTTCAAATTTCGTTCCTGCCCGACCCAGGATAGGAAATTTCTTAAAAAATAGCAAAAAAAAAAAAAAAAAAAAAAACCATTCCGACATTATTTCTATCCAAACCGGGTTTAGATAGATGGAGAAAGAAAAAAAAAAAAAAATTTCGTTTCGAATTCAGTTCCAGCCTGACCCAGGATAGAAAATTTCCAAAAAAATAGCAAAAAAATTCAAAAAATTAAAAAACACCATTCCGACATTGTTTCTATCCAAACCAGGCTGAGATAGGCCGAGAAAGAGAAAAAAAAAAATTCATTCCGAATTTCGTTCCTACCCGACTCGTAATAGAGAATTCGCAAAAAAATATCGAAAAATTAAAAAACATCATTCCGACAATATTTATATCCATACCGGCCTGAGATTGGCCGAAAAAGAGAAAAAAAAAAAAATTCATTCCGAATTTCGTTCCTACCCGACCCCTAATAGAGAATTCGCAAAAAAATAACAAAAAATTTCAGAAAATTAAAAAACATCATTCCGACAATATTTCTATCCATACCGGCCTGAGATAGGCCGAAAAAGAGAGAATAAAATTTTCGTTCCGAATTCCGTTCCATCCCGACCAGGGATAGAGAATTCCAAAAAATATAGCAAAAAAAATCAAAAATTTCAAAAACATCATTCTGGCAATATTTCTATCCAGACTGGGCTGAGATAAGCCGAGAAAGAGAGAGATAATTTTCGTTTCGAATTCCGTTCCAAACAGACCCGTAATAGAGAAATCGCAAAAAATTATCAAAAAAAATTCAAAAAATTAAAAAACATCATTGTGCTATTATTTCTATCCAAACCGGGCTGAGATAGACTATGGAAGAAAAAAAAAAAAATTAGTTCCGAAATTCGTTCCAACCCGACCCGGGATAGAAAATTCCAAAAAAAATAGCAAAAAAATTAAACAAAATCATTTCGACAATATTTCTATCAAAACCAAACCGAGAAAGGCTGAGAAAGAGAAAAAAAAAAATTTGTTCCGAATTCTTTCCTACCAGACTCGGAATAGAGAATTCCAAAAAAAATAGCAAAAAAAATTAAAAAACATCATTCTGGCATTATTTCTATCAAAACCAAACTGAGATAGGCCATAAAAATAAAAAATAAAAAAAATAAAAAAAATAAAACGCGCTAGAAAATTTCAAAAAAAAAAAGCAAAAAAATTAAAAAATATCAGTCTGGCAATATTTCTAACCAAACCAGGCTGAGATAGGCCGAGAAAGAAAAAAAAAATTTCGTTTCGAATTCCGTTCCTACCAGACCAGGTATAGAGAATTCCAAAAAGAAATAGCAAAAAAATTCAACAAATTAAAAAACATCATTCTAGCAATATTTCTATCCAAACTGGGCTGAGATAGGCCAAGAAAAAGAGAAAAAAAAAAATTTGTTTCGAATTCAATTCCTACCCGACCCGAGATAGAAAAATTCCAAAAAAATAGCGAAAAAATTTCAAAATATTAAAAAACTCCATTCCGACATTATTTCCATTTAAACCGAGTTTAGGTAGACGGAGAAAGAGAAAAAAAAAAAGTTTCGTTTCGAATACCATTCCTGCCCGACCCAGGATAGAAAATTTCCAAAAAAATAGCAAAAAAATGCAAAAAATTAAAAAAAACACCATTCCGGCATTATTTCTATCCAAACTGGGCTGAGACAGGCCGAGAAAGAGAGACAAAAAGTTACGTTCCGAATTTCGTTCCTTCCCAACCAGGGATAGAGAATTCCCAAAAAAGTAGCAAAAATAAAATCAAAAATTTAAAAAACAACATTCTGGCGTTATTTTAATCAAAACCGGACTGAGATAGGCCACGAAAGAGAAAAAAAAAAAAATTTAGTTCCAAATTCGGTTCCTACCCAACCCGAGCTAGAAAATTCCAAAAACAAATTGCAAAAAAATTCAAAAAATTGAAAAATATCAGTCTGGCAACATTTCTAACCAAACCAGGCTCAGATAGGCCGAGAAAGAAAAAAAAAAAAAAATCGTTTCAATTTCCGTTACTACCCGACCAGGGATAGAGAATTCCAAAAAAAAATAGCAAAAAAATTCAAAAAAATAAAAAACATTATTCCAGCAATATTTCTTCCAAAACCGGGCTAAGATAAGACGAGAAAGAGAGCAAAAAATTTTAGTTTCAAATTTCGTTCCTGCCCGACCCAGGATAGGAAATTTCTAAAAAAATAGCAAAAAAAAAAAAAAAAAAAAAACCATTCCGACATTATTTCTATCCAAACCGGGTTTAGATAGATGGAGAAAGAAAAAAAAAAAAATTTCGTTTCGAATTCTGTTCCAGCCTGACCTAGGATAGAAAATTTCCAAAAAAATAGCAAAAAAATTCAAAAAATTAAAAAACACCATTCCGACATTATTTCTATCCAAACCAGGCTGAGATAGGCCCAGAAAGAGAAAAAAAAAAAATTCATTCCGAATTTCGTTCCTGCCCCACTCGTAATAGAGAATTCGCAAAAAAATATCGAAAAATTAAAAAACATCATTCCGACAATATTTATATCCATACCGGCCAGAGATTGGCCGAAAAAGAGAAAAAAAAAAATTCATTCCGAATTTCGTTCCTACCCGACCCCTAATAGAGAATTCGCAAAAAAATAACAAAAAAATTCAGAAAATTAAAAAACATCATTCCGACAATATTTCTATCCATACCGGCCTGAGATAGGCCGAAAAAGAGAGAATAAAATTTTCGTTCCGAATTCCGTTCCTTCCCGACCAGGGATAGAGAATTCCAAAAAATATAGCAAAAAAAATCAAAAATTTCAAAAACATCATTCTGGCAATATTTCTATCCAGACTGGGCTGAGATAAGCCGAGAAAGAGAGAGATAATTTTCGTTTCGAATTCCGTTCCAAACAGACCCGTAATAGAGAAATCGCAAAAAATTATCAAAAAAAATTCAAAAAATTAAAAAACATCATTGTGCTATTATTTCTATCCAAACCGGGCTGAGATAGACTATGAAAGAGAAAAAAAAAAATTAGTTCCGAAATCCGTTCCAACCCGACCCGGGATAGAAAATTCCAAAAAAAATAGCAAAAAAATTAAACAAAATCATTTCAACAATATTTCTATCAAAACCAAACTGAGAAAGGCTGAGAAAGAGAAAAAAAAAAATTTGTTCCGAATTCGGTTCCTACCAGACTCGGAATAGAGAATTCCAAAAAAAATAGCAAAAAAATTAAAAAACATCATTCTGGCATTATTTCTATCAAAACCAAACTGAGATTGGCCATAAAAAAAAATAAATAAAAATAAATAAAAAAAACGCGCTAGAAAATTTCAAAAAAAAAAAGCAAAAAAATTACAAAATATCAGTCTGGCAATATTTCTAACCAAACCAGGCTGAGATAGGCCGAGAAAGAAAAAAAAAAATTTCGTTTCGAATTCGTTTCCTACCTGACCAGGTATAGAGAATTCCCAAAAGAAATAGCAAAAAAATTCAACAAATTAAAAAACATCATCCTAGCAATATTTCTATCCAAACTGGGCTGAGACAGGCCAAGAAAAAGAGAAAAAAAAAAAATTTGTTTCGAATTCAATTCCTACCCGACCCGAGATAGAAAAATTCCAAAAAAATAGCGAAAAAATTTCAAAATATTAAAAAACTCCATTCCGACATTATTTCCATTTAAACCGGGTTTAGGTAGACGGAGAAAGAGAAAAAAAAAAAATTTCGTTTCGAATTCCATTACTGCCCGACCCAGGATAGAAAATTTCCAAAAAAATAGCAAAAAAATGCAAAAAATTAAAAAAAACACCATTCCGACATTATTTCTATCCAAACTGGGCTGAGACAGGCCGAGAAAGAGAGACAAAAAGTTACGTTCCGAATTTCGTTCCTTCCCAACCAGGGATAGAGAATTCCCAAAAAAGTAGCAAAAATAAAATCAAAAATTTAAAAAACAACATTCTGGCGTTATTTTAATCAAAACCGGATTGAGATAGGCCACGAAAGAGAAAAAAAAAAAAAATTTAGTTCCAAATTCGGTTCCTACCCAACCCGAGCTAGAAAATTCCAAAAACAAATTGCAAAAAAATTCAAAAAATTGAAAAATATCAGTCTGGCAATATTTCTAACCAAACCAGGCTCAGATAGGCCGAGAAAGAAAAAAAAAAAATTCGTTTCAATTTCCGTTACTACCCGACCAGGGATAGAGAATACCAAAAAAAAATAGCAAAAAAATTCAAAAAAATAAAAAACATTATTCCAGCAATATTTCTTCCAAAACCGGGCTAAGATAAGACGAGAAAGAGAGCAAAAAATTTTAGTTTCAAATTTCGTTCCTGCCCGACCCAGGATAGGAAATTTCTTAAAAAATAGCAAAAAAAAAAAAAAAAAAAAAAACCATTCCGACATTATTTCTATCCAAACCGGGTTTAGATAGATGGAGAAAGAAAAAAAAAAAAAAATTTCGTTTCGAATTCTGTTCCAGCCTGACCCAGGATAGAAAATTTCCAAAAAAATAGCAAAAAAATTCAAAAAATTAAAAAACACCATTCCGACATTGTTTCTATCCAAACCCGGCTGAGATAGGCCCAGAAAGAGAAAAAAAAAATTCAGTCCGAATTTCGTTCCTACCCGACTCGTAATAGAGAATTCGCAAAAAAATATCGAAAAATTAAAAAACATCATTCCGACAATATTTATATCCAAACCGGCCTGAGATTGGCCGAAAAAGAGAAAAAAAAAAATTCATTCCGAATTTCGTTCCTACCCGACCCCTAATAGAGAATTCGCAAAGAAAATCAGAAAATTAAAAAACATCATTCCGACAATATTTCTATCCATACCGGCCTGAGATAGGCCGAAAAAGAGAGAATAAAATTTTCGTTCCGAATTCCGTTCCATCCCGACCAGGGATAGAGAATTCCAAAAAATATAGCAAAAAAAATCAAAAATTACAAAAACATCATTCTGGCAATATTTCTATCCAGACTGGGCTGAGATAAGCCGAGAAAGAGAGAGATAATTTTCGTTTCGTATTCCGTTCCAAACAGACCCGTAATAGAGAAATCGCAAAAAATTATCAAAAAAAATTCAAAAAATTAAAAAACATCATTGTGCTATTATTTCTATCCAAACCGGGCTGAAATAGACTATGAAAGAAAAAAAAAAAAATTAGTTCCGAAATCCGTTCCAACCCGACCCGGGATAGAAAATTCCAAAAAAAATAGCAAAAAAATTAAACAAAATCATTTCGACAATATTTCTATCAAAACCAAACTGAGAAAGGCTGAGAAAGAGAAAAAAAAAATTTGTTCCGAATTCGGTTCCTACCAGACTCGGAATAGAGAATTCCAAAAAAAATAGCAAAAAAATTAAAAAACATCATTCTGGCATTATTTCTATCAAAACCAAACTGAGATAGGCCATAAAAAAAAATAATAAAAAAAAAAAAAAACGCGCGAGAAAATTTCAAAAAAAAAAAGCAAAAAAATTAAAAAATATCAGTCTGGCAATATTTCTAACCAAACCAGGCTGAGATAGGCCGAGAAAGAAAAAAAAATTTTCGTTTCGAATTCCGTTCCTACCCGACCAGGTATAGAGAATTCCCAAAAGAAATAGCAAAAAAATTGAACAAATTAAAAAACATCATTCTAGCAATATTTCTATCCAAACTGGGCTGAGATAGGCCAAGAAAAAGAGAGAAAAAAAAAATTTGTTTCGAATTCAATTCCTACCCGACCCGAGATAGAAAAATTCCAAAAAAATAGCGAAAAAATTTCAAAATATTAAAAAACTCCATTCCGACATTATTTCCATTTAAACCGGGTTTAGGTAGACAGAGAAAGAGAAAAAAAAAAAGTTTCATTTCGAATTCCATTCCTGCCCGACCCAGGATAGAAAATTTCCAAAAAAATAGCAAAAAAATGCAAAAAATTAAAAAAAACACCATTCCGACATTATTTCTATCCAAACTGGGCTGAGACAGGCCGAGAAAGAGAGACAAAAAGTTACGTTCCGAATTTCGTTCCTTCCCAACCAGGGATAGAGAATTCCCAAAAAAGTAGCAAAAATAAAATCAAAAATTTAAAAAACAACATTCTGGCGTTATTTTAATCAAAACCGGACTGAGATAGGCCACGAAAGAGAAAAAAAAAAAAAAATTTAGTTCCAAATTCGGTTCCTACCCAACCCGAGCTAGAAAATTCCAAAAACAAATTGCAAAAAAATTCAAAAAATTGAAAAATATCAGTCTGGCAATATTTCTAACCAAACCAGGCTCAGATAGGCCGAGAAAGAAAAAAAAAAAAATTCGTTTCAATTTCCGTTACTACCCGACCAGGGATAGAGAATTCCAAAAAAAAATAGCAAAAAAATTCAAAAAAATAAAAACATTATTCCAGCAATATTTCTTCCAAAACCGGGCTAAGATAAGACGAGAAAGAGAGCAAAAAATTTTAGTTTCAAATTTCGTTCCTGCCCGACCCAGGATAGGAAATTTCTAAAAAAATAGCAAAAAAAAAAAAAAAAACCATTCCGACATTATTTCTATCCAAACCGGGTTTAGATAGATGGAGAAAGAAAAAAAAAAAAAAATTTCGTTTCGAATTCTGTTCCAGCCTGACCCAGGATAGAAAATTTCCAAAAAAATAGCAAAAAAATTCAAAAAATTAAAAAACACCATTCCGACATTGTTTCTATCCAAACCAGGCTGAGATAGGCCGAGAAAGAGAAAAAAAAAAATTCATTCCGAATTTCGTTCCTACCCGACTCGTAATAGAGAATTCGCGAAAAAATATCGAAAAATTAAAAAACAACATTCCGACAATATTTATATCCATACCGGCCTGAGATTGGCCGAAAAAGAGAAAAAAAAAAAATTCATTCCGAATTTCGTTCCTACCCGACCCCTAATAGAGAATTCGCAAAAAAATAACAAAAAATTTCAGAAAATTAAAAAACATCATTCCGACAATATTTCTATCCATACCGGCCTGAGATAGGCCGAAAAAGAGAGAATAACATTTTCGTTCCGAATTCCGTTCCATCCCGACCAGGGATAGATAATTCCAAAAAATATAGCAAAAAAAATCAAAAATTTCAAAAACATCATTCTGGCAATATTTCTATCCAGACTGGGCTGAGATAAGCCGAGAAAGAGAGAGATAATTTTCGTTTCGAATTCCGTTCCAAACAGACCCGTAATAGAGAAATCGCAAAAAATTATCAAGAAAAAATTCAAAAAATTAAAAAACATCATTGTGCTATTATTTCTATCCAAACCGGGCTGAGATAGACTATGAAAGAAAAAAAAAAAATTAGTTCCGAAATCCGTTCCAACCTGACCCGGGATAGAAAATTCCAAAAAAAATAGCAAAAAAATTAAACAAAATCATTTCGACAATATTTCTATCAAAACCAAACTGAGAAAGGCTGAGAAAGAGAAAAAAAAAATTTGTTCCGAATTCGGTTCCTACCAGACTCGGAATAGAGAATTCCAAAAAAAATAGCAAAAAAATTAAAAAACAGCATTCTGGCATTATTTCTATCAAAACCAAACTGAGATAGGCCATAAAAAAAAAAAAAAAAAAAAAAAAAAAAAAAAAAAAAAAAAAATACGAGCTAGAAAATTTCAAAAAAAAAAAGCAAAAAAATTAAAAAATATCAGTCTGGCAATATTTCTAACCAAACCAGGCTGAGATAGGCCGAGAAAGAAAAAAAAATTTTCGTTTCGAATTCCGTTCCTACCCGACCAGGTATAGAGAATTCCAAAAAGAAATAGCAAAAAAATTCAACAAATTAAAAAACATCATTCTAGCAATATTTCTATCCAAACTGGGCTGAGATAGGCCAAGAAAAAGAGAAAAAAAAAAATTTGTTTCGAATTCAATTCCTACCCGACCCGAGAAAGAAAAATTCCAAAAAAATAGCGAAAAAATTTCAAAATATTAAAAAACTCAATTCCGACATTATTTCCATTTAAACCGGGTTTAGGTAGACGGAGAAAGAGAAAAAAAAAAAGTTTCGTTTCGAATACCATTCCTGCCCGACCCAGGATAGAAAATTTCCAAAAAAATTGCAAAAAAATGCAAAAGATTAAAAAAAAACACCATTCCGGCATTATTTCTATCCAAACTGGGCTGAGACAGGCCGAGAAAGAGAGACAAAAAGTTACGTACCGAATTTCGTTCCGTCCCAACCAGGGATAGAGAATTCCCAAAAAAGTAGCAAAAATAAAATCAAAAATTTAAAAAACAACATTCTTGCGTTATTTTAATCAAAACCGGACTGAGATAGGCCACGAAAGAGAAAAAAAAAAAAAAAAAAAAATTTAGTTCCAAATTCGGTTCCTACCCAACCCGAGCTAGAAAATTCCAAAAACAAATTGCAAAAAAATTCAAAAAATTGAAAAATATCAGTCTGGCAATATTTCTAACCAAACCAGGCTCAGATAGGCCGAGAAAGAGAAAAAAAAAAAATTCGTTTCAATTTCTGTTACTACCCGACCAGGGATAGAGAATTCCAAAAAAAAATAGCAAAAAAATTGAAAAAAATTATTCCAGCAATATTTCTTCCAAAACCGGGCTAAGTTAACGAGAAAGAGAGCAAAAAATTTTAGTTTCAAATTTCGTTCCTGCCCGACCCAGGATAGGAAATTTCTAAAAAAATAGCAAAAAAAAAAAAAAAAAAAAAACCATTCCGACATTATTTCTATCCAAACCGGGTTTAGATAGATGGAGAAAGAAAAAAAAAAAAAAATTCGTTTCGAATACCATTCCTGCCCGATCCAGGATAGAAAATTTCCAAAAAAATAGCAAAAAAATGCAAAAAATTAAAAAAAACTCCATTCCGACATTATTTCTATCCAAACTGGGCTGAGACAGGCCGAGAAAGAGAGACAAAAAGTTACGTTCCGAATTTCGTTCCTTCCCAACCAGGGATAGAGAATTCCCAAAAAAGTAGCAAAAATAAAATCAAAATTTTAAAAAACAACATTCTGGCGTTATTTTAATCAAAACCGGACTGAGATAGGCCACGAAAGAGAAAAAAAAAAAAATTTAGTTCCAAATTCGGTTCCTACCCAACCCGAGCTAGAAAATTCCAAAAACAAATTGCAAAAAAATTCAAAAAATTGAAAAATATCAGTCTGGCAATATTTCTAACCAAACCAGGCTCAGATAGGCCGAGAAAGAAAAAAAAAAAAAAATTTGTTTCAATTTCCGTTACTACCCGACCAGGGATAGAGAATTCCAAAAAAAAATAGCAAAAAAATTAAAAAAATAAAAAACATTATTCCAGCAATATTTCTTCCAAAACCGGGCTAAGATAAGACGAGAAAGAGAGCAAAAAATTTTAGTTTCAAATTTCGTTCCTGCCCGACCCAGGATAGGAAATTTCTAAAAAAATAGCAAAAAAAAAAAAAAAAAAAAGAACCATTCCGACATTATTTCTATCCAAACCGGGTTTTGATAGATGGAGAAAGATAAAAAAAAAAAAATTTCGTTTCGAATTCTGTTCCCGCCTGACCCAGGATAGAAAATTTCCAAAAAAATAGCAAAAAAATTCAAAAATTTCAAAAACATCATTCTGGCAATATTTCTATCCAGACTGGGCTGAGATAAGCCGAGAAAGAGAGAGATAATTTTCGTTTCGAATTCCGTTCCAAACAGACCCATAATAGAGAAATCGCAAAAAATTATCAAAAAAAATTCAAAAAATTAAAAAACATCATTGTGCTATTATTTCTATCCAAACCGGGCTGAGATAGACTATGAAAGAAAAAAAAAAAAAATTAGTTCCGAAATCCGTTCCAACCCGACCCGGGATAGAAAAATTATAAAAAAATAGCGAAAAAATTTCAAAATATTAAAAAACTCAATTCCGACATTATTTCCATTTAAACCGGGTTTAGGTAGACGGAGAAAGAGAAAAAAAAAAGTTTCGTTTCGAATACCATTCCTGCCCGACCCAGGATAGAAAATTTCCAAAAAAATAGCAAAAAAATGCAAAAGATTAAAAAAAACACCATTCCGGCATTATTTCTATCCAAACTGGGCTGAGACAGGCCGAGAAAGAGAGACAAAAAGTTACGTACCGAATTTCGTTCCGTCCCAACCAGGGTTAGAGAATTCCCAAAAAAGTAGCAAAAATAAAATCAAAAATTTAAAAAACAACATTCTGGCGTTATTTTAATCAAAACCGGACTGAGATAGGCCACGAAAGAGAAAAAAAAAAAAAAAAAAATTTAGTTCCAAATTCGGTTCCTACCCAACCCGACCTAGAAAATTCCAAAAACAAATTGCAAAAAAATTCAAAAAATTGAAAAATATCAGTCTGGCAATATTTCTAACCAAACCAGGCTCAGATAGGCCGAGAAAGGAAAAAAAAAAAAATTCGTTTCAATTTCCGTTACTACCCGACCAGGGATAGAGAATTCCAAAAAAAAATAGCAAAAAAATTCAAAAAAATTATTCCAGCAATATTTCTTCCAAAACCGGGCTAAGTTAACGAGAAAGAGAGCAAAAAATTTTAGTTTCAAATTTCGTTCCTGCCCGACCCAGGATAGGAAATTTCTAAAAAAATAGCAAAAAAAAAAAAAAAAAAAAACCATTCCGACATTATTTCTATCCAAACCGGGTTTAGATAGATGGAGAAAGAAAAAAAAAAAAAAATTCGTTTCGAATTCTGTTCCTGCCTGACCCAGGATAGAAAATTTCCAAAAAAATAGCAAAAAAATTCAAAAAATTAAAAAACACCATTCCGACATTGTTTCTATCCAAACCAGGCTGAGATAGGCCGAGAAAGAGAAAAAAAAAAATTCATTCCGAATTTCGTTCCTACCCGACTCGTAATAGAGAATTCGAAAAAAATATCAAAAAATTAAAAAACATCATTCCGACAATATTTATATCCATACCGGCCTGAGATAGGCCGAAAAAGAGAAAAAAAAAAATTCATTCCGAATTTCGTTCCTACCCGACCCCTAATAGAGAATTCGTAAAAAAATAACAAAAAAATTCAGAAAATTAAAAAATGTCATTCCGAGAATATATCTATCCATACCGGCCTGAGATAGGCCGAAAAAGAGAGAATAAAATTTTGGTTCCGAATTCCGTTCCTTCCCGAATTCCGTTCCGAATTCCAAAAAATATAGCAAAAAAAATCAAAAATTTCAAAAACATCATTCTGGCAATATTTCTATCCAGACTGGGCTGAGATAAGCCGAGAAAGAGAGAGATAATTTTCGTTTCGAATTCCGTTCCAAACAGACCCGTAATAGAGAAATCGCAAAAAATTATCAAAAAAAATTCAAAAAATTAAAAAACATCATTGTTCTATTATTTCTATCCAAACCGGGCTGAGATAGACTATGAAAGAGAAAAAAAAAAAAATTAGTTCCGAAATCCGTTCCAACCCGACCCGGGATAGAAAATTCCAAAAAAAATAGCAAAAAAATTAAACAAAGTCAGTTCGACAATATTTCTATCAAAACCAAACTGAGAAAGGCTGAGAAAGAGAAAAAAAAAATTTGTTCCGAATTCGGTTCCTACCAGACTCGGAATAGAGAATTCCAAAAAAAATAGCAAAAAAATTAAAAAACATCATTCTGGCATTATTTCTATCAAAACCAAACTGAGATAGGCAATATAAAAAAAAAAAAAAAAAAAAAAAAAAAAAAAAAAAAAAAAACGCGCTAGAAAATTTCAAAAAAAAAAAGCAAAAAAATTAAAAAATATCAGTCTGGCAATATTTCTAACCAAACCAGGCTGAGATAGGCCGAGAAAGAAAAAAAAATTTTCCTTTCGAATTCCGTTCCTACCCGACCAGGTATAGAGAATTCCCAAAAGAAATAGCAAAAAAATTCAACAAATCAAAAAACATCATTCTAGCAATATTTCTATCCAAACTGGGCTGAGATAGGCCAAGAAAAAGATAAAAAAAAAAAATTTGTTTCGAATTCAATTCCTACCCGACCCGAGATAGAAAAATTCCAAAAAAATAGCGAAAAAATTTCAAAATATTAAAAAACTCCATTCCGACATTATTTCCATTTAAACCGGGTTTAGGTAGACGGAGAAAGAGAAAAAAAAAAGTTTCGTTTCGAATTCCATTCCTGCCCGACCCAGGATAGAAAATTTCCAAAAAAATAGCAAAAAATTAAAAAAAACACCAATCCGACATTATTTCTATCCAAACTGGGCTGAGACAGGCCGAGAAAGAGAGACAAAAAGTTACGTTCCGAATTTCGTTCCTTCCCAACCAGGGATAGAGAATTCCCAAAAAAGTAGCAAAAATGAAATCAAAAATTTTAAAAACAACATTTTGGCGTTATTTTAATCAAAACCGGACTGAGATAGGCCACGAAAGAGAAAAAAAAATAAAAAATTTAGTTCCCAATTCGGTTCCTACCCAACCCGAGCTAGAAAATTCCAAAAACAAATTGCAAAAAAATTCAAAAAATTGAAAAATATCAGTCTGGCAATATTTCTAACCAAACCAGGCTCAGATAGGCCGAGAAAGAAAAAAAAAAAATTCGTTTGAATTTCCTTTACTACCCGACCAGGGATAGAGAATTCCAAAAAAAAATAGCAAAAAAATTCAAAAAAATAAAAAACATTATTCCAGCAATATTTCTTCCAAAACCGGGCTAAGATAAGACGAGAAAGAGAGCAAAAAATTTTAGTTTCAAATTTCGTTCCTGCCCGACCCAGGATAGGAAATTTCTAAAAAAATAGCAAAAAAAAAAAAAAAAAAAAAAACCATTCCGACATTATTTCTATCCAAACCGGGTTTAGATAGATGGAGAAAGAAAAAAAAAAAAAAATTTCGTTTCGAATTCTGTTCCAGCCTGACCCAGGATAGAAAATTTCCAAAAAAATAGCAAAAAAATTCAAAAAATTAAAAAACACCATTCCGACATTGTTTCTATCCAAACCAGGCTGAGATAGGCCGAGAAAGAGAAAAAAAAAAATTCATTCCGAATTTCGTTCCTACCCGACTCGTAATAGAGAATTCGCAAAAAAATATCAAAAAATTAAAAAACATCATTCCGACAATATTTATATCCATACCGGCCTGAGATAGGCCGAAAAAGAGAAAAAAAAAAATTCATTCCGAATTTCGTTCCTACCCGACCCCTAATAGAGAATTCGCAAAAAAATAACAAAAAAAATTCAGAAAATTAAAAAACATCATTCCGACAATATTTTTATCCATACCGGCCTGAGATAGGCCGAAAAAGAGAGAATAAAATTTTCGTTCCGAATTCCGTTCCTTCCCGACCAGGGATAGAGAATTCCAAAAAATATAGCAAAAAAAATCAAAAATTTCAAAAACATCATTCTGGCAATATTTCTATCCAGACTGGGCTGAGATAAGCCGAGAAAGAGAGAGATAATTTTCGTTTCGAATTCCGTTCCAAACAGACCCGTAATAGAGAAATCGCAAAAAATTATCAAAAAAAATTCAAAAAATTAAAAAACATCATTGTGCTATTATTTCTATCCAAACCGGGCTGAGATAGACTATGAAAGAGAAAAAAAAAAAATTGTTCCGAAATCCGTTCCAACCCGACCCGGGATAGAAAATTCCAAAAAAAATAGCAAAAAAATTAAACAAAATCATTTCGACAATATTTCTATCAAAACCAAACTGAGAAAGGCTGAGAAAGAGAAAAAAAAAAATTTGTTCCGAATTCGGTTCCTACCAGACTCGGAATAGAGAATTCCAAAAAAAATAGCAAAAAAATTAAAAAACATCATTCTGGCATTATTTCTATCAAAACCAAACTGAGATAGGCCATAAAAAAAAATAATAAAAAAAAAAAAAAAAACGCGCTAGAAAATTTCAAAAAAAAAAAGCAAAAAAATTAAAAAATATCAGTCTGGCAATATTTCTAACCAAACCAGGCTGAGATAGGCCGAGAAAGAAAAAAAAATTTTCGTTTCGAATTCCGTTCCTGCCCGACCAGGTATAGAGAATTCCCAAAAGAAATAGCAAAAAAATTCAACAAATTAAAGAACATCATTCTAGCAATATTTCTATCCAAACTGGGCTGAGATAGGCCAAGAAAAAGAGAAAAAAAAAAATTTGTTTCGAATTCAATTCCTACCCGACTCGAGATAGAAAAATTCCAAAAAAATAGCGATAAAATTTCAAAATATTAAAAAACTCCATTCCGACATTATTTCCATTTAAACCGGGTTTAGGTAGACGGAGAAAGAGAAAAAAAAAAAGTTTCATTTCGAATTCCATTCCTGCCCGACCCAGGATAGAAAATTTCCAAAAAAATAGCAAAAAAATGCAAAAAATTAAAAAAAACACCATTCCGACATTATTCTATCCAAACTGGGCTGAGACAGGCCGAGAAAGAGAGACAAAAAGTTACGTTCCGAATTTCGTTCCTTCCCAACCAGGTATAGAGAATTCTCAAAAAAGTAGCAAAAATAAAATCAAAAATTTAAAAAACAACATTCTGGCGTTATTTTAATCAAAACCGGACTGAGATAGGCCACGAAAGAGAAAAAAAAAAAATTTTAGTTCCAAATTCGGTCCCTACCCAACCCGAGCTAGAAAATTCCAAAAACAAATTGCAAAAAAATTCAAAAAATTGAAAAATATCAGTCTGGCAATATTTCTAACCAAACCAGGCTCAGATAGGCCGAGAAAGAAAAAAAAAAAATTCGTTTCAATTTCCGTTACTACCCGACCAGGGATAGAGAATTCCAAAAAAAATAGCAAAAAAATTCAAAAAAATAAAAAACATTATTCCAGCAATATTTCTTCCAAAACCGGGCTAAGACGAGAAAGAGAGCAAAAAATTTTAGTTTCAAATTTCGTTCCTGCCCGACCCAGGATAGGAAATTTCTTAAAAAATAGCAAAAAAAAAAAAAAAAAAAAAAAAAACCATTCCGACATTATTTCTATCCAAACCGGGTTTAGATAGATGGAGAAAGAAAAAAAAAAAAAAATTTCGTTTCGAATTCTGTTCCAGCCTGACCCAGGATAGAAAATTTCCAAAAAAATAGCAAAAAAATTCAAAAAATTAAAAAACACCATTCCGACATTGTTTCTATCCAAACCAGGCTGAGATAGGCCGAGAAAGAGAAAAAAAAAAATTCATTCCGAATTTCGTTCCTACCCGACTCGTAATAGAGAATTCGCAAAAAAATATCGAAAAATTAAAAAACATCATTCCGACAATATTTATATCCATACCGGCCTGAGATTGGCCGAAAAAGAGAAAAAAAAAAAATTCATTCCGAATTTCGTTCCTACCCGACCCCTAATAGAGAATTCGCAAAAAAATAACAAAAAAATTCAGAAAATTAAAAAACATCATTCCGACAATATTTTTATCCATACCGGCCTGAGATAGGCCGAAAAAGAGAGAATAAAATTTTCGTTCCGAATTCCGTTCCTTCCCGACCAGGGATAGAGAATTCCAAAAAATATAGCAAAAAAAATCAAAAATTTCAAAACATCATTCTGGCAATATTTCTATCCAGACTGGGCTGAGATAAGCCGAGAAAGAGAGAGATAATTTTCGTTTCGAATTCCGTTCCAAACAGACCCGTAATAGAGAAATCGCAAAAAATTATCAAGAAAAAATTCAAAAAATTAAAAAACATCATTGTGCTATTATTTCTATCCAAACCGGGCTGAGATAGACTATGAAAGAGAAAAAAAAAAAATTGTTCCGAAATCCGTTCCAACCCGACCCGAGATAGAAAATTCCAAAAAAAATAGCAAAAAAATTAAACAAAATCATTTCGACAATATTTCTATCAAAACCAAACTGAGAAAGGCTGAGAAAGAGAAAAAAAAAATTTGTTCCGAATTGGTTCCTACCAGACTCGGAATAGAGAATTCCAAAAAAAATAGCAAAAAAATTAAAAAACATCATTCTGGCATTATTTCTATCAAAACCAAACTGAGATAGACCATAAAAAAAAAAAAAAAAAAAAAAAAAAAAAAAAAAAAAACGAGATAGAAAATTTCAAAAAAAAAAAGCAAAAAAATTAAAAAATATCAGTCCGGCAATATTTCTAACCAAACCAGGCTGAGATAGGCCGAGAAAGAAAAAAAAATTTTCGTTTCGAATTCCGTTCCTACCCTGGGTATAGAGAATTCCCAAAAGAAATAGCAAAAAAATTCAACAAATTAAAAAACATCATTCTAGCAATATTTCTATCCAAACTGGGCTGAGATAGGCCAAGAAAAAGAGAAAAAAAAAAATTTCTTTCGAATTCGATTCCTACCCGACCCGAGATTGAAAAATTCCAAAAAAATAGCGAAAAAATTTCAAAATATTAAAAAACTCAATTCCGACATTATTTCCATTTAAACCGGGTTTAGGTAGACGGAGAAAGAGAAAAAAAAAAAAGTTTCGTTTCGAATACCATTCCTGCCCGACCCAGGATAGAAAATTTCCAAAAAAATTGCAAAAAAATGCAAAAGATTAAAAAAAAACACCATTCCGGCATTATTTCTATCCAAACTGGGCTGAGACAGGCCGAGAAAGAGAGACAAAAAGTTACGTACCGAATTTCGTTCCGTCCCAACCAGGGATAGAGAATTCCCAAAAAAGTAGCAAAAATAAAATCAAAAATTTAAAAAACAACATTCTTGCGTTATTTTAATCAAAACCGGACTGAGATAGGCCACGAAAGAGAAAAAAAAAAAAAAAAAAAAATTTAGTTCCAAATTCGGTTCCTACCCAACCCGAGCTAGAAAATTCCAAAAACAAATTGCAAAAAAATTCAAAAAATTGAAAAATATCAGTCTGGCAATATTTCTAACCAAACCAGGCTCAGATAGGCCGAGAAAGAGAAAAAAAAAAAATTCGTTTCAATTTCTGTTACTACCCGACCAGGGATAGAGAATTCCAAAAAAAAATAGCAAAAAAATTGAAAAAAATTATTCCAGCAATATTTCTTCCAAAACCGGGCTAAGTTAACGAGAAAGAGAGCAAAAAATTTTAGTTTCAAATTTCGTTCCTGCCCGACCCAGGATAGGAAATTTCTAAAAAAATAGCAAAAAAAAAAAAAAAAAAAAAACCATTCCGACATTATTTCTATCCAAACCGGGTTTAGATAGATGGAGAAAGATAAAAAAAAAAAAATTTCGTTTCGAATTCTGTTCCCGCCTGACCCAGGATAGAAAATTTCCAAAAAAATAGCAAAAAAATTCAAAAATTTCAAAAACATCATTCTGGCAATATTTCTATCCAGACTGGGCTGAGATAAGCCGAGAAAGAGAGAGATAATTTTCGTTTCGAATTCCGTTCCAAACAGACCCATAATAGAGAAATCGCAAAAAATTATCAAAAAAAATTCAAAAAATTAAAAAACATCATTGTGCTATTATTTCTATCCAAACCGGGCTGAGATAGACTATGAAAGAAAAAAAAAAAAAATTAGTTCCGAAATCCGTTCCAACCCGACCCGGGATAGAAAAATTCTAAAAAAATAGCGAAAAAATTTCAAAATATTAAAAAACTCAATTCCGACATTATTTCCATTTAAACCGGGTTTAGGTAGACGGAGAAAGAGAAAAAAAAAAAGTTTCGTTTCGAATACCATTCCTGCCCGACCCAGGATAGAAAATTTCCAAAAAAATAGCAAAAAAATGCAAAAGATTAAAAAAAACACCATTCCGGCATTATTTCTATCCAAACTGGGCTGAGACAGGCCGAGAAAGAGAGACAAAAAGTTACGTACCGAATTTCGTTCCGTCCCAACCAGGGTTAGAGAATTCCCAAAAAAGTAGCAAAAATAAAATCAAAAATTTAAAAAACAACATTCTGGCGTTATTTTAATCAAAACCGGACTGAGATAGGCCACGAAAGAGAAAAAAAAAAAAAAAAAAAATTTAGTTCCAAATTCGGTTCCTACCCAACCCGACCTAGAAAATTCCAAAAACAAATTGCAAAAAAATTCAAAAAATTGAAAAATATCAGTCTGGCAATATTTCTAACCAAACCAGGCTCAGATAGGCCGAGAAAGGAAAAAAAAAAAATTCGTTTCAATTTCCGTTACTACCCGACCAGGGATAGAGAATTCCAAAAAAAAATAGCAAAAAAATTCAAAAAAATTATTCCAGCAATATTTCTTCCAAAACCGGGCTAAGTTAACGAGAAAGAGAGCAAAAAATTTTAGTTTCAAATTTCGTTCCTGCCCGACCCAGGATAGGAAATTTCTAAAAAAATAGCAAAAAAAAAAAAAAAAAAAAACCATTCCGACATTATTTCTATCCAAACCGGGTTTAGATAGATGGAGAAAGAAAAAAAAAAAAAAATTCGTTTCGAATTCTGTTCCTGCCTGACCCAGGATAGAAAATTTCCAAAAAAATAGCAAAAAAATTCAAAAAATTAAAAAACACCATTCCGACATTGTTTCTATCCAAACCAGGCTGAGATAGGCCGAGAAAGAGAAAAAAAAAAATTCATTCCGAATTTCGTTCCTACCCGACTCGTAATAGAGAATTCGAAAAAAATATCAAAAAATTAAAAAACATCATTCCGACAATATTTATATCCATACCGGCCTGAGATAGGCCGAAAAAGAGAAAAAAAAAAATTCATTCCGAATTTCGTTCCTACCCGACCCCTAATAGAGAATTCGTAAAAAAATAACAAAAAAATTCAGAAAATTAAAAAATGTCATTCCGAGAATATATCTATCCATACCGGCCTGAGATAGGCCGAAAAAGAGAGAATAAAATTTTGGTTCCGAATTCCGTTCCTTCCCGAATTCCGTTCCGAATTCCAAAAAATATAGCAAAAAAAATCAAAAATTTCAAAAACATCATTCTGGCAATATTTCTATCCAGACTGGGCTGAGATAAGCCGAGAAAGAGAGAGATAATTTTCGTTTCGAATTCCGTTCCAAACAGACCCGTAATAGAGAAATCGCAAAAAATTATCAAAAAAAATTCAAAAAATTAAAAAACATCATTGTTCTATTATTTCTATCCAAACCGGGCTGAGATAGACTATGAAAGAGAAAAAAAAAAAATTAGTTCCGAAATCCGTTCCAACCCGACCCGGGATAGAAAATTCCAAAAAAAATAGCAAAAAAATTAAACAAAGTCAGTTCGACAATATTTCTATCAAAACCAAACTGAGAAAGGCTGAGAAAGAGAAAAAAAAAATTTGTTCCGAATTCGGTTCCTACCAGACTCGGAATAGAGAATTCCAAAAAAAATAGCAAAAAAATTAAAAAACATCATTCTGGCATTATTTCTATCAAAACCAAACTGAGATAGGCAATATAAAAAAAAAAAAAAAAAAAAAAAAAAAAAAAAAAAAAAAAAAACGCGCTAGAAAATTTCAAAAAAAAAAAGCAAAAAAATTAAAAAATATCAGTCTGGCAATATTTCTAACCAAACCAGGCTGAGATAGGCCGAGAAAGAAAAAAAAATTTTCGTTTCGAATTCCGTTCCTGCCCGACCAGGTATAGAGAATTCCCAAAAGAAATAGCAAAAAAATTCAACAAATTAAAGAACATCATTCTAGTAATATTTCTATCCAAACTGGGCTGAGATAGGCCAAGAAAAAGAGAAAAAAAAAAATTTGTTTCGAATTCAATTCCTACCCGACTCGAGATAGAAAAATTCCAAAAAAATAGCGAAAAAATTTCAAAATATTAAAAAACTCCATTCCGACATTATTTCCATTTAAACCGGGTTTAGGTAGACGGAGAAAGAGAAAAAAAAAAAGTTTCATTTCGAATTCCATTCCTGCCCGACCCAGGATAGAAAATTTCCAAAAAAATAGCAAAAAAATGCAAAAAATTAAAAAAAACACCATTCCGACATTATTCTATCCAAACTGGGCTGAGACAGGCCGAGAAAGAGAGACAAAAAGTTACGTTCCGAATTTCGTTCCTTCCCAACCAGGTATAGAGAATTCCCAAAAAAGTAGCAAAAATAAAATCAAAAATTTAAAAAACAACATTCTGGCGTTATTTTAATCAAAACCGGACTGAGATAGGCCACGAAAGAGAAAAAAAAAAAAATTTTAGTTCCAAATTCGGTCCCTACCCAACCCGAGCTAGAAAATTCCAAAAACAAATTGCAAAAAAATTCAAAAAATTGAAAAATATCAGTCTGGCAATATTTCTAACCAAACCAGGCTCAGATAGGCCGAGAAAGAAAAAAAAAAAATTCGTTTCAATTTCCGTTACTACCCGACCAGGGATAGAGAATTCCAAAAAAAATAGCAAAAAAATTCAAAAAAATAAAAAACATTATTCCAGCAATATTTCTTCCAAAACCGGGCTAAGACGAGAAAGAGAGCAAAAAATTTTAGTTTCAAATTTCGTTCCTGCCCGACCCAGGATAGGAAATTTCTTAAAAAATAGCAAAAAAAAAAAAAAAAAAAAAAAAAACCATTCCGACATTATTTCTATCCAAACCGGGTTTAGATAGATGGAGAAAGAAAAAAAAAAAAAAATTCGTTTCGAATTCTGTTCCAGCCTGACCCAGGATAGAAAATTTCCAAAAAAATAGCAAAAAAATTCAAAAAATTAAAAAACACCATTCCGACATTGTTTCTATCCAAACCAGGCTGAGATAGGCCGAGAAAGAGAAAAAAAAAAATTCATTCCGAATTTCGTTCCTACCCGACTCGTAATAGAGAATTCGCAAAAAAATATCAAAAAATTAAAAAACATCTTTCCGACAATATTTATATCCATACCGGCCTGAGATAGGCCGAAAAAGAGAAAAAAAAAAATTCATTCCGAATTTCGTTCCTACCCGACCCCTAATAGAGAATTCGCAAAAAAATAACAAAAAAAATTCAGAAAATTAAAAAACATCATTCCGACAATATTTTTATCCATACCGGCCTGAGATAGGCCGAAAAAGAGAGAATAAAATTTTCGTTCCGAATTCCGTTCCTTCCCGACCAGGGATAGAGAATTCCAAAAAATATAGCAAAAAAAATCAAAAATTTCAAAAACATCATTCTGGCAATATTTCTATCCAGACTGGGCTGAGATAAGCCGAGAAAGAGAGAGATAATTTTCGTTTCGAATTCCGTTCCAAACAGACCCGTAATAGAGAAATCGCAAAAAATTATCAAAAAAAATTCAAAAAATTAAAAAACATCATTGTGCTATTATTTCTATCCAAACCGGGCTGAGATAGACTATGAAAGAGAAAAAAAAAAAATTGTTCCGAAATCCGTTCCAACCCGACCCGGGATAGAAAATTCCAAAAAAAATAGCAAAAAAATTAAACAAAATCATTTCGACAATATTTCTATCAAAACCAAACTGAGAAAGGCTGAGAAAGAGAAAAAAAAAAATTTGTTCCGAATTCGGTTCCTACCAGACTCGGAATAGAGAATTCCAAAAAAAATAGCAAAAAAATTAAAAAACATCATTCTGGCATTATTTCTATCAAAACCAAACTGAGATAGGCCATAAAAAAAAATAATAAAAAAAAAAAAAAAAACGCGCTAGAAAATTTCAAAAAAAAAAAGCAAAAAAATTAAAAAATATCAGTCTGGCAATATTTCTAACCAAACCAGGCTGAGATAGGCCGAGAAAGAAAAAAAAATTTTCGTTTCGAATTCCGTTCCTGCCCGACCAGGTATAGAGAATTCCCAAAAGAAATAGCAAAAAAATTCAACAAATTAAAGAACATCATTCTAGCAATATTTCTATCCAAACTGGGCTGAGATAGGCCAAGAAAAAGAGAAAAAAAAAAATTTGTTTCGAATTCAATTCCTACCCGACTCGAGATAGAAAAATTCCAAAAAAATAGCGAAAAAATTTCAAAATATTAAAAAACTCCATTCCGACATTATTTCCATTTAAACCGGGTTTAGGTAGACGGAGAAAGAGAAAAAAAAAAAGTTTCATTTCGAATTCCATTCCTGCCCGACCCAGGATAGAAAATTTCCAAAAAAATAGCAAAAAAATGCAAAAAATTAAAAAAAACACCATTCCGACATTATTCTATCCAAACTGGGCTGAGACAGGCCGAGAAAGAGAGACAAAAAGTTACGTTCCGAATTTCGTTCCTTCCCAACCAGGTATAGAGAATTCCCAAAAAAGTAGCAAAAATAAAATCAAAAATTTAAAAAACAACATTCTGGCGTTATTTTAATCAAAACCGGACTGAGATAGGCCACGAAAGAGGAAAAAAAAAAAATTTTAGTTCCAAATTCGGTCCCTACCCAACCCGAGCTAGAAAATTCCAAAAACAAATTGCAAAAAAATTCAAAAAATTGAAAAATATCAGTCTGGCAATATTTCTAACCAAACCAGGCTCAGATAGGCCGAGAAAGAAAAAAAAAAAATTCGTTTCAATTTCCGTTACTACCCGACCAGGGATAGAGAATTCCAAAAAAAATAGCAAAAAAATTCAAAAAAATAAAAAACATTATTCCCGCAATATTTCTTCCAAAACCGGGCTAAGACGAGAAAGAGAGCAAAAAATTTTAGTTTCAAATTTCGTTCCTGCCCGACCCAGGATAGGAAATTTCTTAAAAAATAGCAAAAAAAAAAAAAAAAAAAAAAAAAAACCATTCCGACATTATTTCTATCCAAACCGGGTTTAGATAGATGGAGAAAGAAAAAAAAAAAAAAATTTCGTTTCGAATTCTGTTCCAGCCTGACCCAGGATAGAAAATTTCTAAAAAATAGCAAAAAAATTCAAAAAATTAAAAAACACCATTCCGACATTGTTTCTATCCAAACCAGGCTGAGATAGGCCGAGAAAGAGAAAAAAAAAAATTCATTCCGAATTTCGTTCCTACCCGACTCGTAATAGAGAATTCGCAAAAAAATATCGAAAAATTAAAAAACATCATTCCGACAATATTTATATCCATACCGGCCTGAGATTGGCCGAAAAAGAGAAAAAAAAAAAATTCATTCCGAATTTCGTTCCTACCCGACCCCTAATAGAGAATTCGCAAAAAAATAACAAAAAAATTCAGAAAATTAAAAAACATCATTCCGACAATATTTTTATCCATACCGGCCTGAGATAGGCCGAAAAAGAGAGAATAAAATTTTCGTTCCGAATTCCGTTCCTTCCCGACCAGGGATAGAGAATTCCAAAAAATATAGCAAAAAAAATCAAAAATTTCAAAACATCATTCTGGCAATATTTCTATCCAGACTGGGCTGAGATAAGCCGAGAAAGAGAGAGATAATTTTCGTTTCGAATTCCGTTCCAAACAGACCCGTAATAGAGAAATCGCAAAAAATTATCAAGAAAAAATTCAAAAAATTAAAAAACATCATTGTGCTATTATTTCTATCCAAACCGGGCTGAGATAGACTATGAAAGAGAAAAAAAAAAAATTGTTCCGAAATCCGTTCCAACCCGACCCGAGATAGAAAATTCCAAAAAAAATAGCAAAAAAATTAAACAAAATCATTTCGACAATATTTCTATGAAAACCAAACTGAGAAAGGCTGAGAAAGAGAAAAAAAAAATTTGTTCCGAATTCGGTTCCTACCAGACTCGGAATAGAGAATTCCAAAAAAAATAGCAAAAAAATTAAAAAACATCATTCTGGCATTATTTCTATCAAAACCAAACTGAGATAGACCATAAAAAAAAAAAAAAAAAAAAAAAAAAAAAAAAAAAAAAAAAAAAAAAAAAACGAGATAGAAAATTTCAAAAAAAAAAAGCAAAAAAATTAAAAAATATCAGTCCGGCAATATTTCTAACCAAACCAGGCTGAGATAGGCCGAGAAAGAAAAAAAAAATTTCGTTTCGAATTCCGTTCCTACCCGACCAGGTATAGAGAATTCCCAAAAGAAATAGCAAAAAAATTCAACAAATTAAAAAACATCATTCTAGCAATATTTCTATCCAAACTGGGCTGAGATAGGCCAAGAAAAAGAGAAAAAAAAAATTTGTTTCGAATTCAATTCCTACCCGACCCGAGATAGAAAAATTCCAAAAAAATAGCGAAAAAATTTCAAAATATAAAAAAACTCCATTCCGACATTATTTCCATTTAAACCGGGTTTAGGTAGACGGAGAAAGAGAAAAAAAAAAGTTTCGTTTCGAATTCCATTCCTGCCCGACCCAGGATAGAAAATTTCCAAAAAAATAGCAAAAAAATGCAAAAAATTAAAAAAAACACCATTCCGATATTATTTCTATCCAAACTGGGCTGAGACAGGCCGAGAAAGAGAGACAAAAAGTTACGTTCCGAATTTCGTTCCTTCCCAACCAGGGATAGAGAATTCCCAAAAAAGTAGCAAAAATAAAATCAAAAATTTAAAAAACAACATTCTGGCGTTATTTTAATCAAAACCGGACTGAGATAGGCCACGAAAGAGAAAAAAAAAAAAAAAATTTAGTTTCAAATTCGGTTCCTACCCAACCCGAGCTAGAAAATTCCAAAAACAAACTGCAAAAAAATTCAAAAAATTGAAAAATATCAGTCTGGCAATATTTCTAACCAAACCAGGCTCAGATAGGCCGAGAAAGAAAAAAAAAAAAAAATTTGTTTCAATTTCCGTTACTACCCGACCAGGGATAGAGAATTTCAAAAAAAAATAGCAAAAAAATTCAAAAAAATAAAAAACATTATTCCAGCAATATTTCTTCCAAAACCGGGCTAAGATAAGACGAGAAAGAGAGCAAAAGATTTTAGTTTCAAATTTCGTTCCTGCCCGACCCAGGATATGAAATTTCTAAAAAAATAGCAAAAAAAAAAAAAAAAAAAAAACCATTCCGACATTATTTCTATCCAAACCGGGTTTAGATAGATGGAGAAAGATAAAAAAAAAAAAATTTCGTTTCGAATTCTGTTCCAGCCTGACCCAGGATAGAAAATTTCCAAAAAAATAGCAAAAAAATTCAAAAAATTAAAAAACACCATTCCGACATTGTTTCTATCCAAACCAGGCTGAGATAGGCCGAGAAAGAGAAAAAAAAAAATTCATTCCGAATTTCGTTCCTACCCGACTCGTAATAGAGAATTCGCAAAAAAATATCGAAAAATTAAAAAACATCATTCCGACAATATTTATATCCATACCGGCCTGAGATAGGCCGAAAAAGAGAAAAAAAAAAAATTCATTCCGAATTTCGGTCCTACCCGACCCCTAATAGAGAATTCGCAAAAAAATAACAAAAAAAATTCAGAAAACTAAAAAACATCATTCCGACAATATTTCTATCCATACCGGCCTGAGATAGGCCGAAAAAGAGAGAATAAAATTTTCGTTCCGAATTCCGTTCCTTCCCGACCAGGGATAGAGAATTCCAAAAAATATAGCAAAAAAAATCAAAAATTTCAAAAACATCATTCTGGCAATATTTCTACCCAGACTGGGCTGAGATAAGCCGAGAAAGAGAGAGATAATTTTCGTTTCGAATTCCGTTCCAAACAGACCCGTAATAGAGAAATCGCAAAAAATTATCAAAAAAAATTCAAAAAATTAAAAAACATCATTGTGCTATTATTTCTATCCAAACCGGGCTGAGATAGACTATGAAAGAAAAAAAAAAAAAAATTAGTTCCGAAATCCGTTCCAACCCGACCCGGGATAGAAAATTCCAAAAAAAATTGTAAAAAAATTAAACAAAATCATTTCGACAATATTTCTATCAAAACCAAACTGAGAAAGGCTGAGAAAGAGAAAAAAAAAATTTGTTCCGAATTCGGTTCCTACCAGACTCGGAATAGAGAATTCCAAAAAAAATAGCAAAAAAATTAAAAAACATCATTCTGGCATTATTTCTATCAAAACCAACTGAGATAGGCCATAAAAAAAAAAAAAAAAAAAAAAAAAAAAAAAAAAAAAAATCGCGCTAGAAAATTTCAAAAAAAAAAGCAAAAAAATTAAAAAATATCAGTCTGGCAATATTTCTAACCAAACCAGGCTGAGATAGGCCGAGAAAGAAAAAAAAATTTTCGTTTCGAATTCCTTTCCTACCCGACCAGGTATAGAGAATTCCCAAAAGAAATAGCAAAAAAATTCAACAAATTAAAAAACATTATTCTAGCAATATTTCTATCCAAACTGGGCTGAGATAGGCCAAGAAAAAGAGAAAAAAAAAAATTTGTTTCGAATTCAATTCCTACCCGACCCGAGATAGAAAATTTCAAAATATTAAAAAACTCCATTCCGACATTATTTCCATTTAAACCGGGTTTAGGTAGACGGAGAAAGAGAAAAAAAAAAGTTTCGTTTCGAATTCCATTCCTGCCCGACCCAGGATAGAAAATTTCCAAAAAAATAGCAAAAAAATCCAAAAAATTAAAAAAAACACCATTCCGACATTATTTCTATCCAAACTGGGCTGAGACAGGCCGAGAAAGAGAGACAAAAACTTACGTTCCGAATTTCGTTCCTTCCCAACCAGGGATAGAGAATTCCCAAAAAAGTAGCAAAAATAAAATCAAAAATTTAAAAAACAACATTCTGGCGTTATTTTAATCAAAACCGGACTGAGATAGGCCACGAAAGAGAAAAAAAAAAAAAATTTAGTTCCAAATTCGGTTCCTACCCAACCCGAGCTAGAAAATTCCAATAACAAATTGCAAAAACATTCAAAAAATTGAAAAATATCAGTCTGGCAATATTTCTAACCAAACCAGGCTCAGATAGGCCGAGAAAGAAAAAAAAAAAATTCGTTTCAATTTCCGTAACTACCCGACCAGGGATAGAGAATTCCAAAAAAAAATAGCAAAAAAATTCAAAAAAATAAAAAACATTATTCCAGCAATATTTCTTCCAAAACCGGGCTAAGATAAGACGAGAAAGAGAGCAAAAAATTTTAGTTTCAAATTTCGTTCCTGCCCGACCTAGGATAGGAAATTTCTAAAAAAATAGCAAAAAAAAAAAAAAAAAAAAAACCATTCCGACATTATTTCTATCCAAACCGGGTTTAGATAGATGGAGAAAGATAAAAAAAAAAAAGTTTCGTTTCGAATTCTGTTCCAGCCTGACCCAGGATAGAAAATTTCCAAAAAAATAGCAAAAAAATTCAAAAAATTAAAAAACACCATTCCGACATTGTTTCTATCCAAACCAGGCTGAGATAGGCCGAGAAAGAGAAAAAAAAAATTCATTCCGAATTTCGTTCCTACCCGACTCGTAATAGAGAATTCGCAAAAAAATATCAAAAAATTAAAAAACATCATTCCGACAATATTTATATCCATACCGGCCTGAGATAGGCCGAAAAAGAGAAAAAAAAAAATTCATTCCGAATTTCGTTCCTACCCGACCCCTAATAGAGAATTCGCAAAAAAATAACAAAAAAAATTCAGAAAATTAAAAAACATCATTCCGACAATATTTTTATCCATACCGGCCTGAGATAGGCCGAAAAAGAGAGAATAAAATTTTCGTTCCGAATTCCGTTCCTTCCCGACCAGGGATAGAGAATTCCAAAAAATATAGCAAAAAAAATCAAAAATTTCAAAAACATCATTCTGGCAATATTTCTATCCAGACTGGGCTGAGATAAGCCGAGAAAGAGAGAGATAATTTTCGTTTCGAATTCCGTTCCAAACAGACCCGTAATAGAGAAATCGCAAAAAATTATCAAAAAAAATTCAAAAAATTAAAAAACATCATTGTGCTATTATTTCTATCCAAACCGGGCTGAGATAGACTATGAAAGAGAAAAAAAAAAAATTGTTCCGAAATCCGTTCCAACCCGACCCGGGATAGAAAATTCCAAAAAAAATAGCAAAAAAATTAAACAAAATCATTTCGACAATATTTCTATCAAAACCAAACTGAGAAAGGCTGAGAAAGAGAAAAAAAAAAATTTGTTCCGAATTCGGTTCCTACCAGACTCGGAATAGAGAATTCCAAAAAAAATAGCAAAAAAATTAAAAAACATCATTCTGGCATTATTTCTATCAAAACCAAACTGAGATAGGCCATAAAAAAAAATAATAAAAAAAAAAAAAAACGCGCTAGAAAATTTCAAAAAAAAAAAGCAAAAAAATTAAAAAATATCAGTCTGGCAATATTTCTAACCAAACCAGGCTGAGATAGGCCGAGAAAGAAAAAAAAATTTTCGTTTCGAATTCCGTTCCTACCCGACCAGGTATAGAGAATTCCCAAAAGAAATAGCAAAAAAATTCAACAAATTAAAGAACATCATTCTAGCAATATTTCTATCCAAACTGGGCTGAGATAGGCCAAGAAAAAGAGAAAAAAAAAAATTTGTTTCGAATTCAATTCCTACCCGACTCGAGATAGAAAAATTCCAAAAAAATAGCGAAAAAATTTCAAAATATTAAAAAACTCCATTCCGACATTATTTCCATTTAAACCGGGTTTAGGTAGACGGAGAAAGAGAAAAAAAAAAAAGTTTCATTTCGAATTCCATTCCTGCCCGACCCAGGATAGAAAATTTCCAAAAAAATAGCAAAAAAATGCAAAAAATTAAAAAAAACACCATTCCGACATTATTCTATCCAAACTGGGCTGAGACAGGCCGAGAAAGAGAGACAAAAAGTTACGTTCCGAATTTCGTTCCTTCCCAACCAGGTATAGAGAATTCCCAAAAAAGTAGCAAAAATAAAATCAAAAATTTAAAAAACAACATTCTGGCGTTATTTTAATCAAAACCGGACTGAGATAGGCCACGAAAGAGAAAAAAAAAAAAAAATTTTAGTTCCAAATTCGGTTCCTACCCAACCCGAGCTAGAAAATTCCAAAAACAAATTGCAAAAAAATTCAAAAAATTGAAAAATATCAGTCTGGCAATATTTCTAACCAAACCAGGCTCAGATAGGCCGAGAAAGAAAAAAAAAAATTCGTTTCAATTTCCGTTACTACCCGACCAGGGATAGAGAATTCCAAAAAAAATAGCAAAAAAATTCAAAAAAATAAAAAACATTATTCCAGCAATATTTCTTCCAAAACCGGGCTAAGACGAGAAAGAGAGCAAAAAATTTTAGTTTCAAATTTCGTTCCTGCCCGACCCAGGATAGGAAATTTCTTAAAAAATAGCAAAAAAAAAAAAAAAAAAAAAAAAACCATTCCGACATTATTTCTATCCAAACCGGGTTTAGATAGATGGAGAAAGAAAAAAAAAAAAAAATTCGTTTCGAATTCTGTTCCAGCCTGACCCAGGATAGAAAATTTCCAAAAAAATAGCAAAAAAATTCAAAAAATTAAAAAACACCATTCCGACATTGTTTCTATCCAAACCAGGCTGAGATAGGCCGAGAAAGAGAAAAAAAAAAATTCATTCCGAATTTCGTTCCTACCCGACTCGTAATAGAGAATTCGCAAAAAAATATCGAAAAATTAAAAAACATCATTCCGACAATATTTATATCCATACCGGCCTGAGATTGGCCGAAAAAGAGAAAAAAAAAAAATTCATTCCGAATTTCGTTCCTACCCGACCCCTAATAGAGAATTCGCAAAAAAATAACAAAAAAATTCAGAAAATTAAAAAACATCATTCCGACAATATTTTTATCCATACCGGCCTGAGATAGGCCGAAAAAGAGAGAATAAAATTTTCGTTCCGAATTCCGTTCCTTCCCGACCAGGGATAGAGAATTCCAAAAAATATAGCAAAAAAAATCAAAAATTTCAAAACATCATTCTGGCAATATTTCTATCCAGACTGGGCTGAGATAAGCCGAGAAAGAGAGAGATAATTTTCGTTTCGAATTCCGTTCCAAACAGACCCGTAATAGAGAAATCGCAAAAAATTATCAAGAAAAAATTCAAAAAATTAAAAAACATCATTGTGCTATTATTTCTATCCAAACCGGGCTGAGATAGACTATGAAAGAGAAAAAAAAAAAATTGTTCCGAAATCCGTTCCAACCCGACCCGAGATAGAAAATTCCAAAAAAAATAGCAAAAAAATTAAACAAAATCATTTCGACAATATTTCTATCAAAACCAAACTGAGAAAGGCTGAGAAAGAGAAAAAAAAAATTTGTTCCGAATTCGGTTCCTACCAGACTCGGAATAGAGAATTCCAAAAAAAATAGCAAAAAAATTAAAAAACATCATTCTGGCATTATTTCTATCAAAACCAAACTGAGATAGACCATAAAAAAAAAAAAAAAAAAAAAAAAAAAAAAAAAAAAAAAAAATACGAGATAGAAAATTTCAAAAAAAAAAAGCAAAAAAATTAAAAAATATCAGTCCGGCAATATTTCTAACCAAACCAGGCTGAGATAGGCCGAGAAAGAAAAAAAAAATTTCGTTTCGAATTCCGTTCCTACCCGACCAGGTATAGAGAATTCCCAAAAGAAATAGCAAAAAAATTCAACAAATTAAAAAACATCATTCTAGCAATATTTCTATCCAAACTGGGCTGAGATAGGCCAAGAAAAAGAGAAAAAAAAAAATTTGTTTCGAATTCAATTCCTACCCGACCCGAGATAGAAAAATTCCAAAAAAATAGCGAAAAAATTTCAAAATATAAAAAAACTCCATTCCGACATTATTTCCATTTAAACCGGGTTTAGGTAGACGGAGAAAGAGAAAAAAAAAAGTTTCGTTTCGAATTCCATTCCTGCCCGACCCAGGATAGAAAATTTCCAAAAAAATAGCAAAAAAATGCAAAAAATTAAAAAAAACACCATTCCGATATTATTTCTATCCAAACTGGGCTGAGACAGGCCGAGAAAGAGAGACAAAAAGTTACGTTCCGAATTTCGTTCCTTCCCAACCAGGGATAGAGAATTCCCAAAAAAGTAGCAAAAATAAAATCAAAAATTTAAAAAACAACATTCTGGCGTTATTTTAATCAAAACCGGACTGAGATATGCCACGAAAGAGAAAAAAAAAAAAAAATTTAGTTTCAAATTCGGTTCCTACCCAACCCGAGCTAGAAAATTCCAAAAACAAACTGCAAAAAAATTCAAAAAATTGAAAAATATCAGTCTGGCAATATTTCTAACCAAACCAGGCTCAGATAGGCCGAGAAAGAAAAAAAAAAAAAAATTTGTTTCAATTTCCGTTACTACCCGACCAGGGATAGAGAATTCCAAAAAAAAATAGCAAAAAAATTCAAAAAAATAAAAAACATTATTCCAGCAATATTTCTTCCAAAACCGGGCTAAGATAAGACGAGAAAGAGAGCAAAAGATTTTAGTTTCAAATTTCGTTCCTGCCCGACCCAGGATATGAAATTTCTAACAAAATAGCAAAAAAAAAAAAAAAAAAAAAAACCATTCCGACATTATTTCTATCCAAACTGGGCTGAGACAGGCCGAGAAAGAGAGACAAAAAGTTACGTTCCGAATTTCGTTCCTTCCCAACCAGGGATAGAGAATTCCCAAAAAAGTAGCAAAAATAAAATCAAAAATTTTAAAAACAACATTCTGGCGTTATTTTAATCAAAACCGGACTGAGATAGGCCACGAAAGAGAAAAAAAAAAAATTTAGTTCCAAATTCGGTTCCTACCCAACCCGAGCTAGAAAATTCCAAAAACAAATTGCAAAAAAATTCAAAAAATTGAAAAATATCAGTCTGGCAATATTTCTAACCAAACCAGGCTCAGATAGGCCGAGAAAGAAAAAAAAAAAAAATTTGTTTCAATTTCCGTTACTACCCGACCAGGGATAGAGAATTCCAAAAAAAAATAGCAAAAAAATTCAAAAATATCAGTCCGGCAATATTTCTAACCAAACCAGGCTGAGATAGGCCGAGAAAGAAAAAAAAATTTTCGTTTCGAATTCCGTTCCTACCCGACCAGGTATAGAGAATTCCAAAAATAAATAGCAAAAAAATTCAACAAATTAAAAAACATCATTCTAGCAATATTTCTATCCAAACTGGGCTGAGATAGGCCAAGAAAAAGAGAAAAAAAAAAATTTGTTTCGAATTCAATTCCTACCCGACCCGAGATAGAAAAATTCCAAAAAAATAGCGAAAAAATTTCAAAATATTAAAAAACTCCATTCCGACATTATTTCCATTTAAACCGGGTTTAGGTAGACGGAGAAAGAGAAAAAAAAAAAAGTTTCGTTTCGAATACCATTCCTGCCGATCCATGATAGAAAATTTCCAAAAAAATAGCAAAAAAATGCAAAAAATTAAAAAAAACTCCATTCCGACATTATTTCTATCCAAACTGGGCTGAGACAGGCCGAGAAAGAGAGACAAAAAGTTACGTTCCGAATTTCGTTCCTTCCCAACCAGGGATAGAGAATTCCCAAAAAAGTAGCAAAAATAAAATCAAAAATTTTAAAAACAACATTCTGGCGTTATTTTAATCAAAACCGGACTGAGATAGGCCACGAAAGAGAAAAAAAAAAATTTTAGTTCCAAATTCGGTTCCTACCCAACCCGAGCTAGAAAATTCCAAAAACAAATTGCAAAAAAATTCAAAAAATTGAAAAATATCAGTCTGGCAATATTTCTAACCAAACCAGGCTCAGATAGGCCGAGAAAGAAAAAAAAAAAAAAATTTGTTTCAATTTCCGTTACTACCCGACCAGGGATAGAGAATTCCAAAAAAAAATAGCAAAAAAATTCAAAAAAATAAAAAACATTATTCCAGCAATATTTCTTCCAAAACCGGGCTAAGATAAGACGAGAAAGAGAGCAAAAGATTTTAGTTTCAAATTTCGTTCCTGCCCGACCCAGGATATGAAATTTCTAAAAAAATAGCAAAAAAAAAAAAAAAAAAAAAAACCATTCCGACATTATTTCTATCCAAACCGGGTTTAGATAGATGGAGAAAGAAAAAAAAAAAAAAAATTTCGTTTCGAATTCTGTTCCAGCCTGACCCAGGATAGAAAATTTCCAAAAAAATAGCAAAAAAATTCAAAAAATTAAAAAACACCATTCCGACATTGTTTCTATCCAAACCAGGCTGAGATAGGCCGAGAAAGAGAAAAAAAAAATTCATTCCGAATTTCGTTCCTACCCGACTCGTAATAGAGAATTCGCAAAAAAATATCAAAAAATTAAAAAACATCATTCCGACAATATTTATATCCATACCGGCCTGAGATTGGCCGAAAAAGAGAAAAAAAAAAAATTCATTCCGAATTTCGTTTCTACCCGACCCCTAATAGAGAATTCGCAAAAAAATAACAAAAAAATTCAGAAAATTAAAAAACATCATTCCGACAATATTTCTATCCATACCGGCCTGAGATAGGCCGAAAAAGAGAGAATAAAATTTTCGTTCCCAATTCCGTTCCTTCCCAACCAGGGATAGAGAATTCCAAAAAATATAGCAAAAAAAATCAAAAATTTCAAAAACATCATTCTGGCAATATTTCTATCCAGACTGGGCTGAGATAAGCCGAGAAAGAGAGAGATAATTTTCGTTTCGAATTCCGTTCCAAACAGACCCGTAATAGAGAAATCGCAAAAAATTATAAAAAAAAATTCAAAAAATTGAAAAACATCATTGTGCTATTATTTCTATCCAAACCGGGCTGAGATAGACTATCAAAGACAAAAAAAAAAAAAATTAGTTCCGAAATCCGTTCCAACCCGACCCGGGATAGAAAATTCCAAAAAAAATAGCAAAAAAATTAAACAAAATCATTTCGACAATATTTCTATCAAAACCAAACTGAGAAAGGCTGAGAAAGAGAAAAAAAAAAAAATTGTTCCGAATTCGGTTCCTACCAGACTCGGAATAGAGAATTCCAAAAAAAATAGCAAAAAAATTAAAAAACATCATTCTGGCATTATTTCTATCAAAACCAAACTGAGATAGGCCATAAAAAAAAAAAAAAAAAAAAAAAAAAAAAAAAAAAAAAGCCCTAGAAAATTTCAAAAAAAAAAGCAAAAAAATTAAAAAATATCAGTCTGGCAATATTTCTAACCAAACCAGGCTGAGATAGGCCGAGAAAGAAAAAAAAATTTTCGTTTCGAATTCCGTTCCTACCCGACCAGGTATAGAGAATTCCAAAAATAAATAGCAAAAAAATTCAACAAATTAAAAAACATCATTCTAGCAATATTTCTATCCAAACTGGGCTGAGATAGGCCAAGAAAAAGAGAAAAAAAAAAATTTGTTTCGAATTCAATTCCTACCCGACCCAAGATAGAAAAATTCCAAAAAAATAGCGAAAAAATTTCAAAATATTAAAAAACTCCATTCCGACATTATTTCCATTTAAACCGGGTTTAGGTAGACGGAGAAAGAGAAAAAAAAAAAAGTTTCGTTTCGAATACCATTCCTGCCGATCCATGATAGAAAATTTCCAAAAAAATAGCAAAAAAATGCAAAAAATTAAAAAAAACTCCATTCCGACATTATTTCTATCCAAACTGGGCTGAGACAGGCCGAGAAAGAGAGACAAAAAGTTACGTTCCGAATTTCGTTCCTTCCCAACCAGGGATAGAGAATTCCCAAAAAAGTAGCAAAAATAAAATCAAAAATTTTAAAAACAACATTCTGGCGTTATTTTAATCAAAACCGGACTGAGATAGGCCACGAAAGAGAAAAAAAAAAATTTTAGTTCCAAATTCGGTTCCTACCCAACCCGAGCTAGAAAATTCCAAAAACAAATTGCAAAAAAATTCAAAAAATTGAAAAATATCAGTCTGGCAATATTTCTAACCAAACCAGGCTCAGATAGGCCGAGAAAGAAAAAAAAAAAAAAATTTGTTTCAATTTCCGTTACTACCCGACCAGGGATAGAGAATTCCAAAAAAAAATAGCAAAAAAATTCAAAAAAATAAAAAACATTATTCCAGCAATATTTCTTCCAAAACCGGGCTAAGATAAGACGAGAAAGAGAGCAAAAGATTTTAGTTTCAAATTTCGTTCCTGCCCGACCCAGGATATGAAATTTCTAAAAAAATAGCAAAAAAAAAAAAAAAAAAAAAAACCATTCCGACATTATTTCTATCCAAACCGGGTTTAGATAGATGGAGAAAGATAAAAAAAAAAAAATTTCGTTTCGAATTCTGTTCCAGCCTGACCCAGGATAGAAAATTTCCAAAAAAATAGCAAAAAAATTCAAAAAATTAAAAAACACCATTCCGACATTGTTTCTATCCAAACCAGGCTGAGATAGGCCGAGAAAGAGAAAAAAAAAAATTCATTCCGAATTTCGTTCCTACCCGACTCGTAATAGAGAATTCGCAAAAAAATATCAAAAAATTAAAAAACATCATTCCGACAATATTTATATCCATACCGGCCTGAGATAGGCCGAAAAAGAGAAAAAAAAAAAATTCATTCCGAATTTCGTTCCTACCCGACCCCTAATAGAGAATTCGCAAAAAAATAACAAAAAAATTCAGAAAACTAAAAAACATCATTCCGACAATATTTCTATCCATACCGGCCTGAGATAGGCCGAAAAAGAGAGAATAAAATTTTCGTTCCGAATTCCGTTCCTTCCCGACCAGGGATAGAGAATTCCAAAAAATATAGCAAAAAAAATCAAAAATTTCAAAAACATCATTCTGGCAATATTTCTACCCAGACTGGGCTGAGATAAGCCGAGAAAGAGAGAGATAATTTTCGTTTCGAATTCCGTTCCAAACAGACCCGTAATAGAGAAATCGCAAAAAATTATCAAAAAAAATTCAAAAAATTAAAAAACATCATTGTGCTATTATTTCTATCCAAACCGGGCTGAGATAGACTATGAAAGAAAAAAAAAAAAAATAGTTCCGAAATCCGTTCCAACCCGACCCGGGATAGAAAATTCCAAAAAAAATTGTAAAAAAATTAAACAAAATCATTTCGACAATATTTCTATCAAAACCAAACTGAGAAAGGCTGAGAAAGAGAAAAAAAAAATTTGTTCCGAATTCGGTTCCTACCAGACTCGGAATAGAGAATTCCAAAAAAAATAGCAAAAAAATCAAAAAACATCATTCTGGCATTATTTCTATCAAAACCAACTGAGATAGGCCATAAAAAAAAAAAAAAAAAAAAAAAAAAAAAATCGCTTTAGAAAATTTCAAAAAAAAAAAGCAAAAAAATTAAAAAATATCAGTCTGGCAATATTTCTAACCAAACCAGGCTGAGATAGGCCGAGAAAGAAAAAAAAATTTTCGTTTCGAATTCCGTTCCTACCCGACCAGGTATAGAGAATTCCAAAAATAAATAGCAAAAAAATTCAACAAATTAAAAAACATCATTCTAGCAATATTTCTATCCAAACTGGGCTGAGATAGGCCAAGAAAAAGAGAAAAAAAAAAATTTGTTTCGAATTCAATTCCTACCCGACCCGAGATAGAAAAATTCCAAAAAAATAGCGAAAAAATTTCAAAATATTAAAAAACTCCATTCCGACATTATTTCCATTTAAACAGGGTTTAGGTAGACGGAGAAAGAGAAAAAAAAAAAGTTTCGTTTCGAATACCATTCCTGCCGATCCATGATAGAAAATTTCCAAAAAAATAGCAAAAAAATGCAAAAAATTAAAAAAAACTCCATTCCGACATTATTTCTATCCAAACTGGGCTGAGACAGGCCGAGAAAGAGAGACAAAAAGTTACGTTCCGAATTTCGTTCCTTCCCAACCAGGGATAGAGAATTCCCAAAAAAGTAGCAAAAATAAAATCAAAAATTTTAAAAACAACATTCTGGCGTTATTTTAATCAAAACCGGACTGAGATAGGCCACGAAAGAGAAAAAAAAAAAATTTAGTTCCAAATTCGGTTCCTACCCAACCCGAGCTAGAAAATTCCAAAAACAAATTGCAAAAAAATTCAAAAAATTGAAAAATATCAGTCTGGCAATATTTCTAACCAAACCAGGCTCAGATAGGCCGAGAAAGAAAAAAAAAAAAAAATTTGTTTCAATTTCCGTTACTACCCGACCAGGGATAGAGAATTCCAAAAAAAAATAGCAAAAAAATTCAAAAAAATAAAAAACATTATTCCAGCAATATTTCTTCCAAAACCGGGCTAAGATAAGACGAGAAAGAGAGCAAAAGATTTTAGTTTCAAATTTCGTTCCTGCCCGACCCAGGATATGAAATTTCTAAAAAAATAGCAAAAAAAAAAAAAAAAAAAAAAACCATTCCGACATTATTTCTATCCAAACCGGGTTTAGATAGATGGAGAAAGATAAAAAAAAAAAAATTTCGTTTCGAATTCTGTTCCAGCCTGACCCAGGATAGAAAATTTCCAAAAAAATAGCAAAAAAATTCAAAAAATTAAAAAACACCATTCCGACATTGTTTCTATCCAAACCAGGCTGAGATAGGCCGAGAAAGAGAAAAAAAAAAATTCATTCCGAATTTCGTTCCTACCCGACTCGTAATAGAGAATTCGCAAAAAAATATCAAAAAATTAAAAAACATCATTCCGACAATATTTATATCCATACCGGCCTGAGATAGGCCGAAAAAGAGAAAAAAAAAAAATTCATTCCGAATTTCGTTCCTACCCGACCCCTAATAGAGAATTCGCAAAAAAATAACAAAAAAATTCAGAAAACTAAAAAACATCATTCCGACAATATTTCTATCCATACCGGCCTGAGATAGGCCGAAAAAGAGAGAATAAAATTTTCGTTCCGAATTCCGTTCCTTCCCGACCAGGGATAGAGAATTCCAAAAAATATAGCAAAAAAAATCAAAAATTTCAAAAACATCATTCTGGCAATATTTCTACCCAGACTGGGCTGAGATAAGCCGAGAAAGAGAGAGATAATTTTCGTTTCGAATTCCGTTCCAAACAGACCCGTAATAGAGAAATCGCAAAAAATTATCAAAAAAAATTCAAAAAATTAAAAAACATCATTGTGCTATTATTTCTATCCAAACCGGGCTGAGATAGACTATGAAAGAAAAAAAAAAAAATTAGTTCCGAAATCCGTTCCAACCCGACCCGGGATAGAAAATTCCAAAAAAAATTGTAAAAAAATTAAACAAAATCATTTCGACAATATTTCTATCAAAACCAAACTGAGAAAGGCTGAGAAAGAGAAAAAAAAAATTTGTTCCGAATTCGGTTCCTACCAGACTCGGAATAGAGAATTCCAAAAAAAATCAAAAAACATCATTCTGGCATTATTTCTATCAAAACCAACTGAGATAGGCCATAAAAAAAAAAAAAAAAAAAAAAAAAAAAAAAAAATCGCTTTAGAAAATTTCAAAAAAAAAAAGCAAAAAAATTAAAAAATATCAGTCTGGCAATATTTCTAACCAAACCAGGCTGAGATAGGCCGAGAAAGAAAAAAAAATTTTCGTTTCGAATTCCGTTCCTACCCGACCAGGTATAGAGAATTCCAAAAATAAATAGCAAAAAAATTCAACAAATTAAAAAACATCATTCTAGCAATATTTCTATCCAAACTGGGCTGAGATAGGCCAAGAAAAAGAGAAAAAAAAAAATTTGTTTCGAATTCAATTCCTACCCGACCCGAGATAGAAAAATTCCAAAAAAATAGCGAAAAAATTTCAAAATATTAAAAAACTCCATTCCGACATTATTTCCATTTAAACAGGGTTTAGGTAGACGGAGAAAGAGAAAAAAAAAAAGTTTCGTTTCGAATACCATTCCTGCCGATCCATGATAGAAAATTTCCAAAAAAATAGCAAAAAAATGCAAAAAATTAAAAAAAACTCCATTCCGACATTATTTCTATCCAAACTGGGCTGAGACAGGCCGAGAAAGAGAGACAAAAAGTTACGTTCCGAATTTCGTTCCTTCCCAACCAGGGATAGAGAATTCCCAAAAAAGTAGCAAAAATAAAATCAAAAATTTTAAAAACAACATTCTGGCGTTATTTTAATCAAAACCGGACTGAGATAGGCCACGAAAGAGAAAAAAAAAAAATTTAGTTCCAAATTCGGTTCCTACCCAACCCGAGCTAGAAAATTCCAAAAACAAATTGCAAAAAAATTCAAAAAATTGAAAAATATCAGTCTGGCAATATTTCTAACCAAACCAGGCTCAGATAGGCCGAGAAAGAAAAAAAAAAAAAAATTTGTTTCAATTTCCGTTACTACCCGACCAGGGATAGAGAATTCCAAAAAAAAATAGCAAAAAAATTCAAAAAAATAAAAAACATTATTCCAGCAATATTTCTTCCAAAACCGGGCTAAGATAAGACGAGAAAGAGAGCAAAAGATTTTAGTTTCAAATTTCGTTCCTGCCCGACCCAGGATATGAAATTTCTAAAAAAATAGCAAAAAAAAAAAAAAAAAAAAAAACCATTCCGACATTATTTCTATCCAAACCGGGTTTAGATAGATGGAGAAAGATAAAAAAAAAAAAATTTCGTTTCGAATTCTGTTCCAGCTTGACCCAGGATAGAAAATTTCCAAAAAAATAGCAAAAAAATTCAAAAAATTAAAAAACACCATTCCGACATTGTTTCTATCCAAACCAGGCTGAGATAGGCCGAGAAAGAGAAAAAAAAAAATTCATTCCGAATTTCGTTCCTACCCGACTCGTAATAGAGAATTCGCAAAAAAATATCAAAAAATTAAAAAACATCATTCCGACAATATTTATATCCATACCGGCCTGAGATAGGCCGAAAAAGAGAAAAAAAAAAAATTCATTCCGAATTTCGTTCCTACCCGACCCCTAATAGAGAATTCGCAAAAAAATAACAAAAAAATTCAGAAAACTAAAAAACATCATTCCGACAATATTTCTATCCATACCGGCCTGAGATAGGCCGAAAAAGAGAGAATAAAATTTTCGTTCCGAATTCCGTTCCTTCCCGACCAGGGATAGAGAATTCCAAAAAATATAGCAAAAAAAATCAAAAATTTCAAAAACATCATTCTGGCAATATTTCTACCCAGACTGGGCTGAGATAAGCCGAGAAAGAGAGAGATAATTTTCGTTTCGAATTCCGTTCCAAACAGACCCGTAATAGAGAAATCGCAAAAAATTATCAAAAAAAATTCAAAAAATTAAAAAACATCATTGTGCTATTATTTCTATCCAAACCGGGCTGAGATAGACTATGAAAGAAAAAAAAAAAAATTAGTTCCGAAATCCGTTCCAACCCGACCCGGGATAGAAAATTCCAAAAAAAATTGTAAAAAAATTAAACAAAATCATTTCGACAATATTTCTATCAAAACCAAACTGAGAAAGGCTGAGAAAGAGAAAAAAAAAATTTGTTCCGAATTCGGTTCCTACCAGACTCGGAATAGAGAATTCCAAAAAAAATAGCAAAAAAATCAAAAAACATCATTCTGGCATTATTTCTATCAAAACCAACTGAGATAGGCCATAAAAAAAAAAAAAAAAAAAAAAAAAATCGCTTTAGAAAATTTCAAAAAAAAAAAGCAAAAAAATTAAAAAATATTAGTCTGGCAATATTTCTAACCAAACCAGGCTGAGATAGGCCGAGAAAGAAAAAAAAATTTTCGTTTCGAATTCCGTTCCTACCCGACCAGGTATAGAGAATTCCAAAAATAAATAGCAAAAAAATTCAACAAATTAAAAAACATCATTCTAGCAATATTTCTATCCAAACTGGGCTGAGATAGGCCAAGAAAAAGAGAAAAAAAAAAATTTGTTTCGAATTCAATTCCTACCCGACCCGAGATAGAAAAATTCCAAAAAAATAGCGAAAAAATTTCAAAATATTAAAAAACTCCATTCCGACATTATTTCCATTTAAACAGGGTTTAGGTAGACGGAGAAAGAGAAAAAAAAAAAGTTTCGTTTCGAATACCATTCCTGCCGATCCATGATAGAAAATTTCCAAAAAAATAGCAAAAAAATGCAAAAAATTAAAAAAAACTCCATTCCGACATTATTTCTATCCAAACTGGGCTGAGACAGGCCGAGAAAGAGAGACAAAAAGTTACGTTCCGAATTTCGTTCCTTCCCAACCAGGGATAGAGAATTCCCAAAAAAGTAGCAAAAATAAAATCAAAAATTTTAAAAACAACATTCTGGCGTTATTTTAATCAAAACCGGACTGAGATAGGCCACGAAAGAGAAAAAAAAAAAATTTAGTTCCAAATTCGGTTCCTACCCAACCCGAGCTAGAAAATTCCAAAAACAAATTGCAAAAAAATTCAAAAAATTGAAAAATATCAGTCTGGCAATATTTCTAACCAAACCAGGCTCAGATAGGCCGAGAAAGAAAAAAAAAAAAAAATTTGTTTCAATTTCCGTTACTACCCGACCAGGGATAGAGAATTCCAAAAAAAAATAGCAAAAAAATTCAAAAATATCAGTCCGGCAATATTTCTAACCAAACCAGGCTGAGATAGGCCGAGAAAGAAAAAAAAAATTTCGTTTCGAATTCCGTTCCTACCCGACCAGGTATAGAGAATTCCCAAAAGAAATAGCAAAAAAATTCAACAAATTAAAAAACATCATTCTAGCAATATTTCTATCCAAACTGGGCTGAGATAGGCCAAGAAAAAGAGAAAAAAAAAAATTTGTTTCGAATTCAATTCCTACCCGACCCGAGATAGAAAAATTCCAAAAAAATAGCGAAAAAATTTCAAAATATAAAAAAACTCCATTCCGACATTATTTCCATTTAAACCGGGTTTAGGTAGACGGAGAAAGAGAAAAAAAAAAGTTTCGTTTCGAATTCCATTCCTGCCCGACCCAGGATAGAAAATTTCCAAAAAAATAGCAAAAAAATGCAAAAAATTAAAAAAAACACCATTCCGATATTATTTCTATCCAAACTGGGCTGAGACAGGCCGAGAAAGAGAGACAAAAAGTTACGTTCCGAATTTCGTTCCTTCCCAACCAGGGATAGAGAATTCCCAAAAAAGTAGCAAAAATAAAATCAAAAATTTAAAAAACAACATTCTGGCGTTATTTTAATCAAAACCGGACTGAGATAGGCCACGAAAGAGAAAAAAAAAAAAAAATTTAGTTCCAAATTCGGTTCCTACCCAACCCGAGCTAGAAAATTCCAAAAACAAATTGCAAAAAAATTCAAAAAATTGAAAAATATCAGTCTGGCAATATTTCTAACCAAACCAGGCTCAGATAGGCCGAGAAAGAAAAAAAAAAATTTCGTTTCAATTTCCGTAACTACCCGACCAGGGATAGAGAATTCCAAAAAAAAATAGCAAAAAAATTCAAAAAAATAAAAAACATTATTCCAGCAATATTTCTTCCAAAACCGGGCTAAGATAAGACGAGAAAGAGAGCAAAAAATTTTAGTTTCAAATTTCGTTCCTGCCCGACCCAGGATAGGAAATTTCTAAAAAAATAGCAAAAAAAAAAAAAAAAAAAAAACCATTCCGACATTATTTCTATCCAAACCGGGTTTTGATAGATGGAGAAAGAAAAAAAAAAAAAAAATTTCGTTTCGAATTCTGTTCCAGCCTGACCCAGGATAGAAAATTTCCAAAAAAATAGCAAAAAAATTCAAAAAATTAAAAAACACCATTCCGACATTGTTTCTATCCAAACCAGGCTGAGATAGGCCGAGAAAGAGAAAAAAAAAATTCATTCCGAATTTCGTTCCTACCCGACTCGTAATAGAGAATTCGCAAAAAAATATCAAAAAATTAAAAAACATCATTCCGACAATATTTATATCCATACCGGCCTGAGATTGGCCGAAAAAGAGAAAAAAAAAAAATTCATTCCGAATTTCGTTTCTACCCGACCCCTAATAGAGAATTCGCAAAAAAATAACAAAAAAATTCAGAAAATTAAAAAACATCATTCCGACAATATTTCTATCCATACCGGCCTGAGATAGGCCGAAAAAGAGAGAATAAAATTTTCGTTCCGAATTCCGTTCCTTCCCAACCAGGGATAGAGAATTCCAAAAAATATAGCAAAAAAAATCAAAAATTTCAAAAACATCATTCTGGCAATATTTCTATCCAGACTGGGCTGAGATAAGCCGAGAAAGAGAGAGATAATTTTCGTTTCGAATTCCGTTCCAAACAGACCCGTAATAGAGAAATCGCAAAAAATTATCAAAAAAAATTCAAAAAATTGAAAAACATCATTGTGCTATTATTTCTATCCAAACCGGGCTGAGATAGACTATCAAAGACAAAAAAAAAAAAAATTAGTTCCGAAATCCGTTCCAACCCGACCCGGGATAGAAAATTCCAAAAAAAATAGCAAAAAAATTAAACAAAATCATTTCGACAATATTTCTATCAAAACCAAACTGAGAAAGGCTGAGAAAGAGAAAAAAAAAAAAATTGTTCCGAATTCGGTTCCTACCAGACTCGGAATAGAGAATTCCAAAAAAAATAGCAAAAAAATTAAAAAACATCATTCTGGCATTATTTCTATCAAAACCAAACTGAGATAGGCCATAAAAAAAAAAAAATAAAAAAAAAAAAAAAAAAAAAGCCCTAGAAAATTTCAAAAAAAAAAGCAAAAAAATTAAAAAATATCAGTCTGGCAATATTTCTAACCAAACCAGGCTGAGATAGGCCGAGAAAGAAAAAAAAATTTTCGTTTCGAATTCCGTTCCTACCCGACCAGGTATAGAGAATTCCAAAAATAAATAGCAAAAAAATTCAACAAATTAAAAAACATCATTCTAGCAATATTTCTATCCAAACTGGGCTGAGATAGGCCAAGAAAAAGAGAAAAAAAAAAATTTGTTTCGAATTCAATTCCTACCCGACCCGAGATAGAAAAATTCCAAAAAAATAGCGAAAAAATTTCAAAATATTAAAAAACTCCATTCCGACATTATTTCCATTTAAACCGGGTTTAGGTAGACGGAGAAAGAGAAAAAAAAAAAAGTTTCGTTTCGAATACCATTCCTGCCGATCCATGATAGAAAATTTCCAAAAAAATAGCAAAAAAATGCAAAAAATTAAAAAAAACTCCATTCCGACATTATTTCTATCCAAACTGGGCTGAGACAGGCCGAGAAAGAGAGACAAAAAGTTACGTTCCGAATTTCGTTCCTTCCCAACCAGGGATAGAGAATTCCCAAAAAAGTAGCAAAAATAAAATCAAAAATTTTAAAAACAACATTCTGGCGTTATTTTAATCAAAACCGGACTGAGATAGGCCACGAAAGAGAAAAAAAAAAATTTTAGTTCCAAATTCGGTTCCTACCCAACCCGAGCTAGAAAATTCCAAAAACAAATTGCAAAAAAATTCAAAAAATTGAAAAATATCAGTCTGGCAATATTTCTAACCAAACCAGGCTCAGATAGGCCGAGAAAGAAAAAAAAAAAAAAATTTGTTTCAATTTCCGTTACTACCCGACCAGGGATAGAGAATTCCAAAAAAAAATAGCAAAAAAATTCAAAAAAATAAAAAACATTATTCCAGCAATATTTCTTCCAAAACCGGGCTAAGATAAGACGAGAAAGAGAGCAAAAGATTTTAGTTTCAAATTTCGTTCCTGCCCGACCCAGGATATGAAATTTCTAAAAAAATAGCAAAAAAAAAAAAAAAAAAAAAAACCATTCCGACATTATTTCTATCCAAACCGGGTTTAGATAGATGGAGAAAGAAAAAAAAAAAAAAAATTTCGTTTCGAATTCTGTTCCAGCCTGACCCAGGATAGAAAATTTCCAAAAAAATAGCAAAAAAATTCAAAAAATTAAAAAACACCATTCCGACATTGTTTCTATCCAAACCAGGCTGAGATAGGCCGAGAAAGAGAAAAAAAAAATTCATTCCGAATTTCGTTCCTACCCGACTCGTAATAGAGAATTCGCAAAAAAATATCAAAAAATTAAAAAACATCATTCCGACAATATTTATATCCATACCGGCCTGAGATTGGCCGAAAAAGAGAAAAAAAAAAAATTCATTCCGAATTTCGTTTCTACCCGACCCCTAATAGAGAATTCGCAAAAAAATAACAAAAAAATTCAGAAAATTAAAAAACATCATTCCGACAATATTTCTATCCATACCGGCCTGAGATAGGCCGAAAAAGAGAGAATAAAATTTTCGTTCCCAATTCCGTTCCTTCCCAACCAGGGATAGAGAATTCCAAAAAATATAGCAAAAAAAATCAAAAATTTCAAAAACATCATTCTGGCAATATTTCTATCCAGACTGGGCTGAGATAAGCCGAGAAAGAGAGAGATAATTTTCGTTTCGAATTCCGTTCCAAACAGACCCGTAATAGAGAAATCGCAAAAAATTATCAAAAAAAATTCAAAAAATTGAAAAACATCATTGTGCTATTATTTCTATCCAAACCGGGCTGAGATAGACTATCAAAGACAAAAAAAAAAAAAATTAGTTCCGAAATCCGTTCCAACCCGACCCGGGATAGAAAATTCCAAAAAAAATAGCAAAAAAATTAAACAAAATCATTTCGACAATATTTCTATCAAAACCAAACTGAGAAAGGCTGAGAAAGAGAAAAAAAAAAAAATTGTTCCGAATTCGGTTCCTACCAGACTCGGAATAGAGAATTCCAAAAAAAATAGCAAAAAAATTAAAAAACATCATTCTGGCATTATTTCTATCAAAACCAAACTGAGATAGGCCATAAAAAAAAAAAAATAAAAAAAAAAAAAAAAAAAAAGCCCTAGAAAATTTCAAAAAAAAAAGCAAAAAAATTAAAAAATATCAGTCTGGCAATATTTCTAACCAAACCAGGCTGAGATAGGCCGAGAAAGAAAAAAAAATTTTCGTTTCGAATTCCGTTCCTACCCGACCAGGTATAGAGAATTCCAAAAATAAATAGCAAAAAAATTCAAAAAATTAAAAAACACCATTCCGACATTGTTTCTATCCAAACCAGGCTGAGATAGGCCGAGAAAGAGAAAAAAAAAAATTCATTCCGAATTTCGTTCCTACCCGACTCGTAATAGAGAATTCGCAAAAAAATATCAAAAAATTAAAAAACATCATTCCGACAATATTTATATCCATACCGGCCTGAGATAGGCCGAAAAAGAGAAAAAAAAAAAATTCATTCCGAATTTCGTTCCTACCCGACCCCTAATAGAGAATTCGCAAAAAAATAACAAAAAAATTCAGAAAACTAAAAAACATCATTCCGACAATATTTCTATCCATACCGGCCTGAGATAGGCCGAAAAAGAGAGAATAAAATTTTCGTTCCGAATTCCGTTCCTTCCCGACCAGGGATAGAGAATTCCAAAAAATATAGCAAAAAAAATCAAAAATTTCAAAAACATCATTCTGGCAATATTTCTACCCAGACTGGGCTGAGATAAGCCGAGAAAGAGAGAGATAATTTTCGTTTCGAATTCCGTTCCAAACAGACCCGTAATAGAGAAATCGCAAAAAATTATCAAAAAAAATTCAAAAAATTAAAAAACATCATTGTGCTATTATTTCTATCCAAACCGGGCTGAGATAGACTATGAAAGAAAAAAAAAAAATTAGTTCCGAAATCCGTTCCAACCCGACCCGGGATAGAAAATTCCAAAAAAAATTGTAAAAAAATTAAACAAAATCATTTCGACAATATTTCTATCAAAACCAAACTGAGAAAGGCTGAGAAAGAGAAAAAAAAAATTTGTTCCGAATTCGGTTCCTACCAGACTCGGAATAGAGAATTCCAAAAAAAATAGCAAAAAAATCAAAAAACATCATTCTGGCATTATTTCTATCAAAACCAACTGAGATAGGCCATAAAAAAAAAAAAAAAAAAAAAAAAAAATCGCTTTAGAAAATTTCAAAAAAAAAAAGCAAAAAAATTAAAAAATATCAGTCTGGCAATATTTCTAACCAAACCAGGCTGAGATAGGCCGAGAAAGAAAAAAAAATTTTCGTTTCGAATTCCGTTCCTACCCGACCAGGTATAGAGAATTCCAAAAATAAATAGCAAAAAAATTCAACAAATTAAAAAACATCATTCTAGCAATATTTCTATCCAAACTGGGCTGAGATAGGCCAAGAAAAAGAGAAAAAAAAAATTTTGTTTCGAATTCAATTCCTACCCGACCCGAGATAGAAAAATTCCAAAAAAATAGCGAAAAAATTTCAAAATATTAAAAAACTCCATTCCGACATTATTTCCATTTAAACAGGGTTTAGGTAGACGGAGAAAGAGAAAAAAAAAAAGTTTCGTTTCGAATACCATTCCTGCCGATCCATGATAGAAAATTTCCAAAAAAATAGCAAAAAAATGCAAAAAATTAAAAAAAACTCCATTCCGACATTATTTCTATCCAAACTGGGCTGAGACAGGCCGAGAAAGAGAGACAAAAAGTTACGTTCCGAATTTCGTTCCTTCCCAACCAGGGATAGAGAATTCCCAAAAAAGTAGCAAAAATAAAATCAAAAATTTTAAAAACAACATTCTGGCGTTATTTTAATCAAAACCGGACTGAGATAGGCCACGAAAGAGAAAAAAAAAAAATTTAGTTCCAAATTCGGTTCCTACCCAACCCGAGCTAGAAAATTCCAAAAACAAATTGCAAAAAAATTCAAAAAATTGAAAAATATCAGTCTGGCAATATTTCTAACCAAACCAGGCTCAGATAGGCCGAGAAAGAAAAAAAAAAAAAAATTGTTTCAATTTCCGTTACTACCCGACCAGGGATAGAGAATTCCAAAAAAAAATAGCAAAAAAATTCAAAAAAATAAAAAACATTATTCCAGCAATATTTCTTCCAAAACCGGGCTAAGATAAGACGAGAAAGAGAGCAAAAGATTTTAGTTTCAAATTTCGTTCCTGCCCGACCCAGGATATGAAATTTCTAAAAAAATAGCAAAAAAAAAAAAAAAAAAAAAACCATTCCGACATTATTTCTATCCAAACCGGGTTTAGATAGATGGAGAAAGATAAAAAAAAAAAAGTTTCGTTTCGAATTCTGTTCCAGCCTGACCCAGGATAGAAAATTTCCAAAAAAATAGCAAAAAAATTCAAAAAATTAAAAAACACCATTCCGACATTGTTTCTATCCAAACCAGGCTGAGATAGGCCGAGAAAGAGAAAAAAAAAAATTCATTCCGAATTTCGTTCCTACCCGACTCGTAATAGAGAATTCGCAAAAAAATATCAAAAAATTAAAAAACATCATTCCGACAATATTTATATCCATACCGGCCTGAGATAGGCCGAAAAAGAGAAAAAAAAAAAATTCATTCCGAATTTCGTTCCTACCCGACCCCTAATAGAGAATTCGCAAAAAAATAACAAAAAAATTCAGAAAACTAAAAAACATCATTCCGACAATATTTCTATCCATACCGGCCTGAGATAGGCCGAAAAAGAGAGAATAAAATTTTCGTTCCGAATTCCGTTCCTTCCCGACCAGGGATAGAGAATTCCAAAAAATATAGCAAAAAAAATCAAAAATTTCAAAAACATCATTCTGGCAATATTTCTACCCAGACTGGGCTGAGATAAGCCGAGAAAGAGAGAGATAATTTTCGTTTCGAATTCCGTTCCAAACAGACCCGTAATAGAGAAATCGCAAAAAATTATCAAAAAAAATTCAAAAAATTAAAAAACATCATTGTGCTATTATTTCTATCCAAACCGGGCTGAGATAGACTATGAAAGAAAAAAAAAAAAAAAATTAGTTCCGAAATCCGTTCCAACCCGACCCGGGATAGAAAATTCCAAAAAAAATTGTAAAAAAATTAAACAAAATCATTTCGACAATATTTCTATCAAAACCAAACTGAGAAAGGCTGAGAAAGAGAAAAAAAAAATTTGTTCCGAATTCGGTTCCTACCAGACTCGGAATAGAGAATTCCAAAACATCATTCTGGCATTATTTCTATCAAAACCAACTGAGATAGGCCATAAAAATAAAAAAAAAAAAAAAAAAAAAAAAAAAAAAAAAATCGCGCTAGAAAATTTCAAAAAAAAAAAGCAAAAAAATTAAAAAATATCAGTCTGGCAATATTTCTAACCAAACCAGGCTGAGATAGGCCGAGAAAGAAAAAAAAATTTTCGTTTCGAATTCCGTTCCTACCCGACCAGGTATAGAGAATTCCCAAAAGAAATAGCAAAAAAATTCAACAAATTAAAAAACATCATTCTAGCAATATTTCTATCCAAACTGGGCTGAGATAGGCCAAGAAAAAGAGAAAAAAAAAAAATTTGTTTCGAATTCAATTCCTACCCGACCCGAGATAGAAAAATTTCAAAATATTAAAAAACTCCATTCCGACATTATTTCCATTTAAACCGGGTTTAGGTAGACGGAGAAAGAGAAAAAAAAAAGTTTCGTTTCGAATTCCATTCCTGCCCGACCCAGGATAGAAAATTTCCAAAAAAATAGCAAAAAAATCCAAAAAATTAAAAAAAACACCATTCCGACATTATTTCTATCCAAACTGGGCTGAGACAGGCCGAGAAAGAGAGACAAAAACTTACGTTCCGAATTTCGTTCCTTCCCAACCAGGGATAGAGAATTCCCAAAAAAGTAGCAAAAATAAAATCAAAAATTTAAAAAACAACATTCTGGCGTTATTTTAATCAAAACCGGACTGAGATAGGCCACGAAAGAGAAAAAAAAAAAAAATTTAGTTCCAAATTCGGTTCCTACCCAACCCGAGCTAGAAAATTCCAATAACAAATTGCAAAAAAATTCAAAAAATTGAAAAATATCAGTCTGGCAATATTTCTAACCAAACCAGGCTCAGATAGGCCGAGAAAGAAAAAAAAAAAATTCGTTTCAATTTCCGTAACTACCCGACCAGGGATAGAGAATTCCAAAAAAAAATAGCAAAAAAATTCAAAAAAATAAAAAACATTATTCCAGCAATATTTCTTCCAAAACCGGGCTAAGATAAGACGAGAAAGAGAGCAAAAAATTTTAGTTTCAAATTTCGTTCCTGCCCGACCCAGGATAGGAAATTTCTAAAAAAATAGCAAAAAAAAAAAAAAAAAAAAAACCATTCCGACATTATTTCTATCCAAACCGGGTTTAGATAGATGGAGAAAGAAAAAAAAAAAAAAAATTTCGTTTCGAATTCTGTTCCAGCCTGACCCAGGATAGAAAATTTCCAAAAAAATAGCAAAAAAATTCAAAAAATTAAAAAACACCATTCCGACATTGTTTCTATCCAAACCAGGCTGAGATAGGCCGAGAAAGAGAAAAAAAAAATTCATTCCGAATTTCGTTCCTACCCGACTCGTAATAGAGAATTCGCAAAAAAATATCAAAAAATTAAAAAACATCATTCCGACAATATTTATATCCATACCGGCCTGAGATTGGCCGAAAAAGAGAAAAAAAAAAATTCATTCCGAATTTCGTTTCTACCCAACCCCTAATAGAGAATTCGCAAAAAAATAACAAAAAAATTCAGAAAATTAAAAAACATCATTCCGACAATATTTCTATCCATACCGGCCTGAGATAGGCCGAAAAAGAGAGAATAAAATTTTCGTTCCGAATTCCGTTCCTTCCCAACCAGGGATAGAGAATTCCAAAAAATATAGCAAAAAAAATCAAAAATTTCAAAAACATCATTCTGGCAATATTTCTATCCAGACTGGGCTGAGATAAGCCGAGAAAGAGAGAGATAATTTTCGTTTCGAATTCCGTTCCAAACAGACCCGTAATAGAGAAATCGCAAAAAATTATCAAAAAAAATTCAAAAAATTGAAAAACATCATTGTGCTATTATTTCTATCCAAACCGGGCTGAGATAGACTATCAAAGACAAAAAAAAAAAAAATTAGTTCCGAAATCCGTTCCAACCCGACCCGGGATAGAAAATTCCAAAAAAAATAGCAAAAAAATTAAACAAAATCATTTCGACAATATTTCTATCAAAACCAAACTGAGAAAGGCTGAGAAAGAGAAAAAAAAAAAAATTGTTCCGAATTCGGTTCCTACCAGACTCGGAATAGAGAATTCCAAAAAAAATAGCAAAAAAATTAAAAAACATCATTCTGGCATTATTTCTATCAAAACCAAACTGAGATAGGCCATAAAAAAAAAAAAAAAAAAAAAAAAAAAAAAAAAAAGCCCTAGAAAATTTCAAAAAAAAAAGCAAAAAAATTAAAAAATATCAGTCTGGCAATATTTCTAACCAAACCAGGCTGAGATAGGCCGAGAAAGAAAAAAAAATTTTCGTTTCAAATTCCGTTCCTACCCGACCAGGTATAGAGAATTCCAAAAATAAATAGCAAAAAAATTCAACAAATTAAAAAACATCATTCTAGCAATATTTCTATCCAAACTGGGCTGAGATAGGCCAAGAAAAAGAGAAAAAAAAAAATTTGTTTCGAATTCAATTCCTACCCGACCCGAGATAGAAAAATTCCAAAAAAATAGCGAAAAAATTTCAAAATATTAAAAAACTCCATTCCGACATTATTTCCATTTAAACCGGGTTTAGGTAGACGGAGAAAGAGAAAAAAAAAAAAGTTTCGTTTCGAATACCATTCCTGCCGATCCATGATAGAAAATTTCCAAAAAAATAGCAAAAAAATGCAAAAAATTAAAAAAAACTCCATTCCGACATTATTTCTATCCAAACTGGGCTGAGACAGGCCGAGAAAGAGAGACAAAAAGTTACGTTCCGAATTTCGTTCCTTCCCAACCAGGGATAGAGAATTCCCAAAAAAGTAGCAAAAATAAAATCAAAAATTTTAAAAACAACATTCTGGCGTTATTTTAATCAAAACCGGACTGAGATAGGCCACGAAAGAGAAAAAAAAAAAATTTAGTTCCAAATTCGGTTCCTACCCAACCCGAGCTAGAAAATTCCAAAAACAAATTGCAAAAAAATTCAAAAAATTGAAAAATATCAGTCTGGCAATATTTCTAACCAAACCAGGCTCAGATAGGCCGAGAAAGAAAAAAAAAAAAAAATTTGTTTCAATTTCCGTTACTACCCGACCAGGGATAGAGAATTCCAAAAAAAAATAGCAAAAAAATTCAAAAAAATAAAAAACATTATTCCAGCAATATTTCTTCCAAAACCGGGCTAAGATAAGACGAGAAAGAGAGCAAAATATTTTAGTTTCACATTTCGTTCCTGCCCGACCCAGGATATGAAATTTCTAAAAAAATAGGAAAAAAAAAAAAAAAAAAAAAAACCATTCCGACATTATTTCTATCCAAACCGGGTTTAGATAGATGGAGAAAGATAAAAAAAAAAAAATTTCGTTTCGAATTCTGTTCCAGCCTGACCCAGGATAGAAAATTTCCAAAAAAATAGCAAAAAAATTCAAAAAATTAAAAAACACCATTCCGACATTGTTTCTATCCAAACCAGGCTGAGATAGGCCGAGAAAGAGAAAAAAAAAAATTCATTCCGAATTTCGTTCCTACCCGACTCGTAATAGAGAATTCGCAAAAAAATATCAAAAAATTAAAAAACATCATTCCGACAATATTTATATCCATACCGGCCTGAGATAGGCCGAAAAAGAGAAAAAAAAAAAATTCATTCCGAATTTCGTTCCTACCCGACCCCTAATAGAGAATTCGCAAAAAAATAACAAAAAAATTCAGAAAACTAAAAAACATCATTCCGACAATATTTCTATCCATACCGGCCTGAGATAGGCCGAAAAAGAGAGAATAAAATTTTCTTTCCGAATTCCGTTCCTTCCCGACCAGGGATAGAGAATTCCAAAAAATATAGCAAAAAAAATCAAAAATTTCAAAAACATCATTCTGGCAATATTTCTACCCAGACTGGGCTGAGATAAGCCGAGAAAGAGAGAGATAATTTTCGTTTCGAATTCCGTTCCAAACAGACCCGTAATAGAGAAATCGCAAAAAATTATCAAAAAAAATTCAAAAAATTAAAAAACATCATTGTGCTATTATTTCTATCCAAACCGGGCTGAGATAGACTATGAAAGAAAAAAAAAAAAAAAATTAGTTCCGAAATCCGTTCCAACCCGACCCGGGATAGAAAATTCCAAAAAAAATTGTAAAAAAATTAAACAAAATCATTTCGACAATATTTCTATCAAAACCAAACTGAGAAAGGCTGAGAAAGAGAAAAAAAAAATTTGTTCCGAATTCGGTTCCTACCAGACTCGGAATAGAGAATTCCAAAACATCATTCTGGCATTATTTCTATCAAAACCAACTGAGATAGGCCATAAAAAAAAAAAAAAAAAAAAAAAAAAAAAAAATCGCGCTAGAAAATTTCAAAAAAAAAAAGCAAAAAAATTAAAAAATATCAGTCTGGCAATATTTCTAACCAAACCAGGCTGAGATAGGCCGAGAAAGAAAAAAAAATTTTCGTTTCGAATTCCGTTCCTACCCGACCAGGTATAGAGAATTCCCAAAAGAAATAGCAAAAAAATTCAACAAATTAAAAAACATCATTCTAGCAATATTTCTATCCAAACTGGGCTGAGATAGGCCAAGAAAAAGAGAAAAAAAAAAAATTTGTTTCGAATTCAATTCCTACCCGACCCGAGATAGAAAAATTTCAAAATATTAAAAAACTCCATTCCGACATTATTTCCATTTAAACCGGGTTTAGGTAGACGGAGAAAGAGAAAAAAAAAAGTTTCGTTTCGAATTCCATTCCTGCCCGACCCAGGATAGAAAATTTCCAAAAAAATAGCAAAAAAATCCAAAAAATTAAAAAAAACACCATTCCGACATTATTTCTATCCAAACTGGGCTGAGACAGGCCGAGAAAGAGAGACAAAAACTTACGTTCCGAATTTCGTTCCTTCCCAACCAGGGATAGAGAATTCCCAAAAAAGTAGCAAAAATAAAATCAAAAATTTAAAAAACAACATTCTGGCGTTATTTTAATCAAAACCGGACTGAGATAGGCCACGAAAGAGAAAAAAAAAAAAAATTTAGTTCCAAATTCGGTTCCTACCCAACCCGAGCTAGAAAATTCCAATAACAAATTGCAAAAAAATTCAAAAAATTGAAAAATATCAGTCTGGCAATATTTCTAACCAAACCAGGCTCAGATAGGCCGAGAAAGAAAAAAAAAAAATTCGTTTCAATTTCCGTAACTACCCGACCAGGGATAGAGAATTCCAAAAAAAAATAGCAAAAAAATTCAAAAAAATAAAAAACATTATTCCAGCAATATTTCTTCCAAAACCGGGCTAAGATAAGACGAGAAAGAGAGCAAAAAATTTTAGTTTCAAATTTCGTTCCTGCCCGACCCAGGATAGGAAATTTCTAAAAAAATAGCAAAAAAAAAAAAAAAAAAAAAACCATTCCGACATTATTTCTATCCAAACCGGGTTTAGATAGATGGAGAAAGAAAAAAAAAAAAAAAATTTCGTTTCGAATTCTGTTCCAGCCTGACCCAGGATAGAAAATTTCCAAAAAAATAGCAAAAAAATTCAAAAAATTAAAAAACACCATTCCGACATTGTTTCTATCCAAACCAGGCTGAGATAGGCCGAGAAAGAGAAAAAAAAAATTCATTCCGAATTTCGTTCCTACCCGACTCGTAATAGAGAATTCGCAAAAAAATATCAAAAAATTAAAAAACATCATTCCGACAATATTTATATCCATACCGGCCTGAGATTGGCCGAAAAAGAGAAAAAAAAAAAATTCATTCCGAATTTCGTTTCTACCCGACCCCTAATAGAGAATTCGCAAAAAAATAACAAAAAAATTCAGAAAATTAAAAAACATCATTCCGACAATATTTCTATCCATACCGGCCTGAGATAGGCCGAAAAAGAGAGAATAAAATTTTCGTTCCGAATTCCGTTCCTTCCCAACCAGGGATAGAGAATTCCAAAAAATATAGCAAAAAAAATCAAAAATTTCAAAAACATCATTCTGGCAATATTTCTATCCAGACTGGGCTGAGATAAGCCGAGAAAGAGAGAGATAATTTTCGTTTCGAATTCCGTTCCAAACAGACCCGTAATAGAGAAATCGCAAAAAATTATCAAAAAAAATTCAAAAAATTGAAAAACATCATTGTGCTATTATTTCTATCCAAACCGGGCTGAGATAGACTATCAAAGACAAAAAAAAAAAAAATTAGTTCCGAAATCCGTTCCAACCCGACCCGGGATAGAAAATTCCAAAAAAAATAGCAAAAAAATTAAACAAAATCATTTCGACAATATTTCTATCAAAACCAAACTGAGAAAGGCTGAGAAAGAGAAAAAAAAAAAAATTGTTCCGAATTCGGTTCCTACCAGACTCGGAATAGAGAATTCCAAAAAAAATAGCAAAAAAATTAAAAAACATCATTCTGGCATTATTTCTATCAAAACCAAACTGAGATAGGCCATAAAAAAAAAAAAAAAAAAAAAAAAAAAAAAAAAAAAAAAAAGCCCTAGAAAATTTCAAAAAAAAAAGCAAAAAAATTAAAAAATATCAGTCTGGCAATATTTCTAACCAAACCAGGCTGAGATAGGCCGAGAAAGAAAAAAAAATTTTCGTTTCAAATTCCGTTCCTACCCGACCAGGTATAGAGAATTCCAAAAATAAATAGCAAAAAAATTCAACAAATTAAAAAACATCATTCTAGCAATATTTCTATCCAAACTGGGCTGAGATAGGCCAAGAAAAAGAGAAAAAAAAAAATTTGTTTCGAATTCAATTCCTACCCGACCCGAGATAGAAAAATTCCAAAAAAATAGCGAAAAAATTTCAAAATATTAAAAAACTCCATTCCGACATTATTTCCATTTAAACCGGGTTTAGGTAGACGGAGAAAGAGAAAAAAAAAAAAGTTTCGTTTCGAATACCATTCCTGCCGATCCATGATAGAAAATTTCCAAAAAAATAGCAAAAAAATGCAAAAAATTAAAAAAAACTCCATTCCGACATTATTTCTATCCAAACTGGGCTGAGACAGGCCGAGAAAGAGAGACAAAAAGTTACGTTCCGAATTTCGTTCCTTCCCAACCAGGGATAGAGAATTCCCAAAAAAGTAGCAAAAATAAAATCAAAAATTTTAAAAACAACATTCTGGCGTTATTTTAATCAAAACCGGACTGAGATAGGCCACGAAAGAGAAAAAAAAAAAATTTAGTTCCAAATTCGGTTCCTACCCAACCCGAGCTAGAAAATTCCAAAAACAAATTGCAAAAAAATTCAAAAAATTGAAAAATATCAGTCTGGCAATATTTCTAACCAAACCAGGCTCAGATAGGCCGAGAAAGAAAAAAAAAAAAAAATTTGTTTCAATTTCCGTTACTACCCGACCAGGGATAGAGAATTCCAAAAAAAAATAGCAAAAAAATTCAAAAAAATAAAAAACATTATTCCAGCAATATTTCTTCCAAAACCGGGCTAAGATAAGACGAGAAAGAGAGCAAAATATTTTAGTTTCACATTTCGTTCCTGCCCGACCCAGGATATGAAATTTCTAAAAAAATAGGAAAAAAAAAAAAAAAAAAAAAAACCATTCCGACATTATTTCTATCCAAACCGGGTTTAGATAGATGGAGAAAGATAAAAAAAAAAAAATTTCGTTTCGAATTCTGTTCCAGCCTGACCCAGGATAGAAAATTTCCAAAAAAATAGCAAAAAAATTCAAAAAATTAAAAAACACCATTCCGACATTGTTTCTATCCAAACCAGGCTGAGATAGGCCGAGAAAGAGAAAAAAAAAAATTCATTCCGAATTTCGTTCCTACCCGACTCGTAATAGAGAATTCGCAAAAAAATATCAAAAAATTAAAAAACATCATTCCGACAATATTTATATCCATACCGGCCTGAGATAGGCCGAAAAAGAGAAAAAAAAAAAATTCATTCCGAATTTCGTTCCTACCCGACCCCTAATAGAGAATTCGCAAAAAAATAACAAAAAAATTCAGAAAACTAAAAAACATCATTCCGACAATATTTCTATCCATACCGGCCTGAGATAGGCCGAAAAAGAGAGAATAAAATTTTCTTTCCGAATTCCGTTCCTTCCCGACCAGGGATAGAGAATTCCAAAAAATATAGCAAAAAAAATCAAAAATTTCAAAAACATCATTCTGGCAATATTTCTACCCAGACTGGGCTGAGATAAGCCGAGAAAGAGAGAGATAATTTTCGTTTCGAATTCCGTTCCAAACAGACCAGTAATAGAGAAATCGCAAAAAATTATCAAAAAAAATTCAAAAAATTAAAAAACATCATTGTGCTATTATTTCTATCCAAACCGGGCTGAGATAGACTATGAAAGAAAAAAAAAAAAAATTAGTTCTGAAATCCGTTCCAACCCGACCCGGGATAGAAAATTCCAAAAAAAATTGTAAAAAAATTAAACAAAATCATTTCGACAATATTTCTATCAAAACCAAACTGAGAAAGGCTGAGAAAGAGAAAAAAAAAATTTGTTCCGAATTCGGTTCCTACCAGACTCGGAATAGAGAATTCCAAAAAAAATAGCAAAAAAATTAAAAAACATCATTCTGGCATTATTTCTATCAAAACCAACTGAGATAGGCCATAAAAAAAAAAAAAAAAAAAAAAAATCGCTTTAGAAAATTTCAAAAAAAAAAAGCAAAAAAATTAAAAAATATCAGTCTGGCAATATTTCTAACCAAACCAGGCTGAGATAGGCCGAGAAAGAAAAAAAAATTTTCGTTTCGAATTCCGTTCCTACCCGACCAGGTATAGAGAATTCCAAAAATAAATAGCAAAAAAATTCAACAAATTAAAAAACATCATTCTAGCAATATTTCTATCCAAACTGGGCTGAGATAGGCCAAGAAAAAGAGAAAAAAAAAAATTTGTTTCGAATTCAATTCCTACCCGACCCGAGATAGAAAAATTCCAAAAAAATAGCGAAAAAATTTCAAAATATTAAAAAACTCCATTCCGACATTATTTCCATTTAAACAGGGTTTAGGTAGACGGAGAAAGAGAAAAAAAAAAAGTTTCGTTTCGAATACCATTCCTGCCGAATCCATGATAGAAAATTTCCAAAAAAATAGCAAAAAAATGCAAAAATTTAAAAAAAACTCCATTCCGACATTATTTCTATCCAAACTGGGCTGAGACAGGCCGAGAAAGAGAGACAAAAAGTTACGTTCCGAATTTCGTTCCTTCCCAACCAGGGATAGAGAATTCCCAAAAAAGTAGCAAAAATAAAATCAAAAATTTTAAAAACAACATTCTGGCGTTATTTTAATCCAGACTGGGCTGAGATAAGCCGAGAAAGAGAGAGATAATTTTCGTTTCGAATTCCGTTCCAAACAGACCCGTAATAGAGAAATCGCAAAAAATTATCAAAAAAAATTAATAAAATTAAAAAACATCGTTGTGCTATTATTTCTATCCAAACCGGGCTGAGATAGACTATGAAAGAGAAAAAAAAAAAATTAGTTCCGAAATCCGTTCCAACCCGACCCGGGATAGAAAATTCCAAAAAAAATAGCAAAAAAATTAAACAAAATCATTTCGACAATATTTCTATCAAAACCAAACTGAGAAAGGCTGAGAAAGAGAAAAAAAAAATTTGTTCCGAATTCGGTTCCTACCAGACTCGGAATAGAGAATTCCAAAAAAAATAGCAAAAAAATTAAAAAACCTCATTCTGCCATTATTTCTATCAAAACCAAACTGACATAGGCCATAAAAAATAAAAAATAAATAAAAAAAAATAAATAAAAAAAAACGTTCTAGAAAATTTCAAAAAAAAAAAGCAAAAAAATTAAAAAATATCAGTCTGGCAATATTTCTAACCAAACCAGGCTGAGATAGGCCGAGAAAGAAAAAAAAATTTTCGTTTCGAATTCCGTTCCTACCCGACCAGGTATAGAGAATTCCCAAAAGAAATAGCAAAAAAATTCAACAAATTAAAAAACATCATTCTAGCAATATTTCTATCCAAACTGGGCTGAGATAGGCCAAGAAAAAGAGAAAAAAAAAAATTTGTTTCGAATTCAATTCCTACCCGACCCGAGATAGAAAAATTCCAAAAAAATAGCGAAAAAATTTCAAAATATAAAAAAACTCCATTCCGACATTATTTCCATTTAAACCGGGTTTAGGTAGACGGAGAAAGAGAAAAAAAAAAGTTTCGTTTCGAATTCCATTCCTGCCCGACCCAGGATAGAAAATTTCCAAAAAAATAGCAAAAAAATGCAAAAAATTAAAAAAAACACCATTCCGATATTATTTCTATCCAAACTGGGCTGAGACAGGCCGAGAAAGAGAGACAAAAAGTTACGTTCCGAATTTCGTTCCTTCCCAACCAGGGATAGAGAATTCCCAAAAAAGTAGCAAAAATAAAATCAAAAATTTAAAAAACAACATTCTGGCGTTATTTTAATCAAAACCGGACTGAGATAGGCCACGAAAGAGAAAAAAAAAAAAAAATTTAGTTCCAAATTCGGTTCCTACCCAACCCGAGCTAGAAAATTCCAAAAACAAATTGCAAAAAAATTCAAAAAATTGAAAAATATCAGTCTGGCAATATTTCTAACCAAACCAGGCTCAGATAGGCCGAGAAAGAAAAAAAAAAAATTCGTTTCAATTTCCGTAACTACCCAACCAGGGATAGAGAATTCCAAAAAAAAATAGCAAAAAAATTCAAAAAAATAAAAAACATTATTCCAGCAATATTTCTTCCAAAACCGGGCTAAGATAAGACGAGAAAGAGAGCAAAAAATTTTAGTTTCAAATTTCGTTCCTGCCCGACCCAGGATAGGAAATTTCTAAAAAAATAGCAAAAAAAAAAAAAAAAAAAAAACCATTCCGACATTATTTCTATCCAAACCGGGTTTAGATAGATGGAGAAAGAAAAAAAAAAAAAAAATTTCGTTTCGAATTCTGTTCCAGCCTGACCCAGGATAGAAAATTTCCAAAAAAATAGCAAAAAAATTCAAAAAATTAAAAAACACCATTCCGACATTGTTTCTATCCAAACCAGGCTGAGATAGGCCGAGAAAGAGAAAAAAAAAATTCATTCCGAATTTCGTTCCTACCCGACTCGTAATAGAGAATTCGCAAAAAAATATCAAAAAATTAAAAAACATCATTCCGACAATATTTATATCCATACCGGCCTGAGATTGGCCGAAAAAGAGAAAAAAAAAAATTCATTCCGAATTTCGTTTCTACCCGACCCCTAATAGAGATTTCGCAAAAAAATAACAAAAAAATTCAGAAAATTAAAAAACATCATTCCGACAATATTTCTATCCATACCGGCCTGAGATAGGCCGAAAAAGAGAGAATAAAATTTTCGTTCCGAATTCCGTTCCTTCCCAACCAGGGATAGAGAATTCCAAAAAATATAGCAAAAAAAATCAAAAATTTCAAAAACATCATTCTGGCAATATTTCTATCCAGACTGGGCTGAGATAAGCCGAGAAAGAGAGAGATAATTTTCGTTTCGAATTCCGTTCCAAAGAGACCCGTAATAGAGAAATCGCAAAAAATTATCAAAAAAAATTCAAAAAATTGAAAAACATCATTGTGCTATTATTTCTATCCAAACCGGGCTGAGATAGACTATCAAAGACAAAAAAAAAAAAATTAGTTCCGAAATCCGTTCCAACCCGACCCGGGATAGAAAATTCCAAAAAAAATAGCAAAAAAATTAAACAAAATCATTTCGACAATATTTCTATCAAAACCAAACTGAGAAAGGCTGAGAAAGAGAAAAAAAAAAAAATTGTTCCGAATTCGGTTCCTACCAGACTCGGAATAGAGAATTCCAAAAAAAATAGCAAAAAAATTAAAAAACATCATTCTGGCATTATTTCTATCAAAACCAAACTGAGATAGGCCATAAAAAAAAAAAAAAAAAAAAAAAAAAAAAAAAAAAAAAAGCCCTAGAAAATTTCAAAAAAAAAAGCAAAAAAATTAAAAAATATCAGTCTGGCAATATTTCTAACCAAACCAGGCTGAGATAGGCCGAGAAAGAAAAAAAAAATTTCGTTTCGAATTCCGTTCCTACCCGACCAGGTATAGAGAATTCCAAAAATAAATAGCAAAAAAATTCAACAAATTAAAAAACATCATTCTAGCAATATTTCTATCCAAACTGGGCTGAGATAGGCCAAGAAAAAGAGAAAAAAAAAAATTTGTTTCGAATTCAATTCCTACCCGACCCGAGATAGAAAAATTCCAAAAAAATAGCGAAAAAATTTCAAAATATTAAAAAACTCCATTCCGACATTATTTCCATTTAAACCGGGTTTAGGTAGACGGAGAAAGAGAAAAAAAAAAAAGTTTCGTTTCGAATACCATTCCTGCCGATCCATGATAGAAAATTTCCAAAAAAATAGCAAAAAAATGCAAAAAATTAAAAAAAACTCCATTCCGACATTATTTCTATCCAAACTGGGCTGAGACAGGCCGAGAAAGAGAGACAAAAAGTTACGTTCCGAATTTCGTTCCTTCCCAACCAGGGATAGAGAATTCCCAAAAAAGTAGCAAAAATAAAATCAAAAATTTTAAAAACAACATTCTGGCGTTATTTTAATCAAAACCGGACTGAGATAGGCCACGAAAGAGAAAAGAAAAAATTTTAGTTCCAAATTCGGTTCCTACCCAACCCGAGCTAGAAAATTCCAAAAACAAATTGCAAAAAAATTCAAAAAATTGAAAAATATCAGTCTGGCAATATTTCTAACCAAACCAGGCTCAGATAGGCCGAGAAAGAAAAAAAAAAAAAAATTTGTTTCAATTTCCGTTACTACCCGACCAGAGATAGAGAATTCCAAAAAAAAATAGCAAAAAAATTCAAAAAAATAAAAAACATTATTCCAGCAATATTTCTTCCAAAACCGGGCTAAGATAAGACGAGAAAGAGAGCAAAAGATTTTAGTTTCAAATTTCGTTCCTGCCCGACCCAGGATATGAAATTTCTAAAAAAATAGCAAAAAAAAAAAAAAAAAAAAAAAAACCATTCCGACATTATTTCTATCCAAACCGGGTTTAGATAGATGGAGAAAGATAAAAAAAAAAAAATTTCGTTTCGAATTCTGTTCCAGCCTGACCCAGGATAGAAAATTTCCAAAAAAATAGCAAAAAAATTCAAAAAATTAAAAAACACCATTCCGACATTGTTTCTATCCAAACCAGGCTGAGATAGGCCGAGAAAGAGAAAAAAAAAAATTCATTCCGAATTTCGTTCCTACCCGACTCGTAATAGAGAATTCGCAAAAAAATATCAAAAAATTAAAAAACATCATTCCGACAATATTTATATCCATACCGGCCTGAGATAGGCCGAAAAAGAGAAAAAAAAAAAATTCATTCCGAATTTCGTTCCTACCCGACCCCTAATAGAGAATTCGCAGAAAAATAACAAAAAAATTCAGAAAACTAAAAAACATCATTCCGACAATATTTCTATCCATACCGGCCTGAGATAGGCCGAAAAAGAGAGAATAAAATTTTCGTTCCGAATTCCGTTCCTTCCCGACCAGGGATAGAGAATTCCAAAAAATATAGCAAAAAAAATCAAAAATTTCAAAAACATCATTCTGGCAATATTTCTACCCAGACTGGGCTGAGATAAGCCGAGAAAGAGAGAGATAATTTTCGTTTCGAATTCCGTTCCAAACAGACACGTAATAGAGAAATCGCAAAAAATTTTCAAAAAAAATTAAAAAAATTAAAAAACATCATTGTGCTATTATTTCTATCCAAACCGGGCTGAGATAGACTATGAAAGAAAAAAAAAAAAATTAGTTCTGAAATCCGTTCCAACCCGACCCGGGATAGAAAATTCCAAAAAAAATTGTAAAAAAATTAAACAAAATCATTTCGACAATATTTCTATCAAAACCAAACTGAGAAAGGCTGAGAAAGAGAAAAAAAAAATTTGTTCCGAATTCGGTTCCTACCAGACTCGGAATAGAGAATTCCAAAAAAAATAGCAAAAAAATTAAAAAACATCATTCTGGCATTATTTCTATCAAAACCAACTGAGATAGGCCATAAAAAAAAAAAAAAAAAAAAAAAAAAAAAAAAAAAAATCGCTTTAGAAAATTTCAAAAAAAAAAAGCAAAAAAATTAAAAAATATCAGTCTGGCAATATTTCTAACCAAACCAGGCTGAGATAGGCCGAGAAAGAAAAAAAAATTTTCGTTTCGAATTCCGTTCCTACCCGACCAGGTATAGAGAATTCCAAAAATAAATAGCAAAAAAATTCAACAAATTAAAAAACATCATTCTAGCAATATTTCTATCCAAACTGGGCTGAGATAGGCCAAGAAAAAGAGAAAAAAAAAAATTTGTTTCGAATTCAATTCCTACCCGACCCGAGATAGAAAAATTCCAAAAAAATAGCGAAAAAATTTCAAAATATTAAAAAACTCCATTCCGACATTATTTCCATTTAAACAGGGTTTAGGTAGACGGAGAAAGAGAAAAAAAAAAAGTTTCGTTTCGAATACCATTCCTGCCGATCCATGATAGAAAATTTCCAAAAAAATAGCAAAAAAATGCAAAAAACTCCATTCCGACATTATTTCTATCCAAACTGGGCTGAGACAGGCCGAGAAAGAGAGACAAAAAGTTACGTTCCGAATTTCGTTCCTTCCCAACCAGGGATAGAGAATTCCCAAAAAAGTAGCAAAAATAAAATCAAAAATTTTAAAAACAACATTCTGGCGTTATTTTAATCAAAACCGGACTGAGATAGGCCACGAAAGAGAAAAAAAAAAAATTTAGTTCCAAATTCGGTTCCTACCCAACCCGAGCTAGAAAATTCCAAAAACAAATTGCAAAAAAATTCAAAAAATTGAAAAATATCAGTCTGGCAATATTTCTAACCAAACCAGGCTCAGATAGGCCGAGAAAGAAAAAAAAAAAAAAATTTGTTTCAATTTCCGTTACTACCCGACCGGGGATAGAGAATTCCAAAAAAAAATAGCAAAAAAATTCAAAAAAATAAAAAACATTATTCCAGCAATATTTCTTCCAAAACCGGGCTAAGATAAGACGAGAAAGAGAGCAAAAGATTTTAGTTTCAAATTTCGTTCCTGCCCGACCCAGGATATGAAATTTCTAAAAAAATAGCAAAAAAAAAAAAAAAAAAAAAACCATTCCGACATTATTTCTATCCAAACCGGGTTTAGATAGATGGAGAAAGATAAAAAAAAAAAAAATTTCGTTTCGAATTCTGTTCCAGCCTGACCCAGGATAGAAAATTTCCAAAAAAATAGCAAAAAAATTCAAAAAATTAAAAAACACCATTCCGACATTGTTTCTATCCAAACCAGGCTGAGATAGGCCGAGAAAGAGAAAAAAAAAAATTCATTCCGAATTTCGTTCCTACCCGACTCGTAATAGAGAATTCGCAAAAAAATATCAAAAAATTAAAAAACATCATTCCGACAATATTTATATCCATACCGGCCTGAGATAGGCCGAAAAAGAGAAAAAAAAAAAATTCATTCCGAATTTCGTTCCTACCCGACCCCTAATAGAGAATTCGCAAAAAAATAACAAAAAAATTCAGAAAACTAAAAAACATCATTCCGACAATATTTCTATCCATACCGGCCTGAGATAGGCCGAAAAAGAGAGAATAAAATTTTCGTTCCGAATTCCGTTCCTTCCCGACCAGGGATAGAGAATTCCAAAAAATATAGCAAAAAAAATCAAAAATTTCAAAAACATCATTCTGGCAATATTTCTACCCAGACTGGGCTGAGATAAGCCGAGAAAGAGAGAGATAATTTTCGTTTCGAATTCCGTTCCAAACAGACCCGTAATAGAGAAATCGCAAAAAATTATCAAAAAAAATTCAAAAAATTAAAAAACATCATTGTGCTATTATTTCTATCCAAACCGGGCTGAGATAGACTATGAAAGAAAAAAAAAAAAAAATTAGTTCCGAAATCCGTTCCAACCCGACCCGGGATAGAAAATTCCAAAAAAAATTGTAAAAAAATTAAACAAAATCATTTCGACAATATTTCTATCAAAACCAAACTGAGAAAGGCTGAGAAAGAGAAAAAAAAAATTTGTTCCGAATTCGGTTCCTACCAGACTCGGAATAGAGAATTCCAAAAAAAATAGCAAAAAAATTAAAAAACATCATTCTGGCATTATTTCTATCAAAACCAACTGAGATAGGCCATAAAAAAAAAAAAAAAAAAAAAAAAAAAAAAAAAAAAAAATCGCGCTAGAAAATTTCAAAAAAAAAAAGCAAAAAAATTAAAAAATATCAGTCTGGCAATATTTCTAACCAAACCAGGCTGAGATAGGCCGAGAAAGAAAAAAAAATTTTCGTTTCGAATTCCGTTCCTACCCGACCAGGTATAGAGAATTCCCAAAAGAAATAGCAAAAAAATTCAACAAATTAAAAAACATCATTCTAGCAATATTTCTATCCAAATTGGGCTGAGATAGGCCAAGAAAAAGAGAAAAAAAAAAATTTGTTTCGAATTCAATTCCTACCCGACCCGAGATAGAAAAATTTCAAAATATTAAAAAACTCCATTCCGACATTATTTCCATTTAAACCGGGTTTAGGTAGACGGAGAAAGAGAAAAAAAAAAGTTTCGTTTCGAATTCCATTCCTGCCCGACCCAGGATAGAAAATTTCCAAAAAAATAGCAAAAAAATCCAAAAAATTAAAAAAAACACCATTCCGACATTATTTCTATCCAAACTGGGCTGAGACAGGCCGAGAAAGAGAGACAAAAACTTACGTTCCGAATTTCGTTCCTTCCCAACCAGGGATAGAGAATTCCCAAAAAAGTAGCAAAAATAAAATCAAAAATTTAAAAAACAACATTCTGGCGTTATTTTAATCAAAACCGGACTGAGATAGGCCACGAAAGAGAAAAAAAAAAAAAATTTAGTTCCAAATTCGGTTCCTACCCAACCCGAGCTAGAAAATTCCAATAACAAATTGCAAAAACATTCAAAAAATTGAAAAATATCAGTCTGGCAATATTTCTAACCAAACCAGGCTCAGATAGGCCGAGAAAGAAAAAAAAAAATTCGTTTCAATTTCCGTAACTACCCGACCAGGGATAGAGAATTCCAAAAAAAAATAGCAAAAAAATTCAAAAAAATAAAAAACATTATTCCAGCAATATTTCTTCCAAAACCGGGCTAAGATAAGACGAGAAAGAGAGCAAAAAATTTTAGTTTCAAATTTCGTTCCTGCCCGACCTAGGATAGGAAATTTCTAAAAAAATAGCAAAAAAAAAAAAAAAAAAAAAACCATTCCGACATTATTTCTATCCAAACCGGGTTTAGATAGATGGAGAAAGAAAAAAAAAAAAAAATTTCGTTTCGAATTCTGTTCCAGCCTGACCCAGGATAGAAAATTTCCAAAAAAATAGCAAAAAAATTCAAAAAATTAAAAAACACCATTCCGACATTGTTTCTATCCAAACCAGGCTGAGATAGGCCGAGAAAGAGAAAAAAAAAAATTCATTCCGAATTTCGTTCCTACCCGACTCGTAATAGAGAATTCGCAAAAAAATATCAAAAAATTAAAAAACATCATTCCGACAATATTTATATCCATACCGGCCTGAGATAGGCCGAAAAAGAGAAAAAAAAAAAAATTCATTCCGAATTTCGTTCCTACCCGACCCCTAATAGAGAATTCGCAAAAAAATAACAAAAAAATTCAGAAAATTAAAAAACATCATTCCGACAATATTTCTATCCATACCTGCCTGAGATAGGCCGCAAAAGAGAGAATAAAATTTTCGTTCCGAATTCCGTTCCTTCCCGACCAGGGATAGAGAATTCCAAAAAATATAGCAAAAAAAATCAAAAATTTCAAAAACATCATTCTGGCAATATTTCTATCCAGACTGGGCTGAGATAAGCCGAGAAAGAGAGAGATAATTTTCGTTTCGAATTCCGTTCCAAACAGACCCGTAATAGAGAAATCGCAAAAAATTATCAAAAAAAATTAAAAAAATTAAAAAACATCATTGTGCTATTATTTCTATCCAAACCGGGCTGAGATAGACTATGAAAGAGAAAAAAAAAAAATTAGTTCCGAAATCCGTTCCAACCCGACCCGGGATAGAAAATTCCAAAAAAAATAGCAAAAAAATTAAACAAAATCATTTCGACAATATTTCTATCAAAACCAAACTGAGAAAGGCTGAGAAAGAGAAAAAAAAAATTTGTTCCGAATTCGGTTCCTACCAGACTCGGAATAGAGAATTCCAAAAAAAATAGCAAAAAAATTAAAAAACCTCATTCTGCCATTATTTCTATCAAAACCAAACTGACATAGGCCATAAAAAATAAAAAATAAATAAATAAAAAAAAAAAAAAAAAAACGTTCTAGAAAATTTCAAAAAAAAAAAGCAAAAAAATTAAAAAATATCAGTCTGGCAATATTTCTAACCAAACGAGGCTGAGATAGGCCGAGAAAGAAAAAAAAAATTTCGTTTCGAATTCCGTTCCTACCCGACCAGGTATAGAGAATTCCCAAAAGAAATAGCAAAAAAATTCAACAAATTAAAAAACATCATTCTAGCAATATTTCTATCCAAACTGGGCTGAGATAGGCCAAGAAAAAGAGAAAAAAAAAAATTTGTTTCGAATTCAATTCCTACCCGACCCGAGATAGAAAAATTCCAAAAAAATAGCGAAAAAATTTCAAAATATAAAAAAACTCCATTCCGACATTATTTCCATTTAAACCGGGTTTAGGTAGACGGAGAAAGAGAAAAAAAAAAGTTTCGTTTCGAATTCCATTCCTGCCCGACCCAGGATAGAAAATTTCCAAAAAAATAGCAAAAAAATGCAAAAAATTAAAAAAAACACCATTCCGATATTATTTCTATCCAAACTGGGCTGAGACAGGCCGAGAAAGAGAGACAAAAAGTTACGTTCCGAATTTCGTTCCTTCCCAACCAGGGATAGAGAATTCCCAAAAAAGTAGCAAAAATAAAATCAAAAATTTAAAAAACAACATTCTGGCGTTATTTTAATCAAAACCGGACTGAGATAGGCCACGAAAGAGAAAAAAAAAAAAAAATTTAGTTCCAAATTCGGTTCCTACCCAACCCGAGCTAGAAAATTCCAAAAACAAATTGCAAAAAAATTCAAAAAATTGAAAAATATCAGTCTGGCAATATTTCTAACCAAACCAGGCTCAGATAGGCCGAGAAAGAAAAAAAAAAATTCGTTTCAATTTCCGTAACTACCCGACCAGGGATAGAGAATTCCAAAAAAAAATAGCAAAAAAATTCAAAAAAATAAAAAACATTATTCCAGCAATATTTCTTCCAAAACCGGGCTAAGATAAGACGAGAAAGAGAGCAAAAAATTTTAGTTTCAAATTTCGTTCCTGCCCGACCTAGGATAGGAAATTTCTAAAAAAATAGCAAAAAAAAAAAAAAAAAAAAAACCATTCCGACATTATTTCTATCCAAACCGGGTTTAGATAGATGGAGAAAGAAAAAAAAAAAAAAATTTCGTTTCGAATTCTGTTCCAGCCTGACCCAGGATAGAAAATTTCCAAAAAAATAGCAAAAAAATTCAAAAAATTAAAAAACACCATTCCGACATTGTTTCTATCCAAACCAGGCTGAGATAGGCCGAGAAAGAGAAAAAAAAAAAATTCATTCCGAATTTCGTTCCTACCCGACTCGTAATAGAGAATTCGCAAAAAAATATCAAAAAATTAAAAAACATCATTCCGACAATATTTATATCCATACCGGCCTGAGATAGGCCGAAAAAGAGAAAAAAAAAAAAATTCATTCCGAATTTCGTTCCTACCCGACCCCTAATAGAGAATTCGCAAAAAAATAACAAAAAAATTCAGAAAATTAAAAAACATCATTCCGACAATATTTCTATCCATACCTGCCTGAGATAGGCCGAAAAAGAGAGAATAAAATTTTCGTTCCGAATTCCGTTCCTTCCCGACCAGGGATAGAGAAAAAAAATTTTGTTTCGAACTCCATTCCTACCCGACCCGAGATGGAAAAATTCCAAAAAAAATTAATAAACTCCATTCCGACATTATTTCTATTTAAACCGGGGTTTAGCTACACGGAGAAAGAGAAAAAAAAATTTCGTTTCGAATTCTGTTCCTACCCGACCCTGGATAGAAAATTTCCAAAGAAATTGCAAAAAAATGCAAAAAATTAAAAAACACCATTCCGACATTATTTCTATCCAGACTGGGCTGAAATAGGTGGATAAAGAGAGACAAAAATTTACGTTCCGAATTTCATTCCTTCCCAACTAGAGATAGAGAATTCCAAAAAAAATAACAAAAAAAATTCAAAAAATTAAAAAACATCATTCTGGCGTTACTTTAATCTAAACCGGACTGAGATAGGCCACGAAAGAGGGAAAAAACAAAAAAACAAAAAAAAGTTCCGAATTCGATTCCTACCCAACCCGGGCAAGAAAATTCCAAAAAAGATTGCAAAAAAAATTACAAAATTGAAAAACATCAGTCTGGCAATATTTCTAACCAAACCAGGCTCAGATAGGCCGAGAAAGAGAAAAAAAAATTTCGATTCGATTTCCGTTCCTACCCGACCAGGGATAGTGAATTCCTAAAAAAAAAAGCAAAAAAACTCAACAAATTAAAAAACATCATTCCGGCAATATTTCTATCCAAACTGGGCTGACAAAGGTCAAGAAAAAGAGAAAAAAAAATTTATTTCGAATTCCATTCGTACCCGACCCGAGATAGAAAAATTCCAAAAAAATAGCAAAAAAAATTCAAAAAATTAAAAAACTCCATTCCGACACTATTTCCATTTAAACCGGGTTTAGGTAGATGAAGAAACAGAAAAAAAAAATTTTCGCTTCGAATTCCAATACTGCCCGACCCAGGATAGAAAATTTCCAAAAAAATGCAAGAAATTAAAAAAAAAAAAAACAGCATTCCGACATTATTTCTATCCAAACTGGGCTAAGATAGGCGGATAAAGAGAGACAAAAATTTACGTTCCGAATTTCGTTCTTTCCTGACTAGAGATAGAGAATTCCCAAAAAAATAGCAAAAATAAAATCAAAAATTTAAAAAACAACATTCCGGCATCATTTCTATCCAAACTGGGCTTAGATAGGTCGAGAAAGAGAGAAAAAAAAAAAACTTTTTTCCGAATTCCGTTCCTACCCGACCCGGAATAGAGAATTCCAAATTAAATAGGTAAAAAAATTCAAAAACAACATTCTGGCGTTATTTTAATCAAAACCGGACTGAGATAGGCACGAAAGAGAAAAAAAAAAATTAGTTCCGAATTCGGTTTCCACCCAACCCGGACTAGAAAATTCCAAAAAAGATTGCAAAAAAATTTAAAAATTTGAAAAATATCAGTCTGGCAATGTCTCAAACCAAACCAGGCTCAGATAGGCTGAGAAAGAGAAAAAAAAAATTTTGTTTCGATTTCCGTTCCTACCCAACCAGGGATAGAGAATTCCCAAAAAAAATAGCAAAAAAATTCAACAAATTAAAAAACATCATTCCCGCAATATTTCTATCCAAACTGGGCTGAGATAGGCCAAGAAAATGAGAAAAAAAAATTTTATTTCGAATTCCATTCCTACCCGACCTGAGATAGAAAATTTTCAAAAAAATAGCAAGAAATTTCAAAAAAAAAATAAAAAAATTCCGAAATTATTTCAATCCAAATCGGGTTTCGATAGATGGAGAAAGAGAGAGAAAAAATTTCTTTTCGAATTCCGTTCCTGCCTGACCCAGGATAGAAAATTTCCAAAAAAATAGCAAAAAAGTTAAAAAAATTAGAAAACACCATTCCGACATTGTTTCTACCAGGCTGAGATAGGCCGAGAAAGAAAAAAAAAAAAAAATTCATTCCAAATTTCTTTCCAATCGGACCCGTAATAGAGAATTCGCAAAAAAATATCAAAAAATTAATAAACATCATTCCGACAATATTTCTATCCATACTGGCCTGAGATAGACCGAAAAAGAGAGAATAAAATTTTCGTTCCGAATTTCGTTCCATCCCGACCTAGGATAGGGAATTCCAAAAAATATAGCAAAAAAAATAAAAAATTTCAAAAACATCATTCAGGCAATATTTTCATTCCGAATTTCGTTCCAAACAGACCCGTAATAGAGAAATCGCAAAAAATTATCAAAAAAATTCAAAAACTTAAAAAACATCATTCTGCTATTAATTTCTATCCAAACCGGGCTGATATAGGCCATGAAAGAGAAGAAAAAAAAATAGTTCCGAAATCCGTTCCTACCCGACCTGGGATAGAAAATTCCAAAAAAAATAGCAAAAAAATTAAAAAAAAAAATCATTTTGATAATATTCCTATCCAAACCGATCTGAGATTGGACGAGAAAGAGAAAAAAAAAAATTCGTTCCAAATTTTCTTCCCGCCAGACCCGGGATAGAGAATTCCCAAAAAAAAACAAAAATTTAAAAAACAACATTCCTGCATTATTTCTATCCAAACCGGGCTTAGATAGGTAGAGAGAGAGAAAAAAAAAAAACTTTGTTCCGAATTCCGTTCCTACCCGACCCGGAATAGAGAATTCCAAAAAAAATAACAAAAAAAATTCAAAAAATTAAAAAACATCATTCTGGTGTAATTTTAATCAAAACCGGACTGAGATAGGCCTCGAAAGAGAAAAAAAAAAAAAAAGTTCTGAATTCAGTTCCTACCCAACCCGGGTTAGAAAATTTAAAAAAAAAAAAATTGCAAAAAAATTAAAAAAATTGAAAAAAATCAGTCCGGCAATATTTCTATCCAAACCGGGCTGAGATAGGCAAAGAAAAAGAAAAAAAAAATTCGTTTCGAATTCCGTTCCCGACCCACCCGTGACAGAAAATTTCCAAAAAAATAGTAAAAAAATTCAAAAAATTAAAAATCACCATTCCAACTTTATTTCTATCCAATCTGGGCTGAGATCGCCGGAGAAGGAGAGAAAACAATTTTCGTTCCGAATTCCGTTCCATCCCGACCCTGGGGAGAGAATTCCCAAAAAAATTGCAAAAAAATTCAAAATTTTAAAAAACATCATTTCGGCAATATTGCTATCCAAACCGAGAACGGCTGAGAAAGAGAGTAAAAAAATTTTGTTTCGAATTCCATTCTTGCCCGACCCACGATAGAAAATTTTTAAAAAAATAGCAAAAAATTCAAAAAATTAAAAAATATCATTCTGGCATTATTTCTATCAAAACCGGACTGAGATAGGCCATGAAAAAGAAAAAAAAATTAATTCCGAATTCGGTTCCTACCTAACACAGTCTAGAAAATTTCAAAAAAAAAAAGAAAAAAAAATTAAAAAATATCACTCTGGCAATATTTCTAACCAAACCGGGCTGAGATAGTCTGAGAAAGAGAAAAAAAAAATTCATTTCGAATTCCGTTCCTAACCGACCAGTGGTAGAGATTTCCCAAAAAAAATAGCAAAAAAAATGCAAAAAATTAAAAACGCCATTCCGCCGTTATTTCTATCCAAACCGGACTGAAATAGGCAGAGAAAGAGAGAGAAAAAAATTTCGTTCTGAATTTTGTTCCTTCTTGACCAGGTAAAGAGAATTCCCAAAAAAATAGCAAAAAAAAATAAAAAATTTCAAAAACATCATTCCGGCATTATTTCTATCCAAACCGGGCTGAGATAGGCCGAAAAGAGAAAAAAAAAAAATTTTGATCGGAATTCCGTTCCTACCCGACCCGGAATAGAGAATTCCAAAAAAAAATGGCAAAAAAAATTAAAAAACATCATTCTGGCATTATTTTAATCAAAACTGGACTGAGATAGGCCATGAAATAGAAAAAAAAATTAGTTTCGAATTCGGTTCCTGTCCAACCCAGGCTAGAAAATTCCAAAAAAAAATAAATAAAAAATTCAAAAAATTGAAAAATATAAGTTTGGCAATATTTCTAACAAAACCAGGCTGAGATAGGCCGAGAAGAAGAGAAAAAAAAATTATCATTTCGATTTCCGTTCCTACCCGACCAGGAATAGAGAATTCCCAAAAAAAATAGCAAAAAAATTCAGAAGATTAGAATACATAATTTCGACAGTATTTCTTTCCAAACCGAGCTTAGATAGGTCGGGAAAGAGAAAAAAAAATTTTCATTTCGAATTCCCATCCTACCCGGCCAGGGATAGAGAATTCCAAAAAAATTGAAAAAATTAAAAAACATCATTCCAACATTATTTCTATCCAATCCGGGCTGAGATAGCCAGAGAAAGAGAAAAAAAAAATTCATTACGAATTCCGTTCCTCCCCGACAAAGGATAGAGAATTCCCAAAAAAATAGCAAAAAAATTCAAAAATTTAATGAACATCATTTAGGCAATGTTGCTTTCAAAACCGGGCTGAGATAGGCGAGAAAGGGAAAAAAAAATTTCAATCCGAAATTCGTTCCTGCCCAGCCCGTAATAGAAAATTTCGAAAAAAATAGCAAAAAAATTCAAAAAACTGAAAAGCACCACTCCGACATTATTTCTATCCAAACCAAGCTGAGATAGGTTGAGAAAGAGAGAAAAAAAATTTGATTCGAGTTCCGTTCATGCCCGACCCGGAATAGAGAATTCCCAAAAAAATATCAAAAAAATTCAAAAAATTAAAAAACATCATCTGGCAATATTTCTATCCATACCGGCCTGAGATAGGCCGAGAAAGAGAGATTAAAATTTTCGTTCCAAATTCCATTCCTTCCAGACCAGGGATAGAGAATTCATAAAAAAAATAGCAAAAAAAAAAAAAATTAAAAACATCATTCCGGCATTATTTCTATCCAAAACGGGTTGAGATAGGCTGAAAAAGTGTGAAAAAAAATTTTGTTCCAAATTCCGTTCCTAACCGACCCGGAATAAAGAATTCCAAAAAAAAATAGCAAAAATTCAAAAAATTAAAAAACATCATTCTGGCATTATTTCTATCAAAACCGGACTGAGACAGGCCATGAAAAAGAAAAAAAAATTAATTCCGGATTTGGTTCCCTAACACAGGCTAGAAAATTTCAAAAAAAAAATAAAAAAAAATCAGTCTGGCAATATTTCTAACCAAATCGGGCTGAGATAGGCTGAGAAAGAGAAAAAAAAAATTCATTTCGAATTCCGTTCCTAACCGACCAGCGGTAGAGATTTCCCAAAAAAAAATAGCAAAAAAAAATGCAAAAAATTGAAAAACACCATTCCGACGTTATTTCTATCCAAACCGGACTGAAATAGGCAGAGAAAGAGAGAATTCCCAATTCCGTTCTGAATTCCGTTCCTTCTCGACCAGGTAAAGAGAATTCCCAAAAAAATAGCAAAAAAAAAATCAAAAGTTTAAAAAACATCATTATGGCATTATTTCTATTCAAACCGGGCTGAGATAGGCCGAGAAAGAGAAAAAAAAAAAAATGTTCCGAATTCCGTTCCTATCCGACCCGGAATAGAGAATTCCAAAAAAAATAGCAAAAAAGTTCAAAAAATTAAAAAATGTCGTTCTGGTGTTATTCTAATCAAAACCGGACCAAGATAACAAAAATTTAGTTCCGAATTCGGTTCCAACCCAACCCGGGCTAGAAAACTCCAAAAAAAAAAAAAAAAGCAAAAAATTGAAAAATATCAATCTGGCAATCTTTCTAACCAAACCGGGCTGAGATAGGCCGAGAAAGAAAAAAAAACAAATTCGTTTCGATTTCTGTTCCTACCCTACCAGTGATAGCGAATTCCCAAAAAAAATAAAATAAAAAATAAAAAAACATCATTCTAGAAATATTTCTATCCAAAGCGGGCTAAGATAGGCCGAGAAAAAGAGAAAAAAAAATTTGTCTCGAATTCCTTTCCTGCCCGACCCGGGGTAGAAAATTTAGAAAAAAATAGGAGAAAAATTCAAAAAATTAAAAAAACACCATTCTGCCATTTTTTCTATCCAAACCTGGTTTATATAGACGGAGAAAGAGAAAAAAAAATTTCGTTTTGAATTCCGTTCCTGCCCGACACAGGACTGAAATTTTCCAAAAAAATAGCAAAAAAATTAAAAAACCCCATTCCGACATTATTTCTATCCAAACCGGGCTGACATTGGCGAAGAAAGAGAGAATTCCCAAAAAAATTGCAAAAAAATTAAAAATTTTAAAAAACATCATTTCGGCAATATTTCTATCCAAACAGGGCTGAGATAGGCCGGGAAAGAGAAAAAACATATTTCATTTGGAATTCCGTTCCTACCCGACCAGGGATAGAGAATTCTAAGAAAATTCAAAAATATTATTCCGGTAATATTTCTATCCAAACCGGGCTGAGATAGCCCCAGAAAGAGAAAAAAAAAAGTTCGTTCCTAATTCCGTTCCTTCCCGACCGAGGATAGAGAATTCCAAAAAAAAATAGCAAAAAAATTCAAAAATTTTAAAAACATTATTCCAGCAATATTTCTATCCAAACCGGGCTGAGATTGGCCGAGAAAGAAAAAAAAAAATTTTCGCTCCGAATTCAGTGCCTACCCGACTCGTAGTAGACAATTCGCAAAAAAATTATCAAAATAATTCAAAAAATTAAAAAACACCATTCCGACATTATTTCTATCCAAACTGGATTTTGAAAGTTCAAAAAGTGTATAAAATACCTTGAACGATTAGACCCCCAATTTACGAAATATCAATTCAAGCTTAATATTAAACAGTTAATGTGCAGAATATGAACATAAGCTTAAGACAGAAATTGATAAACAATATCAACCAAATAAAATCACATCCACAACAGAAATTAAATGGCAAAGATTATGGGAAGAGAGATGCAAACACAATGACAACATACGATGTGTTATCGAAGAGGAAACCGAAGCCCTCGACGTAAAACCTCTTCGCCGCCCTCCGAGCGGCAAATAATCCACTAAAGAATGTGGTTGGGATACATGAATAACAGAAGACCCTCCAAGCCTAATCTACCTAATGTACCTAAGCCCACCAAGCTCCTACTCCAACAAGGTTCCGCCGAACCTATTTCTTCTTTAGCTTACTGGATTCTTGATCGTAACATCAACCAATATGAAATTGGTCCTTTTTTAACTGCTTCCCAAAACACCAAACAGCCTTCTCACAGATTTGGGTATGGTGTGAAAAGGTTTTGTTAAAGTACCTCACAAGGATTTAACAATAGAGAGAAAGAGTGAAGAGGAATTTGAAGAGTCTCTATGTGAAGATTGTGGATGAATCAATCTTGTTTTTCTTTAGGGTTTCTCTCTTAAAATTCTCTCTGGAAACTATTTACATTTCACAGGTATAAGGGGTATATATACTGATGTGAGAGAGGAATGCGAAAAGTCAGGTTTTTCAAAACAGAGCTGGTTGGCGGCTTGGCCTCGCGACAGGACTGAGTCGCGAGTTCAAGCCGCGAGCTAACAGCCTGGCCAGCCTGGGACTTTTGTCCTGTAGTGCAACAGCTGGCATGACACTTCAGCTCCCTCCATGCTTCACACGTGTGCCAACTTTGGGGGCTCGCCAGTCGCGAGTCACCCGCGAGTCTCTGCATCTTGCATAATCTTGAGTATTTTTTCACACTCTCTCTAACTCCTTACCCTTACAGGGTTACTAATTGCTAAAGTACAGGCAAATTTGGCACAAAATAAAGCCAACAAGATGGTTGATAAAATTCAACCTTATAGGTTTAGATAGACGGAGAAAGAGAAAAAAAAAATCACCGTTCCGAATTCCGTTCCTACCCGACCCATCATAGAGAATTCGCAAAAAAATATCAAAAAATTAAAAAACATCATTCTGGCATTATTTCTATCCAAACCGGGCTGAGATACGTCGAGAAAGAAAAAAAAAAAATTCGTTCCGAATTCCGTTCCTACCTGAACCGTGCTAGAAAATTCCAATAAAAATAGCAAAAAAATTCAAAAAATTAAAAAACATCATTCCAGCAAAATTTCAATCCAAACCGGGCAGAGATAGACTGAGAAGGAGAGAAAAAAATGTTCGTTTCAAATTTCGTTCCAGCCCGACCCAAGATAGAAAAATTCAAAAAAAAAATAGCAAAAAAATTAAAAAATTCAAAAGCATCATTCCGGCAATATTTCTATCCAAACAGAGCAGAGATAGGCCGAGAATGAAAAAAAAAAATTCGTATCAAATTCCGTTCTTGCCCGACCAAGGATAGAAAATTTCCAAAATAATTGAATAAAAAAATTCAAAAAAATTTAAAAACACCATTCCGACATTATTTCTATCCAAACCATGCTGAGATAGAGAGAAAAAAAATTTCCGTTCCAAGTTTCGTTCCTACCCGACCAGGGATAGAGAATTCCCAAAAAAATAGCAAAAAAAATCAAAATTTTCAAAAACATCATTCCGGCATTATTTTTCTCCAAACCGGGCCAAGATACACCGAAAAAGAGGAAAAAAAAACATGTTGTTCCGAATTCCATTCCTACCCGATCCGGAACAGAGAATTCCAAAAAAAATAGCAGAAAATTCAAAAAATTAAAAAACATTATTCTGACAATATTTCAATTCAAACCGGGCTGAGAAAGGCCGAGAAAAAGAGAAAAAAAAAAATTATTTCGAATTCCATTCCTGCCCGACCCGGGATAGAAAATTTCGAAAAAATAGCAAAAAAATTCAAAAAATTAAAAAAAAATCATTCTAGCAATATTTCTATCAAAACCGGGCTGAGATAGGTGGAGAAAGAGAGAGAAAAATTTTCGTTACGAATTTCCTTCCTGTCCGACCCGGGATAGAAATTTTCCAAAAAAATAGGAAAAAAAATTCAAAAAATTAAAAATCACCATTCCAACATTATTTCTATCCAAACCGGTCTGAAATAGGCGGAGAAAGAGAGAGAAAAAAATTTTCGTTCTGAATTCCGCTCCTTCCCGACCAGGGATAGAGAATTCCCTAAAAAATGGCAAAAAAAATTCAAAAATTTAAAAAACCTTCGGCAATATTTATATCCAAACCGGGCTGAGATGGGCCGGGAAAGAGAAAAAACAATTTTTGTTTCGAACTCCTTTCCTACCCAACCCGTAAGAGAGAGAATTCGCAAAAGATTGTCAAAAAAATTCAAAAAAAAAAAAAAAAATCATTCTGGCATTATTTCTATCCAAACCGGGCCGAGATAGGCCATGAAAGAGAAAAAAAAAAAATTTAGCTCCGAAATCCGTTCCTACCCGACCCGGGCTAGTAAATTTCAAAAAAATAGCAACTAAAATAAAAAAAAATCATTCTGGCAATATTTCTATCCAAACCGAGCTGAGATTGGGTGAGAAAGAGGAAAAAAAATTATGTTCCTTATTCCGTTCCTACTCGACCCAGAATAGAGAATTCCAAAAAAAATAGCAAAAAAATTTAAAAATTATCATTCTGGCATTATTTCTATCAAAACCCAACTGAGACGGGCCATGAAAGAGGAAAAAAACAATAGAAAAATTCAAAAACACCATTCCGACATTATTTCTATCCAAACTGGGCTGAGATAGGTGGAGAAAGAGAGAAAAAAAATTTCATTCCGAATTCCGTTCCTTCCCGACCAGGGTAGAGAGTTCCCAAAAAAATAGCAAAAACAATAGAAAAATTCAAAAACACCATTCCGACATTATTTCTATCCAAACTGGGCTGAGATAGGTGGAGAAAGAGAGAAAAAAATTTTCATTCCGAATTCCGTTCCTTCCCGACCAGGATAGAAAATTCTCATAAAAATAGCAAAATCAAAAATTTAAAAAACATCATTCCGGCATTATTTCTATCCAAACCGGGCTGAGATAGGCTGAGAAAGAGAAAAAAAAAAATTCGTTCATTTCCCGACCGGGGATAGAGAATTCCCAAAAAAATTCAATAATTAAAAAAAATCATTCCGGCAATATCGATACCGGCCAGAGATAGGCCGGGAAAGAGAGAATAAAATTTTCGTTCCAAATTCCTTTCATTCCCGACTAGGGATAAAGAATTCCCAAAAAAATAGCAAAAAAAATAAAAAATTTAAAAAACATCATTTCGGCACTATTTCTCTCCAAACCAGGCCGAGCTAGGCTGAGAAAGAGAAAAAAAAATTTGTTCCATATTCCGTTCCTACCCGACCAGTAATAGAGAATTCAAAAAAATAGCAAAAAAATCCAAAAAATTAAAAAACATCATACTGGAATTATTTCTATCAAAACCGGACTGAGATAGGCCATTAAAGAGGGAAAAAGTTAGAAAAAATTCAAAAACACCATTCCGACATTATTTCTATCCAAACTGGGCTGAGATAGGAGGAGAAAGAGAGAAAAAAAATTTCGTTCCGATTTCCGTTCCTTGCTGTACAGAGATAGAGAATTTCCAAAAAAATAGCAAAAAAAATGAAAAATAAAAAGCATCATTCTTGCATTATTTGCATCCAAACTGGGCTGAAATAGGCGGAGAAAGTGTGGAAAAAATTTTAGTTCAAATTCGTTCCTTCCCGACCAAGGATAGAGAATTTCCAAAAAAATAGCAAACAAAATCAGAAATTTTAAAAACATCATTCCGGCATTATTTCTATCCAAACGGGGCTGAGGTAGGCCGAGAAGGAGAAAAAAAAAATTTTTGATCGAATTACGTTCATACCAGACCCGGAATAGAGATTTCCAAAAATAATAGCAACAAAATTCAAAAAATTGAAAAATATCAGTTTGGCAATATTTCTAACCAAACCAGGCTGAGATAGGGCGAGAAAGAGAGGAAAAAAATTTTCGTTTCGAATTCCATTCCTACCCGACCAGGATAGAGAATTCCCAAAAAAAATCAAAAAATTAAAAAACATCATTCTGGAATTATTTCTATCAAAACCGGACTGAAATGGGCCATTAAAGAGGAAAAAAAATAGAAAAAATTCAAAAATACCATTCCAATATTATTTCTATCCAAATCGGGCTGAAATAGGTAGAGAAAGAGAGAAAAATTTTCGTTCCGAATTCCATTCCTTCCCGAACATGGATAGAGAATTCCCAAAAAAATAGAAAAATAAAAAACATCATTCTTGCATTATTTGTATCCTAACCGGGCTGAGATAGGCGGAGAAAGAGAGAAAAAAATTTTCGTTCGAATTCCTTCCTTCCCGACCAAAGATCTTCCCAAAAAAATAGCAAAAAAAAATCAAAATTTCGGATTCCATTCCTACACGACCAGTCATAGAGAGAATTCCAAAAAAGAAAAAAGCAAAAAAAATAAAAAAACATCATTCCGGAAATATCTCTATCCAAACCGGGCATAGATAGGCCAAGAAAGAAAAAAAAAAAAATTTGTTTTGAATTCCGTTCATACCCGACCAGGGATGGAGAATTCCCAAAAAAATTAAAAAACGTCATTCCGACATTGTTTCTATCCAAACCGGGTTTAGATAGATGGCGAAAGGGAAAAAAAAAAAAAAATTTCGTTTCGAATTCCGTTCCTTCCCAACTAGGGATTGAGAATTTCCAAAAAAATAGCAAAAAAAAATTTAAAAACACCAATTTGGCAATATTCTTATCCAAATCGGGCTAAGATAGACCGGGGAAGAGAAAAAAAAATTTTCATTTCGACTTCCGTTCCTACCCGACCAGGGATAGAGAATTCCAAAAAAAAAATAGCAAAAAAATCAAAAGAATTCATTCCGGCTATATTTCTATCCAAACCGAACAGAGATAGGCCGAGAAAGAAAAGAAAAAAAAATTCGTTACGAAATTCGTTCCTTCCCGACCAGGAACAGAAAATTCCCAAAAAAAATAGCGAAAAAAATTCAAAAATTCAAAAAACATCATTCCGGCTATATTTCTATCCAAACCGGGCTGAGATGGGTCAGGAAAGAGAAAAAAAAAAATTCGGTTCGAACTCCGTTCCTACCCGACCCGTAGTAGAGAATTCGTAAAAAAATATCAAAAAATTAAAAACATCTTTCAAGCATTATTTCTATCCAAACTGGGCTGAAATAGGCGGAGAAAGGGAGAAAAAAATTTTCGTTCCGAATTCCGTTCCTTCCTGACCAGGGATTGAGAATTCCTAAAAAAAATGAAAAATCAAAACATCGTTCTTGCATTATTTGTATCCAATCCGGGCTGAGATAGGCGGAGAAAGAGAAAAAAAAAATTTCGTTTCAAACTCCGTTCCTACCCAACTCGTAATAGAGAATTCGCAAAAAAATATCAAAAAATTAAAAATCATCATTCTGGTATTATTTCTATCCTAATCGGGCTGAGATAGGCCGAGAAAGAGAAAAAAAAAAAAAAATTCGTTACAAATTTCGTTCCTTCCCAACCAGGGATAGAGAATTCCCAAAAAAATTGCAAAAAAATTCGAAAAATTAAAAAACACCATTCCGACATTATTTCTATCCAAACCGGATTTAGATAGATGGACAAAAGAGAAAAAAAAAAAAAAATATTCCTTTCGAATTCCGTTCCTAACCGACCCGGTATAGAAAATTTCCAAAAAAATAGAAAAAAAAATCAAAAATTTAAAACACATCATTCGGGCATTATTACTATCCAAACCGAGCAGAGATAAGTCGAGAAAGAGAGAAAAAAAATTCTGTTCCGAATTTCGTTCCTACCCAACACAGAATAGAGAATTCCAAAAAAAATAGCAAAAAAATTGATAAAACTAAAAAACATCGTTCTGGCGCTATTTCAATCAAAACCGGACTGAGATAGGCCATGAAAGAGAAAAAAATAAATTTAGTTCCGAATACGGTTCCTACACAACTTTGGCAAGAAAAATCCAGAAAAACAGTAAAAAAATTCAAAAAATTGAAAAATATCTGTAGGGCAATATTTCTAACCAAACTGGGCTGAGATAGGCCGAGAAAGAGAAAAAAAAAAATTTGTTTCGAATCCCATTCCTACCCGACCAGGGATAGAGAATACCCAAAAAAAATTCAAAAAATTAAAAATATATTATTCTGGCAATATATCAATCCAAACCGGGCTGAGGTGGGCCGAAAAAAGAGAAAAAAAAATTTTGTTTCGAATTCCGTTCCTTCCCGACCCGGGATAGAAAATTTCCAAAAAAATAGTAAAAAAATTCGAAAAATTAAAAAGACATCATTCCGGCAATATTTCTATCAAAACCGGGCTGAGATAGGTTGAGAAAGAAAGAGAAAAATTTCGTTTTCCTTCCTGACCGACCAAGGATATAAATTTTCCAAAAACATAGCAAAAAAAGTCAAAAAAATTAAAAAATCACCATTCCAACATTATTTCTATCCAAACCGGGCTGAGATAGGCGGAGAATGAGAGAAAAAAAAAATCGTTCCGAATTCCGTTCCTTCCCGACCAGGGATAAAGAATTCCCAAAAAAATAGCAAAAAATATCAAAAATTTAAAAAACATCATTCCGGCATTATTTGTATCCAACTCGTGCTGATATTGGCGGAGAGAGGGAAAAAAATTTCTGTTCGAATTCCATTTCTTTTCGACCAAGAATAGAAAATTCTCATCAAAATAGCAAAAAAAATCAAAAATTTAAAAAACATCATTCCGGCATTATTTCTATCCAAACCGGGCTGAGATAGGCTGAGAAAAAGAAGAAAAAAATTATGTTCCTTATTCCGTTCCTACCCGACCCGGAATAAAGAATTCCAAAAAAAAAACAAAAAAATTCAAAAAATTAAAAAACATCATTCTGGCATTATTTATATCAAAGCACAACTAAGATAGGTCTTGAAAGAGAAAAAAAAATAGAAAAAATTCAAAAACACCATTCTGACATTATTTCTATCCAAACCAGGCTGAGATAGGTGGAGAAAGAGAAAAAAAAAAAATTTATTCCGAATTTCGTTCCTTGCAGACCAGGGATAGAGAATTCCCAAAAAAATAGCAAAAAAAATCAAAAATTCAAAAAATATCATTCCGGCATTATTTGTATCCAAACCGGGCTTATTTAGGTGGAGAAAGAGAGAAAAAAAAGTTTCGTTCGAATTCCGTTCCTTCCCAACCCAGGATAGAATATACCCAAAAAAATAGCAAAAAAAATCCAAAATTTAAAAAACATCATTCCGGCATTGATGCGAATCTCAATTGACACGCCTTGAGACGCAACAAAAATATTGGAATACTTACCCAAGAAAGCTAAAATTCAGATTTTGATAGTACCATGACCCAACGTTTATAAGTGAAGCGCGATCCAAAAGTATAAGTAACAGACCTTGACACAATGATTATAATTGAATCACGAACCGAAGGTAAGTTTGAACGCCACATGGAAGAATCCCTTATAAGTTCACAGTTCTTGAAAAACCAAAAGAAGAGCAAAGCCTCACCTTTTCTGATTTTTATTCAATAATACTCTCTATTACAATGAGTGCTTCCTATTTAATAGACATGACTGCAAATAGAAAATCTAAAAACGTACTAAATAATAAAACCCTAGATAAAAGTTGATTTGGTCTTAAAATTAGCAAATCCAAAATTGGAAAATAGGTAAAAAACGTTCTAAATAAAAAAGTCTAAAATTAAGGTTGATTTGTTTCGAATTCCGTTCCTGCCCGACACAGGATAGAAAATTTCTAAAAAAATAGCAAAAATATTCAAAAAATTAAAAAACAACATTCCGACATTATTTCTATCCAAACTAGGTTTAGATAGACGGAGAAAGAGAGAAAAAAAAATTTCGTTCCGAATACCGTTCCTACCCGACCAGGGACAGAGAATTCCAAAAATAATAGCAAAAAAATTCAAAAACATCATTCCAGCAAATATTTCTATCCAAACCGGGCTTAGATAGGCCGAGAAAGAGAGAAAAAAATTTTCGTTCCGAATTCCGGTCCTACCCAACTCATAATAGACAATTCGCAAAAAAATATCAAAAATTAAAAAAACACCATTTTGACATTATTTGTATCCAAACCGGGTTTAGATTGACGAAGAAAGAGAGAAAAAAATTTTCGTTTCGAATTCCGTTCCTGCCCGACCCAGGATAGAAAATATCCAAAAAAATATCAAACAAATTCAAAAAATTAAAAATCACCATTCCAACATTATTTCTATCCAAACCGGGCTGAGATAGGCGGAGAAAGAGAGAGAAAAAATTTCATTCCGAATTCCGTTCCTTCCCGACCAGGGCTAGAGAATTCCTAAATAAAAGAGCAAAAAAATTCAAAAATTTAAAAAACATCATTTCGGCAATATTTCTATCCAAACCGGGTTGAGATGGGCCGGGAAAGAGAAAAAAAAAATTTCTATTCGAACTCCACTCCTACCCGACCAGCAATAGACAATTCGAAAAAAAGTATCAAAAAATTAAAAAACATCATTGTGGCATTTTTTGTCTATCCAAACCGTGCTGAGATAGGCCGAAAAAGTGAAAAAAAAAAATTTTGTTCCTTCCCGACCGGGGATAGAGAGTTACCAAAAAAAAAGCAAAAAAATTCAAAATTTTAAAAAACATCATTTCGTTAATATTTCTATCCAAACCGGGCTGAGATGGGCCGGGAAAGAGAAAAAAAAATTTTCGTTTTGAACTCCGTTCCTACCCGACCCATAATAGAGAATTCGTAAAAAATTATCAAAAAAATTCAAAAAATTAAAAAACATTATTCTGGCATTATTTCTGTCCAAACCGGGCAAACAAAGGCCATGAAAGAGAAAAAAAGGAAATTTAGTTCCGAAATCCGTTCCAACCCGACCCAGGCTAGAAAATTCCAAAAAAAATAGCAAATAAATTAAAAAAAATCTTTCCATTAATATTTCTATCCAAACCGGTCTGAGAATGGCCGACAAAGGGAAAAAAAAATTTGTTTCGAATTCTGTTCGTGCCTGACCTGGTATAGAACATTTCGAAAAAAATTCCAAAAATTCAAAAACACCAATCCAACATTATTTCTATCCAAACCGGGATGAGATATGCCGAGAAAGGGAGCAAAAATTTTTTGTTTGGAATTCAGTCCGTACCCGACTCGGAATAGAGAATTCCCAAAAAAAATATCGAAAGAATTCAAAAACATCATTTCGACAATATCCATGCCGGCCAGAGATAGGACGGGAAAGAGAGAATAAAATTTTCGTTCCGAATCTCGTTCCTATCCGACCAGGGATAGAGAATTCCCAAAAAAATAGCAAAAAAATTCAAAAAATTAAAAAACAACATTCCGACATTATTTCTATCCAAACCGGATTTAGATAGATGGACAAATGAGAAAAAAAAAATTCCTTTCGAAATTTCATTACAAATTTCGTTCCTTCCCGACTGGGGAGAGAGAATTCCCAAAAAAATAGCAAAAAAATTCAAAAAATTAAAAATTATCATTCCAACATTATTTATATCCAAATTGGGCTGAGATAGGTGGAGACAGGGAGAGAAAAAATTTTCGTTCAGAATTCCGTTCCTTCCCGACCAGGAATTAAGAATTCCCAAAAAAATAGCAAAAAAATTCAAAAACATCGTTTTGGCAATATTTCTATCCAAACCGGGCAGAAATAGGCCATGAAAGAGAAAAAAAAAAATTTTATTTCTGAAATCCGTTCCTAACCAACCCGGGCTATAAAATTCCAAAAAAAATAGCAAAAAATTTTAAAACAATCATTCAGGCAATATTTCTATCCAAACCGACTGAGATTGGCCGATAAAGAGGGGAAAAAAAAATTCGTTTCAAATTCTATTCCTGCCTGACCCAGGATAGAAAATAGCAAAAAAAATAGCAAATAAGTTCAAAAAAAAAACATTCCGACAATATTTCTATCCAAACCTGTCTGAGATTGGCCGAGAAAGACAAAAAAAAAAAATTTTGAATTCCTAACCAAACCGTGCTGAGATAGGCCGAAAAAAAAAAAAAAAAAATATTTTGATTTCCTTTCCTACCCGACCAGGGATAGAGAGTTCCCAAAAAAAATAGCAAAAAAAATTTTAAAAATCAAAAAATATCATTCCGGAAATATTCATATCCAAACCAGGCCTCATAGGCCAAGAAAAAGAGAAAAAAAAATTTGTTTCGAATTCCGTTCTTGCCTGACCCGAGATAGAAAATTTCCAAAAAAAATAGAAAAAAAATTCAAAAAATTAAAAAACACCATTCCGACATTATTTCTATCCAAACCGGATTTAGATAGATGATGGACAAATGAGAAAAAAAAAAAATTCCTTTCGAAATTTCGTTTCAAATTTCGTTCCTTCCCGACTGGGGAGAGAGAATTCCCAAAAAAATAGCAAAAAAATTCAAAAAATTAAAAATTACCATTCCAACATTATTTATATCCAAATTGGGCTGAGATAGGTGGAGAAAGGGAGAGAAAAAATTTTCGTTCAGAATTCCGTTCCTTCCTGACTAGGAATTATGAATTCCCAAAAAAATAGCAAAAAAATTCAAAAATTTAAAAACATCGTTTTGGCAATATTTCTATCCAAACCGGGCAGAAATAGGCCATGAAAGAGAAAAAAAAAAAATTTTGTTCTGAAATCCGTTCCTAACGCCGGGCTATAAAATTCCAAAAAAATAGCAAAAAATTTTAAAACAATCATTCAGGCAATATTTCTATCCAAACCAACTGCGATTGGCCGATAAAGAGGGAAAAAAAATTTTCGTTTCGAATTCTGTTCCTGCCTGACCCGGGATAGAAAATAGCAAAAAAATAGCAAATAAGTTAAAAAAAAAAAAAACATTCTGACAATATTTCTATCCAAACCTGTCTGAGATTGGCCGAGAAAGACAAAAAAAAAATATTTTTGTTTCGAATTCTGTTCCTGCCCAACCCGGGATAGAAAATAGCTAAAAAATTCAAAAAATTAAAAAACACCATTCAGAAATTATTTCTATCCAAACCGGGTTAAGATAGGCCGAGAAAGAAAGAGGAAAATTTGGGTTCGGAATTCAGGTCGTAACTGACTCGGAATAGAGAATTCCCAAAAAAAATCAAAAAAATTCAAAAACATCATTCCGGTAATATCCATACTGGCCTGATATACGCCTAGAAAGAGAGAATAAAATTTTCGTTTCTTCCCGACCATAGATAGAGAATTTCAAAATAAATAGCAACAAATAAGAAAAATTTAAAAACAACATTCCGGCATTATTACTATCCAAAACAAGCTGAGCTAGGCTAAGAAAGAGAAAAAAAAAATTGTTCCTTATTCCGTTCCTACCCGACCCGGAATAGAGAACTCCAAAAAAAATAGCAAAACAATTCAAAAAATTAAAAAACATCATTCTGGAATTATTTCTATCAAAACCGGACTGAGATAGGCCATGAAAGAGGGAAAATATAGAAAAAATTCAAAAACACCATTCCGACATTATTTCTACACAAACTGGGTTGAGATAGGTGGAGAAAGAGAAAAAAAAAAAAATTTGCTTGAATTCCGTTCCTTCTCGACCAAGGATAGAGAATTCCCAAAAAAATAGCAAAAAAAATCAAAAATTTTAAAAAAATAATTCCGGCATTATTTCTATCCAAACCGGGATAAGATAGACCGAGAAAGAGAGAAAAAAATTGTTGTTCCGAATTCCGTTCCAACCCGACCCAGAATAGAGAATTGCAAAAAAAAATAGTAAAAAAACTCAAAAAATTGAAAAATATTAGTCTGGCAACATTTCTAACCAAATCGGACTGAGATAGGCCGAAGAAAAAAAATATATATATATATTTTGAATTCCGTTCCTACCCAATCAGGGATAGAGAATTCCCAAAAAAAATAGCAAAAAAAATTTTAAAAATTAAAAAACATCATTCCGGAAATATTCATATCCAAACCAAGCTGAGATAGGCCAAGAAAAAGAGAAAAAAAAATTTGTTTCGTATTCCGTTCTTGCCTGATCCGGGATAGAAAATTTCCAAAAAAAATAGCAAAAAATTTCAAAAAATTAAAAAACACCATTCCGACATTATTTCTATCCAAACCAAGTTTAGATAGATCGAGAAAAAAAAAAAATTTCTTTCCGAATTCCGTTCCAACCTGACCAGGGATAGAGAATTCCAAAAAACAAATAGCAAAGAAATTAAAAAACAACATCCCGGCAATATTTCTATCCAGACCGGGTTCAGATAGGCCAAGAAAGAGAAAAAAAAAATTTTGTTTCGAATTCCGTTCCTGACCGACCTGGGATAGAAAATTTCCAAAAAAATAGCAAATAAAATCAAACCGACTCATAATAGAGAATTCGCAAAAAAATATCAAAAATTTCAAAAAATTAAAAAACTCCATTACGACATTATTCATATCCAAACCGAGTTTAGATAGACGGAGAAATTGAAAAAAAAAAATTCGTTTCGAATTCCGTTCCTGCCCAACCCAGGATAGAAAATTTCCAAAAAAAATAGCAAAAAATTCAAAAAATTAAAAATCACCATTGCAACATTATTTCTATCCAGATCGGGCTGAGATAGGTGGAGAAATAGAACAAAAAAAATTTCGTTCCGAATTTCGTTCCTTACCGTCCTGTGATAGCGAATTCCCAAAAAAATAGCAAAAAAATTCAAAAATTGAAAAAACATCATTTCGGCAATATTTCTATCCAAACTGAGCTGAGATGGGCCGGGAAAGAGTGAAAAAAAATTTCGTTTCGAACACCGTTCCAACCCGACCCGTAAATTCGCAAAAAAATTTGACAAAAATAAAAAAAAAAATTAAAAAACATCATTCCGGCAATACTTCCGTCCAAACCGGGCTAAGATAGGCCGAGAAATTGAGAAAAAAAAATTTCAATCCGAATTTCATACCTACCCGACTCGTAATAGAGAATTCGACAAAAAATTTCAAAAAAATTAAAAAATTAAAAAACACCATTCCGACATTATTTCAATCCAAACCGAGTTTAGATTGATGGTGAAAGAGAAAAAAAAATTTTCATTTCGAATTCCGTTCCTCCCCGACCCAGGATAGAAAATTTCCAAAAAAATATCAAACAAATTCAAAAAATTAAAAATCACCATTCCAATATTATTTCTATCCAAACCGGGCTGAGATAGGCGGTGAAAGAGAGAAAAATTTTCATTCCGAATTCCGTTCCTTTCCGACCAGGGATAGAGAATTCCCAAAAAAATAGCAAAAAAATTCAAAAATTTAAAAAATATCATTTCGGCAATATTTCTATCCTAACTGGGCTAAGATGGGCCCGGGAAAGAGAGAAAAAAATTTTCATTACGAACTCTGTTCCTACCCGGCCCGTAATAGAGAATTTGCAAAAAAAATACCAAAAAAATAACAAAAAATTAAAAAATATCATTCTGGCAATATTTCTATCTGAACTGGGCTGAGACGGGCCGGGAAAGAGAAAAAAAAATTTTCGTTTCGAACTTCGTTCTTACCCAACCCATAATAGAGAATTCGCAAAAAAATATCAAAAAATTATAAAACATCATTCTGGCATTTTTTCGATCCAAACCGGGCTGAGATAGGCCGAGAAAGAGAGAAAAGAAATTTTCGTTCCGAATTTCGTTCCTTCTTGACCCGGGGAGAAAATTTCAAAAAAAATAGCAAAAAAATTCAAAAAACTAAAAAACACCTTTCCGAGCTGACATTGACGGAGAAGGAGAGAGAAAAAAATTTGTTTCCAAATTCCATTCCTCCCCGACCCGGGCTAGAAAATTCTAAAAAAAAAGCAAAAAAATTAAAAAATATCTTTCCGGCAATACTTCTATCGAAACCGAGCTGTGATATATCGAAGAAGAGAAGACAAAAAATTGGTTCCGAATTTCATCCACACCTGACCCGGAATAGAGAATTCCCAAAAAATAGTAAAAAAATTTAAAAAATTAAATAATATCACTCCGACAATATTTCTATCCAAAGCAGGTTGAGATAGGCCGAGAAAGAAAGAAAATAATTTTTGTTTCGTATTCCGTTCCTGCCAGACACGAGATAGAAAATTCTCAAAAAAAATTCTAGAAATTTGAAATCATTATTCTGGCTATATTTCTATCCAAACTGGGTTGAGATTGGCCGAGAAAGAAAAAAAAAATTTTGTTTCAAATTTCATTCCTACCCGACCCGGGATAGAAAATTCCCAAAAAAAAATCGCAAAAAATTAAAAAAATTAAAAAAATTAAAAAACAGAATTCCTGTAATATTTCTATCCAATCCCGGCTGAGATAGGTCTAGAAAGAGAAAAAAAAATTTGGTTTCGAATTCCGTTCCTACCCGACCCGAGATAGAAAATTTCCAAAAAAATAGCATAAACATTCAAAAAATTAAAAATCACCGTTCCAACATTATTTCCATCCAAACCGGGCATAATTAGGCCAACAAAGAAAAAAAAATTTCGTTCCGAATTTCGTTCCTTCCCGATTAAGTATAGAGAATTCCAAAAAGAATTCAAAAATTTAACAAACATCATTCCGAAAATATTTTTATCCGAACCAGGCTGAGATTGGCTAAGAAAGAGAGAATAAAATTTTCGTTCAGAATTCTGCTCCTACCCGACCCGTTATAGAGAATTAGCAAAAAAATATCAAAAAAATTTAAAAAATTAAAAAACATCATTCTGGTATTATTTCTATCCAAATCGGGCTGAGATAGGACGAAAAAGAGAAAAAAAAAAATTCGAACCGAATTCCGTTCCAACACGACCTGTGTTAGAAAATTCCAATAAAAATAGCAAAAAAATTCAAAAATATCATTCTGGTAAAAATTCAATGCAAACCGGGATGAGATAGACTGAGAAAGAGTAAAAAAAAATTTCGTGTTGAATTTTGTTCCAGCCTGACCCAAGATAGAAAAATTCCTAAAAATAGCAAAAAAATTCAAAAAACTAAAAAGCATCATTCCGGCAATATTTCTATCCAAACCGGACTGAGATAGGCTGAGAAACAGAGAAAACAACTTTTCATTCGGAATTCCATTCCTACCCGACCCCTAATAAAGAATTCCAAAAAAAATAAATAAATAAATTCAAAAAATTAAAAAACATGATTCCGGCAATATTTCTATCCATACCGGCCTGAGATAGGCCGAGAAAGAGAGAATAAAATTTTCGTTCCGAATTCCTTTCCTTCCCGACCCCTAATAAAGAATTCCAAAAAATAAATAAAAAAAATTCAAAAAATTAAAAAACATGATTCCGGCAATATTTCTATCCAAACCTGGCTGAGATAGGCCAAGAAAGAGAAAAAAAAAAAATTTCGTTTCAAATTCCATTCCTGCCCGGCCCGAGATAGAAAATTTCCAAAAAAATAGCAAAAAAATTCAAACAATTAAAAAATCACCGTTCCAACATTGTTTCTATCCAAACCGGGCTGAGATACGCTGAGAAAGAGGAAAAAAAAAATTTTCGTTCCGAATTCCATTTCGTTCCGTCCCGACCAGGGATAGAGAATTCCAAAAAAAAAAATCAAAAGTTTCAAAAAATCATTCCGGCAACATTTCTATCCAAACCGGGCAGAGATTGGCCGAGAGAGAGGGAATAAAATTTGCGTCCCAAATTCCGTTCATACCCGACCCGTAATAGAGAATTCGCAAAAAATATCAAAAAAATTTTAAAAATTAAAAAAATCATTCTGGGATTATTTTTATCCAAACCGGGCTGAGATAGGACGAGAAAGAGAGAAAAAAAATTTCAATACGACTTCCGTTCCAACACGACCTGTGCTAGAAAATTCCAATAAAAATAGCAAAAAAATTCAAAAAATTAAGAAATATCATTCCAGTGAAATTTCAATCCAAACTGGGCCAAGATAGGCTGAGAAAGAGAAAAAAAAAAACATTTCGTTCCGAATTCGTTTCCTATCCGACCCGTAATAAAGAATTCCAAAAAAAATATAAACAAATTCAAAAAATTAAAAAGCATCATTCCGGCAATATTTCTATCCAAACTGGGCTGAGATAGGCCGAGAAAGAAAGAAAAAAACTTTTCGTTCCGAATTCCGTTCCTTCTCGACCAGGGATAGAGAATTCCCAAAAAAATATCAAAATAATTCAAAAAATTAAAAAACATCATTCCGGCAATATTTCTATCCATACCGGGCTAAGATAGGCCAAGAAGGAGAAAAAAAAAATTTCGTTCCGAATTCTGTTACATCTCGACCAGGGATAGAGAATTCCCAAAAAAATTAATATACATCATTCTAGCATTATTTTTATCCAAACTGGGCTTAAGATAGGCCGAGTAAGAGTGAAAAAAAAAATTTCATTCCGAATTCTATTCCTACCCGACCCAGAATAGAGAATTCAAAAAAAAATATCAAAAAATTAAAAAAATTAAACAACATCATTCCGGCAATATTTCTATCCACACTGGCCTGAGACAGGCCGAGAAAGAGAGAATAAAAATTTTGTTCCGAATTCCGTTCCTTCCGGACCAGGGATAGAGAATACTAAAAAAATAGCAAAATAATTCAGAAAATTAAAAAACATCATTCCGGCAATATTTCTATACATACCGGATTGAGATAGGCCGAGAAAGAGAGAAAAAAAATTTCGTTGGAAATTTCGTTCCTACCTGACTCGGTATAGAGAATTCGCAAAAAAATATTCAAAAAATTAAAAAACACCATTTCGACATTATTTCTATCCATACCGGCCTGAGATAAGCCGAGAAAGAGAGAATAAAATTTTCGTTCCGAATTCCATTCATTCCTGAACAGCGTTAGAGAATTCCTAAAAATATTGCAAAAAAATTCAAAAAACATCATTCTGACAATATTTCTATCCAAACCGTGCTGAGATAGGCCATTAAAGGGAAAAAAAAAATTTGTTCCGAAATCCGTTCGTACTCGACCCAGGATTGAAAATTCCAAAAAAAATAGCAAAAAAAAATTACAAAAAATCATTCCAGCAATATTTTTATCCAAACCAGGCTGAGATTGGCCGAGAAAGAGAAAACAAAATTTCGTTTCGAATTCTGTTCCTGCCTAACCCAGGATAGAAAATTTCAAAAAAAATAGCAAAAAAAGTCAAAAATATAAAAATCACCGTGAGAAAGAGGGAACAAAATTTTCGTTCCGAATTCCATTCCTTCCCTACCAGGGAGTGAGAATTCCCAAAAAAAGAGAAAAGAAAAATAAAAAATTTAAAAAACATCATTCCGGCGTTATTTCTAGCCAAACTGGGCTGAGATAGGTTGAGAAAGAGAAGAAAAAAAAATTCCCGAATTTGGTTCCTACCTAACCCAGGCTAGAAAATTCCAAAAACAATAGCAAAAGATTTCAAAAATTTTAAAAACATCATTCCTGCAATATTTCTAACCAAACCGGGCTGAGATAGGCCGAGAAAAAAAAAATTCGTTTCAAATTCCGTTTCTGCACGACCAGGCATTGAGAATTCGAAAAAAAATAGCAAAAAAATTAAAAAACGATATTCCGGCAATATTTCTATCTAAACCGGGCAGAGATAGGCCGAGAAAGAGAGAATAAAATTTTCGTTCTGAATTACGTTCCTTCCCGACCAGGGATAGAGAATTCCCCAAAATAAAGCAAAAAAATTAAAAAAAATCTAAACAATCACTCTGGCATTGTTTCTATCAACTGGGCTGAGATAGGCCGAGAAAGAAAAAAAATATATCGTTCCGAATTCCGTTCCTACCAGACCCGTAATAGAGAATTCGCAAAAAATTATCAAAAAAATTCAAAAAATTAAAAAATATCATTTTGGCATTATTTCTAACCAAACCGGGCTGAGATAGGCCATTAAGCAAAAAAAAAAAAAATTAGTTCCGAAATCCGTTCCTACCCGACCTGGGCTAGAAAATTCGAAAAAAAAATAGCAAAAAAATATTTCTATCCAAACCGGGCAGAGATTGGCCGAGAAAGAGGAAAAAAAAAATTTCATTTCGAATTCTGTTCCTGCCTGACTCGGGATAGAAAATTTCCAAAAAAATAGCAAAAAAATTCAAAAACACCATTCCGACATTATTTCTATCCAAACCGAGTTGAGATAGGCCGAGAAAGAGAAGAAGAAAAATTTGGTTCGGAATTCATTTCATACCCTACCTGGAATATAAAATTCCCAAAAAAATTCAAAAAATTAAAAAACATCATTACGGTAATATCCATACCGGCCTGAGATATGCCGAGAAAGAGAGAATAATATTTTCGTTCCGAATTCCGTTCCTTCCGATTGGGGGTAGAGAATTACCCAAAAAATAGCAAAAAAAAATCGAAAATCTTAAAAACATAATTCTGGCATTATTTCGATCCAAACCGGGCTGAGATAGGCTGAGAAAGAGAGAAAATAAAAATTTTGTTCCGAATTCCGTTCCTAACCGACTCGGAATAGAGAATTCAAAAGAAAAAAGAATTCAAAAATTTAAAGAATATCATTATGGCGTTATTTCTATCAAAACTGGACCGAGATTGTCCAAGAATGGGAGAAAAAGAAAAATTATTTCCGAATTAGGTTCCAACCCAACCCGGGCTAGAAAATTCAAAAAAAAAAATAGCAAAAAAATTCAAAAAATTAAAAAATATCGGTTTGGTTATATTTCTAACCAAACCGGGCTGAGATAGGCCGAGAAAGAGAAAAAGAAAATTTCTTTTCGAATTCCGTTCCTGCCCGTCCCGGGATAAAAAAAAAAAAGCAAAAAAATTAAAAAATACCATTCCAACATTATTTCTATCCAAACCGGGTTTAGATAGATGGAGAAAGAGAGAAAAAAAATTTTCATTTCGAATTCCATTCCTGCCCATCCTAGGACAGAAAATTTCGAAAAAAATAGCAAAAATATGCAAAGTTTAAAAAACACCTTTCTGACATTATTTCTATCCAAACCGGGTTGACATAGGCAGAGAACGAGGGAAAAAAAATTTCGTTCGAATTCCGTTCCTTTCCGACCAGGGATAGACAATTCCCAAAAAAATAGCAAAAAAAAAATCAAACTTTTTAAAAAACATCATTCCGGCATTATTTCAATCCCAACCGGGCTGAGATAGGCAAAAAGAAAAAAAAAAATTATTCTGAATTCCGTTCTACCTGACCCGGAACAGAGAATTCAAAAAAAAAAATAGCAAAATAATCGAAAAATTAAAAGACATGATTCTGGTGTTATTTCAATCAAAACCGGATTGAGATAGGTCATGAAAGAAAAAAAATTAGTTCCGAATTCGGTTCCTACCCAACCCGGGCTAGAAAATTCCCAAAAAAATAGCAAAAAAGTTTTAAAAATTGAAAAATATCAGTCTGGCAATATTTCTAACCAAACTGGGCTGAGATAGGCCGAGAAAGAAAAAAAAATTTCGTTTCGACTTCCGTTCCTACCTGACCAGGGATACAGAATTCCCAAAAAAAATAGCAAAAAAATTAAAAAACATCATTCCGGAAATATTTCGATCCAAACCAGGCTGAGATAGGCCGAGAAAAAGAGAGAAAATTCTTTTTTTCGAATTCCGTTCCTGCCTGACCTGGGATAGAAAATTTCCAAAAAAATAGCAAAAAAATTCAAAAAATTAAAAAACACCATTCTGACATTATTTCTATCAAAACCAGGTTTAGATAGACGGAGAAAGAGAGAGAAAAATTTTCATTTCGAATTTCGTTCCTGCCCAAGCCAGGAAAGAAATTTTCCAAAAAAATTCAAAATTTTAAAAAACACCATTCCGACATTATTTCTATGCAAACCGGGCTCAAATAGGTGGAGAAAGAGAGAAATAAATTTTCGTTCCGAATTCCGTTCCTTCTCGATCTGGGATAGAGAATTTCCAAAAAAATACGAAAAAAATTTTAAAAACATCATTTCGGCAATATTTCTATCCAAACCGGGCTGAGATAGGCGGAGAAAGAGAAAAAAAAATTTTCATTTCGAATTCTGTTCCTACCCGACCAGGGATAGAGAATTCCAAAAACAAAAAGCACGAAAATTCAAAAAATAAAAAACCATCATTCCGGAAATATTTCTACCGAAACCGGGCTGAGATAGGTCGAGAAAGAGAAAAAAAAACTTTTCGTTCTAAATTCCGTTCCTACCTGACTCGTTATAGAGAATTCGCAAAAAAATATCAAAAAAATTCAAAAAATTAAAAAAACACCATTTCGACATTATTTCTATCCAAACCATGTTTAGATAGATGGAGAACGAGAGAAAAAAAATTTCGTTTCGAACTCCGTTCCTGTCCGACCCAAGATAGAAAATTTCCAAAAAAAAGCATAAAAATTAAAAAACACCATTCCAACATTATTTCTATCCAAACCATGTTTAGATAGATGGAGAAAGAGAGAAAAAAATTTTCGTTCGAATTCCATTTCAATCCTACCAGGGATAGAGAATTCCAAAAAAAATTGCAAAAAAATTCAAAAAGTTA